>PVHT020004944.1:32489450-32617282 GCA_004024745.2 Catagonus wagneri
CAGTGGGTTAACGATCCGGCGTTGTCGTGAGCTGTGGTGTAGGTTGCAGACGCGGCTCGGATCCTGCGTTGCTGTGGCTGCGGCGCAGGCCAGTGGCCACAGCTCCGATTAGACCCCTAGCCTGGGAACCTCCACATGCCGCGGGTGCGGCCATAAACCCGCGGCCATAAAATGACAAAAGGCAAAAAAAAAAAAAAAAGAAGTTTTGAAAAACAAGCTATTTCCATAGCACTCTCTAGTTTTAGTGCTGTGTTTTTATCCTGATAAACTAAGCTTTTGTGGCCTTGCCCTTTCCTCATGACTCACCAACACAGCACATCATGGGACAGTACTGTTATCTATGGGATCAGGCTGTTATCCCCATTTACTTTAACTTGCTAATTCTTCTTCATGAAGGTTTTTTTTCCCCTTAATAATTTCCTCATGTGATTATTAATATACAAATATAAAAACTCTTTGATTAGCCGCGGTTGTTGTATTGGGTCTTTTAAAACAAAATCGTTTTTCAGCCTATTGTACTTTGATGGTCTTTGTTCTCAAACTTATAAATACCTGCTTATTTCTTAGACAGATTTTATTCTTCAAGTCAAGTCAAATCAAATTTTAGTCATGTTTCCTTTTCCTGGATGCATTGATTACTAATTAAAAACTTCCAAAGGCACTCTAACTTTATATTTATGCCTAACCTGCCCACAGATTTAATAATTTACTTTTAATAATTACTTTCTTATTCATTGCCTTTTTCTTCTGTGATGTGCAGAAGCATTATGATTTTTGAGACAAGCATAATACTGTGAACATCCTAGGTATTAAGTAACAGTTTGCCAAATAGATGATTGATGAGTGAAAATGGAAGATCAAAAACTCCATCATCACTCATGAAAATAAAGCAGGCAAAGAACACTCTGGTAAGATAAAATTGGACAGCAAAGAGCTTATAGGCTTTAGTTAAGGTAGCAATTCTGATGTAGATCATATTCAGAATGGATACACAACTATTAATACCTTTGTTATACAATTTTCTGGGAATGAAGTTTGGCCTCTATTTTACCACAATGTAGTTGTGAGTGAAGTATTACATTCTGATAAACTCTACTTCATCTTAAAAAGTTAAAGTTCCAAATGGAGCAGGCAAACTTCCTTGAAACCATTGCAATATTTCCATAAAAGCCTGCAACTGTTTAAAAAAATGCAAAGCAATTCTAAATTTTACATATTAGAGGGAGAGAGAGACTTCACATCTGGGTAGGAAGAAAGACAATAGATATCTCTGGATGGTGGGATCTATTTTTTTCTCCTTTTGTACTTTTGACATTTAAAAAATCTTTAGCCAATAAGGCTACATAGCTTTTGTAATAGGAAAAAGTCAGTGCCTGTCTCAAAGATCGTAATGCTTCTGCACATCACAGCAAAAAAGGCAATGAATAAGAAAGTAATTATTAAAAGTAATTATTAAAAGTAAATTATTATCACTCCAACTCTGTCAAGGCTCTTTGTTCACATTCAAGCCACTTGATCCTGTGAGTGAAGAGGCAATGCTCTTATCTCTCAAAGTGAAGCTAGTGAATGATACATGGAGGCCACAGATAGTGGATCAGCCAAGGTCACCTGACTCCTCAGCTTTCTCTCTTCTGCTCCTTTTTTTCCCCGTCTTTTGGTGGCCCTACAGCACATTGAGTCCCCAGGCTAGGGAACAGATCCACGCTGCAGCTGCGACCTAAGCTTCAGCTGCGGTAACACCAGATCCTCAACCCACTGGACAGGTTGGGGATCGAACCCTCACCTCAGCATTCCAGAAATGCTGCCCATCTCTGCTGCCCCACAGTGGGAACTCCCTCCTCTGCTCCTTTTAAGGTGACTGATCCAACACACCCAGCTATAGCCAATGCCAATCAGCCAGACCTTCAGGCTCCCCACCCTTCGCAGCCTTTGCAGCCATTCATGTCTCAGCTTCAACTACTGGTTCCATGTTTTCACTTTGCCTTTTCTCGTTCGTGGGAACCATTTTGATTCCCATCCTGGCTTTTTTTTGGACCAGCATGTTTTTCCATTAGGATACACTATTGATGTAATTCTGCTGCATTTCTCACTGCCAAAAAAAGGATCCATGTGACTTTTTATTATTCTCTTTGTTTAATGGGTACTGTGACAGATAAGAGCTCTTAGAGTCAGTTTTCCACCTAAAGCATAGTTTTTTTTATTTTTTAAAGGAAATGAAGTATTAACAGCATGCAATAGCAGTGTGCTATACTAGGACTGATGAGACTTTGCTCCTACACATGCACATTCCCCATATTTTGAATATTCTTCAATCAGAGTAGATTAAGATGTGAGGATTCATGTCATTTGTCCCTATGTCACGCTCCATCCAACTTGGAGGACAAAGTCTAGTGCTGTATTTCCCATCGTCCTAAGAGTCTCAGGCTGCCTGAAATTTACAAGCAAGCTTGATAGTGTTGGGTTTAAATTTAATATAAACTAAGATATGTTTTACTCCATGGAGCCTTCCTGGGGACCCCAAATCACAGGACTTGACATAGTTATATAAACCTTTTCATTCCTGTATATCTACATTAGTCATGTTCAGCGAACTTTAAGTGAACCTATGAAGAAAAATATAAAAGAGAAGCAATGAAAGTTAACCACGGTGTGATTTTTTTAACCTCTGAAAGATTTGTTTTATTTCAAAATTATCTCTTTAATAATCTAAAAGCATTATTCTTTAGTGTGTTTAAAAAGTCATAAAATCAAAAGTAGAGAAAGGAATTTATAAAACATTTGACAAAAGTTGATAAAAATAATTATATTTAACCCTAGTAAGCCACCAAAGGACAATAAGGCAATTATGCAATCTTCTTTGTTTTATTATCCATCTATACAGTGAAACTAGCACCCTTTATTTTTGTTAGAACTAAATCATGTTGGAAAAGCAACTTAGCAATATTTAGCAAAAGCAAAACCAAAGAAAAAGGTATTTAATCATTAATTCTTTCATGTATTCAAAATGGAGGTGATTAAGTAAATTACAGTGTATTTTTAATTAAAATATCACACAATCATCAAAATAATATTTAAACCAGTTAAAATTTATCAAGGGATTAATAAATATCGAATAACAACTGAATTCCATATGGGTGAAATAAATAATGTAATTAATTTAAATATGTGAATACTAAATATCTTTAGCAAAGGTTAGGGGTTTTCATGTGGTCAAGGCTTGTGGACAAGGCTTCCTGAGCTTAAAAGTAAGAAGTATATTTAGCTTATACAAAACCCTGTACATGTGGCCTTCGTTCTCAAAGATTGGTGAGCTGTTTTAATGAATGAGTGCCTGGGCTACACTGAACAATGTTAAGGGGAAAAAGGGCTGATAAATGTGTTTATCGAAATGAAAAGAATATTAACAATCTTTATTCTTTTTCTTTTCTTTTTCTTTTTTTAGGGTTGCATGTGCGGCATATGATGTTCCAGGCTAGGAGTGTAATCTGAGCTATAGCTGCCGGCCTACACCACAGCCACAGAAACTTGGGGTCCGAGCTGCAACTGCGACCCACACCACAGCTCATGGCAATGCTGGATCCTTTACCCACTGAGCAAGCCCAGGAAACAAACCCGCATCCTCATGGATACTAATAGGGTTTGTTACCACTGAGCCACAACGGACACTCCACATTAACAATCCTTATAACAAAAATTTGCATAAACCCTAAAACAAAAAATACTAATAAATATGATAGATGTTTTTAAAAGGTTAATATGTATTTTTTAAAACAACAATAAAGAAAAATAGGTGAGCTCTACTATTCAGGGAACATATTATTCTAATCTTTCACAACATTTCTAATCTTTTGACACAGTCTTGACATTAAAATCAGAAGATGATGGCATGAGAAAGGAAAAGTATGGCACCTCAAAACTATAAATGCAAAAATCTTAAGCAATATATTAGAAAAATCTATTAATTAATTCACTAATTTAAAAGGTAAAGGAGAGATAAACATATGGTTATGTCACTAGATGCAAAAAATAATAAAACAGAGTTCCCGTCGTGGCTCAGTGGTTAACGAATCCGACTAGGAGCCATTAGGTTGCAGGTTTGATCCCTGGTCTCACTCAGTGGGTTAAGGATCTGGCATTGCCATGAGCTGTGGTGTAGGTCACAGACACAGGTAGGATCCAGCGTTGCTGTGGCTGTGGCTGTGGAATAGGCCGGCGACTACAGCTCTGATTAGACCCCTAGCCTGCCATAGGTGTGGCCCTGGAAAAGACAAGTAAATAAATAAATAAATAAACAAACAAGTAAATAAAATAAAGCATTTGGTAAAATTTTTACATAAGAAAAACAACATCTAAGCAAACCAGGCATAAAACAAAGGACAAATTGATTAACAGAATCCACCAAAACCTACATTTTATATTATTGTGAACAGTATTCATTTTAACATCAGTAACACAATCAGGTTTCTCAATTTGTTCCTCCATACATTACTCCACTAGAGGCTCTATTTTGAATAACCAAAAAAGTAAAAATAATCTGTCTACATAAAAAGAAAATGTAATCTACAAAAAATATTATAATTAATTAGAAAGTTTGTGCAAGTCATGGCGGGAAACCTTAATCTAGAAAACTCAAAGGCATTTTGGACACTATCCAAAGTTGATCTGTATGCTACTAACACTAGCTTAAACAAATTAGAATTTAAAATTGTAAATGAATATGAAAATACAAATATGTAATATGTACTTTTAAAAGGGGAACATTTTTACCAGTAACAAAAATGTAAATTGTCTAGGATATATCTAACATAATACATGCAGGAATTTTAAGAGGAAATTATAAAATGTCATTTTTAAAGCTCCTTCCCATCTAACTGAAATCTGAGTCCCTCCTGCAGCAACCATCACAACCCCGGGACCATGTTGCTCCTTAGCTTATTTATGTCATTGTTCACTCTTTCATTCTAACCCCTCCACCCTAGTTGCAGTATTTTATGCAGTATCCCCATTGCTTTATCTGTTCTGTCCCCTCTTATATTCTCCAAACTCTGAAGAGTGACTGTCATAAAATGGGTGCCCCAAAGTTTATTGAATCATTGGAAGAATAAAAAATTGGCCCATATAGACTAGAATTTGCATGAGAACCGCTAACGTGCAGGGAGTGCAAATATGTAGAATGAGCGGAGCACTGGGCTTAAGTTTGACCCCTGAAGAAAGTGCTCAAGGGATTAAAAAAGGGGAGGGGCCCCAGTGAGTGAGACTGAGAAAGAGGAACCAGAGAAAATGATGATGACAATGATGTTGATAATTATAATAATCACACTAGGTTTAGCTTTTTATCAAACACTGTGTACAAACACCTTTATATTATTACTTTCAATCCTTAAAAGAATCCTATAAGGTAAAGACCATAATAGTCTCCATTTTACAGATGAGAAAAATTGAAATTTGGGGAGTAACATTTCCACGGCTATAAACCATTAGTGAAACAGCCAGTATTTGAGTCAATACACCACCCAGTCATGGAAATCAAAGGACTGGTGACTTTCGAAAAGAAAACAGTGATAAACACTGTCAAGTGAAACTAAAATTACCATCTCTGAAATCCCTGATCAGAATTTATGTGTAAATCTTCTAAAATTAATTATACACTTGGCCTGGGAGCTATGTGTTCAACAAATAAAATATTTTACTTAGATATCATTTAATAGGTTCTCCTTCAATAGGTTATCTCAATGAAACAGATAAAAGAAGGCTTTAAAAATAAAGGTGGTATCTGTGAACTCACTGATGCAGGAGTTAGTGCCAGTAATCATCTCATCATTTTAGTGACTAAACCTAGCCAAAGCTGGTGGTGATTTAAAGTTTGCCATTTGTTTGATGTCACCCCAGAAGTTGAAATAGATTTCTCCAGTTCATTATCCAAGATGTGAATAATATTTAATAGTTACGCTTTGTGGTGTATCTATAGCAGCACACAACAAAGAGCCTACGCTCTTTTCAGAGGGACATCGTTTAAATTTTCAGTAGTGAAAAGTACACCTTGCAAGCTTGCACATCTACCCTTAACAAAATCGGCCCACCAGGAAAGTATTGTTTGACCTTGTGGGCGAAGCAGGCATGATAACTGGGACTGCGTTTGTGTGAGGAGAAGCAAATCAATCTGGCCAAACTCAACACGACAGTTTTCTGTTCTTTCTCCTAACAATCATGGGCTTGTCACATAACACTAGTCCCTTCTTGTTGTTTTGTGGTGTATAGATTACAACGTGCTTTCACATTTCATCTTCCCTGCAACCCTGTGAGTAACCACTTCGAAAAGACTGTGATATGTATTTCTCCAGCTCTTATTCCACAAGGAGAAACATCTTGAATAAATGTTCACCTTTCAAAATGGGGAAATGGAAATGCCGAGAAGTTAACTGGCTTTGTCATTTTCACCCAGTTGAAAATGGTTGAGGCAGGATTGCATGTTTACTCTTGATGGCTGAGGTACTTCCAGGATCCCACAGCTGCCTTACTTTCAAGACAGGTAGTCTATTGATGAGGAATTTAGACTCTGGAGTCAAGCAGCGTGGATTTCTGTGTGACCACGGGCAAGCTATTGAACTTCTCTAAGACCTATTCTATTTGTCAAAAGAGGATTACAATAACACCTGCTTCCCAAAATGATTTGGAGGATTAACTAAGGTGAGGCATGAAAAGCTCCTAGCGTGGGGCATGCCACATGCTAAGTGCTTCATACATGTTAGTTATTGCTTGTGTCACTTCAGTCAGCCTCCCGGCATGTTTGTATCAACAGTGTCACTGAGTCAAAGTGATCTGGGTTCAAGCATGTATCATAGCTCTAAAATAAACCTATTTTCCAAGTTATTATAGAATTATATTTACTATGTGCCTCCCATACCTATTCAAATCCATACAGACTATATTTATTTGCTGGGTTTGGGGGCAGTTGCTGTTTTTTTTCTTTTTCTTTATATGACTGCACCTGCATCATATGTAAGTTCCCAGCCTAGGGGTCAAATCAGAGCTGTAGCTGCTGGCTTACACCACAGCCACAGCAAGGCTAGATCTCAGCCGCATCTGAAACCTATACCACAGCTCACAGCAATGCTGGCTCCTTAACCCACTGAGCGAGGCCAGGGATTGAACCTGCATCTTCATGGATACTGGTCAGATTTTTAACCCGCTGAGTCACAACAGGAACTCCTCTTTGCTGGTATTTTTAATTCAAAGTAGATTCAAGATAGGCTTGCAGTAAAAATATATAATCAGTGGAATTTAAAATGAATATTAACTTTAAAAAAGTAAAAGTCGTTACTAACATTATTTCTATTTATACTGGTTGTATCACTAACCAAAGCTTGGGGAAAGTTTTAAGTAGTTTATATAAGAGCACCGAAAGGAGATAAGAGAATCATCAGTTGTATAAATTGCACTCACTTTTCTCACCAACTCTTCTTTTTATTTTTATCTTATTTTTTTAATGAATTCCTTTTTAAAAAAATGGATATTTATCTTTTCTTGTAAATAGCTAATAAGAATACCTTCCCTTTCCTCTGCCTCCATTTAAAGAAAAAATGTCAGGGTAATGACATTTCCGTTATACTAAAGAGCATCACAGAAATGATAAGGTTTGAGTTGGGTCCTGGATGTTTGGTAGAATTTGCTTAGTGGGAGGGAACAGGCAGAGGCCAAAAAGAAAACTATGAATGGAAAGTTCGATGCTGAAATCACTAGCTTGGGATGCCTGCTTGGGTGAAGTGCAAAGTAAATTTTAATATACAGGGTTGGACCTGATTAGAGAGATCTGTGTTCATCAAATAAAGTAGCTAAGATATAGTTACCGAGGAAAGTCTCTGATATAGAGTTGACTAATGTTTATAAAGATCCTAAAATAAGGAACCTTTATATAAATAACTGTGCTACAGCTCTCCAACAGACAAAACTTCAGGGGCAACTCTCCATATTGATACCTATAGCATTCTTTCAATTTTAAATGTTCAATAGCATCATACTGTTTCACATAAAAATACACCACAATTTGTTCAATTTTCTCTTTTGAAAAACATTCAGGTGATACCAAATTTCTATCATGACAGACAGTTATGGAAGAAATAAAAGGAAATCGTCTCAAGGTGCCCGGTTTTCTGTAGGAAAGAGTTCCCCAAACTAAGACTGTGGTTCTCAGAATTCACCCAAGTGCCGGATACTTTCCAGCAAGGTTGTCCTAACTTGCATTCCTCTTGCTATTGATGAACGAAGGAGCCTGTTTCCTCAGCTCCCTAAAGCTGGCAAAAAATTGTAGTTCATTATTGTATATTACCTTTCCTGACCCTTAATGAGAAAGATCATTCAATGTTTCTGACCGTTTTTTTCCTTCCATTTATTATCCAGATAAAATTGACATACATATACAGCACCGTGTATGTTTAAGCTACACAGCATAATAATTTGACTTACATACATCCTGAAAATAGTCATAAAAATGTAATATCTTTGTATGGTGACAGATGATAACTAGACTTATCATGGTGATCATTTTGTAATGTTAAAAACTTTGCATTGCTATGTTGTGCACCAAGAACTAACATAGCATTGTTAATTATACTTAATAAAGTATACTTAATATACTTAATAAAGACAAACAAAAAAGAACAACAAACCTATAGAAAAAAAAGATCAGATTTGTGAGAGTAAATCCTAAGAGTTCTCATCGCAAGGAAGAATATCATCTTTTTTAAGTTTTATATCTATATGAGATGACAGATGCTCACTAAACTTATTGTGACAATCATTTCAGGATGTACATTTTATCCCCGTGACTCATGTATTTTGTAACTTGAAGTTTGTGCCTCTTAATTTCCCTCACCAACTTCACTCATCCCCGCCCCCTCTCCCAACCCCGCAACAACCTGTTCATGCTCTCTGTATCTGTGACTCTGTTTCTGTTTTGTTTTGTTTGTTCACTTGTTTTGTTTTGATTTTCTCCTATGAAAATCTTTGGTCCATTCTACTTGAGAATTATGAAATAAAATATGTAGCTTTCCATTCTGTGTCCCCAGCCTTGCTATAAGAGATCTCAGCAGTCCTTGGCTTTTTAACTATTTTTACAGTTCTTTTCTAAAATTGTGTTGCTTTTTATCTTTACATTTAAATGTATACTCCATCTCAATTTTATTGAGATGAGATAGAGGCTAATTTTACTTTCGGGAGGTAGAAAAATTTTTCAATGCCATTTTACAAATGAACCACTTACTCCAACTGAATAGGAATTTTATTTTTTCACATATCAAGTGCCCATATATGATAAGAAGTAATTCTGAACAAAATTCTATTCATCTAATCTGTATTTACTGCTCTTTTCCTGGATCATGGTCTTCATTCCATAATTTTTGTAATTCTTGGATATATATTCTTCAAAATTAACTAAAACATACTTTTATAAAATTATTTATAAAACAACACAAGGGAAAAGATTCTAAATGAAATTCACATATATATTTTGAGAGAGTGGACATAGTCAAGATATTAGATTTCTTATCCAGAACATATTTCCCCCATTTTTTGGATCTTATTTTATGCCCTGTGATGTTTTATTATTTTTTTCTTATACACTTTGTTTCTTTGATATTTTTATAAGTACAATATGTTTTGCCACTGTCAATAATTGCTACTTTTTTCTATATTTAATCAATTCAGCTTATAACTTATATTGCTAATATTGAGATAAAAATACGGATTTTTGCATATGTAGTATATTAAACTTCATTCTTTCCTATAGCAACCACCTGATTTTGTGCTCATTCATGTTTGAGTATATATGTATATATATGTCCATGGTTATGAAAATTTCAAGTTCTAAATAACTAGTGTTAAATTAATTTTTAAAATACACCTCTCAGTTGAAACTTCTTTATGTTGGTTAGAGTTAGAAAGTTGGGGAGTTCCCGTCGTGGCTCAGTGGTTAACAAATCCGACTAGGAGCCATGAAGTTGCCGGTTCAATCCCTGACCTCGCTCAGTGGGTTAAACATCTGGCATTGCCGTGTAGTTTGCAGACGGAACTCGAATCTGGTGTGGCTATGGCTGTGGCGTAGGCCTGTGGGTACAGCTCCAATTAGACCCCTAGCCTGGGAATCTCCATATGCGGTGGGTGAGGCCCTAAAAGGACAAAAAAAAGAGACAAAAAAAAAAACACTGCAGCTTAAAGCAAGAAGAAACTAAAGGTCTCAACAAATTTTTATTGAAGCATTTGAAAAAAATTCCCATACATTTTCAATTGTGCTATCAACTTGAGCATTAAAATGTTTTTTGAGTCACAGAAATTTCATGTTATAGGAGATAATCTCTTTCGTATGACAGAAATATTGAGGAACTTTCACAAGAAAATATAAATAATTGAGTACAGTCAGATTAGAATATGGATCAATTTAATCTTTAGTCTTAATGATTTATTCAAAGAAGATTACATGTGCAAATTTATTTTACTCAGTTTATTCAACCCACTTTAATAAATGTGGAATTTAAGGGACTGGATACTCTTAAACTGGATGACTGTCACTCTGGATGAATTTCTCGGAAATGTATACTTCAGCATTAATAGTTCAAAACTACATGTTAGTGACAAGGAGACATTTCTATATTTAGGTAAAATGTCACACTCTAGATTTTAAAGTATATGCCTCAGACTGGTGCTGAGTCACTTCAAGGTAAAGTATTTGGATCAATTTGAGAAAAGCAATCAGTTTATGAGTTACTAGATTCCTCGTGAATGTCAGTCATTTTTAATGCTATGTGACATGAAAATGACTCAGTTAATTATGTAACTAATGTTATGGTAAAGTTGAAGAAGAGATATTCAAATAATAACAAATATTCACTCATAAAGCTTAGAAGCAAAACCAGCGCAAATTTCCAGCTATGCAATGTAAAAAAGCAAGCACATGAATCTGATACCTGGATCCTCTTTTAGTTGCCTCTTCTACTTAGTTGTAAATTCCTGGGTGAACTGTATAATTCAATCAGTGGAAATTTGTTAAATGGTGGAGTGTGTTGTTTGTTTATAAGAAATGTGAGCAAGGAAGCAAGCCCATTTCTTGGGTTTTTGAAAGGTTTCTGAGATCAGAGGCCTTATATTTTAGACTGCTTTATATTTCTGAGTATCTAGTAGGTAGTCAAGTTAGTAATCAACCAGTAAATACCTCAGCTGCGAGGCCTGAGCAAACAGGAGTGTCAGTCACAGCTCCTCTCTGCCTCCTCCTAGTGGCTTCAGAATCGCCATCTTCGAGGGCAAGAGGTGGTTTAAGATGGCACTCTTTTCTCGCCTAGAAATCAGTAAGAAGTGGCCTTTTATCAACTTTTATTCACGGCCAGCTAAAGGACAGATGAGAGGGGAAGGGGCATTGCCCTTATGGGGTTTAAAACTTCTCTCAAAGTCCCCTTGCACGGCTAGATTTCGTAAATGTGACAGTAGAACATTGCCATTCTGTAACGGCATTTTGAATTGTTTAGTTCCATTTATGTGCAGCTTTTCCTCCCAAAGAAGTAGACATTAAAGAAACAAATCTGAACTGGAAGATATTTCAGGGCATCTGACTAGACCTCTCTTGTTCTCTGGTATCTTTGCTTTGTATTGTTCTACCACATGCCTCTCCCTCTCTTTCTCTCTCTTTCTTCTCCTCCTCCTACTCTTTATTCTTCTTTCTCTCCTTCTCCTTCTCTCTCTCTCCTTCCCTGTCTTTCTCTCTCTTTCCCTTTCTCCCTCCCTCACTCCCTCCCTCCTGCCTGGCTGGTCATAAGCACAGTGTTCCCTTCTCCATTGCTAAAACTGTGTTACCAGGCTCCTTTGTCTGCCTCCAACATGTCTACCTTTTAATCCAATCATCAAAATATGCTACAGTAATGTTGATACTTAGGAATTATTCCATTACCCTCCTGGTTAAATTCATCTGTGACTCCACCAGTGTTGACAAAATAATGCTATTCAAAACCTTCTCTAATCTTGCTTGAATCCACTTTGAGGCATTTTGTAATCATTTATCTCTATATGATTTATCCCATACTCTAAAGAAAAATTTTCTATGAATCCGTCTTTCTTGTTTTCTTCCTGTTGTTTTCATTTTCCTGTAACTTTTCTGAAATGCTAGTTCCACCTAACCTTAAGTATAAATTCCTCTTAAGATCCTTTTCTAATTCTACCTAGTAAAAATAATCTCTAAATTAATTTCCCTTTTGCTTTATTCATATTCTCTTTAGGGAGTTTACTACATTCTTATGCTAAAAGCATTTGCATAGTATTATTTGTGTGTGTATGTGCCATATTTTAAGGACTAAGGAGAGTAATTACATGAGTATCTCTATAGAAGCAGAAAAGGTCTCAAATTCAACACCCATCCCTGAAAATAATAATAAATAAAGCAATTCAAAATGATTGTTCGATATGACAAATGACATAATAAATAGGTGGATAGATAGATTCATAGAAAAATAGCTGGATATACCAAGTATAATTTGTAGTGGGCATGAAAATTGGTATTACTGTTTAAGAAGACTATTTGATCCAGAAATTTCATTCCTAAATACAAGACCAACAGACATAGACAAAAATAATACCTATGAGAAATATTCTTAATAGCCATAAACTGCAAGCCACACAAATGTCATCAAAAATAGAGTGACAGGAGTTCCCGTCATGGCTCAGCAGTTAACAAACCCGACTAGTATCCCATGAGGACGCGGGTTTGATCCCCAGCCTCTCTCAGGGATTAAGGATCCGGAATTGCCGTGAGCTGTGGTGTAGGTCGCAGATGTGACTTAGATCTGGCGTTGCTGTGACAGTGGTGTAGGCCAGCAGCTGTAGCTCCAATTCAATGCCTAGCCTGGAAACCTCCATATGCCACAGGCGTGGCCCTAAAAAAAAAAGAGCAAAACCAAACCAAAAATAGTGATAAATAAATTGTGCTATATTCATAAATCAAAATGTTATGCAGAATAGAGGGAACAAAACCAAATGCTACTAACACTGTAAATGTATTTCACAGAGTTAATGTGGAACAGAGAAAGCTAAACATAGAAAGTACATACTTAATGACTTGTTTATATAAAGTTAAAAATGTATGTGAAAGTAATCTGTTGTGATAGCAGTTAGATTTGTGATTACAAAATGTAATGACTGGGAGGTGACAAGAGGGGAGTTCCTGGGAGGCAGGCACTCTTTCAGAATTCTTTCTATGTCATGTCACACAAGTGTATTTACATTTTAAAAAGTTATTAATTAGTGCTCTGATATCTGTGCATTTTACTCTAGGTATGTATATGTGGTATACTTCAATTATAAGTCCAGAACAAATAATTATTGCAATGAACCAAAATATATTGAATAAAAGAAGAATCCATGGGTCCATGAGTAATACTTAATAATTAAAAGGAGGAGAGAGCAAAATTGTACATACAGAAGAATGCAAGTGAATAAACTTAGCAGTGATGATAGAATATAAAAAATTGCTCAAACACTATGTAATAAGTGATGCAGGCATGTAATTAGTGCTCACTAACAAGCAATTGTTTAAGTGTTTTTGTTTTATTGTTATTTTTCAGTGCAATGCCTGCCCTCTGGGACCTGAATAAATAACCATGTGTGCCTGCTGGGCTGACTGGTTAGGGTCCCAGCAGACTTGTCACTGTTATATATGTACACATGTGTATATACACATATATAGTTTATGTATTTTGTTTGAATAGATGAAATTTATGTGTGTTTTGAAAGCAGTAGTGATTTGGGTTTTTTAATTTTTGTTTGGCTATTTACTTTTTTTTTTCTTTTTCTTTTTTTTAACAGCCACACCTGTGGCATATGGAAGTTCTGGGCTAGGGGCTGAATCAGAGCTGTAGCTGAGGCCTACACCAGAGCCATGGCAATGCCAGAACTGGGCAGCTTGTGTGGCCTACACGGCAGCTTGCCACAACTCTGGATCTTTAGCCCGCTAAGCAAGACCAGGTATCAAAACCACATCCTCAGAGACAACGTTGGGTCCTGAACCTGCTGAGCCTCAATGGCAACTCCTCATTCCATTCTTGACCAGACTTCCTTTAAGCTGTTTATTATGGAAAATTATTATACAACTTAAAGGGAGGGGTCGGGGAAATAAAATACTAAATATGTTAAAGTAAATATATGCACATAGTGTGTGTCTTGTGAAATAGATGAATTAAACGTACATGAGTTTACTTATTCTCCTATGAAGATTGTATGTTTAATTGAAAGTAGTGCAATTGAAGTTTCATATGAGTTTTGTTTTTCTCTATATAGTTTTTTTCTTTTGATCCATTTGTAGTTTCAGTCATATTTGACCAGCAGCCTATTTTCATATGAGTGTCATCACTTTTTCTGCCATGCCTGTTTAACTTGACCTTATGTAGCATTTATTTTCATACATGCCTCTATGACTTTGTGCCAGCAGGAAGAAATATTAAGGCCAAAAACGGTAAAGCAGTGGGGTGTGATGCAATACATATAGACTTGGGTATCAGACAGATTGACCTGGGTTCAAACAGTTGGGACTCCTACTTACTCACTAAGAGACCATGTCCATGAAATATTGCCAATTAAATTATTTTTGTCATTTCCATTCCTAGCACATAGCCCAAGAAAAATGGTTCATAAGTGCATCTATGACCTGATTCATGGGGAAGCATTTATTTCTAATAAAACAGTGATGTTAGCAATGGAGCACCTCTTGTTACCTGGAAAATATACTATAAAGAGACAGATGAAAACAGAAAGCAGAGAGCCTTAGCTGTCTTATGTTCTGCTGTCACCTTGAATCATAGGCTGAATTTGGGGGGATGTGGAAGATAAACACAAACAAACAAGCAAAAAAAAAAAAAAAAACCTGAGGAATTAAAACACTTCTACTAAAGAGGAAAAGCTTGGGTTTAAAACACATTATTAACTGTTTTTCAGCATCTTTCTTCTTAGGGAAGCCACATCCCTGGGAAAGAAAAGCAAAGATTGTCAGGCAGAAAATAAATTGGGAGCAAGAAAGTCTCTTATCAAGTAAAGAGGTTCCATAGCCACTTATTTTAAGATTTTATGAAAGGTCACAATTCAGATGAAACAAAGAATAAATGTGTCATTTTATTGGAGAGGTTTTTTTTTTATCTAATTTTCTCTTCTCTTTTGAGGGGGAAAGCCCTATCTCTCCAGCTAACAATAATATAATAATAATAATAATTAATAATCTGGCAAAAATTTTATGAATCTTGTTCAACATTGGCATAGCATGTTGTCTGAAATTCAAAGGCCTGAACTAGCAAATGAATGGCTATTCATCACCTCTGCTTTCTTCTTCTTTTCTAGGTGCCTCCCATACTCCTTGACAAGCAGTTCTCTGAATTCACTCCAGACATTACACCCATCATTTTGGCAGCCCATACAAATAATTACGAGATAATAAAACTTTTAGTTCAGAAGGGCGTCTCAGTGCCCAGACCCCACGAGGTGCGCTGTAACTGCGTCGAATGTGTGTCCAGCTCGGACGTGGACAGCCTCCGCCATTCCCGCTCCAGACTCAACATCTACAAGGCCCTGGCCAGCCCCTCGCTCATCGCTCTGTCCAGCGAAGACCCTTTTCTCACGGCCTTTCAGCTAAGCTGGGAGCTCCAGGAACTGAGTAAGGTGGAAAATGAATTCAAGTCGGAGTATGAGGAGCTGTCGCGACAGTGCAAACAGTTCGCGAAGGACCTGTTGGATCAGACGAGAAGTTCCCGGGAGCTGGAAATCATTCTCAATTACCGGGACGACAACAGTCTCATTGAAGAGCAAAGTGGAAACGATCTCGCGAGACTCAAATTGGCCATTAAGTACCGTCAAAAAGAGGTGAGTGTTGCCAGACTTTATCCATCCAAATGCCACAGAATTTGAGTTGCAGCCAGGGAAACTGATACTCCAAAATTAAGTTTGGGTTTGAAAGCATTTTCTATTTAAGTGGGTGATATTCATTGTTTGCCAGATTACTGACTAGGAAACACAGAAGAGTGGCAGTAAGTGCGTTAACAATTGATGGGGTTTGGCATCTGTGCTAAAATGTACACCTTTTCTGGGGTGTAATGGTAAGACGAATGAATTTTAGAATCTCGGCACTAAGAGTTCTGGTTCTGCCATTTACAAGTCTTGTTACTTTGGAGGGTCACACAAGATCTCTTTGACTTGTATTTTCTTATCTGCTTAATGTACGTTATAATATGTGATTATATATATATATGTATTACTTTATACACATAAAATATTTCCCTCAGATTTGTAGGAAGTGTAAAATGAGTGGATGGATACATGTAAAGGTTCTTAGTAAATTATAAGGTCTAAGATTAATAAAATACATTATTAGAAATTATTAATAAAGGAAAGCCTTCATTTAGTCAAATAGTAGATGAACGTTTTAAAGCTTCTCTCATGCCTGGCTTAGTATCTTGATTTGTCAGGAATGAGAAGTTAGAGAAGTTAATTGGAGGAAAGTAATACATTTTTCATTAGATTTGCACGGATTTGAATATTAAATAAAGAATATTCAGAACTATTACACTTATCACCTAGCATAATTGTTTGTTTCCATCACTTTTTGATTTTTGAGTAAGTTCTCAAAAATCTGTTTACATTTACATCCAGAAAATAGCGGTTTTCTGCTCACTGGTGAATTATAGTAATTATTCTTGAACAACAGTTGGAGGAAACTGTATATATAATATAAGATAAAAGAGAAAAAGAAACTTCTGAATAAAAATTGTGTTTTTTTTCCCTTAACTTGGCCATAATTATCCCACATTAGCACTGACTGCTTTAACTATTGCTACTTACTAAGTACTTAAGGTTTGAGATATTTATTTGAATTTGCTT
This sequence comes from Catagonus wagneri, assembly GCA_004024745.2. Taxonomy (NCBI): domain Eukaryota; kingdom Metazoa; phylum Chordata; class Mammalia; order Artiodactyla; family Tayassuidae; genus Catagonus; species Catagonus wagneri. The sequence continues at coordinate 32,506,344 of PVHT020004944.1, forward strand.
CTTCAAGTTTTTCCTATAGTACTTTGACCAGTTGTCATGGAAGTCTGAAACTAATTGAAATGAGCCTTTCTCTTAACAGTGAAGAAAGCAGCTACTTTTGGGCCTTCCCTCTGATTCTAAAATCACACATACTAGTTTCAGCCACGTCAACACTATCAACTCATTCTTTTTAGACTCTTGTGTTTAGAACTCAGGATCCAGCATTTTTTAAAGAGACCAAAATAATTGAATTTGATGAAAAACCTCATTTAAGATTTTTTAATACTAAATACGAAAAAGTAGTTGCCTGTAATAGAACTGATCAAACATTAAATATGCATTGTTGTCTGTTTTGTCCCTGAACCACTAAAAATGTTCATTCCTACTGAACATTTCTTTCTTTGCTTAGGTTCTTTTGTATACTATAGGAATATAAAAAATGAACTCAACTTCAAAGCATATTGAACCAAAAGTCACAAATTGAGTCCTTAGATATGTCAGAAGCAAAGCTATAGAAAAGTGTTTGACAATTTCTTTCAAGAGACCTATACTTTTTGCTCATATGAAGTTGTGGAAGTGGAGGGTGAGAGAACTAAGCAATGTAGCTAAAAACATATATAATGTAATAAGAAAGTAAGAACTAGTAATATCTTTTAGAAGATACTTTAAAAAAAATTCTGCATTTGCATGTTCTCTTTTAATCTCTTGAGAGTACAGTGGAGGAAAAAAAATCAAAACAAAATTCTGACGGAGTTGTTGTAGATTATCTTTCATTCAGTATCAAAGAGCATATTTCCCTTGGGTTGATAATTCTTCCAAAGCAAACTAACTTTGATTACCTAGTAGCTTTATAAAATCAAGAATAAGATTTTACTTTCATATAAATTATTTGAGATTGTACGTTGTGGTTTATGAAACATATTCCTAAATTACTAATTTCAAAATGTTTGATTTTCTTATAAAATCTTGTGTCTTAAATGAAACTGCTTTAGCATAAATGTCTTGCCTCATACCTTTTTAACCACACGTTTTCCTTGTTTCAGTGTCAGAATGGTGGAGATTTGTCTTTGGTTCATCTCTGATGTTTTTGGAATACTCGTTTTCACAGGACTGAGTCCTACTCACTCTTTAAAACTCATCTTGGGTCTCCCTTCCCCCAGGGAGATTCCATGATGCAAGCTCCCTTCCGTATAGTCTCTGGAATAAATGCCCTCACCATATGCATTCTAGATGGCATCATATTGCTACATTTCACATTCCTTCTCTAGGCTGGGAATGCCAGGAACACGTCTGTCTTGTTTCACAGTCATACCTCAGTATTTGATTTGATTGAGCAAAAAGATGCTCAGTATGAACTGATCTCAACATGCTCAATATGAATGCACTTGAATTAAGCTGCAGAATCTTGTATTTCTGAAAGACTCCCTGCATGTTTCTTTTCCTGATTAATTTGCAGTGTTTAGGTTCATCACCTAATAGCATCCTTCTCATGGTTTCAGATATTAAAACAATTCATGTTACCAGGACCTTATTACAAACTTGTTCTGATAGTACCTCCCTAATATCTATTATCCAAAAAAAAAAAAAAAGGCCTGCATTAGCTATATATCATAAATATTGTTACATTCACAAAAAAGAACAATTTTATTATCTCTATTAATACTGGACTAATGGTGTTATAATTGTGTTGATCATATACTGGTAGAAACGCTGGCTAGATGCCAGCAGTCTGAATCGATATGTGTGAGGAACTGGATTAAGTTGTTAACATGGTTTAGTATGCTTAAACCTCCAAACAATCCTGTGAAATATGGACTTTCTTTTTTCCCGTGAGGAATCTGACTGTTGAATAATGTGCATCCTTACACTGTTAAATGTTGGGGCTTGGATGCAAATTTGGATCTGAAGTACAGAAATGTTAGCGTAACCATCAGGCCACCTTGCCTCCACCTATATATCCATCCTGCTAAGACTGTCATAAACCTGATCAAATTGGATCTGGTGGCCTCGCTCAGCTGAGAATACAGTTGTGTTTGGTGACTCAGCCTCTTTGTAGTTAAGCCATGCATTTCAACATGAAGCTTTTTTGTTTTTACCTTTTAGCGAAGCTCTTGATTTTGCCGAAGGATAGAGAGTCTTCCCTTCCTTTCTTCCTTACCCCACATTTACTTTTGTTATAGCTTCAAATCATAATAATTTTTGTCTCACCATGAGAAGAGAACAGAGAAATTCCCCTTGATCAAGGCCAGAAGCCAGCATCCATCCTGCAGTTACTCATCAAAATGAACTGTGTGAAAGGAAACAGGAAAAAAAACAACCAAGCACCTGCCCCCTGAGAACTGATTCTCTTCCTGTGTTTTAGGTAAACATGAGGCATGACTGAAGACATGTCTTAGACAAGGAACTTGTCCCTTGGCCCCTAGCATAATTTTTGCAGGTACAGAATATTTATGGGAGTTAAAATTACTTTCATGCTGTCTTCCTTCTTGCCTAGTATTTGGAAGCTCATTGAATGTGGATGAAGAGCTTGAGGCATTTCTTAAGCATTTTTGTAGTAAAGACCTTACCTTGTTTCAGTTACAGATGGTTGACAACATTGTGAAATAACTAGTCCAAAGGCAAAGAAGCCTAGATGTTGCATAATAATGGACAACAATGAAATACATTATTTTGTGTGGAAAGACTGCAATTCGATCTCTGTATAGATCTTCAAGTTAAAGCGAAAAAGTAGTCTCTCCGTAATCAATAGCATATGTTCTTTTAAATTTGCTTTCCCCTTTCATGAGGGTATGTTAACGGTTTTGCAACTAACTTGAAGTTTTGATTCTAATCTGGGTTCTGTCTTAGAAATTAAGGGAGTTGATGAAGAAGAAAGAGAGAACATTTGGACAGCTCTGTACTGCTATTCGTTTATCCCATCTCAGAGCAGTGAGAGACATGTGAAGAGATGCGTGTCAATCAGATGCCTTCTATAGCATGATGAATTGTCTAGCATGATTGAATTCCAGAATCTCAGCTCTTTGAAGCTCTCAAGATTTGTGGTTTTATGTTTCTTGATTTATTCAAAACTCCCTGACATGGAATCAAGAAACAAACCTACTGCCAGGAGGAATACATAGGGGTAAAATTCAGGGACAGGGGAGTCTCAGAAGATATAGCCCTAATCCAACCAGGGAGTCCCCTGGATAGGAGAGAAGGAGAGAAGAAGCGAGAGGCCTAATAAAAGTGTTGGACAGTGGGTGAGTCGTGAAATCATGAACGGAGCAGAAGCGAAAAAAATGTGTTGTCTTAGAACTGTGTAGGGCTGACTTCACTGTATTTCAGAAGCTTTGTTTTGTTATTTTATAAACTTTCTATTGATAAGTTTTTCATGCCAGCATTTTTCTAATTCAAATTTCTTTTGAAAAGAGGTAATACATGACGGTGTCAATTTAGACTTGCTACTGTATGAGTTTCATGTTAAAAACAAATAAAAAATACCACTCATGTCTTATATCTACTTGAAATCCACATGAGAGGCTCCTTCTGGAGATCCGTAGTCAGATGCCATTTCGTGCCTCTGGTAGCAGTGGAGGGGAAGAAAGCATCTATATGTCTATGTCTTTTATTTTGCAACTACCAACCCTCAAAGATGTACCATTATGCATCTCCCTCAAGAAGAAGAAAAAAATCACAGAGAAATCAATAAGAGCGTTGCTTCTGAGCTGTTTTATCAGTACCGTGGGGTGTGTTGGTAAGCAGTGGCTTTTTTCCTAGAGCTGTTGGATTCTGGTGGTTGGTCAGCAGCCACACAAGAGCTTTGTTTGCTACACAAGGGGCAAGAGCAGACACTGGCTAACCATTAACTGTCTTTTAATCTTTCATTTTCTTCACTGTCATCCAATTATGAGACATCTGAGACAAACCTTGTGTACTTTCTGTGCCTGGTAAATTCCATCGGAGTATGGATAATTTGGAAGAAAAGAAATATCTCATCTATAAAGATACTGTTTCATGGACATCAAATAACTGTTAGGGAGAAATAGCAAAGAGAGTACTTCTGGGGAGAAAAATGAGAAAAGGTACTGCATATGGGGTTCCCGTCCGTAACTGAGATTTTTCTGCTGAAGTAGCTTTGAGAGTCATTCATACAGGTTAATACGGTAATGTCTTTGCTGTGGTTTGCTCTATTTAGTTAACACATAATGAGTTATTCGAATTCAATGTATTATTATTTACCGTGTTTCTTTCTTTTTTTTCTCTCTTCTCTGAACTGTTTTGAAAACATTCGTGCTTTTCAGATCTCTTCTTAAATACCACTTTCTCTGGGAAGTCTTCCCTTAACCTCTTCCTAACTCAAAACTAATTATTACTTTCTCTTGCTATGGCAGCAACACTGCTTTATTGCAAGTGCTGGTTTTGCTTCTTATTTGTTTTCACAGTGTTTCATCAGCTGAACGCCTGGCCGTTTGCCTTACCTCCTCCATTCTCTTGGCAACAGCACTACTAAATGTTCTTGTTTTGTTTTTGCCTTTTAGGAAAAGTAAATCTAGGGCGAAGGTAATCCAGGTATAGCACGGAGAGTCCATTATCTTAGAGAACCCTTAGGTTTGGTGGTAAGAAACCTAAGCATGCGTGCTCTATGTAAAGCGTTGCACTCTCCATCTGGACTCATATAAGGTCCAGACGTCAGAGTGCACTACGTACGGATTCTGCCTAATTTGTCAGCTTCATCTTTTACCATCACTACTCAGAGTTTATGTTTTAGTCCAATGGAAATGCTGATAATAAACTTGTACTATTTTACTCCATTGGGCCTCTGTACCCAAGAGTCTCTTGACATAGAAAGACCTCTGTCCTGTTTCTCTCTGCTCACTTATCGTAATAGGTTTCTCTTGGATCATAGTAGACTTTCCTGGGAGGTTTTTTTCAACACAGAATTGCCACTTCTGTCCAGCCCTCAGGGGAGTTACACCAGAACTCCTGGAGGTGTGGTGGCATTTATTTTTAACTACCAAGATGATTCTAACATTCAGTCAAGGCTGAATGAGTATTACTTGAAATGATCTCTCAGGGCTTAACTCATGAATTAAAACTTTAGATTTCCTTGACTTCTCAAGTAGAGAAGACAGTGGTTGTCGAACGTGACTGATCATCAGAACCTCTTGGGCGGCTTTTAGAAATAACTGTCTCAGAAGCTGCCCCATGTGCAGAAATCTCCCTTCAGCAAGTCCTTGCGTGTGTGGCATAGCTCAGAGGTTCTCTCAAGTTCTTCCCATCTCTTGCTTTTCAAGGCCCGCCCTGCCATTTCTGTATCCCACTGTGGTTGCCCAGACCCATACTCCCTACTTAATGTCTATCCTGTTGCTAACGGGATCCTTGGAGCTTTCAGTTTTTATTCCATCTGCAGTGTAACACCCAAGAGTTTGATAGGGGAAAAGCCCTATTTAAAAAGGGGAAGAAACCTGAGCAAATGAAAACATGGAGGGGAAGAGGTCATACGTTGATACTCCCCTGTCATGTGGTAGAGAAATAAAAACTTTCTACCTGAGTATGCAAACCATAGACATACCTTCCAAGTAAATTTCTGGCCATCTCAAAACTATCGGAAAGATGGCTTTTTGTTGGTATCAAGTAACTCATCTCTGTATGGTTGAGATAAAATATTGCATGCAACACATGAAGGCTATGAAATGGGTATGATTCATTTTTCTGCTCCTAACCAGGTATGTGAGGTTAGACAAATTATCCTTTGAATTTTTGTTTTTTCACCTTTAAAATAGGAAAATCCTGGAGTTACTGTCATGGCTCAGTGGTTAACGAACCTAAGATCCATGAGGACGTGGGTTCAATCCCTAGCCTCGCTCAGTGGGTTAAGGATCCGGCGTTGCCATGAACTGTGGTGTAGATCACAGACGTGGCTCAGATCTGGTGTTGCTAGGGCTGTGGTGTAGGCTGGCAGCTATAGCTACGATTCGACCTCTAGCCTGGGAACCTCCATATGCCGTGGGTGCAGCCCTAAAAAGACAAAAGAAAAAAAAAAAGGGGAAAATCCTGCCTACTTCCTAGGTCAGTCATTAAAATGAAGCGTTATAATGCAAGTCCAGAGCCCGGCATATTTGTCCATTGAAGAGTAGCTATCATATTTAGTCATTATTGTTATTATCATTGTTTTTGTTTATTCTCTCATAGACCCTCAGTATAAAGGGCTAAGTGCATGCAGCAAAATGATGTACACCATTCTGTTGTATACTGGTCAGCAGAAAGGGCTGGCTTCGTCATTAAATGTTTTAATATTTATAATGAATATTTATCTAGGCTTCCTGGGATGCACTGCGCTTTTGAATGTTAAAATTTTGTCCTTATAGTCTATTGGTATAATCAGTACCCTAAACTAATTCTTTGAAAACATACATTCTTATCAAGAATGTATAATGTATATATTTTATCTCTGACCCTAGGGTGGTCCATGATCTAATTCTTCCATATATGCTTTCAAAGTAACTTAGATTATGAACCACACACTTTGGTCTTAAGTTGTCTTTCTGCCTTGCATTTTAAAATATATTTTAGGCGTTGATTATGTCTTCCCTTTGAACCTGACTGCTACATGCTACCCATCAGAATCAGGAACTGTTTTCACAGCAGGGCTCAGCAGAAATCCTGGGCATATGGTAGGGTTTTAATTACGAGGCTACATGAAATGATGTAAATAATTAAGAAACTTGTAAAAGAGATGAAAAACTGCATTTCTTGAGCTTATTTTCCTCTCTCGGAAAAGCATACTCTAGAGCACGCTCCCCAACTGATTTCTGTGCCCTGCCTCTCTGTCCCCCTGTGCATGCAAACACCCGCTGTTGCTAGGAAAAGGCAACACGGATCAAGGCTCACTAATGCTGCAGCCCAGCTCCCTCCTGGGCGCCAAACATTTCAGCGCCTGCCACTGTATCATGGATGAAGCGAATGCCTGTTCAGGGCTTGTCAGTCTGGCTGACAGAACTATGACAGGTCATTAGGCATTTAATTTAACACTAGGTTTTTTAGAGCTTGGAATTCAATTCCCATGAGTTTCCTTAGAGCTAATTAATGACGTGAAACCCCTTTTTTTCCTAATTTATATCTGAAAGTGACTGTTTTTGTTTCTTCCACAATTAAATACAAAATTGTATATGGCTGCGACATTGTATACTATTCATCCTTTCAAACTGGCCTGATTGGGATGTAGTACATTTATGTCTTCCAAAACATAAAGTAGCAAATTTTAAGTTACATATAAGACATAGATTTGTTACTGTTTTAATTAATACAAGAAGGAAACAAGGAATTTATTTTTGGATTTCCTACTGTCTCTCAGTGGGTTAAGAACCTGACATAGTATCCATGAGGATGTGGGTTCAATCTCTGGCCTTGCTCAGTGGGTTAAGGACTTGGCATTGTCGTAAGCTGCACCTAGGTCACAGATCTGGCTTGGGTCCCGTGTTGTGGTGGCTGCGGTGCAGGCCAGCAACGGCATCTCCGATTCGACCCCTTGCCTAGGAACTTCCATATGATGCAGGAGGGGCCATCAAAAAAAAGGAAATTCATTTTCAAAGAGGTATACAGTTCTGTTCACCTAACAAATGCACCTTAAGTCTTTAGGGCAAGTGACTCCTTTCAGTGCTGCATTCATTTGCTATAGACCTAAACTGAAAGCATTAGGTTAATTATAATATATTTGGAAATTCTCACTGTGTGTTAGACATCTTCTCTTGGCTCTCCAATGAATTACTTTTCTATACAAAACCAGTACCTCTGACTTCACAACGACTGACGAACAAGAATAGCAATAAGATCAGCTCTTTTCCATTATTCAGATCCCACCATTAGTTTGTCAGTAATAAAGAACCATTTCTTTTGTTTCTTTTGCACAAAGTTCACATTGAAATTGGGAGGGTTATTTTTGTGGGGGAGTGGTCATGGTTTAAAGTCTTATATTTTCTCTGTCACTCATCCAGAAACAAAATTAAGAATTACCACTTTTTGAAATTATGAATTTAACAGCTTATCCCAACCCACATATTTCCTGGGAAATACAAAAACCCAATAGGTGGTCTTTGAGAACTTTATGAAAAAGAAACATTATTGTTCTCCAGAAAAGTGGATGGTTTTGAGATGCACTATAAACTCCTGCTGGAGATTTCCTTATAAATCATGCAAATGAGAAGAAACTATTAAACTTATCCTCACTCTCATTTTTCTTCCACCACATGAGGCACATTCATGATTTTTTTGAATAAAGGCCAGTTACTTTTTGTTCCAATCCTTGGAAACAAAAGTACAGTAAATGTCTCTAGGGTGTATAATGCCTGTTCTGTAATTTGGTGATTCGTGATTCTGAAGCTGTGTGTTTACAGATCACTTCTAGGTAACAACAGAACTGGGAAAACAATCCTGGAGGATTATATTTGTATGCTTCGTATCACACTCTGTTCCCTTTTTCCCTTCAGCTTTAGAGTGCCCTCGGTGGCCAGCTCTCTACTGCCACAGAAAAATACGAAGACGTTTTTCTTTTATGCTTTTCTCTTTACCTTCATCTGCGCAGTTGTAAGCTCCCTGCATGTTGTAAAGCCTGCTTTTCCTTCTTCCAAAACACTACTTCAGTTTTCAGGGTTGGGCCCTATTGTGGCTTTTCTCCTTGGCATTCTCTGATCTCAGTGGTTTTCCCCAGGCAGCTCTGGAACGTGCAGCCCAGAGCCTCTTTTCTTTCTTGGCCACATTCTCCTCTAATACTGGGGGGGAAGCTGGATGGCGTGTCAGCAGCTGATATTGAGTGAAAGTGGGGAACCGAGTAGCCAGCATTAGGGGACTCTGGCCAAGAGATGCTCTTTCTGTCTCCAAGTGCAAGTCCACGAATGCTTACAGAGGACCTGTTCTGTGCCAAAGACAGAGGACAGCAAAGGGAGACGAGAGCCCCAGGCCAAGTCTGGATTTCTTCCAGAAGTTTCCTAGAGCCTAGAATTTGACTCTTGCTTAGATAATGAAATGAAGCCCGTGTGTGTGTGTACTGCAGTCCTTAAGCAGAAAATACTGACTATAAGCTAAAAATATCTCTGTAGCTAGACTACTGTATATGCGCCCTCCTCTACTGATGATATCTCCCTCATTTTCTTCCCTCCTCCCCTCCCTGCACTCACATGTCTCAGAGAGCCTTTACTCTTTGCTACTTGAATCAAAGACAAAAGCCATGCCCTCAAGTAACTACCGGATTATTAGGAATGGAAAGGAAACACAGCTGCCTAAATGCAGTGGAAAACCAGGAGTCACCCAAGCAGAGAAGTTTTAAAGAGTCATTATAGGAAGAAACACCATGTGCAGATGCAGGGGGGCAAAAAAGACAATGCAGTTTGGAGAATCCTTTCATCCTTTTTTTTTTTTAATATTAAAGTCCATCTAATTCTTTTTCCTTAAATTGAAGTATAGTTGATTCATAATGTGTTAGTTTCACGTACACAGCAAAGTAACTCAGTTATCTCTGTCTCTATCTCTATGTCTATTCTTTACTTTTCTTTTTTTTTTTTTTTAGGGCTTCACCCATGGCATATGGAAGTTCCCAGGCTAGGGGTGGAATGGGAGCTGTAGCTTTAGGCCTACACCACAGCCACAGCAACACACGATCTGAGCCGCGTCTGCGACCTGCACTACAGCTCATGGCAATGCCAGATCACTGACCCACTGAGCGAGGCCAGGGATCGAACCCAAGTCCTCAAGGATACTAGTCAGGTTCCCACTTAGCCATGACGGGAACTCCTATCTATTCTTTTTCAGATTCTTTTCCATTATAGGTTATTACAAGATACTGAATATAGTTCCCCATGCTATTCAGTAGGTTCTTGTTGTTTGTCTATTTTATATATACTAGTGTGGATCTGTTAATTCCAAACTCCAAATTTATTCCTCCCCCATTTCCCCTTTGGTAACCCTAAGTTTGTTTTCTATGTCTGTGAGTCTGTTTCTGTTTCATAAATAAATTCATTTGTATCATTTTTTTTTTTAGATTCCACTTATAAGTGATCTCATGATATTTCTCTTTGGCTTACTTCTCTTAGTATGATAATCTTTGTTGCTACAAATGGCATTATTTCATTATTTTTATCTCTGAGTATTATTCCATTTTATATATGCCACATCTTCTTTTAATCCATTCTGCTTTCATCGTCAGTGGACATTTAGGTTTCTTCCATGTCTTGGCCATTATAAATAGTGCTGCAGTGAACATTGGGGTGCATGAATCTTTTCAAATTAGAGTTTTCATCTTTCCCATATATATGCTAAGGAATGGGATTACTGGATCATATGGTAACTCTATTTTTGGTTTTTTGAGGAAACTCCATGCTGTTTTCCATAGTGGCTGCACCAGTTTATATTCCCACCAACACTGCAGGTCCCCTTTTCTCCACACCCTCTGTAGCATTTGTTATTTGTAGACTTTTTGATGTCCATAGTCCCCACTCTCCCCAGTGCCTGGCAACCACCATCTTACTTTCTGTCTCTATGAATCTGACTACTTCAGACACTTTATATAAGTGGAATCATATAATATCTGTCCCTTTGTGTCTGGTTTATTTCACTTAGAATAGTGCCTTCAAGATTTGCCCACGGTGAATGTAAATTAGTACAACCACTATGGAAGGAAGTATGGAAGTACCTCAAAGAACTAAATGTAGAGCTACCATATGACCCAGCAATACCATTCTTAGGCATATACCTACAACCTTTACCTCTGGCTGGATTCTGCTCCCTGTTTAAGATGTTCCGATTTGGCTTCAGGAATGTCCCACGTTGCCTTTCTCAGGCTGGGTTTGCACTCCCTCTTCTATGTCTGGAACATGCCCATTCACCACTTTATATTATAGTCAGTTGTTTACACATCTTTCCCCATCATAAGATTGTGAGCTCTTGAAGCCGAGGTCAGTGATTTTTATTTTGCTACAGTCAGCTTCTGTAATGGCACTGCCATGAGGTATATGAGCTCAACAAACATTTTTTTCTTCAAGTTGATGAATTTTTTATTAGAGTTGATTTACAATGTTGTGCCAATTTCTGCTGTACAGCAAAGGGACTCAGTTTTACATACAGATTTTGAAATATATCTTTTCCGTTATGATATATCCCAGGAGACTGTTTATAGTTCCCTGTGCCATACACTAGTACCTTGATGTTTATCCATTCTAAATGTAATGGTTAGCGTCTGCTAACCCCAGGCTCCCAGTCCATTCCTCTCCCAGCCCCTTCCCCCTTGGCATTTTTTTTTTTTTAATGGCCATACTCATGGCATAAGGAAGTTCCCAGGCCAGGGACTGAATCTGAGCCATAGGTGTGACATACACCCCCAGCTGTGGCAATGCCAGGTTCTTTAACCCTCTGCACCAGGCTGGGATTGAACCCTCGCCTCTGCAGAGATCCGAGCTGCGGCAGTCAGATTCTTAATCCATTGCACCACAATGGGAATCCCACACGCCCCCCCCCCCGGCATTTTGATACACCTTGTAGTTAATCTTTCTAAAGGATTTTGTGTGGTAGAATAACTTGATCATTGGTGAGGAGAAAGTTTTGTTTATAATTTTTGTTGCCTGCCCCCTTGTTAATAACACTGATAACTGCTACACATAGAAACAGAAAAACAGTAGATAGCTCCCTTGGGAGTAGGAAAGGGGAGATACTACTTAAATACTGTTTTAGCAAACATATCAAAAATATAATTGTTTCATATGTTTGCGCTGAATTATTTTAACTAAAGAATTAATTTTTAATAAAATAAAATGCTTTTAAAATAATATTTCCATCTTTATTGCTTATGCAGTATGACTTTTATCTGCTCTAACAAATGTTGTAAATATTACTCACATAGCACTGATCATATGATTAGAATTTAGGTGCCAGGAAGCTGTAAGAGCTATTAAAATATAACTAAGATATTGTTGAACCATTTTATTTTTTGCCCTTCCTATATACTTTCTCTTCTTTTTTCCTTTCTGATTTTGCTTACTCTCTTATCATTTCTTCATGGGCTACTAGTTGCTGATACAGCCTGGCTGGGACTTTGGCTCTAGAGGCAGAGTTTTGAGTTGTGCAGCCTTTTCTGTTAAGGAAAAATAATCAGTATCCCAGAACATAAACCAGCCTTGGTTTGAGATAAGGCGAGTAAGCCAGAGTCCATGTGGTGATTGTGAGGACTGGATGTCTGACAGTCTTAGCAAACCATTTCAGAAAGGGCAATGAGTGAAGGGCATGAAAGTCTTCTATCCAAGGATACTGGAGAATAGAGAGATTATAGAAATAATACTAATAACATTCCAAATAGTTGAATTTTAATGGCAAAAATTTTTTGTTTATAGTATAGTCAGTTTATATGAAAATCATTGGCTAAAAAGTCTACCATGTTATAAATGACCTCCTTTTTAAACAAAATTCACAGAACATAATTAACCTTTTCTTTATAATTCAGAGCTATGGGACGAATCTCAGTTACTATACTCTATGGTCTAGTTGTAAGTTTAGGATTTTTTTTTAAACACCGATATTAATAGCTCTTTAGGCCTGTATGAAAGTATAGCAGAAGTCTGTCCTTTTCTTAGTTTTAAAGTCTCTCTCCTCAATGTCAGACTTCCAATTCAGCTGCCCTTTTTTATTTATTTATTTTAATCAACTTCATATTAAGTAACCCAATAACTCCTCCAGGTAGAAATATTGAAAAATAAATGCAAAACTGTTTGAAGGCTTGAGGACGCCTCTATAAGTATGATGCATGAGATGTAATGCCTTAATACTGTGACATTATCCAACTTCTTTGAGATCTTTTTTACTTTCTTGGGTTTCAGATGGATCAAGGTTGCCTAACACATTACCTATATTTAAAATAAATTGTGTGTGTGTGTGTGTGCGCGCGCAAATAAAAATGATACCATGTTGGGAAAATGTTAAAGCCTTTTGAAAGTTAAAATATAATTAAACATGTAGAGCTACTTCTATAGACTTTCTAGGAAGGGTTGAAATTTTAATTAATCTAACCAGGCACTTAATATATTGGAAATTATCAACATGTGGACTAGTGGGAAAACGCTGCTAACATTTCTAGAATAATTTAATTATAAGCAAAATGCAGCAAGATTTTTTTAAACTAATCATAATAAATAGACTTAATTACTTTCCGTAAATGAAATCACCTAGCAGTGGTGCTTATTTTCACTCTAATAGGTCATAAAATGTTCCATGCAATTTAAATGCAAAATATTTTGAAACTCCTCTGGTTTGAACTGCTTTTACAATAGGCAATCAAAAATTGTAAGAAAGGTCTTTAAAAGCAAGCAGTTTGGAGATATTTGGAGTGAAGTATGGGGGGATTGTTGACAACAATAGTTATCATATAGTATAATGGTCTTTGTGGTAATGACAGTTACACGCTTTGCTAAATAATTTGCACTTTTTTTCAGTTAGAGAAGTAATAATAATAAATCTGTAAGAACTTTAACTCTGGTGGTATCAATGAGTTATTTTATTTTTAATGTGTTATTTTTACCGTGTTATATAGGATTCACTTTCACCATCTATATAATGAAGTTATGAAGATCCTATCTATGTCTAAAATCCTATTATTTTAATATTCTCTGGGAGGACATTTCAACAATGCCTGCAGTAATCCAGTGGAATGATTTTATGGGATGAACTGTGATTTCCCCCTGAAATTCATACACTGAAGCTCTAACTTCCAGTGACTCGGAATATGACTATATTTGCAGGTAGGGCCTTTAAAAAGGTTATTGAGACTATTAAAGTGAACCCTAACCTAATCTGATGGGGGTCCTTATTAGAAGAGAAAGTTTGTCCCCACAGAGACATACTAGGATGCACACAAAGACCATGCGAGAACACAGCTGGAAGGCAGCCCTCTGTAATCCAAGAAGTGTGGCCACAGGAAAAATAAATCTGCCCACTCCTTGATCTTGGCACTCCAGCCTCAAGATCTGCATTGTTAAACCATGAAGTTTGCAGTATTTTCTTTTTTAATGGAAGGAGTGGCAAACTAGTATGTGTGCATTAATAGTTATTCCATAAATTACATATTATATATGTGTATACATTACAGTTTCAGCATTGCTCACAGCTCTTTCTTATGTAATTCTGGGTGCTACTTTATGAGATTAATATTATTATTTATTTTAAATGTGATAAAACTGAAGGAGAACATATAATAAACATAAGGGAAAAGATTTGAGACCATACAGTTATTGAAAAAAATAAACTAATCTTTGAGTTGAATACCAAGGATGGAGGATCCTGAAAGCCAACTTTTATATATTAGACTTTAGATAATAGATATTAGATTTAGATATTAGACTTTAAGGACAAAATCCTAAGAAGAAATCAAACAATCGGGGAAAACTTTTGAGACTTGTGATGAAAATGTAATTCCAGTTGTGTTTTTAAAAGCACTCTTTTTCTTCAACAAAATATTAGCAAATCAAATCTGCAAATTCTCTCTCTCTCTCTCTCTCTTTTTTTTTGTCCTCACCTGCAACATGTGGAAGTTCCCGGGCCAGGGATCAAACCCGTGCCACTGCCATAACCAGAACCACAGCGGCGACAATGTCGGGTTCTTAACCTGCTGAACCACAAGGGAGTTCCTCAGGCTATTTCTTGACACCTCCGGAAATGTGTAGGAACTTTTTGTTTCTTTATCATTTTGATTTTAGTGTTATATGCATAGTTAAGTTGGTAAAGTACAGAGTGATTGGAAACCCAGAAAGATAAGTTAAACTAGGAGACACATTATTTCATAAAATGAAACCTATGATTACTTTCTCAATTGTAAGAATAATATTCAATCATACAGAATGAAAGAATGAAGTATACATTAATTGCCTTTGCATGTTCAAAGTTACATGGAGAAAGTTTACTTGACCTTAGTTTAATTATTACAATGATGCTATTTTATATAATTTTTTCATTATCTACATGAAAAAAAACTAAGTAAAAACCCTTCAAGTCACATGAACATAGCCAACATTCTTCCTATACTATTTCTGTTTGGTTATTGATTTATATAGTTTTTATATTTAATAAATACATTTCCTTCTATTAAAAATTCATTAAAAAGTATGCAAAATATTTCAATAGCTGAACAAACGTATTACTATTTTTAGTTGTGAAGATCCCTGCCTAGACTTAACAAAGATGTATTTCATGCACATGTTATTACAAAATGGAAGTCCTATTTAATTTTAGTGCTTTAGATAACAGCTGATGCATGGCACTAAAAAGGAATTTCTATTAGCATATCATTTGGCAGAATAAATAGTGTAGGTAATAAGGCCAATGATTAATTTTAAATGGAATTTAATAGTCTTACAGTCTATCACCTTCCATGTGGAATATAAAAATCTCTAATATCCATTTAGCATACGGCCATAAAATTACCTCTTCTCCTAGGACATTATGATCTTTAATTACAAGTGCGAATTCATATAAGAATGAATCTCTTCAGTCTGCAATATCGGTTTTCATTCCTTTACTCATTTATTCATGCTTATTAAAATGATACCTAGCCTCTGTTCAAAAGAAACAAGAAATAAAGAAAAACAGGATTTCTGTTGTGGCTCAGCAGGTTAAGTATCCATGAGGATGGGGGTTTGATACCTGGCCTCCCTTAGTGGGTTAAGGATCCGGTGTAGCCGCAAGCTGCGGTCTAGGTCACAGATAAAATGCAGGTCAGATCCAGTGCTGCTGTGGCTCTGGCGCTACCCAATTCAACCCCTAGACTGGGAACTTCCACATGCAAGTGTGGCCCTAAAAAAAAAAGGAAAAGAGAAGAAAAAGAAATGAAAATGTAAAATACCTCTTAATTACATTTTCTTTTAAAAATTTTGCTTCTCTTTTTCTCATTCCAACTTTTTTTCCCGAAATTGGAATCTTTACTTTTATAGTCAGTTTTGCTCTCCTCGTCTAATTTTTTTTCATTATTTAATTTCACTTCTTTTTAGTTTCAGTTTAGGTTTTTCCAGCTTCAGGAAATGGTTGCTTTTCCTTCTTCCCTAGAACTTAATGACAACAGAAAATAATTGTTATATATATTGGTCTAATTTTTTCTTATTAAAAAAATCGTAATTCACACTCCTGCCAATAATGGATGAGAGTGTCAGTTTCCCTTCACACCTGCCAATGCTGAATAGTCTTATTTTTAATTTTATCAGTCTAATAAGGAGAAATATTATTTTATTGTTTTAATTTGCCTTCATCGTGTATTAACATGATTGATATTAGTTTCATCTAGTCATTACCCATTTGTAGCGTGGTGTTGCTTTGCATGATCAAATTCTTTGTCCATTTTTCACACGGATTAGGTGTTTTTTCTTATTGACTTACGGATACACTTTATAAATTATGAATATCGATCCTTTGTTTATATATGGGGTTTGCTGTTTTTGTGTACAACATTGTAAATTTTTCTGCATTCAATCAGTCATATAAATTCAAATATTTTTCTTACTTAGTAAGGGCTTCGCAAAATGCAAGTTTATAAATATGTTCTCCTACATATATATATGTAGGGAGAGAGAGATGTGTCTTGCCACTGTGCTTTTAGGGAGCTCTTATAATGTTAAGATATCACAGCCCCCATTAAGGTTTTTTAACATTAAGATTATTTTCTAGCTTTATTGAGTTTCCATTGAGAAATAAAAGTTGTATATATTTGAGGTGTATGCATGATGATTTGATATACCTGAACATTGTGCAATGATTACAATAATTCTTTTCACTTAATTATCCTGTGTGTGTGTGTGTGTGTGTGTGTGTGTGTGTGTGTGTGTGTGTGTGTGGTGAGAACACAAGATCTACTCTCAGCAAATTTCAAGGCTAAGGAACATTATTGTTATTGTATTATAGTATTATAGTATAGTAACATTATTTTTATCCTTTTGACTCAAATCTTCCTTTTGACTCAAATCTTATTTCTTCTACCTCCCCAGACGCCCTGGCAGTTACCATTCTGCTCTCTGCTTGTATGAGTTCAGCTCTTTTAGATTCAACCTATAAGTGAGATTATACAATATTTGTCTTTCTGGATCTGGCTTTATAGCCATTGTGGAAAATAGGAAGTCCTTCAAAAAAATTAAAAATAGGATTACCATATGATCCAGTAATTCCACTTCTGGGTATGCACACAAAGGGAATGAATTTAGTACCCTGAAGTAAAACCTGAATTCCCATGTTATTACAGTGTTATTCACAATAGCCAAGGGATGGAAACAAACTAAGGGTTTGTCAGTAGATTCCATTATGTATAATGATATTATTCAGCCATTAAAAAAAAAAGGAAATCCTGCCATTTGCAACAACCTCGTTGAACCTGGAGGACATTATGCGAAGTGCAATAATCCAGTTATGTATTAATCAGCCCTTCCTCCCCACCCTATCACCTATCCCTCCACTGAGCTGTCCGTCTTTTGTATTTCTGTATTATCCTGTGCAAATCTCTATACTTTCCCTTCAGAGTGAAATATTAGATAATTAAGTATATTTACTTATTTGCACTTCTGTTCCTTCAGTGAATGATTCGCAAAGGCGTGGATTCTAACTCATGTTTACTCTCTGTTTCTCCTGTAATTGTCACATAACAGATGCTCATTTGCTAGTATCAGTATGAATAAAAATAATATCAAAAGAAGTAATTGTCCTTGGTCTCAGCATCATGAATTTATTGCTACGTGTAGATAAAGACCAAATATTGGAGTTCCCGTCGTGGCGCAGTGGTTAACGAATCCAACTAGGAACCATGAGGTTGCGGGTTCGATCCCTGCCCATGCTCAGTGGGTTAACGATCCAGTGTTGCCGTGAGCTGTGGTGTAGGTTGCAGACGCGGCTCGGATCCTGCGTTGCTGTGACTGTGGTGGAGGCCAGCAGCTACAGCTCCGATTAGACCCCTAGCCTGGAAACCTCCACATGCCGCGGATGCGGCCATAAAATGACAAAAGGCAAAAAAAAAAAAAAAAAAGATCAAATATTTTAAAACCTGAGTAGAACTCCCATGTTTTCCTGTGTACTTATTGCAAAGAATGGGAACATCTTGTCAATGAGAACATGGTAGAAAATGAGGTAATTGGCAGTTCTCAAAAATTAGAACTTAAATATCTGAGCATTTTATATATTAACGTTTATTCTTCTTGTACCTTGTTAGAGAGATAGATATATCCAAAAACTTTCAGATTAAGTGGAACTACCAAATATCTGAAGAGGGATACCATGAGTCACTGGGCATGGGAGATTTGAATTTTTTTTTTCTCAGTTGACCTAACCAAACTTTTTGCCTGTGCCAAATTTTAGTCAATCCAGTTATCAGTAGAAGTTTTAGTATATAAAAACTTCTATATGTGATTGATTTAACTTCAGTATGTCAGACCATTGATCCCCAAGGCTGATTCAGGTGATGTGGCAAGCTGGTCGGGAAAGAGTATAATATAATAAGGATCTCACCAGAGAGGGATGTATAATAGAGAAACCTAAACCACTTCTCTGCCACTTACTGCTGTGTAACTTTGGGCAAAGTTCTTAACCTTTTATACGTTTGCTAGAAAGATAGTCAATAAGAGAGGTTCAGTAAATGGCATATTTTATTATTACTTTCTATATATATCCATATGCATGTTTGAAATTAGTATGTCAAAGAGAATAATTCACAATCTTATACCATAATATCCAGATTAGAGTTAATATAATAGTCATTCTTGAACAGGACTTTCTACCTGAAGAAAGATGATTTAAAATAGCCCATAAATTGCGTTGCCCTAAACAGTAGGAAGTTGAAGTATAAAATGAGGAAATTAACATTTATTCAAATAAAATTAATTGGAAAATATTTCTTTTATGTTATTTACAAATGAATCAGCTCAGAGTTAAAGTCAAACAATCTTTGAACATTTAGTTTTGTTTTCAAAGGTCAATTACAGGGTTTGCAATGCTCAGCCAAACCTGCCTATCTAATTGACTAGTCATTATTATTATTTATTTTTTTTTACATTTTAGGGCTGCAGTCTCGGCGCATAGAAGTTCCCAGGTTAGGGATCGAATCAGAGCTACAGCTGTTGGCCTACACCACTGCTACAGCAATGTGGGATCTGAGCCGAGTCTTCAACATACACCACAGTTCACGGCAACACTGGATCCTTAACCCACTGAGCAGATCAGAGATCGAACCCACCTCCTCATGGATCCTAGTCGGGTTCGTTAACTGCTGAGCCACGAAGGGAACTTCTGGTTAGTCATTCCTGAATGCTTCATAGTGGATACACATTAGGGTCAAGCACAGTGGGCAGAAACTTCTTTGTAATATTCTGATAATGATGGCCTAGTGTAAACACCAAGATCCCCTCTATGAAAGCTCCAGATTTTAACAATTATATTGACATATATGTTTTGAATGTCAATTTACAACATCCCCTGGGGGAATTTTGATTCAAGTCATTTGCCTTTTAAAAAATGACTTACTGAACAAGTTTTAAATACTAAAAAAATGATAGCTAGCTAGAAAGGTGGATCAATAGATCAATCAATAGATTAAAAACAACAACCTGAGTTTACTGTTGCATTTGCTAAACCCTACCTCTTAAGATATTCTCGGAGGAAGAACATTATAGAAATGTCTTTTCAGGAGTTTCTGTTGCGGCACAGTGGAAACGAATCTGAGTAGTATCCATGAGGATGCGGGTTCAGTCCCTGGCCTCCCTCAGTGGGTTGGGGATCCAGTGTTGCCATGAGCTGTGGTGTAGGTCACAGACGTGGCTTGGATCCCTTGTTGCTGTGGCTGTGGTACTGGCCAGCAGCTGTTATCTCCTATTTAACCCCTAACCTGGGAACTTCCATATACCATGAGTGTGGCCCTGAAAAGCAAAAAAAAAAAAAAAAAAAGAAGAAAAAGAAAAAAAAAGTCTTTTCTATAATATAGAGGAAAAATCCAGTCTTCTTTAACAGTGATCAGCTGTTTTGATATAAACAGTTATGAAAGATGAAAAGATGCAGGTTAGAAATGAAGAAATCCTTGTTCCTTCTTTAATAGAATAGCACTATTCATAGTCTGGCTCTTGGAAAGCTTTGTGTTTAGTCTGTGAGGTTCAGAAGAAACAGTTCTTTGTGGGGGGAATGTGTTTCCTAATGGTCCTTTTAATCGTATTCTCCCGTGCACTCATAATAAATATTTTTCCAGGCTGCAGCAATTGTTTTTACACTAGTTCCTGTGTTTGCCATGTAAATCATTGACAAACCCATGCATTTAAAGATTAGACTCCACCAACTGTTGACTTGAATAAATTTCCTGAGCTGCATCTCTCCATATTATTGAACAAATATCCCTAGAGAACTGACAATGAAGTATATTCAGAATGTACCCAAGTAAAACTCTAATTAGCAATATGTGAAATATGTGCTCAAAATGAAAACTGGGAAAAGTAAATCCACTCCTAAGTAAAAATTGCATAACTTTACAAGTTCAAAGAGTTAGTTTTATCAATGCATATGTAGATCCGTCGTTATCTGAAGGATTACAAAGTAAATGTTTATTTGTAGAACTCATCGATACTGATTATTACTATTTCTAATTTATAAATTTTATACCACTAGTAACATTTCTATATAAAATGTCTAATGCTAAAATAAAATGTCATTTAAAACCTGTTTTCATAAAATAGTCAAAACACTACTTTCAATGTTAAAAAAAAATTCTGGAGGAAAGTAAAAAAGAAAATAAGAGGCTTATTGCTCAGCTTCTCAAGCCAAAGCACATAACAGAAGCAGCTTTCTCTTTACCAGGAATGACTAGTCTCTGGAATCCTTTTCCGGCCCAAGATCTGTGCTTGTTATTTGCATTATGTTCTAGCGGTTTCTTTAAGAATTGCAATATATACATTTATCAGTTCTCTTTGCTGCTGTAACAAGTTACCACATAGTAGCTCAAAATATCACAGATGTATTATCTTATAGTTCTTGATGTCAGAAATCTAGCACGGGGGCTAATATTGTACCAGCAGGGCTGCATTCCTTCTGGAGGTTCTAGGGGAGACAGTTTCCTTGCCTTTTCCAGCTTCTAGAGGCTTTCCACACTCCTTGGGTCATGGTCCTGTTTGTCTCCTCCAAGGTCAGGGATAAAAAGTTTATTCCTTTCCGTGAGCAGCACATTGGCCTCCTCTTCTGCCTCCACTTTCCATTTTTAAAGTTGCTCAGACTCCATTGGGCCCATTTGGATAATCTAGGATAATTTCCCAATTTTGAGGTTAATTTATTAGCAGCCTTAATATCACCTACCTCCTAATTCATCCTTGACATGGGAGCTAACATATTTACATGCTTTGGAACTTGGGATGTAGACATCTTTGGGGAGGGACCATTCTTATGGCTACCTCAATGCCTTTAATTTTTCACAGTGCATTTAGAGTTCATACTGTACAATTTCATGTAAAATGTAGAAGCTTTTCCACAGAACAAAATACTTAACCCACGCTATTGTCCTTTATACTCTAGTTACAGATATTTTCCATATGGTATGAAGTTTATAAGACAGCGTTTTAATTTTTGCTTTAAATATTGGTATGTACAATTTTTAATTGTAAGAAAAATATTTGATTTATTTGATTATTCTATTTACCTTTTATGTTTTTCATTCCTTCCTGATGAGCTGCGTTTTCCTCTGGAATCATTTCCTTTCAACCGGAAGAACTCTCTTTAGCATATTTATCAATAGATACTCTTGGTTTTCTTTTATCTGAAAATGTCTGTTTCACATTTGTTCTTGAAGAAGGCTTTTCCTGAGTATAGAATTCTGGGTTGAAAGGCTTTCCCTTTCAGCCTTTGAAGATACTGTCCTACTCCTGTTAGCCTCCATAATTTCTCATGAAAAGGGAGCAATAATTGCTATTTCTCTGTATGTAATGTGCCGTTTTCTTTTCAGGCAAAGTTTAACTTTTCTCATTATTCTCCTTTTTTTAGAAATTTGGATACTATCTGCCCTAGTATGGCTTTCTTCATTTTAATCACGTTTGAGATTTTCTGAGCGTCTTGAATCTGTGAATTGATTTCCTCCACCAATTAGGGGGAAATTTAGACCATTATTTCTTCAAAAATCCTTTTTCTGACTCATTCTCTTCCTCTTACTCTTCTGAGGCTTCAGCAATACCTTTTGAAGTTGTTTCAAAGATAATTGAAGTTCTACTAACTACTTCATTTTTTCTTTTTTTTTCTTTAGATGGGATAATTTCTGTTGACCTGCTGTCTCCTTGACGTACTCTTTTCCTCTGTCACTTAACTTTTACTGTGACATCCATTCACTAATATTGTTTAATTTTAGATATTTTATTTTTAAGCTTTAGGCTTTCCATTTGGCTTTTATGTCGCTTCTATTTTTCAGCTGAGATTTCTTATGTTTTTATTTATTTTAACCACATACTTCTTTGCCTCCTTGAGCAGAGAAATAATAGAGGTTCTAAAGTCCTTGTTCACTAGTTTGTCTTGTAAATCCTCCAGGCTCGGCCTTCATTGATGGGTCTTTTCTCTTGAGAATAGTAACATGTCCCTGGTTCTTTTTTATATAAATTTTGCTTTGAACCTGGACATTGTAAAAGTTATGTTGTGGAGACACTAGATTATATTATGATCACCTAAAGTGTTTTTTTTGGGGGGAGGGGAGGAGTTCCCATCGTGGCTCAGTGGAAATGAATCTAACATCCATGAGGACACAGGTTCGATCCCTGGCTTCGCTCAGTGGATTAAGGATCCGGTGTTGCCATGAGCTGTGGTGTAGGTTGCAGATGCGGCTCGGATCCTAAGTTGCTGTGGTTGTGGTGTAGACCAGCAGCTACAGCTCTGATTCGACCCCTAATCTGGGAACCTCCATATGCCATGGGTGTGGCCCTGAAAAGACAAAAAATAAATACGTAAAGTGTAGGGTTTTTTTAACTTAGAAACCAGTTTACTTAAGTCTTGGTCAGTGCTTCCCCCAGCTCCTTTAGCTGGGCAGTCTGTAGTTCATCCTGCACATGCGTAGTTCAGGTTCCACACAGAATGAGGGCATCCTAATCTCTGTTTCTGTCTTTTCTGGAACTTGTTCTTCCCTTTCCATCAGTTCTGGTTGCCCTAAATACCGTCATCTGTTTTTGCAGGCCAGAGTAATTCAGATATTTCAAAGTCTTTGTCACTCCATATTACACCATGCTGGTGACAGACAGACAGACAGACAGACAGATACTACTTAAACTCACTTTCCTGGTCTTTTCTTCCAAGTTTTGACTCTCCCACAATCTACCATTTTTTTCATTTTTGAGAATTGTAGGTTATCTTCTCATTGTCTTCTGTATAAAGTTGTAGTTTATTTTCTAGAGGGTTGTTCTGTGTATTAGTCTGCTGGGGCTGCCATAACGATGTATGGACGGCAAAAACAAACTTCATGGTGACTATGACATATGATCATAGAAATAAGTTTTATTTACTGAGAAGCCTAGTTCTGAGGGTTTTTTTCCCTGCCCGTGTGTATTATCATACCGTTACCGTATGTTGGCACATCAGAGTTAAAGTACATGTGTGTATAAACATATATTCAGTCTATGATATCTCACCGTTTTTTTTCCTGCAGTCTTCTATATGAACCTAGAAAAAAAAATCCTCAAAACTTAGATGTACCCAAGAGAAACAGCTATGAGGAAAATAAACTCACAGAGGACAATTTAAAAATAAATTTTTTTCCAGCTTCCTAGTTTAAAAATACCATGCTTGTTGAGACTTCTAACGATTAAAAATAGCTCTTAAGTAGAAAGATTGTGTTTTTTTAAGATCTGTTTATCAGACATTTCATGTCAAAAATATTTAAGAATCAGAGTTCCTGTTTCACTAGTAATGTCTTAAAGGCCCTCAGAGTAAACCACCCGCACCCGCACCCGCACCCGCACCCCGACCCCACCGCATACACACGGTATTAACTACTTCCTGAATATGCTGGATAGATTCAGAGTTCCTGTCAGTCACTTTCTTGATATGCTCTGCAGGTTCAGAGTTCAACTTTATTTTGAAAAAGACTCTGTTTAGATGTTTTCTTATATAAAACTTGGCTAGAAATTCAAAGCCAGAGAACTGTAACTATGGTTCATGAAGGAGCGCTTGTTGGCAAATTAAAAGAAATCCTTGCTTGAGGAATGTTGGTGTGAAATAGAAGTGTACATTTAAGTGAATAGCTTGAAGAGAATGGATTTGTGATTTTGTGATTCAAGGTTTAATTCAAAATTTAATTTAAATTGAGCATTTGGAGACTTGACTAGGACTCTGTGGTAATAAGACAGAAACGTGTCTCTGCACTCCTAGAGACGGTCACCCGTGACGTCAAATAATCCCCCAACTTATCTTTTCTCTAGTTCCTTTTCTCCTAGACCGGCAAATATCCACTCTTGAGTGAACTTGTTGATCTTCCTACTTGTAATTCTTGGATTTTTTTTTGATGTGTAACATCTCTTTTGACCTTTAGAGTAAAGTGATAGCCCAAGCGATTACCCCATCTAAGAGACCAAGCAGGCAGTCACAGCAACCGCAGAGGTACTTTCTCTTGGAAAAATAAAATTAAAAATTTTTGTTAACCGTATTTGTTCTCTGCTTTCTGTTTGCAGCTAAAAGAAAAAAAGGTTTTCATGTTCTTCTTAGTCTTAAAAGTACACACAGACACATAAAAACAATACATTTATTCTGATAAAGGTTTATCAAGCTGAGAGTTTCCCCCCACTTTTTTTATTTTTTTGTCTTTTTGTCTTTTTAGGGCCACACCTGCAGCATATGGAGGTTCCCAGGCTAGGGGTCAAATTGGAACTGTAGCCACTGGGCCTACGCCACAGCCACAGCAATGCCAGATCAGAGCCGTGTCTGCGACCCACACACAGCTCATGGCAACGCAAGATCCTTAACCGAGTAAACGAGGCCAGGAATTGAACTCGCAACCTCATGGTTCTCAGTCAGATTCATTTCTGCTGCACCACGACGGGAACTCCACCAAGCTGAGAGTTTCTTAAGAACGTTCCATAAGCCTGTCTGTAAAAAATTAATAGGAAGTCGAAGACTTGATCTTGGCTTCTAAGAAGGACTGGGGCTCTGAGGCATATTCCCACAGTTTCTTTAAATCACTTTACTGTATCTTTCATAGGCTGGCAAGGGTAGTTCCTGGTCAACAGTTTGATTCTGGTTTATTCTGGTCACAGTCAACAGTCAAAACTCCATATACACTTATAGGAGAAGAAAGACCGGCAGTTTGTCGTATTTGCCAATTCTGGCTGATCACATTTCAGTCAGTAGATTTCCCAAGAGTCCTGTGTGTCAAAACTGCCTATGATGTTATGATCCAATGAATAATAATTCATAGAAGGTTAGATTCAATACTTAGGGTTAGTGACACATGATTGAACTTAGTAAGCCCACTTTTCTCTTTACAGAGTTGCAAATGAATATAGAAATATTTGCAGGTTGCTTTGAGCTGTGTAATACCTCAATATAGATATGTGCATTGGGAAGGGAGGGGAGGAGGAAGGAAAGAACTGATAATATTTTTATACCTGGCATTATGATAAGTACTTCTTATACTTTGTTGCATTTATTCTTTGAGAAAAAGGGCAGCTATTTTTATAATCATTTTAAAGACAGGTCTTTCTGGCTCTGGAGCCTATACACTTCGTACCACATTATTATTATCCGTGAAATAGACGATTTCTGAATTCACTTGCTCCTTATTCAACTCACGCTAAAAGGAGTTACCTGGCTGGTTTCCCTATAGGTCTGTGTACTGGCACAGGTGATACACATCATGTCTAGCCTGCACTTGGCACGTCTCTCTCAGCCTTGACATCAGGTGGCTCATCCTATACTGTTCAGCCACATTCAGGTGAGGATCCCAGGGAAAAGCTGGATGAATCTAAAAGTGAGGCATAAACAGGAGTTTTCTGGGTTCAGACCAGGAGACTCCTGTAAATTCACCAGGATGCTGAGGACTATTTTAGGGGAGGAGAGATAACAATCACATTGCTGTCATTCATTTGTTTATGCATGCATACGTGTAGTTATTTATTATCCAGCAAGCAAATATTATTTGTGCATGTGCACAGGCCAGGCATTGTCAAGCACAGGAAACACAGAGGTGAGTGTGATAAGCATAGGTCTAGCCCTGATGTCACCAGGAGTCTGGTGGAAGAGAATAAGAATTACTCAAAAAAAAAAAAAGTGTGTTAGTGCAGTCTTTGAAAGTACAATGAAGGGCAGTGTGAGGGGGACAATACAATGTCACCAGGTGGTCTGAACCTGCGTAGATGGTCCAGGCAGCCTGAAGGAGGAATGGGAGATACAGAGGTATGGGAGTGGGGTGGTGTGGGGAGCATGGCAGACAAAGGGGGCATTTCATGGGACAGTTCTCTGGTGACAGACCAGTGGGACCAGAGTACAGGGAAACATAGGGCGAGTGGTTTGTGAAACTCTGGGACTGGTGAGGCGGAAGCCAGGCCAGCCCCATCCTTATGGGGAATTTGTGCTCCTCATTATGAAGCTTTTAAAAGCCTTCAAGCAGGGAAGTGTCATGATTAAATTTGCGGTTCAAAAAGATCTCTGCAGGTGCTGTGTTTAGAACAGAGTGGGGAAAATAATTGACGTGTTTCCGATTAGACATGACGATAGCTTGGGCTCGAGTGGTTAGAGGAGAGAGAAATAAACATGTAGGGAAAAAATCACACTTCTCAGTGATTGCTTGAATACATGGAGGGAGGGGAAAGGATCCAGAGGACTGACCCCTGGCACTTCCTAGGTAAGGGTTGAAATTGAAGTGAGGGATGCACAGATTTTTATTAAATATGGCCACTGCTTGGTCCCTGCATTCATTTTCTCAGCTTCCTGAACACGTCTCTCTTTTAGCGGAGAAAATTTCCCCTTTTAGCCTTGCGATCAATAAGTGATTCCTCTATTTGACCCTCTAGAAAGTTTGAGAAAAGCTAAACTAGACTGTAAAACAAAGCACCTAAGGATATTTTTCTTCTCTCTGGCTTCTCTTCCTTTTTTCCCCCCAATGATTATATATGCCAAACTTCAACATTTCATCCCATATAAAATTACTCTTCTCCCTCAATCCTTTAACCTTGAGAAATTCTTCTGATTCTGTTTGGAAAACACCAAGTAAGATTTAAGAGGCTAGGCAGTGGAAATACTCATTTCTCTTTGCAGGGACTTTTTTTCTTTTTTTTCTTTCAAGGTTATTAGTTATCTCAAGCCTGAGAAATGGCATCTGCAACAATCTCGGACTCATAAGATCAACAAAAAGAAAAAAGAATCCCTCTTGACCGCAAAGTCGGGACTTTGGAACTGAATGCTTAGGTTTATTTCATTCAGTTGTTAGAACTTGATTAAACCAGTATTATTGAGTTCATATCTTTCATTGTCTACAGAAAAGAATGCAAAAGGTTAGAAGGTGATGGAGGTGATACCACCAGCATCCAGAAGCAGTAATTGCTGAATGTGGATTAGAACTCTGCCTACTTAGACTTGGCCTTCATTTGCAGATTAACTTAAATCCTCGGCTCCTGCCCAATCCCCCCACATCCTAATCCCTATCATCTGATAGGGAGCTAACTTTGCCTCTGCTGTTAACTAGTTTTATGGCCCTGGAAAATTCATCTGACCTCCCTGGACCTCAATTTCCCAGTTGTAAAATGAAGAGGTGAGGCTTGGTGATTTTTGAAGTACCTTCCACTCTTAACTTCCTAAAAAAGATTAATCCCGCTATGTCTGGCACACAGCGTGCATGTGTGAACTTGTGTATTTATTCTTTATGCAACTTTTTAAATCTTCTGCACCATATATGTGAAAAACAAACCGGCCGTAGTTCTCTCCTCTTTGGGAATAAGAGCAGGTGATTAATAAGCCAGGCATTTGGAATTTTACCTTTCCAGGCATTGGAGATATTTGTTAACATGCCCCCATCTTATCCAGTTTGGCCTCTCACCCATCTCCTCCAGGGCCCTGAGGGTCTCCAAATCTCCCTTTGGAATTGCTCTCTGATGGAAACTGAGCAGCCCTCCCGTTCATAAAGATAGTCATAGCAAGAAGGAAAGCAATCCCATTTCCTGTTCCACGATGTTCCATACAAAGATGGCACTGAGTGCTAGGCTGAACTACCCCAGTTGTTGTTTACATTTTAAGATAGGAACGAGTCACACCAGTGGGTGGCTTATTGGTCGGGCGCCTGTGAGAAATGAGTGGGAGCAGCCAGGCAGTGTCATTAGCCAGGCGGGCTGTCTGCCTCCAGAGTACATCCTAAGAACAGAGGACACTCCGCTTCTGAAATCTTAGTTCCTCATTGCTCAGTCTCTTTTCAGCACGGAAAGGAGGGGAGCGCAGATCCTCTGCTCGAAGCAGCACTGGCGGGTGAGGGGGAAGATGCGCGGGAACCGCCAAATGTAATTGACTGACTGCTTGTCACCTTTGGGAGAGAAGGGCAGCTCGGGAGAGAGGGACCATCACTCTCATCTAGAAGAGACTGTTTATTAACAGCTCTTGAAACAGTAAAGTTACAGACCCACGGTCATAAAGAAAACAAATGTATGGTTACCAAAGGGAAAAGGGGAAGTGTAAATTAGGAGTTTGGCATTAATATATAGACACTACTGGTAATTCTCTCGTGGGCGAATGGGTTAAAGCTCCAGCATTGTCACTGCAGCAGCTTGAGTCACTGCTGTGGCACAGGTTTGATCCCTGGCCCTGGGGACTTCTATATGGCAGGAATATAGGCAAAAAAAAAAAAAAAAAAAAAAAAAAAAAAAAAAAAAAAAAAAAAAAAAAAAAAAAAAAAAAAAAAAAAAAAAAAAAAAAAAAAAAAAAAAAAAAAAAAAAAAAAAAAAAAAAAAAAAAAAAAAAAAGCAAGCTAACAGAAACATATACACATTACTATATATAAAACAGATAAATAGCAAGGACCTACTGTATAGCACAGGGAACTCTACTCAATATTTTGTAATAACCCATAAGGGGAGAGAATCTGAAAAAGAATAGGTATATGTATAACTGAATCACTTTGCTGTACACCTGCAAATGAAAATAACACAGTGTAAATCAACTATACTTTAATTTGAAAAAAATTACTGTTCTCTGCATTCAGTACTCGATGACACTCTTAGAGATTTCTTTTTAATTTCCTAAAAAATCTTTTAGTCTATAATTTGAAACACACTAGTTCTGTGTTGTCAGTACATAGCCACCAGCTATGTGGGGCAATTAACCATTTAAGTATAGTTTGTCCAAGTGGAAGTATGATCCTAGTGTCAAATGGACCCCAGATTTCAAGACCCACAAAGAAGGTTAGTCATCAGCGGAAGCATTTTCTAACCTGAGAAAAGATAAATGACGTGATTGACAAGTAGAACATATATATTTAATAGTATATCCAGCAAGGAAGTAATCATCTGGTTTTTATACCACTAAGTGTATCCTTCTCTTTGACATGAAAACAAATAATTTTCATATCAAAGGTATCAAATTAATTCTACTATAGTTGAAAATTAGAAAGGAGAAAATGTTATAAACTACCTTTACTTGGTGGGGGTAGTAACTAATCCTCTCGAAATCAGAAAAACATTAATAAGCAGCTCCTTGGAAAACTCAAACCAGCAGCCCCCACCCCCCAAAAAAACCTTTGTGCATTTTTGATTGACTTTATCCTTCAAGCATTGAAATACTATCACAACCAACACTTATCTTGTTGACCCTTCAAGTCTTATATGTAAACTGAGGATCCGTGTTTTTTCTAAGTGTTTACATAAACCAGGTGACAAGAGGTCTCATCATCTAGCAAGGGTCAGAGATCAGCAATTCATTTGTAACACAATTAAAATAAGTAGTTCCTTTTCCATATATCACGACCATGCTCATTTACTGAGAAAATAGTTTTCTTCCTAATTCTTAGGACAGAGTAGAAAAGCCAGTTATATAATGTGCTGTAGACTTCTGACTTCCCTTCAAAGGAATGCTGTACAGTTGACTCTTTTTCTTAACCTTCTACGTTTAAACTCAGCCTCTCCTTCCACACTACGTGGAAGCATGAGAGCCATAAAGTAGACACCCATTGTTAAAGCAGTATATAAAGTCTATTGCCATTCATATATTTATTCATTCGTTCTAAAACTATTTCTCAAGAATCTTCTTTGTACCAGAAACTCTGCAAAGCATTACAGAGGCACAAATAAATAATATCAGGTTGGTATGGGGACATACAGTGGTAAAGATATCAATAAAGAGCTAACTATAATATTATGTAATAGAATTGATGCTGATATGTGGAAGCTGTAGAGCAAACCCACCACTAGGAAGGGTGCTTCTGGACAGCATTCTCAGAATGAAAGCCGACCACAGAAAAAGAGGAGGCGTGATGATGGGAGTGGCTGAATAACGAGGAGGAAGCATTTGGGACAGAGAATAACTGGAGCTTGAATGTGTATGTGGAAGGAGGAACGCGAATGATGAGAGGGGATGTCACTGGTCCTCCTCTAGTTGTTCCACAGCGTTTGCCTTCAACACGTATTTAGCAACGCTACTGTGACTGTGGGCTGGCAAGAATATTATTGTTCATGGAACTGGAGACTCTAACACTAAGCGAAGTAAGTCAGAAAGAGAAAGACAAATACCACATGGTATCACTTATACCTGGAATCTAAGATACGGCACAAATGAACCTTTCCATAGAAAAGAAACTCATGGACTTGGAGACAAGACTTGTGGTTGCCAAGGGGGAGGGGGAGGGAGTGGGCTGGACTGGAGTCTGGGGTGAATAAATGCAAACAATTGTGTTTGGAGTGGATAAGCACTGAAATCCTGCTATATAGCACAGGGAACTATATCCAGTCACTTGTGATGGAAAATGATGGAGGATAATGTGAGAACAAGAATATATGTATGAGTATGACTAGGTCACTTTACTGTGCAGTAGAAATTGACAGAACGCTGTAAACCAACTATAAAGGAAAAAATACAAATCATTTAAAAATAATATTGTTCAGTGTTAGTTCTCTGCTCTTCGCAAGGAGAAGACTATTTGTATTTGGTAATTCTTTGACATCTCTCTGATGTAGCTGCCAGATCCTTGGGATGTTTTGAATTCCCTTCAAATCTGGGTATTGGGCAGTGTCTGGATGTGGATATTTGATACCAGAAGATATTATCACCTCTTAGATAATGAGTGAATATTCCAAATCTTCAACTCAAAAATATTCTCGATTTTGAAACATCCAGCCCCCTTTTGAGGTCAGGATTGCGGTGACTCTGTGAAAAACTATCTCTAAGACTGCCCATGCTCCCTTGTCCAATGTTTTCTGTCCCCACAATATCCTGGGATGGAAAATTTTGCCTTGGACTTGGCTCCAGTTGGAGAAGGACATTTCCTTCTCTGGGCAGACTTGGAACTTGGACAGACACAGAAGAAGATTATTGTACTCAAGATGAAAGAGCAAAAATACGTAACTCCCCAGAAATTGTCATCAAGTTTTCTCCATCCCTTGGCTAAACGAGAAACCTATCTTCAGTGTTCTGAGAAGCCAGAGATTCCTTGGAGGCCATTTATTTGTATTGAAAGAGAAAAAGGAAGTTTCTCAGTCAGTCTTTGGGACTTAACTTTCAACTAACCAAATAAACGATGTACTGAAAATCAGGACTTTGAATTTAAACTTTATGTTTTGTAGAGTCTCACCCACTGTTCTCAAATTCTGGGAATAGGTATGAAAATACTCCCTACTTGAATTCCTGTTGCAACTTTTGAATCACTTTGGGATGAGTGAATGAGGTGCCTGCAGAAGTGTCCAGAATATATGTATTATGGTCTTACTGAATTTATTAAAAGGAAAAAAGTTCAAACTGTCTTTGGCTTTCAGCAATGTTTTAGGTAAAGTAAAATTATCTTGACAGAAATGTAAGTAAATATTTTGACTACCTTCCTCATATGTATGATGCATCAAAAATTGCGTTATAAATGTTTGGAGGTAGCTAAATAGTTACTCAGACTTGGCCATAATCTGTCTAGATGATATGAAGCAGATAGGTTCTGCTTGCTATCAAAGGACTTTCCACCTCTAGAGAAAAATTTAGCAAGGAATTCTTGAGCCTTTGTAAACCTCCTCATAGCTTTCATTTATTTTGACTGAAAGTGTTGGTATAAAAAACAAAAGAGGCATTCCGTGTCATTATCATTATCTTTATTTTTTTAATTTATTTTTTATTTTTTGCTTTTTAGGGTCGCACCCGCGGCATATGGAGGTTACCAGGCTAGGTGTCGAACTGGAGCTACAGCTGCCAGCCTACGCCACAGCCACAGCAATGCTAGATCCAAGCTGCATCTATGACCTACACCATAGCTCATGGCAACACCGGATCCTTAACCCACTGAGCGAGACCAGGGATTGAACATGCAACCTCATGGTTGGGGTTCCTAGTCCAATTCGTTTCTGCTACACCACGACAGGAACTCATTATTTTTATTTTTAAGTTTTTTTAAAATTATATGAGTTGCAATGTTGTTTTAATTTCTGCTATACATGACTGGGTCACTTTCACATTCTTTGTCTCATAGTCTCGTAGTCTTCCATCGTGGTATATCACAGGAGGCTGGATATAGTTCCCTGTGCTGTACAGTAGGACCTCTTGCTTATCCATTCTAAACTGCTAAAATTCTACCTCTATGTACTAATCGGTACAGAAGCCTCTCATCTTACTGAACCAAGAAATCTAATCTCTGTTATAGGATAGAGAGGGCACGAGCATTTAAGGCTGAAGACATGCTGACTGCTCCTGGAGTCGGTATGGATAAGGAAACTCAGATAAAGATAGTTATGGTGGGGAGAAATTCATGGTGGAAAAGTCCATGGTTCCTTCAGTTCTGGCACCTAAATCTCTTGTCAGTCATTATCTTTTATCGTTTTGAAATGCATATGAAAAATGAAGGTGAATCCGATGAGCTGTAGTTTTGTATGAATTCTTTTCATCTCATAATCAGACCATTTCTAGTTAGGTAAGACAATGAGTATATGTAAATAAAAAGATTACTAGAGGAGCAGTCTTGGTTCTGCTGCTGGGAAGGTAGATGTGAGGCTGGGATCCCAGGGGAGCAGGAGGATTAAGAGCTGTTGGGTGGCCATCCAAAGGACCACTTGAATAATATTGCGGCAGCGTTGATGGTAGAGTGGGGCGCTGTGGGGGGGGGTGTTGGAATGGATACTGGTGCTGGCATAAGAGATGCTCACATATGGTGATATTTAAATATAACTACTGAAAAGCTTTTAGAGACAATCCCTAATTTACAAACAGATTGTACTACAGAAGCTTACAACCTGTTGAAATGGAGTTTGGGGATATAATTACCTTTTGGAACAGAGTGATACTGGGTATCGAGAATTCCAAGTCAAAATATACAATTTGCTTTAACCTATGCATAGATGTTGTCTGATAGATGTTCATAACATAGGAGAACAAAACTTTGAATCTACTTATATAGTGTTTCAATTCTAGGAGTTCCCATCATGGCTCAGCAGGTTAAGAACCCTACATAGTGTCTGTGAGGATGTGGGTTTGATCCCAGGCCTTGTTCAGTGGGTAAAGGATCTGGCATTGCTGTGGGTGTGGTGTAGGTCACAGATACAGCGCAGATCCAGTGTTGCTGTGGCTGTGGTGTAGGCTAGTGGCTGTAGCTCCGATTCAACCCCTGGCCTGGGAACTTCCATATGCCACAAGTGTGATGGTAAAAAGAAAAAAAAAAAGTTTCAATTCTGTATGAGGAGTGAACAGCAAATGTCCTCTGTATAGAGACTTAAAATGATTTTATTAATTTGTAATTTGTACTTATGCACTCTTAGAATCAATGTTTTCTTGCATAAAAGTCCAACATGGTTATTTCTTCCCAATGGTTGGACATCATCAATAGTTTTATACTCAAGGAAATGAGTTCCTTGAGATCGGTTTATCTTTTTTTTTTCTTACATTTTTCATCAGACACATCAGACATGCATGCCTCTGATTGCACAAAAGAGCAAGGTAGAGAAGGTATATCTTTATCATATTTACAGCAATTGAAGAGGATTACAGAGTCCTGAGAGCCATGCTCATCACTTCAAGTTCTTGCCTCTCTTTCATTGATTCTTATGAAACTGAACTAACGTTTCTCTGATGTATTTCTTGGCAAACTTCTTGAAATACTCTGCCTCTGTGTTCCTCTGTACAACTGGATTTTCAGTAGCTCCTAAGTCTTCTCACCCTCTACTCAAGCTGCACCGTGGATCCCCTGAGAAAGGAAGCTGCCTGGACTCATTTACATTACATTCAGAAGGAGAAGGAGCTAATTTCGTAATCTCTGGGAATAAGCACAAGAATATAAAGTGTGCTTCTCCTTACTGTTAAGGCTAATGACGTCAGCCAGGCTTTTCTGTGGAGCTTACATGAGTGGTTAGTGCCTAGTTAAAGGGACTCAGAAGAATGAGCTATGTCGAGCAGTTAAAGCAGTAAACATCTACTGACATCTCGGTGCCAGGCACCAGTGCCAGGGACCAAGTGATGAAAGATGGCAGACCATTCCCCAATAGCTCACTCCAACCCACAGTTAAAATGCAGGAGGTAAGAGAAATAAGCATGATTGTAAATGTGTGTTCAAGGAACAATATCCGTATGCAGAGAAACAACAATTGACTTTAAGAGCGACCAGGTGAATAGCAGCAGAGTTGGAAGATCCAGAGGAATTCACTATGAGAAAATGGAGATGGGTAATTTCAGGCAAAATACCAGTGTATGCAGCCCTGTAACAGTAAGGAAGGTCCAGACACATCCAGAACACTCTGAAGGGTTTGTGTGCCTGCGGTATAACTGCGTAAGGCTGTGGAAAAGGAGCTCAGGGCCTGGTAGGCTTTACATAAGCCTGAGACTCTTTTCCAGGACTTTAGGAAATAACAGCACAGACTTTTAATTGAGAAAGAGACACAGTTAAATTTGTCTTTTGCAAGGCCTATCATCTCAGCAGTATGGTACATAGGTTGGATGGAGAAGGGACTCAGAGGTTAATAGGCTTTGGCAGAAGCCAAAGTAGACCCTTTTTTTCCCCCTAGTTTAAGCCTGAAATAATGACATCTGATGCTACGATAATATCTCATGATAGTCTGAACTGAGTGGAAGTGAAATTAAAATAAAGAGATGAATACAAGAGAATGATGCCAATTGGCTAAGACTGGTAACAGATTCGTGGTAGATCATTCTGAATGTGCTTTGTGGCAGCAGCAAAATAGTGACATATTTTTTTAAAACAACTTTATTGAGGTAAAACTGACAACAATAAAATGCACATATTTAAAGTGAACACTCTGGCATATTTTTATAATATGTGTCTACCAGTGAAAACGTCACCACAATTAAAATACTTAACAGATCTGTTACCCCCATAAGTTTCCTTTTACCCTTTTATAATCTTTCTCGGCACGCCCCCGCCCCTTCTTGGATAATTGCTTTCTGTCACTATAGAATAGTTTTCATTTTCTCAAGTTTATATAAGTGGAATTATATAGCATATTCTCTTTTGGCATCCAGCCTTTTGCATTCTGCATACTTATTTTGAGATCCAACCATGTGTGTGTACATCAAGAGTTCCTTCCTTCTCAGTGCTGAGTCATCTTCCATAGCATGGATATACCACATTTTTTCTTCCAGTTTTATTGAGATATAGTCGTCATATGACACTGTATAAGTTTAAGGTGTACAGCATAGTGGTTTGACTTACATACATCATGAAATGATTGTCACAGTAAGTTTAGCAAATGTGTGTCATCTCATATAGATACACAATTAAAGAAATAGAAAAAAAGACTTTTGTGATGAGAACTCAAAATTTACTCTCAACAGTTTTCGTCATGACATAACAGCAGTGCTGTTTATATTTATCATGTTGTACATTACATCCTGGAGTTTCCACATTCTGTATAAGCATTCACTGGTTGATGGAAATTTGAATTATTCTTATTTAGGGCTATTAACAACAAAGTTTCTACGGCACTTTTGTATGAGTATTTTTGTGGACACATGTCTTCTTTTCTTTTGAATAAATGCCTAGAATTGGAGTTAGCCTGTCATATGGCAAGTGTATGTTTAATTTTTTTTTTAATCCTGCAAAATCTTTTCAGAAGTGGTGACCATTTACATCTTAATGGCCAATGTATGAGAGTTTTATTTTCCCAAATTCTTAGCAACATATCATGGCTGGTCATCTTTTTTTTTTCTCAGAAATAGTTTGTCTTGAAATTATGTGAAATGGTATAGAAAAGGGAAAAGAAGAGTGACTGTATCCTTTCATCTCATAAGAACAACTAATGTTCATACCTGTGGTGCCTCTTTTTCCCCTCCTTCATTCTGGTCCTTGTGGAAGATACTAGAGCAGAGTTTCTTCCTCAGTAGACATCTCTCTAGGAGACTAAGAGTGGGGCACCCTTTCAGAACAGTCACTCCTTTGTGCAGAACCTGCAATGACTCATCAGAGGCTGAAAACCAGCCTGCTGAGGGGCTACCAAGATCAGGACCAGACTTTCTTCTGTTTCCATCTACCATTCTCACTTATTATTCTCCTGCTTGAGTCAACATTCAAATGGTGATTCCTTCAAAACTCAATAATCTGCCTCCACCTCTCTCTTCATTTTTAAGATAACATCTAGGTAGATGCCTAAAAAGAGCTGACAGTTTTTCATATCTTTTCCATGATAGTTTAAAACAGTTCTTTATGTGCACTCTGAAGAGTGTTATTGGTGAATAGATGTGGAATTTCTACCAACTGCTGCCCTTTGGGACTTTCAAATAATTAACAATACCTGTTGACTTTGCCTTCTCAATACCAGAGTCATATTTTGTTTGCCAAGTTCAATAGCTGAATATACTCAGTGTTGGGTTTATCACCTCCCACCTTGTTTCCTTTGTCTCTGCAGTCTCGATTTCCCATTATTGCCCACTCATCATCCTAGCTCTGTTGCCAAACCAGTTTTGAATTTAGGCCCAGAAATGATTTAAGAAGTTTAATCCTGCCCCCGCTTCTCCAGCACTGTCAGATGGAGTTTAGCTGTCATCTTCCCTTGTGGATATGGAGACATCAGAAGTGATGCCCTAGTAATATGCTTTCAATGCTTTGAGTTATTCCTGGAATTCCAATCTGCAAATCTGAATTTGCCATTCATGTCCAAGGAAAATAATCAGGTAATTTTATGACTAGATGTGGGATTCTTTGAACTTGACAGAGCCAGGGAGGTTATTGGCTAATATCCTGTGGAGTGTAAAACCTAGAGTTTAATCAATCAGTCTTCTTAACTAATCTCAAGCTTCTTAGCCAATGTCTTCTGAGATATAATTCAATTTTCATTAACTTTTTTACTTTTTGATAAGGCTGATAAAAATCCAATCATGTTTATTGATATTCCTTTATGCTTGAATTATTATTATTTTTGAATGTAAGATCCTTATAGAAGCCTTTTTAAACTAATGCCCTATTTTGTCGTATTATGTTCATTAAAATTAGGTTATACAATATCTAAATATGTAAAAAATTGGCATTACTCTATAATATATGATGAAAGTGAACAAATATTATGTATTTGTGTATGACACAATATATAATACAGTGATTGTACGGTCATCTCTCAGTATCTGCTGGTTACAGGAGACCCCAGGGAGAGTACCAAAATCTACAGGGCTTAAGTCCCTTATGTAAAATGGCATAGTACAATGAATACAATAAACCGTTTGTATCTGTGGGTTTTGCATCCCAAATTCAACCAGCTGAGAATTCGACTTCAGCTGGTTGAATTCATAAATGTAAAACCCACAGATACAGAAAATTAAATGGATGCGTGTGTGTATACATGTATGTTTGTATGTGAAAATATATGTGTGTGTATACAATAAGGGTAATATCTAGTATTTATTGACCATAGACCATGAGCTAGGAACTACTATATTTGTCATGTATTAATTCATTGCATTTTACAATAACCTTATATGGTGTTCAGTGTCTCTATTATTCCCAATCTACAGAGCAAGAAAAAGGCATACTGATAATTTAATAGCTTATGAACATTCACACAATCCTTAAAACATCCAAGTATATAATATAAGAACGGTTATTTGCCATTTCACTTAAGGGTCATGATGAAGGCAGATAGTGACGCACAGGTAAAGAGCTGTCAGAAACTAGGTATGAGAATTTTTTTCTCCTTTTCTGGTCCAAGTTCTTTTTCATATCTCTCACATCCACTGTGTCCCGGTCTGTTTCATGCTGCTCTATGTCTCTTTCATGCTTATATGATGAATTAGTCAGCTCTCTTACACTGGCTGCCAGCACACTGCGTTCAGCTTTTCCACCTGCACTAGAATTCAGTGCCTTGATGGGCATTTGTCTTGATATTTTTGTGTTTACTCCAGTAATTAGATATTACTCTCATCTCTACCATACGATATCTGCTAGAAATTCTTCTACTTGGCTCCTTTTAAAGACATCTTTATGTAGCTAAATTTGCCTGTGCATAACCTCAGTACAAGGACTGACCTTAAATGTGGAAAGCCAAAAAAAGAAAAAGAGAACAAATTAGAAAAACTGGAAGACATTTGTATATTACCCCAAAAACTTTTCCTATAAGGCGGTGGTTCTTAACATTTGGTACCTGGACCTGTAACATGAGCACCACCAGGGAACTTGGATAAAAATGGAAAATTTAGGGACTCATCTTGGAACTGCTGAACCAGAAATCCTGGGAGAGGAGCTCAGGAAGATGGGTTTTAACAAGGCTGTGGGTAACCCTGTTGCCTACTCACTCTGTGGCTAGTCACCATCACCCAAGTTCTCATACCACATACACTTGAGTTTAGCATAAAAGGGCTAGGTCATCTGAACAGACTTATCTCCATCCTCAAGTCTTTAACATGATATTCTCAAGATCTGAATTAAAACACATCCACCTACCAATCTGTGCCTGTCAAAACTCTACCTGCTACTCAGGCTTAATTAACAAATTCTACTTCCTTCTTAAATTTTCCCTGGTTATTTCAAAATGGGCATAATTCCTCCTTCATGCTCTCTTTTTTTAGCAAGTCACATAGGGAGTTCCCATTGTGGCTCAGTGGAAACGAACCTGACTAGCATCCATGAGGATGCAGTTTCCATCCCTGGCCTTCCTCAGTGGGTTAAGGATCTGGCATTGCTATGAGCTATAAGTGTAAGTTGCAGACTCAGCTTGGATCTGGCATTACTGTGGCTATGCTACAGCTCTGATTCAGCTCCTAGCCTGGGAATCTCCATATGCTGCGGGTGTGGCCCTAAGAAGAAAAAAAAAAAATTATGTAATGCTCTTTGTTAACTTACCCGGTCACATGATTAGTCCCTAACATATTTTGAGATCCCAGAAAACAGATGTATCTGGTTCCTGTAGATCTTGGTCTTCTCCCCATTTATCTAGTCAGCATCCAACTCATAGATGATGCAGAATACCATTGACTTAATTAAATTAGGGGAGACCAGGGGGAAAAGATGCTTTGAATAATGAAATAGGAGAGTCTGATTAATTATGCAGTGTGACTGTGTTCAGGGAGACTGGAGAATCTTTTACATTAGGAATGCAACTAGAACTATCTCTAGGAACCAGAGAAAGGCCCAGACAGTTATAGGCCATTGGCACTTATCAGTGGAGTTAAGGGCCAAAGTAGAAAAAATAAAGGGTATTCAGCTATAGGCAAAATAATTCCCTGAAGCTCTTTTGCCTACAAATCATTGTTAAGCCTTGTTATCAACATTACAAAATGAGTAGTTGAAAAACATTCCTGGGCAGAGGAAATAAAACCCCAAAGGATATAGATTATTTTTGAATTTCTAAGGAATAAACAGTAAGACCTAGGTGAAATTGGCATATATATGAATCTTATTCCTTTTTAAGCAAAGGAATCAGATTGCCCTTATGCAAATCACTATAATTCATTCAACCCAAAAGTCTCAACTCTCTTTATAATCAGCCAACAAACAACTGAGACTCCTGCATAACTATCTGACTTAGGATGCATAAAGTAGACAGGGTAGATGCTTCCAGAATCTAAATTTTGCTCTTTTAGAATATGGCCATAGTCTGAATGTTGAATATAAATTTTTGAACTAGAAAAACATATTGAAAAACTAAAAAGATGAAAAAAAAATAAATGACATAATTATGATTCAGAGCTATCTTAATTATGAGGTCTCCATTATTTTTTTTTTTAATTCTCTCCTGCTTACTTTGTCCATATCCAATTAAAATTTTTATTTCCTCTCCATGTAAAAGTGAGCTTTTAGTTTGGTTATTTTTGCTTTTTGGGTTTTTTTTCACTTTTTGGCTTTATCTCCTTTCTATTTATCATTTTTTGGTTTGTTTTCTTTATGGTTTGGGGTGTTTTAATATTTTGAGTAGTTTTTAAGTCATTGATACTGGAATTCACTTTATTTGTAAAAATGAGATAAGATTCGGTAATCTTCACAGTTTCTTCAATATTTAAAATTCCATGACTCGACACTTTTATCAATAATCATGAGATTAGCTTTTTAAAACTTTTTTAAAGGTTATTGAAAGAGAGGAATAGGAAGTTTTCCTTTTTTTAGAGTGTCTTTTATAAATTCATGGCACAAATGTGAATTTGAATGTTGATAATATCTTAATCTGAATTTTAATGTGATGGCAGGAATTGTTTAGGAATTGGCCAACAAGTGCAGAAAGAGAAGGGACTGTAATACAGTGAGTTGCAAAGAAACCCCGCTTCCCCCAGTCTCCTGAAGTGTACAGAGGGTGATGGTTCCTGTGAGCCAGCATGGTGCAGCGGAAAGATGGAGCAAAGGAGGCAAGAGCTATAGGCTCCCAGCACGCAATGTGAGGGTCCATCTGGAGAGGGCTGTGCTGGGATGGACCGATGGCAGGTATCACACAGCTAGGATGGGCCCTCTGAGTTCTCCAACAAAGGGGCTTGGCTTAAAGATGAGAATCCCTCTAAATAACCCAAGTAAACTAGGAGATGGGGTGGGGGACAAAGAAAGGATGGATGGGCCAAGGGAAAAACAAGGTACAAAGAAGGAAGTATCTAGGAAGGAAACAAAAGCAGGAAGGAAGGGACATGTGAGATAATGAAATGTCTTCACAGTCTTTAGCAATTAAAGACAGTGAAAAATTTTCCAATACAGATTTTTGAGTCTATTAATCTTTAACTTGGTAATTATTTTTTTCATGGAAAAGTCTATTAATGAGATTCTCAGTTTTTGGAGAATGTTGATGTGAACATGTAGCCAACAGGTGTAGTAGAAAGAGGATGCAAAACCGCCGTGAGACTGTTTAGATCTATAGCGATTCTTAGGAGTACTTGTGTGGTTATTTCAATCCTAAGAACAGAAAAAATAAAAATCATTGTAAAAAAAGATTAGAACAAATTTGTACCCAAATAATATCCACGTTTTGGGAAACTTGTGGATTACACATACTCCTGTTCTTCTTACACTGTCCTGTTTCTATTCTTTCCTTCTACATAAACCTTGCTGTTTGTGTTTAGTTATAAAAAACAGTGTACATTGTTCATTTACTCAGCACAGATGTGTACTTTCCAGTAGTAAAAGGAAATAACCTTTTAAGAAAAAGCATTAGTAGAAATGAAGGCTAACCGAGTGCCTGTTAATGCCGGTATTCCATGGGGATTCAATGACTTACGATTTCTAGGTAATTTAACACAGTCCGTTTGTGTATCAAGCAACAGAAATATTTATCCAAGTGCTCCCAATAAAGTGATTTGCTCCACTGCCTAGAGTGTCTCAGGCTCTAATGAAATTTTGCCCAAGAAGGGCACAGTATGTTAGTCCCAGAATTCACCCAGACCATGTTGACCAAAGTAAGTTTTCCTTTTTTTAGAGTGTCTTTTACATTTACATGCCTTTTACTTTTTCTGCACATTTGAGATGTGTTGTTCACACTTAGTCCCTTATAGTGTCTCTTCATTTTCTCAGAATTAATGAGATTATAGAAACTGCTCATTATACCTTGCATTTTTCATAGGTTTTATTAACTCCTAGTATGGCCTTTCCACTGTGTTAATTCTAATGAAGAATACTGTAGAAATGTTTTGTAGGGAAAGTATAAAAAAGCTGGTAGATTATGATTAATTTATAAAATGCAGATGTGAAGGACTGTGTGTGTGTTGAGGGGAGAGGGATCAACTCAAAGAGAACAGGACTTACTAATGACCCACATGACTCTTGGCCAGTACTCTGCAGATATATCAGCAAAAACTCTATTTTGATTTTCCAACACTTGACATTTATCAAAATAATAATCAAACAGTGTTTTAAGAAAAACTATTTGGATTATAAAATTTAACTTTATTAATAATTATGGACCTAAGTTTACTTTGATAAATGACTTACAAAATCATGAAAAGAGCTTAATCATCCCAGTCTTTTTAATTTTTTAAAATATAGTCGATTTACAATGTTGTGTCAATTTCTGCAATACTGCAAAGTGACCCAGTCATACATACATCTACAATCTTTTTCTCATTCTGTCTTCCATCATGTTCTATCGCCAGAGATTGGAGATAGTTCCCTGTGCTGTACAGCAGGACCTCATGGCTTATTCCTTCTAAATGTAATAGTTTGCATCTACTAACCCCAAACTCCCAGTCTACAAAGAAAGGCAGTTTTATTTTGTTCTAGCTGGATTTGCTAAACCTATTATAAACTTAATTCAATTTATCCATATTGCTTTGCCTACTATATCTTTTGATGAGCTGGAGATCCAAGAAAAAATGAAGAGAAACAGTTGCCTGAGAAATCATTCCACCTTCAGTCCATATGGCTGCACATCTCAACTATTGAATTGCTCTTTTAATCAGTCATCACTCCGTCTCCCCTCTTACTCTCAAACGGCTGTTTTTGACCATCAAGCCGCTTTGTTCACTTATCAACACCTCTCATGAAAATTCTTAATGCTGTCTCATTTTTTCTTCCTGAAGTGCAGCCAGAGTATTTTGACTCCTGCTGTGTCTGACTAAGCACATAGCACTTCCTTCACCTTGGGTGTAAATGGGGCATAAATGAGGAGTGCCCTGGTGGCTCAGTGGGTTAAAGATCCTTGTTGTCACTGTTGTAGCCAGGTTTGATCCCTGGCCCGGGAATTTCTGCAGGCCACTGGCGCAGCCAAACAGCTCAATAAATGAGTTTTACTTACAGAATGGCTTCAAGGCCTTTATGATTATATAAATACAAAATTATTTGGAACAAACTTGTGACTCAAATGCTAACTCTGTGTTTCCGTTGACGCATTGGGAGCGACGGCCTTTGATCCTGACGCTGCTTTTTCCTTTCCTCTCCCTGCAGTTTGTCGCGCAGCCCAACTGTCAACAGCTGCTGGCGTCCCGCTGGTACGATGAGTTTCCCGGCTGGAGGAGGAGACACTGGGCCGTGAAGATGGTGACGTGTTTCATAATAGGACTTCTTTTCCCCGTCTTCTCTGTGTGCTACCTTATAGCTCCCAAAAGCCCCCTGGGACTGTTCATCCGAAAGCCTTTTATCAAGTTCATCTGCCACACGGCGTCCTATCTGACTTTTCTGTTCCTGCTGCTGCTTGCCTCTCAGCACATCGACAGGTCAGACTTGAACAGGCAAGGCCCACCACCAACCATCGTCGAGTGGATGATATTACCGTGGGTCCTGGGTAAATGTGATACTATAGAAAATATAATCCAAACGTATTGCTGCTGTGGAATTTTGTTGCTCAGAAAAGAATATTCATGAAAGCTTTGGGACGTGGGAAAGTTTTAAGCAGGTTCTGATCATTGTCGCTCCGAGGCCTAATTCTCAAACCTAAGTAAATACAAGCTGTGGTGGACGTACCCCCAAAGGCAGCTCCCAAACGAAACCCTTAGCTTTTAGAACTCCAGATTTTAAAAATCCCAGGTCCCATGAATTTTTTGTTGTTTCATGTTTCTTTGTTGTGAATTTTTTGTTTTATGTTTCTTTTTTTGTGGGGTTTTTTGGTATGTTTGTCTTTTAAAACCTTCCAACTTATCAGCCACATGTAAATAATCATTCTAGTTTTCTTAATAGACATCTTGCACAAGACAGTACAAATCACTCTGCAGAATGAGTGACTCCGTACGTAAACCGTAAAACCATTTTTTAACATCAATCCATTTAAGTTCATCTTTGAGTCTATCTAGTGAATCAAAATAACAGAATATTGAACATCGGGACACCCTGCGGTCTCTGTTCTTTTCATAGAAAGAAAATTGGTTTGGGTCTGCAGCAAATCATGGTGAGGTAGAAATCCTCAAGGTAGCTGTAAAAACCTTCCCTTCCTTTCCTCTTGTTTTTGTAGCCGTCGTTAAAATTTACATTTTAATTATTCTTTCATCTATCCTACTGTGGTTTGCTGAGAAGTCACATCTTCTCAATTTAGCTCATCATT
This sequence comes from Catagonus wagneri, assembly GCA_004024745.2. Taxonomy (NCBI): domain Eukaryota; kingdom Metazoa; phylum Chordata; class Mammalia; order Artiodactyla; family Tayassuidae; genus Catagonus; species Catagonus wagneri. Next base: position 32,550,836 of record PVHT020004944.1, read on the forward strand.
TTAAAGCTCTCTGGTTCATGTCATCTCATCACTTAGTAATTAGAAAATATGTGACAACTTTCATGATTCACAATCTCAGAAGATCAGTTTGGGTTAACAGTCAAAATAGAAGACTAACATGAGGAAAAGGCAGAAAATAATGAACAGTATCTGATTCTGAGATAGATACTACTTTTTAAAGATTATAAATAGTGACAAGAAAAGTTCATAGGAATAAGATTTGGTGGTTTACAAATATTACTAATAAAAAGAACTTCTCAGGTGAACTTTAAAATAGAGTAATTCTCATTAACCCAAGTATATAAATTGGAAGTAAAGTTTAGATAATCTGTAAATGTCTTTTTGAGTAAAAATAATTATGACATAGCAATTGATATTAAGTATAAAACTACCCTGCATCCATTTAAATTAAATATATTAGGAATATGTTCTTTACTGAATTTTCTTTTTTTTTTAATTTTATTTATTTATTTATTTATTTTTGCTTTTTAGGGCCGTACCAGTAGCATATGGAGGTTCCCAGACTAGGGGTCGAATGGGAGCTGCAGCTGCTGGCCTACACTACAGCCACAGCAATGTGGGATCCGAGCTTTGTCTGTGACCTACACCAAGCTCACAGCGATGCTGGATCCTTAACCCAGTGAGCGAGGCCAGAGATCGAACCTGCATCCTCATGGATCCTAGTCGGTTTCATTAGCCGCTGAGCCATGAAGGGAACTCCCTGAACTTTCTTCATAGGAAATTTCTTGGGAGCAATTCTTTTTTTTTTTTTTTTTGTCTTTTTGCCTTCATCTAGAGCTTCATCCGCGGCATATGGAGGTTCCCAGGCTAGGGGTCTAACAGGAGCTGTAGCTGTCAGCCTTCACCACGGCCACAGCAACACGGGATCCCAGCCGCGTCTGCAACCTACACCACAGCTCACAGCAACGCCAGATCCTTAACCCACTGAGCAAGGCCAGGGATTGAACCCGCAACCTCATGGTTCTTAGTCAGATTCGTTAACCACTGAGCTACGACGGGAACTCCATTGGGAGCAATTCTTAAGGAAGCATTTTAAGGTTAAATGTCATGTTATGGGTAATTTACATTGAATGTCTAAAAATCCTGATGTCCCTAATGAAATATAGAATATTTCATTTTCAAAAATAGATATAATGTAGACTATGTAGACATGACATTTCTAGTCTTTTCTTTATGCAGTTAATGAAAATATAGAGAGTACTTTCCATGTAGCAGGGGCAGTGCAGGGCGATAGTGAAACACATTGTTAAAAACAAGAAAGAAAGAAAATATCCCTTCCCCTATGAAGGTTACATTTTATTGGAAGAAATGGATAATAAACAAACAATGAGATATGTGATTTAATATCAGAAAATGGCAAATAATATAAAAAATAGGAGCTCCAAACTCTGAATAATTCATACAAGTAAAACAGTCATTGGTTGCCTCCTACATGCAAAACTTGTAACAGAATTTTCCACGTAAGTTGGCTAGAGGAAGCCATATCCAAATCACAGCTGAATGGTTAAATAAGGTATAAATTTAATTGTGAGAATTATAATTCCAACAAAAAGAAATATCTGCTAAAGGCAACCTTTTAAGATATCTTGACTGCAGCAAGTTAATATATCTGGAAATTTGGGGGATGAAAAGAGATTTTCTAGAATTAAAAAAAAATACAAATGAAAGATCATCTTGCTTAAAAAAGCAAAGTGTGAGAAAAGGAATGTTTCTATATCAAATAGATCTGTCAAAACAGTTATATTGTTTATCAAGCCTGGTGACTTCTGAGAGCCTCATACCTAAGCCTGCATTCTAAGCACTTTGCCCAGATTCATGATTAAAGGGGTTTTCTCCCTCTTACTTGGCTGTAGAAGGAAAAGCACTGGACTGAATACATGTCCAAGTTCTACCACTAAGAGACTATTAAATTATGGTTGGTCACAGTCTCTCAGGATTTGTCGCACAATTCCCTTGTGGTGCAGCCGGTTAAGTACCTATTTTCATCAATAAGATGAAAGATTCAGAGTGATAACGTCTTAGGTCTCACTGTGTACTATTATCCTTGCTGGGAAGCTGTCATTATTAGCGGAGAGAAAATTGGTCCTTTCGTGGGTGGGTGAGGGGGGGTGCGTGGAGAGATGAAGGCTGAAGACAACAGGATGAGAATCCTTTAACCACATGGTGAAATTTGATGACTGTATTAATGAGCCTTCTGCATTGCCTCGCTCAGTCCTGCTGTCTGGTACAGCGAGTGGCTGTATCTGCATAGTACGGCCCCTCTTTTGCAAGCTCTGGGTTGATAACAGGACTGAATGACTGATGCAGAGGAGTGTGGCTTGTGTTTCCTTATCATATTCATTTTCCCAGTGATAGATGGAAGCCTGGGTTTTTTCTCACGTCGGCTTAGATTTTCAACCCGTGTCGTCTCTGTGAGCTACTTGTGTTGTTAAGAAATATGTTTTTCATTTTATTAAATTTCCTTTCCTTCCATTTTCAGATGTTTCCCAGACCTATGATATTGTGAGGGAAATGATTATTTTGATTGCTCTCACTTTGTTTATCCTGGGGAAATAGACTTTTGCTTTACTTGTTTTATATATTTATTATCTTAAATTTTCACTTTTTCTGAATGGAAAAGTTTTTTAACTTGAAAGCCTGTCCTCTCAAGTCAGTCTCTTCATCCGAAGAAGTATGGGTTTTGCTTGGGAATTTCTATTTTATACTTTGCTGTGTTTCAAATAATGAGAAACTATTCAACATTACGGACCCAGATACCTTGTGATTTAGTACAGTGGCAGAATACTGTTTCTGTTATTTTCACTATCTTTCTTGTTGAAGTTCAACAACGTTTTGATGATATAAATTGAAGTCTTTTGAGCTTGATATCTTTAGAAAAGAATCTACAGTGGTCCCTATATCCTTTCGCTGTGGTGTCATTGATAAATTGTAGCTCATCTCCTATAAAGCTTTTTGAATTACTTTTCCTCTAGACCTTCTTGAATTGAAGATTATCAACCCTTCTTTTCTCCCATCAAACAGCCTCAAGAGATCTTGCAGATGTTTGCCGTCAGGATGAACTTTAGTATATAAGTAAAGATATTTAAAAGCCTCATACAGAGATAAAACTTATGATTTTGGTCATCTTGAGATACACAGCTTTAAGTAGCAGACAGAACTAATCAGAGAAAATTCAGTTAGGACTCCAGATAGAAAGGTGGGTGCTAGACGGATAGATACCAATATACTTAGACTGTTAGATTATATATTTGAACTACAGTGAAAGTAAAACAATAGTTTTATCTGGCATGCATATGAATCTGATAACAGAGCCATACTTTTCAATTGACTAGAGAGAAAATGTCACTGCAAAGACTGTGATAGATTAAAAGAAGCCTGGGGCCAGTTTAGAGACATAGTTACTTATATTTTCCATCATGTCATGACCCTGAGGCTCTTAATTTACTTAAGAGTTTGATTTTAACAATGTAATACTGGGAATATGAAATGAATATAACATGCAAATTAGGACTCATTTTTACATATAATTTAAATGCCAACTAAATATAGCACGTTATATGTATAATGTGTATGATGAGAATTCATCTAAATTATAGCAGAAGTTTTATCTAAATAGATGTCATTTGGTTCTGGAGATAATATGGAATAAAATGTGAAAGAATTTTTTTGAGATACAATGCTAATTTTAAAGCCTTTGCAAAACTAGATTGGATTTTTACACAGAATCCATTATAACTCAATTGTAACAATCACATTTGTGTCCTAGTTTATTCTCCTGAAAAAAATAAGTGTGCCCATATATGGAATATCCAGATGTAGACTATGTTACTACTTAGCAAAAAGGAATCATGAAATTGATAACATTTTTTACAAAAGAAGAATGTTAATGAAAGCTGTCATATTAATAAAGCAGGAAAAACTTTGTTCCCAGTGAGAAAACAAAAATAGCTGCCAAAGTGACCTGATATTTTATGTGTGTTTAGGAATATGCCATAATTATATAGCACATAAACCTATGTACATTGAGCATGATGAGAAGGGTGAACTGAGGAAAAGATGTATCAAAGGAAGAGATCTGAGCTCTGTTAAAAATAGCTTCTAGGCAATTCCTTTGTAATGCAGCCAGTTTTACTGCAGCGCCGTGGGTCGCTGCTGTGGTGCGAGTTTGATGCTTGGCATGGGAACTTCTGCATGCCGTGGGTGCAGCGAAAAAAGAAAAACAGCTTCTAGTGAATTACTAGGCATAAATTAAGAATTGCTCATAATACACAGATTAAACATCTTGCCTATAATATATACTTATTTAACAGGTTTTTTTTCTGCAACAGAGTTAGTTGGCTGCTCATTTCCAGGATTTATTTTATATTTTTATCTTTTAACAGGTTGATGTTAACAAATCTGAAAATTTCAGCAAGGCTTGCCAAATTGAAAATGTAAAATGAAAAATGGTAACCACATTCACCTCTAGATAAAGACTCAGAGACACACAATCCTATATCTATATTCTTTCTTTCTTATGACTATTTCTTCATCTTTTGCCTGATGGTAATTAAGATCATAGGCTTTAGGTACTAATACTTTTAGCCTCACCCCTGAATTATCCATCTTCTCAAAGAACCCCCAAAGATAGTCTTGCAGTTATAAGGATCTGTAGTTTTTCCCCACTCTCTCTTGGCCAGGTGCTCCAACCACCTCAGCAAATTAGCTGCAGACACATATAGACACTCAAACACAGCTGCAGAACATCCATTTATTAAATTTATAGGGATGTTTTAATTCTCAAGAACACCAGAGAATCGCTACAGTATGACATATAATCCTCATTTTCCTGTTGATCAGTGGCGGAAAAAAATTAAGGCCACCTTCACCAAGACTTATCAAAACTAATGCAGTAAAATCTCAAACAAGATATTCATCTAGATGTAAGTTGTTCATTGTACACATACTACTGCTGACCAAATGACTTCTTTATTGGAGAAAAAATTAAGTCTTTTGGGTCATACCGGCAATACAAATTTGATTCACCAAGAAGTGGAATCTACAGGCTTTTGGAAAATGTTTTGACAACATGGTTCTAATGGTTCAAGGTAAGCGGGGAAAAGATTGAAAAAGAGGAGTGGATGTCAACAGAGGGAAGGTCAGAGCAAAAGACTGGACGGACACTTGACCTCGTTTCCATTAGTCCAGAATAGCAACAGCAGTAGTAGTGATGGTGGCAATAAGAGTAGAAACTAAGAAAATAGGCACTGGGCTAAGTGATTGAAATGTGTATTCTCATTTGAACATCACAGTAACTCTACATTTCATTTATCCATGATAAGTGATGTTTGTATCTCATTTCGTAGAGAGGAAGTAGGCTTAGAAAAGTTAGATCACTTTACCAGGACCAAGGAGCTCATAAATGGTAGATACTAGCTTCAAACTCCAGTTAAGTCTAACTCCAGAGCTACAGCTTTTATCCTCTGTAAATACTGCCCTTGGAGTGTGAGACATAGAATTTAAAGGGGCAGAAACAGCCCAAGAACTCAAGTTTCCATACATAGACTTCTTTCCTACTTTTTTTTTTCCATTTGCCTGCATAAATCTTTATGCAGGTTAAATTCAAGTGGACTATGTTTAGGCTTTAGTAAAGATGTAACACTCCTTAAGATACACACTTGATGTAATTTAGTACCGACTGTCATGTTTGTTGATATACCAAACTCCTCATTACCGTCAGCATCACATCGCCACCACCTCCATCCCTGCCACCACCCTGTCTCCAGTCTCAAACACACGACTTGTAAGTGGTTCCCTAATACTAACAGAAGAGATCTAGACTAAGAAAGAAAAAGGCCTTTGCTTTGACCTTGAGAGGTTTCCTTTTAATTTCCATGATCACTAAAGTTAATTTGCCTTGCTTCCAGGCATATCATTAATTTTTTAAATCCTTCCCTGGTGTGTGTTTATGTATGTTTGTGGTATAGGGGTTTTTCAGGAAATGTAAAGAGATGAATATATTTCCTTTGTACATAATTGTTTTAAAAACAGAAGTTAACATTAAGTGGAGAGTGGTAATTTTCATAGTGAAAAAAAGTAATCGCCCATTCAAAAATATTTATTAAGCAACCACTGCCACTCATTGAAAAGGTGACTTGAGAAAAGACTTGAGGAATATTTATCATTTTTCCACCACATAAATGTCCAATCCTTTACTTCTCATGGAAAAAATTAAAGTGGGAATCTTATAAAAAGCCTGATACTGCATTGATAGAAACATTTTACTTGATTTTTAAGTTACCACATTTAGGTCATAAGCAATCAGATAGCCTAGAATTCTAATGCTCTACATGTTATATCTTAATCTAAAAATAATGTAGTATCTTTCCTCAGCACAGTTTGAAAACATGAACTTCTTTAATTGTGTATTCCTAATTTTTTTCTCTAAATGTTAAACTGATAATATCAAAGCTAGGGTAATTTAAGGGTTTTTAGATGTATTCAGACTAAGCATGTTTTAACTATTCACTGTCCATCTGAGTCAGTGTGTCTTGAAGTGTGGTGTGCTAACTGTAATCATAATCACCGTAGATTTGTGTGAAAAATTGAGATTTTTTTTAATTCTCCCCTTGGTTGGCAGATTCAGAAATTTCAGAGGTCTTTCAACACTACAGATTAAGAAACAATTCTAGAAACCAAATTTTATAGATTTCATATTTCAGATTTTAGCTTTATTGAGGAATTAAGAATTAGATTCTCATTAGAATCTAAACATGAGATGGTTTTTTACTTTTTCCACTCTCCCTACAGCAAATATCCTTTGCCTGTCCCTTACAATATGTCTAGTAGATGTTATCAATTTCCTGAAATTTTGAGTTATTAAAAAGTAGTTGTAGTTCAGTTTAAAACATGAATCTTACCATTAGTGAAAACCCCCCTCTTCCCAATAAAGGCCTGACCCATGCATCAAAGGATGGGGAGACATTTTTTTGCTCATCTTCAACCCCCACAGTGGAATGAAAGGAGGGAGGCCGACTGTTTCTGTGCGCCCCACGCCTGGGTTTCTGCGCCCCCCACGCCTGGGTTTCTGCAGGGAAGAAACCTGGCAGGAAAAGCTAAAGTCTTCCTTATCTCACTGACACCCTGGTTATAGCTTTTTCCCTGCTGGTTGTCTGCATGTCTGGCTAATACTGAGCAGCCTACATGACAGGTCTTGACCCCCCAAATCTCCTGATAGGACCATGAGTGTTCTTGAGATGGCCCGGTGTACTTACAGAGTTCTCTGAATCTGAGATGTAGCTCTGCCCAGCACCTTCCAGTTCCTGACATCTCATAACCACTGGCCACTTTAGGGGGCCTATGACCCTCGAAAGGGCGAGAGAGCAAGATGGCTAACGCTCAGCTTTAAGTACTCGCTCCCCAAAAGATCACAAAACCTTGCTACCTCAAGAGGTAGGGGATCAGGCTGCTGCCAGCTTTGTTTCGCCTGAGGTGCTAGACCCAGGGAGAGACGAGCAAGCCAGGCGCCTGGGAAGATGTCCCAGCAGGGGGATGCCAGCTTCTCCTTGTTGTAGAAACCACCCCATCCCCGTCTTTTTGAAGGATTTTCTTGGCATCTCCCACCCTTGGCTTAGCAAGATGGTACTGTTGGTGCGTCGCTCCCATCTCTCCCTCTGGGCTTCCTGACCTGCTCAGAGCTGTATGCCCTGACCTCGTGGTTCTCCTGCCACCTCTTCCCAGTGTTCTGCGTAGACCGTGGGTTGGAGCGGCAGGCGGCTGAAAACAGCCATGGTCCTCAGGCCCCTTAGGAGGCCCTAGAGGGGAGGAGGTGGCTACAATTCTCTGTAAGCTCTCTTTAGAAAGTGGCTACTTGAGGCTCTTGCCTTTATCTTTGTTTAGGTTTTAAGAATAACACTGAGACAATGGCTTAGTGCCTCTTATGGGTCTGTCATGATGTGAGTTTCTGCTGTGTAAAACAACTGCCTTTAGATTTCTTTTTGAAGAGAAGAAGAATTTTGACTAGAGATTACATTTTTGTTCCCCAATTTGGGGAGGAAAAAAAGAAACCCAGGAAGAAGAATTCTTTTTGCTCTCTTTATCTTCATTGATTTGGTGCCACAATATGGAATTCAGTCTCCTGTCAAGGTCACATCCCTCGACTAGTTTTGGGGGCTGTCCTTGGAGCTACTGTAGGTTAAAAAAAGGTGACTGGCTCTTTGCTGGGGGTTATTTACTCTTTGTCTGAGAACTGACAGCAAGAAAGGAGAGCCAAAGAGGTCAGTTTGCAGAATCACACATTTCTCACATGAAACAGGCTGTTAAATGCAGCAACAGAGGTCTGCTGGCTTCATCTCCTCCCCACAGCCCCCTTAACGTGATCAGATAAAGCAGAACACTCAAATAGCGATGATGAAAACTGTTATGGGAAAGGTAGGAGAAAAAATAGTCAAAACTTCCAGGCATCCACAAATATTTTTAAAACGGAAGTTCTCTGACTCATTTGCACTGTGAACTTTCCGTTGTTGGTCCCCGCAGTCTTACATCAGAGCTGGTAATTAGACCTCCACCACCACGAAGAGAAATCATGTCATCTGTTTATAAACAGCAGAGGAGAATTTTGAAATGTTCCCATTGTGGGAACAGCACAGACATTTTGTGACAGAAGCTCCTGCAAGCGTTGTTCTCTTCAGTCTTTTCAGTCACCACGAATAATTTACTATCTGGATACATTTTTCAGCCAGTTAATAGCACCCTCTCATTTTTCTAAAGGCTTGTTTCTTCTAAAATTTCAGTGAATGGTGTCAGAATAGAGGAAACTTTGTATTTCACTAATGTGCTGATAAAAAATAGAAATCAGTAGTCATCGCACAGGGATGTGGTGATCCAGGAAGTGGTCCAAACAGCTATATGAAGTGATCCTACAATCTGGTGCTTTAACCAAAGATCCTCAAACCCCATTAGCTGAAGAATAATGATTGACAGTCTTATTTACAGCTCAGGTTTAAAAACAAACAAACCAAAAAAGATGGAGGGAGTCCCCAATTTCATCAGGATCTCTGTTTTCTTCCATAGAGTCGTGCCTTTCAAAGGTCAGAATTAAAATAACTTTTTGTGTGATTCAGAAAGTCAGGTATAATGTCTATTCATTGAACTCCAAAGGAACTGTGATATATTCAAACTGTCAATTTTGGCTTTGATTTTTAAGAAACATTAGAAGTCGTCTAGTTCAAACTTCTAGTTGAAGCATCATGTCCTTGAACCTGTCTAACACAAATAGAATCTTCTTAGGTATTTAGTAGCTCCAGGTTAAAATACTACTTTGTGCTGAGCTCATAACTACGTCATAAATCCTTCCCAGTAGTTCTCATTTTGCCTTCTGAGGCAGTTAGCCCTGGGGTCTTTAGCTTTTACATAATTACGCCCAAAAATATTTGAAGTTACCGGTGTGGGTAATTATTAATAATCACATTTGGCCTTCCATTTCGGTGGAAGCAAAAAAAAAAAAAACTGATATAATTTCTCTATAAAGGGAAATAAAATAGAAACCCTCTAGCTAGCAGGTATTTAAAATGCATTTTATTTAAAAATACGTACAGAACTTGAAAACACCAGGATCCCAAGTTTATAGAGTTGGAAACCTTTATAAGGTAGATGGAATAAGTCTCTACTCATTGCTTGAATTTCTCTGGACTATGACTGATGGAAGGCATCCAGGCATCAGACTGGGATCCCAACCCCACAGGGTGATCCATTCTGATTGCCAGAGAATTCCTCTTACATTGGGCAAGAACGTTCCTTTCTATAACTTTCATATCACAGATCTGATTTCTGCTTTCTGGAGCATACCAAAGCAAGTGTTGGCCCTCTGGTATAGGAACTTCTTAATCTTTCGTGGCAGCTATTGTGATGACTGATTTTCATAAAATTTTGATAAATCAAACAGGAAGAATCTATGTCTGGCTATCCAGGCCATTAAGGAAGAGTTATAATTCTTATAGGATTTTACCTATAGAATTCTGTATAATCCAAATCTTTCTTTTTTGAAGTGGGATAACTGAAACCTAGAGGGAGGAGATGCTGGCTAAAATTACTGGTAGAGCTAAGCCTGGCACCTCATGCACCTGGCATGGCCCATCCTTATCACTGCGCCTTCTGAAGAAAGTTTACTTGAGATGTACATGTTCGATCAGCAGTCGCAGTGCTCACATCTCGTCTCTGGGAGGTGGCAAAATTTTGAGCAAAATGAAGCAAGTGAGCTCCGTTGTGAAATCTCAGGAGTAAGAAAGTGTTGTCTAAGCACTGCCTCTAGGGCCTGAGCCCCAGTTCTGGTCTTTCCATGAACTAGCTTTAGTCACCCAGCCTTTTGGGGCCTTAGTTTTCTTACATAGGTTGTGGTTGTGTGCTGGATTCTGAGACTGTACCCAGGGTCGGTAGGAAAAAACATCATGAATGTGGGAGGGGAGAGTGTTTCCATGTGTACCTAGCATTTTTTCTCAGTGGATAATATCAATTGTAAGTTTCCCTACAGCTCTTAAATCAGTGAGTGCCTCCTATCTTATTCAGATCTGATACATTCTTCCTTCAGTGTGGAGGCAGTAAACATTACCACCTCCCCAGTGATGCCTCGATTTTAACTGAGTTCTCCAGAGAGATTTATTTATGAAAGACCTCAAAGGGGCAGGTAGGATATAAACACCAAATTGAGAATAAAGCAGTAACCCAGCGCAGACTTTAAAATACACTCTATAATTAATTCAACTGAAGTTAGTCCTCATCTGGGTTACTAAATTTTTTTGGCCGTGCCTGTGGCATGCAGAAGGTCCCAGGCTGGGGATCGAACTGGAACAAGAACAGCTACCCAAGCCACTGCAGTGATGATGCTGGATTCTTAGCCCACTGAGCCGCCAGGAAAGTCACAGTGTTTGTCATTTAAATGTAGCAAACTTAAAAACTAGAGCTTTGGCAATAATGTTAAGTAACCAATGCTAGTTTTCCCTAAATAATTATGGCTCATCAGGCCTCATATATTTTAATTTTTTGAAAGTTTTACTGTGAAAAATTTCAAACACATCTATTAGCAATATATCACAATTGATACCTTTTTACATTTATTTTTAAGCTCCCCTATTTCCACTGTCCAACATCAATCTCTCATAATTTTTGCTACTTTATCATTGAGTTGTATCACTCCTTTATTTTTTTCTAGGGTACAGACATATGAAATGTTGACAAACACATACAAACATGACAAACCACCACAATTAAGATGTAAGACAGGAGTTCCTGTTGTGGCGTAATGGAAACGAATCCAACTAGTAACCTGTGGGTTCGATCCCTGGGCTCACTCAGTGGGTTAAGGATCTGGCGTTGCCATGAGCTGTGGTGTAGGTCGCAGGCAAGGCTCGGATCTGGCATTGCTGTGGCTGTGGTGTAGGCTGGCAGCTGTAGCTTCGATTAGACTCCTAGCCTGGGAACCTCCACATGCTGTGACTCTGGCCCTAAAAAGCCCCCCCCAAAAAAAGGATGTAAGACAGAAAGACAGAGCTTGGCAAACTATGGCCCAGAAGGTCAGGTCTGGCCCTTTGACAGTTTTTATTAATAGTTTCATTAAAACAAAGCCACACTCATTCATTAATCACAAAGCCTAAACTGTTTATTTTCTGGCCCTTTACAAAAATATGTATGATAGTAGTTGTAGATTTTTATGTGTCCTTTATCAAATCAAAGACATTTTCCTTCTAGTCCTACTTTGCTGAAATTTTTTATAATGGGTGGAAAAAAAATGAATGTTCACTGCGTGTTGGATTTTATCATGAATGGATGTTTTTATTATGAATGGATGCTGAATTTGTTGAAAGTTTTATCATGAATGGAAAAAAACGAATTTTTCCCCCAGTAATCCATTGATGGGATAAGTTACACTGATTCTTAAATGATGAAACAACCTTGTGTTCCTGGGGAAATAGCATTTGGCCATGATTTATTATCAGTTTTATATATTACCATATTTAATTTACTAATGTTGAAGATTTTTGTGCATATTCAGAAAGGGTGTGAATATGCAGTTTTCTTTGTATTATTTTTGTCTGACTTTTAATCAGAATAATAGATGATTTTTAAACATTTCTTTTTCCTGTAATTTTGTAAGTGTTTGATTAACACTGGCATTATTTATTCCTTAAATGTTTGGTAGAATCACCATGAAGAACTGAACCTGCATTTTCCTTTGTTGGAAGGTTTTTACCTATGAATTCATTTTCTTCAATGAATATAGGATATTTCAAGTTACTCTATGCCCTCTTATGTGAATGAGGAAGGTCATGTCTTTCAGAGAAAATGCTCAATTCATTTAAGTTGTGAAATTTATGAGTATCAAGTGGTTAATTTGATTCACATGTTATCCTGATAATGTCTGTAAGAACTTTCTTCATGTCCCTTCTTTCATTTCTGTGATATTGATCATTTACATCTTCTTCTGTTTTTTTCTTGGCCATTCTAGCTAGAGTTTTATCAGTTTTATTGATTATCTCAAAGAACTAGATACTGTTTTCACTGATTTTTCTCAAGTTTTGTCTTAAAATCTATTGATTTCTGCTGTTTAACTTTCTTCTGCTTGCTTTAGGTTTAATTTGCTCTTCTTTTCACAGTGTCTGTTGAAGCTGAGATCACTGGATTTGAGACCTTTATTGTTTTCTAATAAAGCACTTAGACCTATACATTCTACTCTAAGTACTGCATTAGCTGCATCACAGAATTTCTAGTTCTGTCTTCATTTGTAATCATTTCGAAAAAAAATTTTTTTTTTTCTTTTGCCTTTTAGGGCTGTACCTGCAGCATAGGAGGTTTGGAGGTTCCCAGGCTAGGGGTCTAACTGGAGCTATAGCTTCCAGCCACAGCCACAGCAACGCCAGATACAAGCCCTGTCTGTGAACTATACTACATGTCACGGCAATGCCGGATCCTTAACCCACTGAGCGAGACCAGGGAACAAATCTGAAACCTCATGGTTCCTATTCGGATTTATTTCTGCTGTGCCACGATGGGAACTCCTCAAAATATTTTCTAATTATCTGTAAGCCCCCCTTTGACCAAGAGTTATAAGAAGCATATTACTTGTAAACTATTTGGGTATTTTTGAGATATATTTTATTATTGATTTGTTGCTTACTATGTTGTCATAGGACACATTTTGTATGATTTCAACATGTGTAAATATGTTGAAGTTTGGTTTATAGATCACAACAGAGTCTATCTTGCTGAATGTTTCATGTGCCCTTGAAAAAAATGTCTACTCCACTGTTGTCAGATTGTTGATAGTGTCGTTCAGAACTTCCATATTCCTACTAAACTGCCTACTGGTTCTTTCCCTTACAGAGAGGAATAGTAAAGTCACTAAATATAATTGTACCTCTCTATTTATATTTCAGTTCTGCGGCATCTTGCATTATCAGGTTATTGTGTTAGCTGTGTTCATGTTTAGGACTGTTCTGTCTTCTCAGTGAGTTTAACTTTTAAGCCTTGTGTTGTATCCCTGTACATACCTTCTGCAATATATTTAGTCCTGTATTGATATAAACAGCTGAGCTTTTATTTTAATTAGTATTTCATGGTATCATTATTACTCATTTACTTTTAATCTGTTTATGGATTGTAACATAGTTGTGGTTTGCATTTTTATCCCACATGACCATCTCTGTCTTGTAATTAGTGTGTTTAGACTGTACCTTTCACTCAATATATTGATGCAGATTTTAAATCTACCCCACCATTTTTGCTATTTGCCCCATCTGTTGTATTTTCCCCTTTTATTTCTACCTGATCTTTGAAAAATGTTTCATAACTCCATGTTTACTGACATTTCTGGCTCTTTATTTATACATAAAAATATTTTGAGAGGTTGCCATAGGATTTATAATATAAAATTTAATTTATCACCGTCTGACTTCAATTAATATTATTTTGCTTTACATGTAGTTTAGGAATCTTATGATGGTGGATTTCTAAATCCTCTCTCTCATCTTCTGTGCTAATGTCATACATTTTACTTTTAAATATGTTATCTATGTTATAAACCAGAGGGCAGTGCTACTATTTTTGCTTTAGGCAGTCAATTATCTGTTAGAGCAATACCAAAAAAATTACGTTTATTTTCATTTTAATTATTTCTGAGGAGAGACCTTCATTTCTTTTTATAAACCTAAATTTCTGTTTCGTATCATATATGTTCTGCCTAAAAAATATCCCTTTAGCATTTCCTGTAGCAGGGATCAGTGTCTGAATTTTTGCTTGTCATAAAAAAGTTTTTTGTTCATCTTTATTTGTTAAAGATATTTGTGCTCTCTATAGAATTCTAGATTGATTTTATTTTTTCCCCTTTCAGCACTTGAATGATACCACTCTGTCTCACATGGTTTCAGACAGTCAGTTTGATTATGTCTTATATTTCTTCATTTATATGCAATATGTCTTATTTCCATTCCACCTCCTAACCCTGATGTATCTGGTATTCTTTGTCTTTTTTTGAACAGTTTTAATGTATTATGGCATGCGTGTGCCTGTGTGTGTGTATTCTGTGAGCAGTAAGTGTATAGCATTTATGCCTAAAAATGGACATGCTTCTTCTGCTAGAACATTAGTGCAGAAATCTGAGGCAATATAGTCATGAGCTGAGCTGGGTCTGGGTTTCATGGTTGCTGCAATCAGTTGCAGCTGCATACACTTGCACTTACAGTGGTGTTATGGAATGCCAGTCTTTGTTGCCCCTAAACACACACACTGAAATCCTAATCCACGATGTGATGGTTTGGGGGGTGGAGATTCTGGGAGGCAACTGGGTCATAAAGGTGGAGCCGTCATGAATGGGATTAGTGCCCTTACAAGAACAGACCAGACAGCTAGCTTGCTCTCTTTCTGCCAAGCAAGGATACAAAAAAAGGTCAGCATTCTGCAACATGAAAGAGGGGTCTCACCAGAGCCTGACTCTCATGCCCTAATCTTGTATTTGTAGCCTCCAGGACTATAACTAAATTTCTTTTGTTTGTAAAATAGCCTATGATGCTTTGTTATAGCAGCCTGAATAGACTAAGACAGGTGGGAAAGAGGGTTATTTTCAGAATTCCTGCTCCATCCACATCTTTTGGCTTCCCTGTGCACCTGCGCCTCGGGTCACTGTCCATGTGCTTGCCACTTCTCCAGTGGTTGTCAGCTTCTGCTACTCCTTGGGTATTTGTCAGCCTGGTGATGTGGGGCAGGAAGATTGTCTGCTGTCCCAGTCTAGGGTCAGACTTAGATAAACCTATGCGTGGGCATCGTGGATGGAACTTCTCAGTGATCCGAACCTTCCTTCTCATGGCAGTAAAACTGTGCAGGTAATGTGCAGGAAGAATGTCCTGGCCTTCCACCTGTGGTAGGAAACGTCTCAAGATACTGGTTTAAACTCTAGCCCCAGGTCTGGTTTTTGCTACTCCCATAGAGCTTACATGTTCTGCTCTTAGGGGAGAGGAGCCTGGGTGGGGCTTTGTGCCTTCCTCCCAGAACTGGCCTCTTGAGTAGTGGTGGGATGTATGGCAAAGAGCTTGCAAGTGAGTGGACAGCCCCCTGGTGTCTGCACCCCAGGGGTCTCTCCTCTCCCACGGGATCACACTCAGCCTTTAGAAGTTTGTTTAAGGAGGTTTTCTGAAATCGTCTTTCTCGCCTGTGTGACGCCAGTGTCTCTGACCCTGCACTCTGCGGCAGAGCACTAAGGCTCACACGCGGCTCTCTTTGCAGGCACCTGTTTCTCTTCAACATATAGGCTCCTTGGTGTCTCATCTCTCTGACAGACTCATGAAAAGTTATGATTCCATAGCTCTATGGCTTTTTCTTGTATATGGTGTAGAACTGATGTGAAACTCTGCACTATGTACGTTTGATGTTGCGGACTATCATTATCTTAAAAGCCTCTTGCGGTTTGCTTGCTTTAATGTGTTTTTAAAATCATATTTATCCTTTTAGTATATCCTGATTCTAAATTAAAGTATCTTTATTTCTCACCATCAGGCTCTAAAAATAGATTTATAAAATTTTAATGAGATTATGGAAATAGAATGATAGACAGTGATATTTTATGAGTACCTTTCAAAATTAAAAATATATATATTTCCCATTAAAGACATGACCATAATAAAGGAAAGGGATTTTTATTTTCTTTGAATGGTGCTTTAAAGCTATTGCTAGATATAGGGTGTTTTACTGAAGTATGATTGCTATAACCATCTTCTGTCTAGAACTGAAATCATCCCTCTGAAGGTGCTAATTTCTTACAAAAACACAACAAAGTACCCTGCTTAGTGTTGTTTAATGTTTTAATGTTTCATTAGATACACTGTTTTCTCATGAATCTTTGAGTTATTTTGACTTGAGAGGAAAAATGTCTTAAAGTATCTATTTGCTAATAAATGCTATGATATTTTCCATGAGAAAAATATACAGGTAAGAGGAATTCCAGTTTGATTCAAAATGGCACATTATTATGAATTTATCAAATAGATAAAAGAAAGTGAAACTGCTCTAAGAGAATTCTGTGCAAATTAGCTGTGTCCTGAAAATCTGACTGGGACTCATTTATTACTACCTATAAAAATAGATGTTGTATTTAGTGTAACTACATAGTCTCTTGCGGCTCCAAGATTCTGTAATTCCTAATTGTATATCTCTGTTTTTAGTGATGTGGTTGAAAAAGATCACACTAATTCGAATCTTTCTATAATTGCAGGTTTTATATGGGGAGAAATTAAACAAATGTGGGATGGTGGACTTCAAGATTACATCCATGATTGGTGGAATCTAATGGATTTTGTGATGAACTCCTTATATTTAGCAACAATCTCCTTGAAAATCGTTGCATTTGTAAAGGTAACTATTATTTATATTATTGGTAAAGCATAAGCTCTGAAAAGTATTGATATACGGTCCACTGCTATTACTTTTATTAATAATGTTACCTATAGCGTTATCTGTATGTGAAATTCATCATCTCATGATTTTACTGATAGGAATAAAATACATAGATAATACACAGTTTATAGTCCTAAAACCAATTTTGATAAACATTTAGAAGCTGTCACCCGATTTTCTTGCATCTGAATTGAATGATGCCTCAAAATGATTCACAATAGCAGCTCTAGTTTCTAATCCTTTCCATTTCTAATGAAATTCTACCTCAAACACTGTTCAAATTTCAACAACCAAAATCTATTTTTATCAGTTATAACTAACTGATAAAATTACATAGAAAGATCAAAATATTACTGTCTCAAAGGATAGAAATTATTATTTCGGTTTAAACTAATATAGTTGGATATAATTAGAGTAGAATCCCATTCAGCATGACATTGCCTGAAATCTCACACACCCATTACTCCCCCGCAACTTGTACAACATCAGTCTTATCTCAAACCACAAAAGTTACATAAAACCTTTTTGTTCTGCGATGACAGTTGGGATTATTTTGTACTTTGGGGGATGTTTTTCAAACCAAAGTATTATCGTATCCTTCTTCCTGCCTTTCTTTGTCTTTCTTTCCTCTTCTCTTCCTTTTTAAAAATTTTGTGTCAGAATGATTAGCGAATTAGTAAAACCTAAAGAGTGTTTAATTGGACTTTCCATGAATAATTCATGCAGTCTAATGATCTGAACTAGAAAATGCTAACATGTAAGTGATCTCTTGTTCATTTAGTCTTGTTCTTAAAATGGCCTGAGCCTGCTCCTATAATGTACAGCTTTAACAGGGTCAAAATTGCCCTGTTGTTTCCCAGATTGTTTAATTAAAGTGTTTCTAGCACTCACCAAAAAATTTAAAAAAAAAGAAAGAATCAATTTTTACCAATTTCATGGAAAGCAAGCTGTGTTTTAAGAATAGAAAAATGGTTTGATAATTTCTCCTACCTGCATTAAGATAAATAGACTTGGGACCTTATTAAGACGACGGAAAGCACTGTGTTAAGGAGTAAGTAAGGAGCAAGGAGGTTTTGCAATCTGTGTAAAAGATGGACAGTCTTTTTTTAAAGTGCATATCTTTCCAGTTCTTTCCTCTGTAATGATTGTTAAGTATATCTATAAAGTTGTTTTGGACAACTCTTTGCCAAAAAGTAATATATCTGTTTTTTGTAGCCCCATGCAATTATAAAATTCTGCTTTATATGACCATAACAGTTCTCAAACTGTTAGAGGCTAAGAATCACCTGGAGAGTTTGCTAAAATACAGATTCCTTTTCTCCAATTGCAGAAATCAGTAGTATTAGGGAAGGGGCCTATATTTGCATTTCTCGCAAATTCATCGGGTGATACTGATGTAACTGGTCCAAGGAAGACACTTTGAATAGCCCTGGGCTGTAAAATTCTATTCAGCTACTCAAAGAAGTATGGGATTGGTTCCAAAAGGAATCTATGTCATACAATATTTATACTAAGAAACAATATTTTCATAAATTTCATTTACATAGTGTTACTTATAGTACATATATAATTTTATATACAAGAACTCCAATTTAAAAAACTGGGTACAGTTACATGAGTTAATGGATATTTATGTATTTTTTGCTTCAATGGATTTAGATATTGGATTTGAATTTTCTTAAAATGTTCTAAGTTCTTCATGTGCAACATCTATCTTAATATTAAAATATAAACATTGTTCCTTGTACTACACCAAGGGAAAAGTTATGTTAAAAATTCAGGACTTCCCCTTGTGGCTCAGCATATTTAGGATTTGACACTGTCTTCTTAAGGATGCAGGTTCAATCCCCAGTCTCGCTCAGTGGATTAAGCATCTGGCATTGCTGTGGCTATGGCATTGGCCTGCAACTGCAGCTCCTTTTCAGCCCCTAGCCCAGAACTTCCATATGCTGCAGGTGTGGCTTTAAAAAGAAAAAAAATTCAACTCACCCACCCCAAGCAATGAGGACGAAAGGAAAGTTGGGAGAAGGGAAAATGGAAAAATACACCGAAAATACCTCAGAGGATGATGATGTAAATAACATGAACCCTTCAGAAGATACAAAGTTTACATGCTTTGGCCATAGGGGTTCAGCTGGGATTTTAAATATAAGTTATGAGATAGTCTTTCTGAATGATTAGGCTGGGTGGCCAAAACTTGAGTTACATGGGTAGTGTTCAATGGCATGCGCTTTTGACTTGGATTTCCTGGGCTCAGTTTTCTTCCGTGATGTACCAGTTACGTGAACTTGGACTCGTTTCATCACCTCTCTGTGCCTCACACAGAATAAGGAAAGAAACAGTTCTGCCTTGTGCTCTTAGTATCAGAAGTAAATGAATTGACATATTTAAAGTACCCATCACAGAGTGAGCATGGATGAGTTTTTCTCCTTTCTCTTCTACTCCTGTTTCCTCCTCCTTCATGCTACGAGTCCCCTGGGCTTGCCTTATATATCTTTGTTGTGTCTTTTCATTTGCTTTATTTTAGTTGAAAAGAGTTTGATCTCTGGATCCACACTGGCCTTTACCACATGCAACGTGTCTACTTTCGGGCAAGTTGTTTTACGTGAGGCTCTGATCTCTTAAATGAGCACTTTGGAAGTCTGTGAGATCATGCTGATTTGCTGACTTCTTTTGTTCCACTATTCAATTTTTCATGCTAATTTTTAATAACTTATAACTTCCTGGAATTCCCTTGTGGCATAGCGGGTTAAGAATCCAGCATTGTTGGCAGTTCCCATCGTGGCGCAATGGTTAACAATCCGACTAGGAACCATGAGGTTGAGGGTTAGATCCCTGGCATCACTCAGTGGGTTAACAATCTGGCTTTGCTGTGAGCTATGGTGTAGGTTGCAGATGCGGCTCGGATCCGGCATTGCTGTGGCTCTGGCGTAGGCCGGCAGCAATAGCTCCGAATAGACCCCTAGCCTGGGAACCTCCATATGCCGCGGGTGTGGCCCTAAAATGACAAATGCAAAAAAAAAAAAAAAATCCAGCATTGTCATTGTGGTGGCTTGGGTTGCTGCTGTGGCAATGGTTTGATCCCTGGCCTGGGAACTTCCACAGGCAGCTGGCATGGCCAAAAATGAAAAAGAAAACTTATAACTTCCTATTTCAGGAGAAGGTGCTTTGTTTGTGTCCAAAAATAGATTACTATAAATAAGGCAAACAGTCATGATGTGAATCAAGCAATAAGAATTAATGAGGTCATACTAAGAAACAGCTTCCTGTCTCTTGGCTGAGAATGCAGAGATGCCTGAGATACAGCCCCTGTATGTGAGCAGTTCACAGAAAGGAAAGAAAAATGCACATAGAGACCTTCCCATGTGATAAGATAGACAACAGAGGCCTTGGTGGCATCACGGAAGGAACCAAATTTTGCTGAGTGTCCTGCAATTAACTGTTTAGAGTTAGTGGGCATCTGTCGTGTTCGTCTACATGCATGAGTGTTCCAGGGAGAAAAAGACATCATGTGAAAAAGTCCGAGTGTATAAAGGAGTCAGTATTTCAGAGGGATGATCCAGGAAATGGGGGCAGGGAGAGGATGAGAAGGACTTTCTAAATTGTGCTATAGAATTTGGACTTTATAAACAAAGAGGAACCATTAAGGAGGTTTAAACAGAGAATGAGTCAAATGCTGATGAATGTCTGAAGTAGAGCAGAAGACACTGGAGAAGCTAAAAGTTAGATTTTTTTTTTTTAATTAGGCGATAAGAGGGAGTTCCCATTGTGGCTCAGCTGGTTATGAACCTGACTAATATCCATGACGATGAGGGTTCAATCCCTGGCCTCGCTCAGTGGGTCAAGGATCCAGTGTTGCCCTGAGCTGTGGTGTAGGTTGCAGATACAGCTTGGATCCCGAGTTGCTGTGACCGTGGTGTAGGCCGGCAGCTGCAGCTCCAATTCAACCCCTAGCCTGGGAATTTCCATATGCCACAGGTGTGGCCCTAAAGAAGCAAAAAAAAAAAAAAAAAAAAATTAAGAGATCGGATAGGTGATTTGTTATTGTGAAGTATGAGGAAGATGGAATCATCTAGACACTGCTCCCTGATAAAGAATCCACTTCTCATGATGCAGGCAAGATGACCAAGGAATTATAACTGGGATCTCTGCTGGAATAGCCCAGGCTCTGCCACCTGTCTGCAGGAGCATAGGTGGTAGCAAAAAATCTAACCCTCAATCTTCTTGGCCAATGGATCCAGACCAAAGGCCCTGTCAGTCCACATTGAGGCAAATCCTTCTGTAACTGGCCTTCCGGGGGAGCTGAAATCATAGGGAACATCCAGGGAGAGGAGACAGAATGAGAAGCTGTTTAAGAATCGAACTCAACAGTTAAGGGGAAAGTGAGGAAGAGGAGCCTGCAAAGGATGCTGACAAGAGTCACCAGCACGGCTGGAGGGGAACATGCAAAGATGAAATAGGAGTGTCGATTTTGTGAGTAATTTTTAGAAAATAGAGCCAAAGAAAACCTTAAAATTCAAGTTAATCTTTTAATCCCTAATAATAGGTGTGGAAAATACGTTTAAGAACTTAAGAATTACAGTTTTTTGCTACAGATTCACAGAACAGAATGGTTTGTAGGAATTTTTTAGATGGCTTTGTAGAATGATGCCTATACTGAAAAACGTAAATTAAATGTACCTAGATGTGAATGACAGAAGACGTCAAAAGTAAAAATTAAAAGAGAAATCAAGAGATAATTGCTAAATGTTTACATCTCGATTTATTCCTGACAGGAAACAAGGTTTCTGGGTCAGGGAACAGACAAATTATTTACTTACATAACAGTCTCAGCCTTGGTTCCCTGTGTTCCAAGCCGCCACAGGGGGACAGATGACAGCCGGAGGTACCTTTCACATAGACGAGTTTGTACCACAGAAGAGGAACTGGGAAATTATGAATCTCAGAGCTTCTCTAGAACAGCTGTGCCAGCTACTTGTCTTCCCCTAGAGAAGGAAAGAGAAAGACCTTACCTCTTAAAAGTAAACAAATTTTTTCTGGGGAGGCAAAGGTCCCTTAGGATTATTATCCTTAGACTCCAAGGAGATGGTTCCAGGGGAGATGTTTCTAAATCTCTCAGGAGGTCTCTATTCTTTTATTTCCAAGGCTTATTTGCCATTCAAGCATCCTGTAACCCAAACAGCAGCAATATTTTTCTCAGGAAGCTGTGACCCTGCACAAACGTGAACATATTCACATAGGACTGTTTTTCTTGACAATTACCAGAAATGCTGGACTCCGACAGAGTCTTGGGTGATCACACAGAGGCAGAAACTAGCATCTCTGGTTCGTAAAGTGGAAAACCTTCCTCTTATGACTTTTCAAGTCCCAGCTGAGAGAATTCCCTGAGAAAGGTTCTAAAGTACTGTTAAGTCAATAGTAGGACTGGAGTGTGACCACATGATGGATTCTACATCCAGCTGCCAAACACTGGCTGTGAAATCTAGATCAAGGACCAGCATCGCCACTAGATTCAGTAACATCAAAGGACCCTTAGAGCTCGACCAACATATAATCTCTATCCATTGCTGGTCCCATCGGCCCCAAATAGAATTTATCACTTTCTCCTCTCTATTCCCATAGCAGTTTGTGCTTAGAGCATTTTTCTTGTAATCTCTTAGAGCATTTTTATTGTAATTCGTTGCCCCTGTCATCCTCACTGGGCTATGCATGAATACTTGACGAGAGAAAAAGTCTCTTGAGCACCTATTACATGCAGGGTATTGTGTTCAATGTGAGAGATTCTAAGAAAATGATGACATCCTTAAGAATGCTTACTATGTAGTATTTTGTACATTTTGAGGTATGGTTCTCTAAGCCATATTAGAAGAGAGGGAGGGAAGGAAAAAGGAGAAGCAAGAGAGAGAAATATTTAATGAGCCTTCAACAGAAGGGGATATACTCTTTATTAAAAAACGTGTGTCTTTCAAGAGAAGTAAGCAAAGAAAGGTGAATGTTATCTTGGTCTTTGAAGAAAAATGTGGCATAATATTCAGGGGACAGGGGAGGAAGG
The DNA here is from genome assembly GCA_004024745.2 of Catagonus wagneri. NCBI lineage: Eukaryota > Metazoa > Chordata > Mammalia > Artiodactyla > Tayassuidae > Catagonus > Catagonus wagneri. Next base: position 32,573,823 of record PVHT020004944.1, read on the forward strand.
GAAGAGAATTAGGTGGTGTTTGATACCACAAACAGACACTCTGATACTCATTATAATGAATAAAACTTTAATTTTTTTTCTGTATCTGCAATCTGTAGCTATTTTATACTGAAGCCATGCGTGGGAATGTTTAAGAACAGTTATCAGGATTTAAAAATAGAAAATAATTTCCTTCCAGTTCAAACTTGATTGTTTTAAATTGTCACTCAAGCAGGAGTCTGAGTGCTGAACAAAATCAGAAGCTTATGATGTATTTTCTCCCCAGGGAGAGTTAAAAAAATACTATCTATTAGTTTCAAGAGAATTAATTAACATTTGTAAAGGTCTTTGGTATAAAATGCAATAAAAAAAGATGGAAATATTCTGATGGGACTCATATAGAGGTAAATTTTTTCCCCACATGAACCTTAAGAAAAATGATGCAATTTTCTCGACAGATTTTTAGTGATACACATAAAGAAGAGAATTTAGCTTATTGTCAGTTCTCTATACAGGTTTAATAATAGATGTTCATAATGTAACATTTGACCTTTTATTTTATGGTAAGGATACAAATTTACCTCAGGATTGCAAGTGGTAAATTTCATTGTGCTCCTTATATAGCCCAGTATCAAGATAATTCAAAGCTGTCATTTTAATTAAATCATACTTTAAAAGTAATTGCTGGCCAAAGTTTAATGTAGCAAATATTTTCCTCAAATTGCATATTTTACCAATTAGGCAATATTTAGACAAATATCACACTTTCTACACATTGAATATGAAAAATTAGCGATTCACTGATTTCCAGGAAGATTTCCAAGTGAAGTTGTATGTACATTTCAGATATAACAGACACAAAAGTCTAATGATTATGCCTGCATCAGTCGTTACTATAGCCAAGGCAACAGACCACTATTTCTACTCATTTATACCTATTTGGATCCTACATGGTTCCTCTAAGAAAGGCAAGTGTGTCAAATATGGTGAAGTAAAGCCATTGATTTTATTCAAAATATAGCAGTTTTCCTTTTTAATGTAGCTTTCTTTGTTATTATGAATGCACTATTTTTCCAGTATAAAATCAGGCTATTTTTTTCTCCTGTGTAACATTTTCTTTTTTTTAAAGTTCTACTGCAAAGATCAAGGGCAGATATGATTCACAGATTAACAAATACTATAAATAACAAGGACAGACCAGGGAGATCACTTTGATTAAAGCTCATAAATTATGAGTCGTTTTCATAAATGCTTGTTTTTGTGTAGATTAGTGTTGCTGCAACCATCAAGGAAGACAAGCTGGACCTGAAAAACCAGCTTGTCCTGAACTTGACATATTGATATGTATGTTTAGTTTATACTGAATTTTCCCTTTTCATCTCTTTTCTCCAGTACAGTGCTCTTAATCCACGAGAATCCTGGGATATGTGGCATCCCACGCTGGTGGCTGAAGCTTTATTTGCTATCGCAAATATATTCAGTTCCCTGCGCCTGATCTCACTGTTCACGGCCAATTCTCACCTGGGGCCTCTGCAGATATCTCTGGGAAGGATGCTCCTGGACATTCTGAAGTTTTTATTCATCTACTGCCTCGTGTTGCTAGCATTTGCAAATGGCCTAAATCAGTTGTACTTCTATTATGAAGAAACAAAAGGGTTAAGCTGCAAAGGCATACGATGTGAAAAGCAGAATAATGCATTTTCAACGTAAGTCACACAGACATTTCTGTTGGGAACGTTGTGCAGAATTTAGTGTCTTACATTTTCAATGTGAACCGTGACAAGTGGTTGCAAAGAAAAATTGTGCTTAGTGCAGAAAACAGAAATATCCAGTACATTTATTTTAAGTTTTAGTAAAATGGTCTTTTCTTTTAAATGACCTCATGTAAAAGACAGCTCTAGATACTGTTTTAAAATGCGGAAGAAAAAGGAAACTTGTGCCTATTGATAGCTTTCAAGCACGTTAAGAGATAGAATACATGTAAAACCAACTGAGGAAGAAAATCCAAATGCTTTTCCATCTTTTCTCAGGTGTTTTCAAGATATGAAAGTACCTTCACATGTCTCTTTCATTCTTGGGATCCCTACACAAAAACCTAAGCACATAGAAATAGTCCAAAATAGAGACCTCAGGCTAAACCGGGATTATGATGTGCATCAAAGCCTCTGTGCCTTTCTACCTGATAAGCCTCAGGCTTTGACCAGGGTCAAGCCTTGGTACTTCTCACAATCAGGTTTTCTGGCAGCACAGTTTCATGACCATGGTGTTTCATGTTCACACAGCCCCGATAGAAAACACCTCTGTATGTGTGCATCCATTTCCTTCTCACTGTGATAAACAGATCACTTGTGATAAAGAGTGAATTGGCAGATGAATTAGGAAGTTAGGTGATTTTCCCTCTCCACAGTAATCACCTGTGAACATATGGGCATTTTTGTAGATGACTTTGAAAGTCAAATGGCTATTCATGAGCCATTCTAGAATTTTCTGTAATCGAAGAGAGTATAGCAATTTCTCAAGGGGAGGAAATCAATAACTTCCAGTAAACTGAATCACTTCTGGGTAAAATAATCTTGCTGGCTCAATTCTGTATCCATTTTATCTTTGATCCCAGTATTTAAAACCTCATTTGAATTACATAATATCTGTTTACTTGCACATAAGTTTTAATCGTAGACTTAGCTGCCTCAAATCATTCAGAAATCGATTTGATACAAACAGCGAATCATAAAACAAAAAGTTATCCCAGCTACTGCTTGTCAGTTTATTGCTTGCTCTAGCCTCTTAATTCTCCTGGGCTTCAGCATTTCTCCAGCCCAACCAGCTTACTCAGCCATGTCGTCGTCCTCACGCTCTTTTCCCATCCAGTTCAGGAGGGATTTGGTGAAATCTCTCACAGCAACACCCTGACTAATGGCCTTGGATTGTGTCTCAGTTTTGATATCAGAGCGTGTCCTTTCCCCACTCCCTTGTGATCCTAGACTTGGCAGTTTGCCCCTGGCTTTGAAATGGTCCATCCCTCCAACTTCCCCCTTCGCAGACTGGAATTCTGCTTCTTGCAAACCTCCTGGATGTTGTCTGTCTGCTGACTGTCCCCCTAGATTCCTGGTGGAGAGACGTTTGGCCTGTTCCATCTTTTGCAAACCCTTTGCTACTTTGTACTGGGTGCCTTGATGCAGACCGCTTGCCAAGACAACCCCATCCATACTTGCCTCCACATCCTCTAATTCCCTGTTCTGTCGTCCAGAAAGAACTTCTGCACAGCACCTAGACTTGAGTTACTTCCTCAGGTCTTCTTTAATTCAGGGAACAACTCTGGTTCCAAGACCCAGCGCCTGCTCAGATATCTGATTCATTTTGCAGTTAACAAGGTTCTACCTAACTCCATTCTGACTTAGGACCCTTGAGATTCCCAAGAAACCCTTTGTCCTCTTACTGGCTTTGTGCTAAGTGATTATATATTGGGAGCTAATTTTAATATCTGTCTAGGAAGAATGTGGCTAGAGAAGTCTGATGCAAAATATTTAATAGAAATTGTATTCTAGAAGGAAACTTGGATTGCTTGGATTATGTATTATTTTAATGTGTCCTTACCAATGGTTTTCTCCATTACCATGAAAAGTAACAGATAACTGCAAATCACCCAAATATATCGATCCACATCATTCAATGCAAATAAATCAGGTGTTGTACTTGAATTTTTTCCAGGTAATGGAATGTAAATCTGCAAGCAAGAAATTATTTTTTCTTCGCTCACCGAGAGTAACTGCTAGTATTACTTGTTACTTGCAGTTATTATTATATCTTCTTTTTATGACTCTGTAACTGCCACAAATTTCAACCTTTCCTTTTTATTATCCACTATCTCAGAGATCTTAATCCATATGAGGATTAAAAAATAATAAATCATGTAAGGTGTCTAATACAGCACCTGCCATATAATTGATTAAAAATGTTATCTGTTCCACTTATTTTTATCAGCAGTAGTAGAGTATTTCCTCATGTGTATCTCCCATGGTTCCTCTCTATTACTCCTTCCACTCAGGGAACAAATTGCTGAAATTCTGAGCTCTGTTTCCCCTAAGAGTCCTCTCTTCTTCTTTTATCTAAGCAACCTCCAGAAGAAGCCTAAACAAGGTATCTTGTTTTCTTCTTATTCATTCTTCATCCAATTGCAATTTGCTGCTGCTTCCATCATTCCACTAAAACTACTTTAGACAGTATCAAGAGGCTCCCTATCACCACTATCAATGGACATTTATCTCTTTATATCCCACTCAGTGCCTCTGCTCTGCATCCTTTGACCCTGTTTAACACCCTCATTTTTAAACTCTCATCCTCCTTTAATTTCAATGTTACTATGTTTTTATACTTTATCTCTTACTTTTCCTAATCTTTCTTATTGCTCTCTAGTCATTATATTTCAGTGGCTACTTTTAAATAGTGATCTGCCTTAGTAACTATCCTCTGTAACTATGACCCTGTTGCAGTATCTCTGAGAAGGCTCATCGGATGGCTTTGGCCATGTATGTCAACAAGATGACTCCTACATTCAGTTCCTATCACTGGCACCTATCTCTCCCCAAGATCTGTAAGTCCAACTGTCTTCTGAACGCCTTAAGAGGTTTTTTTGAATGCAGATCCCTTAAACATTTAAATTCAATCAAAGAAAATACGTCAGAGTCTCTCTCACAACTTTTTCTTCCCCCTCAACTCCTTTTCTTAGTCAATGCTGCCACAACCCATCCTGATACTGAAACCAAAACCTGTGTTTTCCATTAGACCCTTCCCTTCCCCCACCCCCTTCACAAGCAGTGTCAATAAATGTCTACTCCTGCTTGTTACTATCTCAGTGCCATCTTCCCTTGCTCATAACTCATGCCTAAATCCACATTCCCCTGACCCTGGTCCCTGCCTTCTTTGATATGTTTTCCATCCTGCTGTCTGCAAAATCTTTCTAAAGCAAAATCACAACACTCCTCTATTTAAAGTATCTAAATGGCTTCTCATTCCTTATTGGATGCAGTCAAATTTCTTAGCTTGATATATCAGATTCTTCAATGATGGCCCTTTGCTTCCGTTTTTAGCCTCATGTTTCTCCATTCCCCAAGAACACTTTGTGCGTCAACATTTTCTAGTGGGTTGTCAATCCCTAAATATATCATATACTTCTCTCATCCCAGAATGTCCTTGTTCTGTCCTCTCTCCTGCAAACTTTTATTCTGTATCCCTAAACCTTTCTCAGGTGTACCTTTTCCAGGATGCTTTCCTGCTTTCCTGCTCCCAGTGGGAACAGACTGAGCTATGTCCTCTGAATCTCTGTCCATTTTCCCACCAGCAAGTGAATACTTCTTCCTGCTCCTGTAATACTTCCAGGTTGTTTTTACTTTGCCATGGGAAGAACTACATGTTACTAAACGAAACCAAATGTTTAATCACTGAAATTATTTTGCATACAATATTAAACTAATAGTCTCTGGGTAAGAGACTGTCTTATGAACAGAGGGGCATGGATTTTGGGACAGATATTTTCTCATTAAGAAAGCCTCTTCTGGAGTTCCCTTTGTGGCTCAGCAGGTTCAGAACCTGACATATTACCCATGAGGATGTGGGTTTGGCCCCTAGCCTTGCTCAGTGGGTTAAGGATCCTGTGTTGCCTCAAGCTGCAGGGGTGTAGGATGCAGATGTGGCTCAGATCCCATGTTACTGTGGCTGTGGTGTAGGCCAGCAGCTGCAGCTCCGATGCAGCCTCTAGCCTGGGAACTTCTGTATGCCATAGGTACGGCTGTAAAAAGGAGGGGAAAAACCTTTTATGGTTTATTGGAACCATACTTTATTTATTATTTTATTTCTTATAAACTAAGAACAAAACAGTCAGATGTCTTGTATTAACTTATGTGTCACTGGTTTCATCTCAAAGGACAGAAGGAAACCTCAGCTGTGGAATACATTCCCTTTTTACCTGTTCTCTTTCCCTAGTTGTAAGTATGTGACAGGGGAACAGTTCATTTATAAAAGTAGCAATTGGAAAATATCTTCAAGGAATATTCTAAGAATATTCAGAATGGCAATGCTATAGAAATTGCCAGGTTTTAGTCTTTAGCCAAGATTTTAGCAATGACAAATGCTAAATGTCATTTAATGAATTGTGGCACTATCCTGGAAAACTCTATCCTTATCTTTCCATAGAATTGGGAAAATAATGTAGTTGTCACAGGAAACCCATCTGAAAAGTGCTGCAGCTAATGGCTCTTCAGTCTGTGGGCAATGTCACTATCAACAGATTTGAAATTCTCTAATTATGAAAACTTTTTTTTTTTTTTGTCTTTTTGACTCATCTAAGGCCGCACCCGCGGCATATGGAGGTTCCCAGGCTGGGGGTCTAACAGGAGCTGTAGCTGCCAGCCTTCGCCACAGCCACGGCAACACGGGATCTGAGCCACATTTGCCACCTACACCCCAGCTCACGGCAACGCCAGATCCTTAACCCACAGAGCAAGGCCAGGGATCGAACACGCAACCTCATGGTTCCTAGTCGGATTCGTTAACCACTGAGCCATGATGGGAACTCCTATGAAAACATTTTTAGAAGTGATGGCTTTGAAATATTAACTTGGACTGATTTTTTTAATTACTCGATGAATTTTTATTACATTTATAGGTGTACAACAACCATCACAACCAAATTTTATAGCATTTCCATCCCAAACCCATAGTGCATCCCTCCCCCTCCAAATGAGACAGGTTAGACTGATTTTTTTAATCCATGTAATAAAAGAATAATTAACTAAGAAACACCAATACCAATCTTGAGACCACCGTTTTGATTTATCTAAAAGTAAATGTGTTTTTGTTAAGTGGACTATTCTGCAAATCTTATTTCTGATTCATCTGACTAAAAAAGTAAATGAAAAGACAGTAAAAATTAAATGAAATTCAGAGTTAATTTCACAAAATGTCATCTTGTTTGGAATGTTCTCGTTTTCAAATTTTAATTAAGTATATAAATAATGTTTTGACAAAGGGTTTGCTAATATTCCCTAATTATTAATAGCTCTTATTTAGACAGAGGCAAATCAGTATCATTCAACCATAATAATCCACTTATTCTACATGATTAATTTATTTGAACATTTAGAAAAGTAACTGCCATGGGACTTATGTGGCGACATTTTATATAATTTATTATATCACTTATGTAACTTCTGCTCTCTCTCTGATGTCAGGGGAAAACCAATGGAATTATATTTGGATAGTCACTGTGAGAATATGTACTATTTAGAAACAAAGAAAACATCATTTTAAGTTGAATCAAACGATGCTATCACTAATCTTAGAAGTTTTCCTTAAAGTAACTGAAAACAAAGAACTCATAGCCTTGGGTCAAATTTATTTATTTATTTATTTATTTTTCTGAGAACGTTTTCAGAGAATAACTTCTAATGGTCTTTGTCTGAGGCCAATGAATTATATGAAACTTGCTCTGATATTTTCCGAATCTGACATCTGGTTGTCCTTTAAGAATGTATGTTCAACTCACCTCAGTGTAGGTACACCCCTGCTGGAGCATCAAGGTCTGACTGAGGTTGATCACATTAGAACATTTATGATAATTTGCCCCACTGAGAGCTGAACGGCCCTCGCAAAATAAGTCAATAAAGAAACCATTACATTTCATATCCTGTAATTAATGTTTTATATAATTAAAAATATGAAATTGTTTAATTAAAAAAAATAGGGAGTTTCCTCATGGCTCAGGGGTTAAGGATCTGGCATTGTCACTGCTGTGGCACAGGTTCGATCCCTCACTGGGGAATTTCCACATGCTGTGGGTACAGCCAATAAATAAATAAATAAATAAATTTAAAAAACCAATAAATTTGAGAAAAGAAGTCCTGAATACCAAGCACGGCATCTTTATTTAGAGTCTTCTGGTTATACAGATCAGAAATTCATCATTGAATTGTTTCAACTTGGAACATCTTGATTGCTTCAAGTAATAGGAGTCTGGTATAAGAATCCTGCACAGGAGCACAGCCTTTTGATTCTTTGAGCAAGAGTTGATCTTAGCAATGGCAGAGCCTAGAGCAAGACATAGAACTTGCCCATGGGACTTTTTACTCTGAAAACCAGTATTAACATGACTTAGCTACTCTACGTGTATCCCTTCAGTGTTTTATTACCTGGCTTATTCATTCTCAATTCTCTGTTTCCTGGTTTGTGCTGTCTCAGATCTTTGGCTTCTTATAATTACAGTGATCCTGATTCTACATCATAACTCTTGTTATTGCAGCCCCTTTAAACAGCTTCCTCATTCTCTTAATATTTCAAAAATAAATGTTCATGGAGAGAAAATCTGATAGTTTAATCTCAATTTTTCACATCGGGCCACACCGTTATCCACTTGTCTCGTGTGAATTTACTCTCCTTGGGGCACTGGACCACTGAAATCCTACCATCTTAGTTATCATGCCAGGTATAAGGTATTTTTGCTTTTGTTTTCACAATATAACTTAACTACAGTCTTATTTTAACTATTTCTCAAAGAATAGAAGAGTTCTGTTGTCTTTTTATTACATTAAGGTGTTAAAATGGTCCTATTGAAATAAACAATTCTTCATTTGGGTTCAGACACTTCATCTTATTCCATTTGGGGAGTAAGTTAAGGAATGAAGAAAATGTTCCCTAAAATATGAAAAATAGCAAATTTTATTATCTTAGCATTCTGAGACATTTTGCCCCCTTACAGGCCTCATTCTGTGCAATTTTAATTGTGAATGTAGAAATCCATGATCATAGCATTATTTTTAATCCTTCTACAATCAAAAGCAAAATCAGGTAAAGGAGCTTACATTTTTCAAAGACTAAGCCTGAGGATCTATCGTTTGTTAACTATGACTCAGTGCCTTAGGACAGGTTTGCAAACTTGTTATGAAAAGGACAGGTAGTAAATATTTTCAGCTTTGTGGGCCATATGTTCTGTGTTGCAACTACCCCTCTTTGCTGTCGTAACACAAAAGAAATTGTAGACCATGCATAAATGAATTGCTGTGGCTGTATTTCAATAGAAATTTATTTATGGGCTCTACAATGTGAATTTATATAATTTTCACATGTCATGAAATATTACTCTTCTTTTGACTTCTTTTTCCCCAGTTTGTCATCCTTGCCCCAGGAAATGAAATAGCTTTCAAAGCACTTGGGAGATTAAAAACACCATTGTTGCTAGTGTGATGAAATCAATTTTATTTAATTCTTTTTATTAAGTTTATGTCTAAATTAATCAAATATAACCTAATAGTAGTCATGTTTTATCATTATATCTTATTGTATAATGGTTCTATTACTATAACTTTATTATCATTTTATCTTTATTCCAGGTTATTTGAGACACTCCAGTCCCTGTTTTGGTCAATATTTGGGCTCATCAACTTATACGTGACCAATGTCAAAGCACAGCATGAATTCACTGAGTTTGTTGGTGCCACCATGTTTGGGACATACAATGTCATCTCTCTGGTTGTCCTGCTCAACATGTTAATTGCTATGATGAATAATTCTTACCAACTTATTGCTGTAAGTTGAATAACTCCCCCTGGAATGTGACATTCTTAGCTAGACCCCATCTTATTATCATAGGAAATACAATCTGTAATTGCTGTTGAGAAGGCCAATCCAAATTATAATATAAATGGTTAATTTGATGTTTCTAAGTGATATTCCCATATTTGGCTACATACTAATTTCATTTTTTCATATTACAGATGATTATAAAATACACTAAATCTATCCTGCCAGGCACTCATGGGCTACGGCAGGCAGTAGGTGAGATATAAATTACAAACAGGCAGCTCATCTCTAGGAAGTACCCTTTGGGTTTTGCATTGTCTCTGACCATCTCATCTACCATTTTGATATAAACAAACTTGTACCAGTTTGGCAGGATACAAAAGCTAGCTCAGAGAGGTGTCCGAGGGAAAAAGTTTACAATTCAGTTTCTTAAAGCCCAGAAAAAAGCCAGATAGGAGTAACCTGAATTCTGTAGCAAAATATACAATACTATATGCGTTTGCTTGAAACTCTAGAATCCAAACAGCTTAGCTTATTTACTCATTCATTCAATAAATTCTTATTAACTGCTTAACTGTGTTGCCAAGTACTATTCTAGAGAGGCAAAGTCTTTTATCCCCTTGAACTTGCATTCTCATGGCATATGTATATGGCCATTAGCAATAGTGACAACAAATCCAGACTGGAATGAAATATATTTCTTAAGTCATTCATATGTATACTTGAGACAAATAGCATTTTGTAAGAATAATTATAGTCTGGCCATTTGCTCCATAAAAAACTGCAATTATATTGCATCTTTGAATCTCTTGCTAAACCTCTGGGGTATTGTTGTTATTTTGAAAAACAGACTTCTAATTTTAATTAAACTTTCCTGTGGAAGTAAGGCACCTGTCACAGATGAAAAACTGCATAAAACATAAGGATAAATAATTTTCATTTACCGATTCCAAGGTCAAAGTTTTACCACTGAATAAACCTAGGATTTGCAGGTGAATATTTAAATTTGTGGACTTAAGTATCTCATAAATCTTAAACTTTTAAAATGGTCAACACACACACACACAAACACACATATATTTGCTTTAGAAGTTCTGTATTCATTGCTTTAGTCAACATATTTTCCAAATGTAGATTCTATTTTCCAGACCATCCTTCCAAAAATATTAGAAAGCCTCTAATTATCAAGCTGCATACAGAGAATCTTTATATATAATTTGCATCCTATAAAACATTAGAGGTATCAATTTCATCAAGAAAAGAGCATTATTCAGGAATAGTATACTATTTTCTTTTTGCCTCTGTGTGGGGTGTATCTTTCTAGGTGATTTCTTACAGAAATGAGAATGATCTTCAAGTCTGTTTTTGTTTAGCCCAAACTCTAAAGCTACTTGAGAGGATAGTAGGCACTGAGAACCTGAGATGGGAGCACCCCAGTGTCCTGCAGGTGATGCCTTCTTGAAGCATAAAAGTGCCAAGTATTTGAGTTTCACCTGTTCCACTAGAGCAGAATTTACCCTGAGGTCTTGCTCTTTTTGTCCTGCTACTCCTAATTCAGATCTTTAGGGTAATGCATGAAAGAAGAGGAAAATGTAATTACTGAAAGGAAAACACGTTCCTGCAGACCACGTCTAAAGCCTACTTCTCACTGCCTGGGTCAGATATTTACTGTGTGCCTAGTACATGGCAGATGTATGCTTGATTTTAGAGATACACGGAATAATGAAGTCTCTGCTTTTAAGAAAAAAAGTATTATAGTAGGGACAAACAAATTAAATAAATAATTTCAATACTGAGGAGTTGCTGCCATGGAGCAGCGGGTTAAGAACAGAAATGCTCAGGTCACTGTGAAGGTGTAAGGATGGCGGCTGTGGCTTGGATTCAGTCCCTGGCCCAGGAACTTCCATATGCCTTGGGTGTGGCCATAGATAGATAGATAGATAGATAGATAAATTCAGTATTGCAGAAATTAATTGGAGAATGTGATAAAAGTACAGAATAGAGGACCATGACATGGGCTGGGAGGAGGAGTCAATGAGATTGATGGGAATCAGGGCAGGCTCTTAGGAGGGGAAATACCTAAGCCAAGTTTTAAATAATGACTAGGAGTTAGAAGACGGGGAGCAGAGGTGATTTTTAGTCATCAGCAGCCTGGAAAGTCTCACCTCCAGTTTTACTAACCACTATAGATATTGTTATAGATCTTTTCAGAATCTCAAACCTTGACCAAAGGAAGAGTCTCCTTTGTGACAGCAGTAAGGGAACAAAATGAGCTCGGGCTAATCTTTAACTTGTGACTCCTTGAGAACCAGAAGGAGCAGAAGCTCCTCACAGGCCAGCACTTCACTTTGGGTGACTGCTTTTTTATTATCTTAAGCCAGTTTTGCTCAGCCCCATTCTCCATGACTGCAGCAAACAACATCTACTTCCCTCATTAATGCAGAACCTATAAGCTTGTTTAGAAAGAAAGATAGGGGAGAACAGGGGAGGAAAGCCGTAGCTTCTGTGCTGCCATCCATTGATCCAGCCAGCCAATCACAGGTTTGCTAAGCAACAATCAAGATCATACTTTTTCTAGATACTGTGACTCCTGATGAAAGCACAGTCTGTCCAGTATCTAGACTAAAACCTGTATTGTTCAGAGTAGAAACGTGTAAATAACACGTGTTCATGAGCACACAGCAATTTAGGAATGTCAGAATGAAGTATAGTCTAATTTCTCCTACTCTAAAAACCTGAGTTCTTTTTTAAAAATAATATTAATGGGTTAAAATGGACTATTGGAATTCTTAAAATGTATGTATGTCTGGTTTCTACCACCTCCTACTTCGCAGATTTTCCACTTAAATAAGATTTGTGGTTAATTTAAGAGGAAACTGACTGCCCCATATCTAATTGCCATGAATGTTCCTGAGTTTTTCCAGGAGATTAACAAAGTCGAATCATTAATAAAATTAGAGGGACACCTCAGGCTTGTGGGCAGACACCAGTCATACTCCTATCTGGTACCATTTGGCCAAGGTTATGCAAGGTTCAATACCCGCCAGAGGCCCTGTTGTATTTTTGTTAGAGGATCTTCTCTCTGACTTTATATGTGTTGCCTAAAGGTAGAGGAAGTTTATTCACATGGAAATAGATCAAGTAAGACATTTCCTGGAAACACCAGAAGTGTAAGCCAGGAGCATCTACCTAGGCAGGTTTTCAAAGCCTTTGTTAAGACACAAAGCCCCGTTGGTGGCCAGAATCTAATGAAATTGAGCTAATGTTAGCCTACAGTGCAGGAAATGAAGATTCATCTTCAAGTCAACTTCATCTACAAGTCATAACTAATCACCACAGTTTCTTTAACATGGAATTATTTTAGGTGTCTGTTCCCCGGAAGAGGGAAGAATGAAGAGTGACAGGAGAGCTGTGACTCCTTTCCAGGGTAAATCATTGCGTGAAATATTTAGATGACTATCTCTGGGAGTCAGTGGCGTTTTTATAAGCAATTTAATTAATGTTCCAAGAGCCAATCGAAGTCAGGCTACAGACTCTCTGTGAGGTTTATCTCACCTTATTAATTAAGAAACTTGTCAGCAGTTATCATATTCTCCTGTTCAGGATCATGCAGACATAGAATGGAAATTTGCTCGAACAAAGCTTTGGATGAGTTATTTTGAAGAAGGCGGTACCCTGCCTACTCCTTTCAACGTCATCCCGAGCCCCAAGTCTCTCTGGTACCTGATCAAATGGATATGGACACACTTGTGCAAGAAAAAGATGAGGAGAAAGCCGGAAAGCTTTGGAACAATTGGGGTAAGAACGCGGCACGTCGGTATTACTGAGGTTTTTTTGTGTGTGTTCTTGAATATGTTTGCATTTCTTATTGGATATTTTTGCATTTTAGCCTTTTTTTCTTCCTGGTTGCATTTGGTGAACATTTATTTCACAGCTACCATGTCTAAGGAACTGCCTGATTAACTCTGGTTAACCATGGTTTCACAAACCCATTTCCTCCATGGAGGGCGGACACTTAATTTAAAAGGAACCACACTGTACACAGGTTTCTCCTAGACCCACCAGTCAAGGCTTGGGGAACTAACAGTTTCTCAGGTCCCTTAATTTCTAGCTCGATTCAGAATATAACCTCGGGTTACTTGTGCCATGACTTACTCATTGTCTGTTTCTCTCTCTGAATTGTAAAGGAAGGGGTCTGTTTCATGTTCTTAGTGCCTAACATAGGTCCCTGCACAAAGACAGAATGCTTGTTAAAAATTCTCCATTAAGTGAATAACATTAGAACTTGAAAATGTGCCATATTCAAGCACAGTGATTTCAAAATATGTTCAGTTGGTCACCATTTTGCTTCTATCCACAATCACATTAAATGTCAAGAAGCTGTGTATTTTAAAAAACTTAGGACCGTTCAGAGCCATGCCTCTGTTATATGGAAGGTGTTACTTCCTGGGGAAATTTCTTTCCTGTTGGAAAGCAAGAGTTCAAACAATCCCAGCAGAGGAGGCATGGATGTAAGGTTTTGTTCCAACCCAACGAAAGACCTGGGATAAGTTGTTTCTTTCACATTCAATTTCCCCATTTTCAAAGTTCTTATGGTGAGTTCTGGGAATTAATATCCTAACACTCATTAGCCACTTAGACCTTCTGGGAGAAATTGCTTTGGAAGTATTCTAATCTGTCTTTATATCACCAAGTAATCTAAGCTATTTAACATATAAATTAGTTGATGTTTAATTTTATTTAATTTAGATTATGACAGCTAGTTATGCCCTTACTGGTGATCCTTCTTACTTATAACTTCATGGCCCACCAGGCATTGTTATCAGCATCACCTGAGGCTTTCTCACTGAAAGTGGCATTGATTGACCTGTCCTCTCAGTAACAATTCTAAGTCTAAAGAGAACTTGACTGGTGAGAGAGTGTACAGAGAGGTAGTTAGGAGAGGCAGTTATTTCCTTCCCTCTAAACTGTCACTCCTTGGACTTGGAATTTGGACATGTATCTGATCTTAGAAATGGAAGTCAGATTATGATGAAGGTTTATCTTGCAATCCTCATACTAAATTATAGATTTTTAAACACTGACCTTAGAAAAAGTGAAATTATTTTACTGCAAGCGTTTGATTTCTCTCTTTAAAAATAAGTTCAGCTTAAAAATATATGGTTGTTGGGAGTTCCTGTCGTGGCTCAGTGGTTCACGAATCCGACTAGGAACCATGAGGTTGCAGGTTTGGTCCCTGGCCTCGCTCAGTGGGTTAAGGATCTGGCGTGGCCGTGAGCTGTGATGTAGGTTGCAGACGCAGCTCGGATCCCGCGTTGCTGTGGCTGTGGTGTAGACTGGTGGCTACAGTTCCGATTGGACCCCTAGCCTGGGAACCTCTATATGCCACAAGTGCGGCCCTAGAAAAAGGCGAAAAGACAATATATATTATATATATATATATATATATATATATATATATATATATAGTTGTAAAGTAAATGTAATGATTTGTGTTTAATAAGCAATTACAGCACATGTTCCATATGCCAGTAACTGAGTTAGTAACTGGGGGTGGGAGATGGTAGGAAGGCATGATTTCCATCCTTGAGGGCATCATTTCTAATGTGGGAGACACAGATAGGAGAACATCTTACTGTAATCATGTTATATGACATATTAACATAACCATTTAGTTATATGCAAGATGCCTTGAGAACAATGCAAGAAGTAATTAATGTTTTCCTTGGACTAAACAGGAAAAAGTTTCAGAGAAGTCAAACTCTGGCTTTTTCCCTTCCACATCAAAATATATTTGTCCTTTTTTCTCATCTTCTGCTTAAATTCATATGAAAATTATTTAAAATTCAATTTAAAAAGCATTTCTGGAGTTCCCGTCGTGGCGCAGCAGTTAACAAATCCGACTAGGAACCATGAGGTTGTGGGTTTGATCCCTGGCCTTGCTCAGTTGGTTAAGGATCCGGCGTTGCCGTGAGCTGTGGTGTAGGTCGCATACGCGGCTCAGATCCCGCGTTGCTGTGGCTGTGGTGTAGGCCGGTGGCTACAGCTCCAATTAGACCCCTAGCCTGGGAACCTCCACATGCCATGGGTGCGGCCCTAAAATGACAAAAGGCAAAAAAAAAAAAAAAAGCATTTCTGGGTCCCCAAATGAAAGTCACACACAAAAGAAATTTGTCTTCAATATTTTAGTTTTGGGCAATAGCAGAAGGAATCTTGGGTTTTAATACCATGAAACTTGTAACAAAATACAGGGCCCTACTCTAATATTTTAGGAGATCCATCTGTGCTTCCACCAAAATTATGGAGGACCACTCTAAGAATTTGATTTCCGACTATTCCTCCTGCTCCCCCAGAATCCTCCCACTGTTGACATATTTTTAGGAATATGTTACCATTATTTCTTAGATGCAAATGGGAGCTTAACGCTGACTTGGGCTTTCCTATGAAAGCAATGATTCAAGGGGTAAATGGCATAAGCTAAAGAACCTTCTTTTCTATACATTACTGGTCAGAAAAACAAATTTCTTTTTATTTCTCTGTCTCTGAATTTGAATATTTTGATCCAAGCTGATGCACAGAAAGATAATTTGCAATGAATTGTGACCTCAAGTCATCCCTTTTCCCGTAGCTAGTAAAGTTTATCAGTCTTGGGTAATGGATCTTTTTATGCTTTGGGAACTTGTGACAAACCAAAAAAAATATTGGGAATCTCTCTCTGTTCCCATCCTGCTCTCAACTCTGCCCCTGCTTTGCCAAGCTAAGGCTCTGGGCAAGCACCAGCCTAATCAAACTCAATGCTATACATTTACTCTTCATCTAGACTGCATTTCTATGACAAGAAGGACATATTTTGGTTTGCGTTCTCTTAGTAGAGTTTTATATATTGAGCTTTTAGACAGAACTAAATAATATGTATTACTTGTAAATTGTATATTTATGTAAAATATAGACGTAAAACATACATATTTTAATATAAAAATTAAGAAGGTTGTAATATTAATGGAGAAGTTAAATGAGAAAATAGTTCAAAAAGTAGATGCATTTGCTGTGAGTTTATTTTGATTGGTTAATCCACCTGATAGTCCACTGTGTAAACATACGAAAAAAGCAAAGGAGATATACACATATCCATTAACTAAAAGGTAACTTTGAAGTACCAATGACAGACACTTTGTATAATCAAGGTGTGGCTTAGCTCACATTACACTTGAAAGGGACCTTAGAAATGATTTAGTTCAAACATTTCCTTTAAAAAAAGAGCTTGTTTACCTTGCTCAGTGTTTCAGGTGACAGAGCTGGGAAAACACTTGGGTCTTTTGTTTCCCATTTCAAAGTGCTTTCCATTGCCCTCTCCTGAAAAGGTTGATGACCTTGCAACAGTACCTTCTATGCTGTGTATCCATCTGCTGGTTTTTCTCAAGAGCTTTTGCAGATCCCACCACTGTTTTCAGTTGCCTCTTAGATTCCTGTATCTCACAGCTCTTGTTTAACAGGCTGGCTTACTATGGGTTCTTATCCCAACTTGCTTATATTTATGCCACACTTTTGAGGCAGAAAATTGAAGCTGAACTGGAGGGAGAGTTTATACATTCTTAGAGGCATTTTCTCTAAACTTTCCCACGTGTGATTGACTTACCTATCATGCTCCATTAGCTGCCTGAATGTCAGCTGCTGCTCACTCCCTTCAAGCCCCTCAAGGTTACTGATTGGTCTCCTCTGGGAGCCCATCACTGTGATCTTGCTATTTATGGCCTCTGGGTAATACCGATACAACTAGCCCTGAAAACGAATTAACTTTTTTTTTAATGTTGGAGTACCAGGTAAATTAACCTTTCATTTGGAATGCTTTATGGAAGAAGGCATAAATGAAGCAGAAATGCTTTATTGAACAACACTTTTATTGTAGGAAACAAGCCCGTAATTGAGAAATGCCTTGTTATCTGGGATATCATGAAAATTCCACCAAAGAGGCAGCTTACTGAAATAAGGATCATAAAATAAGCAACATTCTATAGCTTCTTTTTTTTCTATTACTTGTCAAATTTTAACATATTTTATCAGTAGATACCCTTGAGAGTATTAAAACACTGAAGTTCTCAAACTTGAGTGTGTCCTAGAATCATCCAGAATCTCCGGTCTCACAAGCATTTCCAGCTTATAACTTTAATTAGAAATTACTGTTTTTTTTATTTTTTATTTTTCCATTATAGCTGGTTTACAGATTTCTGTCAGTTTTCCAACTGCACAGCATGGTGACCCAGTTACACATATTTGTCACAAGTGATTAGACATAGTTCCCAGTGCTATACAGCAGGATCTCCTCGCATTTCCATCCCAAAGGCAGCAGTCTACAACTGTTAACCCCAGACTCCCATACCGTCCCGCTCCCTCCCACACCCTCTTGGCAACCACAAGTCTGTTCTCCAAGTCCGTGATTTTCTTTTCTGTAGAAAGGTTCATATGTGCAGTATATTAGATTCCAGACATAAGTGATGTCATACGGTATTTGTCTTTCTCCTTCTGACTTACGTCACTCAGAATGAGGGTCTCTAATTCCATCCGTGTTGCTGCAAAGGGCATTATTTCATTCTTTCTTATGGCTGAGTAGTATTCCATCGTGTATATATACCACATCTTCCTAATCCAATCATCCGTCAATGGACATTTGGGTTGTTTCCATGTCTTGGCTATTGTGAATAGTGCTGCAATGAACATGCATGTGCGTGTGTATTTTTCAAGGAAAGTCTGGATATATGCCCAAGAGTGTGATTGCTGGATCATATGGTAGCTCTATGTATAGCTTTCTAAGATACCTCCATACTGTTTTCCACAGTGGTTGTACCAGCTTACATTCCCACCAACAGCGCAGGAGGGTTCATTTTCTCCACACTGCCTCCGGCATTTGTTGTTTGTGGACTTAATAATGACGGCCATTCTGACTGGTGTGGGGTGGTATCTCGTGGTAGTTTTGATTTGCATTTCTCTAATCATCAGAGATGTTGAGCATTTTTTCATGTGCTTGTTGGCCATCTGCATATCTTCTTTGGAGAAATATCTATTCAGGTCTTTTGCCGATTTTTCAATTGGATTGTTGGCTTTTCTGCTGTTGCGTTGTATAAGTTGTTTGTGTATTTTAGAGATTAAGCCCTTGTCAGTTGCATCCTGTTTTTTTTTTTTAAAGTACTGGTATCTAGCTTAACTTTTTATTGTTTAATTTTTTTAATTTAAAAAAATTTAAAAATTTTTTCTTATTAGGGTTATAACCATGGCATATGGAATTTCCCAGGCTAGGGGGGCAGTTTGAGCTGCAGCTGCCAGTCTACGCCACAGCCACAGCAACAGCAGATCCAAGCTGTGTCTGCTACCTACTGCTGGCAACACCAGATCCTTAACCCACTGAGTGGGGCCAAGGATCAAACCTACATCCTCATGGATACTAGTCGGGTTCGTTACACTGAGCCACAACTGGAACTCCCTAGCTCAGCTTTAAAAACTAGAATCTTTAGTTATTCAAGAGGTTTAGATCATTCTGTTATCCAAGATGTTTAGATCATTTAATTAAAGTAAAAAGTAAAGTAAAAATATCTTGCCAGTATTTAGTTAACATGAAACATTTTTAAGGCCACAGACCAGGTTTCCAAATAGGATGCTTAAGTTAATGGGTAATATACTGAAACCCCAAATATTAGGTCTTTTAACGTAATCATAAAAAAATGGTTTTAAGTTCTTGAGTTTTATGTGTCCATGAAAAATTAATCGGTCAATCTAAGAAAGAATTGGAAAATTTTATTGGAGCCAGATTTGAGGATTATAACCTGAGAAGAGCATCTCAGCTCTAGGAACTGTTCCACTGGTTAGCAAACAAGGCACGGTTACACAAACGTGCTGTATTATTGACAGTTTACACAATCCAGATCTGAGTGCCATCCTGGTGGGTCATGTGACCCCTTAAGAGATCAAAAAGGGATGTTATCTTTTAAGGAGCTGTCTCGTTGATGCTAGGAGAACATTGCTGTTTACGGTTGAGCAGGTATTCCTGCCGATGAGGGAGGTCTGGTGGATGCATAATGCAGATACACAATGCATGGGGAGGGGAGGCCAGAGGGCAGAGAAGAATTTTTATGTTTAACTGTTTTTTGTCTTGCCGTAAAATGTGAATTTTCTTTCACATATATTTTCTACTTTCTTTTGAGCATAGAGTGAAAGCAGAAAACATGGTCTCTGTTAGGGTCACTTAGCATCACTCGCTCTGGGACTGCAGATGGGATACTCATGCCTGACCAGTTGCCACAGAAATACATTCAGTTAAGTCAGGGACAGAGAATTAGGAGCAGTGAGTTAACACCACCTATCAGGATCAGTACTGAAGCAACGACGCTAATAGACCTCATACTTAATGATAATTATCAAAATGTGTTGTTCTTTAATCTTCATGACTTTCAGGAAGCTACCAACAAATCCTATAGACATGACCGTGTTCACCCATGGGTTCTTCTCAATCCTTAATTTACTGCTGCAAGGTTTGCTGATGTGACCTTTTCATTAAATTCTCTTTCCCTAGTGGGAATCTAGAAGAATCAGTTTCTTCTTGGTATTTCAAGAGTGAGATCCTGAATACTTCCCTTGACAATGCAACCTTCAGTATTTTACATCCTTTATTTTTATATGCCTAGAAAGTATGTGTGCAGCGAACAATATGTAGACCCATCTGTAAATGCACCAAAATGCAGTCTTTACGCAGGGACCACATCCTGAAACAGCCCCTTGCCTTTTTACTTCCCTTTAAAAGAGCACAGCAAGATGCTTCCCTTAAGGGAGTCGCTAAGCAAAGAAGAGAATAAAAGGCACAATTCATGGGCTTAAAAATCAGTGATAGACCAAAACCAGAGTGCAAATGAGAGAAAATGGCACTGACATTTGACTGCAGGGAACCACCTACGTGAAGGAAGCTTGACAGTCCACATAGTGGACCCAGAAAAAGAGATAAAGAGAGAGAAAATGTCCCTGCGAGTCCCCAGAGCCCTTTCTTTCAGAGCTGCAGAGTCCTTCCTGCTCTAAAGCAACCTGACACTTCTATTGAAATGCAGACTTTGCTCCTGGCAGAGAAGGCCTCACTAGTCAGTCTTTTCCTTTATCATTAGTTCTGTGATCCAAATACTGCCATTGTCTTGTCCTAACAGTCAGGAGGAACCTGCAGACAGAGAGGTCTGCTTCTGTGGCACGCAGGTGTGCCCTGGGCACCTGCCTTGAAAGCTGCCCTGCCAGGGAACATTCTGCACACCGTGCCAGACTTCCAATATAACTTACCAAGAAAACACTTATTTTAAAGCACACATCTCCTTCCAAAATATTTTTCCTAGACACAGGTTAAGGAAGGAAGGTTCCTGGTTGGTCACATGGCCCATTTTTCTTATCTTAAGCATAGCAGACAACCAGCTTAAGTTATTTCAGAAAAGGCTGCCAAATGCAATTCCACAAATTTCTCAGTAACGTCGTAAATAAACATAAACTCCTTCATGGAAAATTTTCTTTATTCCTAATCTAGGAATAAATTATAATTCTACTTAGTTCATTATTTTTAAATAAAGATAGAGGAACCCCCAGTCACTGCAGATCACTTTACCAATCAAAGTTTAACATGTGAATGGCTTGAAGAAATCAAACACCTCTTACCCACTTAGGTCTTTTTTTAAAATTAAATGTCCTTTATTATAATACTTTTATAAACACAAATTGTTCAGTTCTCTTCTTGGTCACTTCAGTGATAATTATAAGACTTAAGGCCTTCTCTTATTAAGAGTAAATCCTTTTGAAGTTCAGCTGATCTTTACCCAACAAAAAGGTTGCAAACATGCTAGGTATTGTTGGTGGCAGCTCTATTATATAATATTTAATCATGTCACCAATTACCAAAAATTATCACTATGTTTATAGCAGAGAGTGCATATATTATGGGTTGAATGGTATCTCTCCAAAAAAAGATAGCTGGAACTCCTAATCCCTGGCATCTAAGAATATAAACTTATTTGGAAATACGGTCTTTGCAGATGGGATTAGTAAGAATGAGGTCATCCTGGAGCAGAAACCTCATAAGCCCATGATCACGTGGGGACACTGAGATACAGGAAGAACGTCATGTAAAAATGGAGCTGGAGATTGGAATTATGCAGTCCCTGGCAAAAACCAAGGAACAACAGAGACTGACAGATACCACCGGAAGCTAAGAAGAGGAAGGTCATCAGGCTCCATGCCTCCTCCCTCCCCCCACCCTAGCTGCCAGGCCTCAGGCTTCTATTCTCCCTCAACATTCCCTGGCTCATAGTTACTCTCACCGCCCCCTCCTTGCCCTTCAAAACCCAAAGAACATACAACACAAAGAACAACCATAAAATAAATTACAGACTGTGAGTGATAACTATGTGTCAGCGGGTAGCTTCATCAGTTGTAAAAAATGTACCACTTGCTGGGGGAGCTTGATAATGGGGAAAGCTATGAGTGTGTGAGGACAGGGTTCTAAGGGAAATCTCTTTATCCTCCCCTTTGCTGTGAATCTTGAATTCCTCTAAAAACGGTAAATTCTTAGTAAAACAAAAATGGCTCCCCACAGAACTTGTGGTATATTTGCCCATACCTCCTAGAACCATCCCTTCGCCCTATTACTTAAATACAAATTTCTTATTTCCAAACCTCTATGGCCTAGGCTAAAGCATCCAACTCTTTAGCTAAAGAAAATATTCTTCCCAAGCATGAAATGCCATGCAAATCACACAAAGAAAAAGCATTACGTCTAAGTACATTCTTTCTTTTATTTTTATTTTTTTCCATTATAGCTGGTTTACAGATTTCTGTCAATTTTCCAACTGCACAGCGTGGTGACCCAGTTACACATATTTGTCACAAGTGATTAGACATAGTACCCGGTGCTATACAGCAAGATCTCCTTGCTTTTCCATCCCAGAGGCAATAGTCTACAACTGTTAACCCCAGACTCCCATACCATCCCACTCCCTCCCCCACCCTCTTGGCAACCACAAGTCTGTTCTCCAAGTCTGTGATTTTCTTTTCTGTAGAAAGGTTCATATGTGCAGTATATTAGATTCGAGATATAAGTGATGTCATATGGTATTTGTCTTTCTCCTTCTGACTTACGTCACTCAGTATGAGGGTTTCTAATTCCATCCATGTTGCTGCAAAGGGCATTATTTCATTCTTTCTTATGGCTGAGTAGTATTCCATCGTGTATATATACCACATCTTCCTAATCCAATCATCCGTCAATGGACATTTGGGTTGTTTCCATGTCTTGGCTATTGTGAATAGTGCTGCAATGAACATGCGTGTGCATGTGTATTTTTCAAGGAAAGTTTTGTCTGGATATATGCCCAAGAGTGCGATTGCTGGATCATATGGTAGTTCTATGAATAGCTTTCTAAGATACCTCCATACAGTGGTTGTACCAGGTTACATTCCCACCAACAGTGCAGGAGGGTTCCCTTTTCTCCATACCCCCTCCAGCATTTGTTGTTTGTGGACTTAATAATGACGGCCATTCTGACTGGTGTGAGACTATCTCGTGGTAGTTTTGATTTGCATTTCTCTAATCATCAGAGATGTTGAGCATTTTTTCATGTGCTTGTTGGCCATCTGCATATCTTCTTTGGAGAAATATCTATTCAGGTCTTTTGCCGATTTTTCAGTTGGGTTGTTGGCTTTTCTGCTGTTGCGTTGTATAAGTTGTTTGTATATTTTAGAGATTAAGCCCTTGTCAGTTGCATCATTTGATGCTACTTTCTCCCATTTTGTAAATTGTCTTTTAGTTTTCTTTTTGCTTTCCTTTGCTGTGCAAAAGCTTGTCAGCTTGATTAGGTCCCGCTGGTTTATCTTGGCTTTAATTTCTGTTGCTTTGGGAGACTGACCTGACCATTTGTAAGGTTGATGTCAGAGAATGTTTTACCAATGTTTTCTTCTAGGAGTTTAATGGTGTCTTGTCTTATATTTAAGTCTTTAAGCCATTTTGAATTTATTTTTGTGCACGGTGTGAGAATGTGTTCTGGTTTCATTGATTTGCACACAGCTGTCCAGGTTTCCCAGCATACTTATTGAAAAGACTGTCTTTTGCCCATTTTATGTTCTTGCCTCCTTTGTCAAAGATCAATTGACCATAGGCATCTGGGTTTTTTCTGGGTTCTCTATTCTGTTCCATTGGTCTGTATGTCTGTTTTGGTACCAGTACCACACTGTCTTGATTACTGGGGCCCTGTAATACTGCCTGAAGTCTGGGAGAGTTATGCCTCCTGCTTGGTTTTTGTTTTTCAGAATTGCTTTGGTGATTCTGGGTCTTTTGTTGTTCCATATATATTTTTGGATTGTTTGTTCTAGTTCTGTGAAGAATGTCATGGGTAATTTGATAGGGATTGCATTGAATTTGTAGATGGGTAGTATCGCCATTTTTACAATATTGATTTTTCTGGTCCATGAGCATGGAATATCTTTCCATTTCTTTGTATCTTCTTTGATTTCCTTGATTAATGTTTTGTAGTTCTCTGCATATAAGTCTTTCATCTCCTTGGTCAGGTTTATTCCCAGGTATTTGATTTTTTGGGGTGCTATTTTAAAAGGTAAAGTATTTTGGTATTCTTTTTCTAATATTTCATTGTTAGTATACAGAACTGAGATTGATTTCTGAAGGTTAACCTTATATCCTGCTACTTTGTTGAAGTTATTGATCAGTTCAAGTAATTTTAGGGTTGAGTCCTTGGGGTTTTCTATATAAAGTATCATGTCATCTGCATAGAGTGACAGTTTTACCTCTTCTTTTCCTATTTGGATGCCTTTTATTTCTTTTGTTTGTCTGATTGCTGTAGCTAGGACTTCCAATACTATGTTGAATAACAGTGGTGAGAGTGGGTATCCTTGTCTTGTTCCAGATTTTAGTGGGATGGCTTGCAGCTTTTCTCCATTGAGTATTTGCTATGGGTTTGTCGTAAATGACTTTTACTATGTTGAGGAATGTTCCTGCTATACCCACTTTGGAAAGAGTTTTGATCATGAATGGATCTTGGACTTGTCTAATGCTTTTTCTGCATCTATCAAGATGATCATGTGGTTTTTGACTTTTCTTTTGTTATGACATTGATTGATTTGCATATGTTGAACCATCCTGTGCACCTGGGATGAATCCCACCTGATCGTGGTGTATGATGTTTTTTATATGTTGTTAGATTCGGTTGGCTAAAATTTTTTTGAGAATTTTTGCATCTATATTCATCAAAGATACTGGCCTATAGTTTTCTTTTCTCGTGGTGTCTTTGTCTGGTTTTGGAATTAAGCTGATGTTGGCCTCCTAGAATGTCTTTGGGAGTGTTCCCTCTTCTTCAGCCTTTTGGAAAAGCTTAAGGAGGATAGGTATGAGTTCCTCTTTGTATGTTTGGTAGAATTCACCTGTGAAGCCATCTGGTCCTGGACTTTTATTTGTAGGGAGTGTTTTTCTGACATACTCAATTTCATTTCTAGTGATCAGTCTGTTCAGTTGCTATATTTCTTCTTGATTCAGTTTTGGCAGGGTATAAGTCTCTAAAAAGCTGTTCATTTCTTCTAGGTTGTTGTTGGCGTACAATTGTTCATAGTATTCTCTCATGATTTTTTGTATTTCTGTAATATTGTTGTGACTTCTTTTTCATTTTTTATTTTGTTTATTTGGGTTTTTTCTCTCTTCTTGGTGAGTCTAGCCAGAGGTTTGTCAGTTTTGTTTACCTTCTCAAAGAACCAGCTCTTGGTTTTATTGTTTTTTTTTCTATTGTTTTTTGAATCTCTATTTGATTGATTTCCTCTCCGATCTTTATGATTTTCTTCCTTCTGCTGACTTAAGGATGTTTTTGTTCTTCTTTTTCTAATTCATTTAGGTGATGGGTTAAGTTGTCGATTTGAGATTTTTCTTCTTTTTTGAGGAAGGCCTGTACTGCCCTGAACCTCCCTCTGAGCACTGCTTTTGCGGCATCCCATAGATTTGGAGTGGTTGTGTCTTCATTCTCATTTGTCTCAAGGTATTTTTTAATTTCCTTCTTGATTTCCTCATTGACTCATTCGTTTTTTAGTAGCATGTTGTTTAGTCTCCACGTAGTGTGTTTTTCTCATTTCCTTTCCTGTGGTTGATTTCTAGTTTCATGCCTTTGTGGTCACAGAAGATACTTGAAATGATTTCTATACTCTTAAATTTGTTGAGGTTAGCTTTGTGACCCAGTATGTGATCTATCCTTGAGAATGTTCCATGTGCACTTGAGAAGAATGTATATTCTGATTTTTTTGGATGTAATGTCTTGAAAATGTCGGTTAGGTCTAACTTTTCTATTGTGTCATTTAGGATCTCTGTTGCCTTACTGATTTTCTGCCTAGAGGATCTGTCCATAGATGTAAATGGAGTGTTGAAGTCTCCTACTATTATTTTTATTCCCATCTATTTCTCCTATTATGTCCGATAGTACTTGTTGTAGGTACTTGGGTGCTCCTATATCAGGGGCATATATATTGACGATTGTAAGATCCTTTTCTTGAACAGATTCTTTAACCATTAAATAGTGTCCTTCTTTGTCTTTCTTTATGGCTTTCACCTTAAAAGTTTATTTTGTCTGATATGAGTATTGCCACTCCTGCTTTCCTTTCTTGTCCATTGGCATGAAATATCTTTTCCCATCCCCTCACTTTGAATCTATCTGTGTCCTTTGCCCTAAGGTGAGTCTCTTGTAGGCAGCAGATTATAGGTTTTGGCTTTTTTATCCAGTCTGCCACTCTGTGTCTTTTGATTGGAGCATTCAGTCCATTGACATTTAAGGTGATTACTGATAGATATGTATTTATTGCCATTTTAGACTTTGTTTTCCAGTCAATTCTATGTTTCTCTTTTCTTTTTTTGTTTGGATGATTTCCATTTATTTTATGCTTGTTTTTCTTTTCAGTATTTGTGGATGTGATGTTCTGTTTTGATTTGTGGTTCCCCTGTTTTTTAAGTATATTAACACCTTATATCTGCTTGCTGTAGCTTGATAGCTATATAAGCTCAAACACATCATTAAAACTTTTTTTAAAGTTAAAAAAAAGAATCTATATTTTCTTATTTTCCCTCCCCATATTGTATGATTTTGTTGTCTTTTTTTTTAATTTAAAATTTTTTTTTTTAGCATCTTCATGTTTAGATCTGTATGCTGGCTTATGTGAGTTATTACTTTCCATTTGTGGTTTCCTCCATTTTATTTCTTACTTTTTACTTTTTTTTTTTTTAGGAATGCTTTCAGCATTTCTTTTAGAAAGGGTTTGTTATTGCTGTACTCTTTTAGCTTTTGTTTGTTGGAGAAAGTCTTTATTTCTCCTTCTATTTTAAATGATATTCTTGCTGGGTAGAGTATTCTAGGTTGCAAATTTTTTCCTTTCAGCACTTTAAATATATCTTGCCACTCCCTTCTGGCCTATAGTGTTTCTGTAGAGAAATCAGCTGACAGCCTTATGGGGGATCCTTTATAATTAACACTTTGCTTTTCTCTTGCTGCCTTTAGGATCCTCTCTTTATCTTTAATTCTTGCCATTTTTAATGTAATATGCCTTGGTGTGGGTCTCTTTGGGGTCAGCTTGTTTGGGGCCCTCTGAGCTTCCTGTATCTTGATGTCAGATTCCTTCAGATTTGGAAAGTTTTCAGACATAGTTTCTCCAAATATATTTTCAATCCCCTTTTCTTTTTCTTCTCCTTCTGGAATTCCTATTATGCGTAAATTGGGCTGCTTTATATTATCCCATAGATCTCTTATATTGCTTTCATGTTTTTTCATTTGGTTTTCTGTCTGCTGTACTGACTGGGTGATTTCCATTATTCTATCTTACATGTCATAATTCATTCCTCTGCATTATTCAGACTGCTCTTTATTGCCTTTAGCTCAGTTTGCATCTCTGCAAATGAGTTCTCTAGCTTTTCTTGGCTCCTCCTCATATTTTCTAGTTTCTTTTTAGGGGAATCTGCATTGCTGTTTGTGTCTTCTCTTAATTCCTGGATATTCTGCCTTAATTCCTCAAGTATTTTCACTACCTCCCTTCTGAACTCCATTTCTGTCAGACTGCAGAGGTCTGTTTCATTGTTGGCCGCTTTAGATGACTTGTCTTGTTCTTTTAACTGGGAATGATTTCTGAGCTTCTTCATCTTGCTTATGGTTTTCTTTTTCTGTGAGTTTGGGGAAGCCACACTGTAGTCTTGTAAGGCTACTTCTAGGCCACAACACTCCTTTGTATTTTTTGGTGGGGTTACTATTTATTTTTGGTATGGGAGTTTGAATATTTGGTGTCTCTTTCTTCGGTGTGAGTAGGCTGTTATCTCAATGGTGCTCCGTGTATTTTCAGGGAGATTGAAGCAATGGGTAGTGCCAGCAGTTGGTGCCTGGTCTCTGGGCTCTCAACAGCAGCAAGGACCTGAAGGAGGCTGGCACTGGCTACTCCTAGTTGCAGGGTCCTGGGAAGTGGTAATGAGCTCTAGGCAGATCTAACAGGTGTCCAGAGCAATTGGCAGTAGCAGCAGCAGGATGTGTAAGTTCCCAGGGGGAGTGAGAGCCACAATGGCTAGTGTTTGATTGCAAAGCCCTTCTCTGAGGTGACTGGAACCAGAGGTGGTACCTGTTCAGGGACTCATAGTGGTTGCGGGCCATGATCGTCTCCAGAGCCAGTGATAACTGTGGTGGTTTGCCCCCTCCACCTGTAGTCCATGCATGAAGCAACCCATCTCACTTAGCCCACATAGGAGGTGCTATACAGATTGTTCCTACTTGCAGGGTCCTGGGAAGTGATACAGATCAGGCATATGGGTACCGCCCAGAGCACTTAGCAGTGGGAGCAGCGGGGTTGGTGTGTTCCCAGGAGTGCAAGAGCACCCACAAATGATGTTCAGTCCCAGTGTCCTCCTCCATAGTGCCCTTGAGATGACTGGGGCTGCAGGTGGTGCCTATTCACAGACTCCTAGTAGTAACGTGTCATTCCCCTCTCTGGAGCCAGAGATCACTGTGGTGTTTTGCCCCTGCCTCCTGTAGCCCATGCAGGAAGTACGTCGTCCTGCTTAGCCCCTACAGGATGTGCTGCAGAAGGTGCTCTTGGTTACAGGTTCCTGGGAAGGGACAAGCGTCTGGGCACTGCCCAGACTATTTGGCAGTGGCGGGTGTTCCCTCAGGGAAGCAAGAGCAACAGCAGGTGGTGTTCCGTCATAATGTCCTTCTCTATAGTGCCCTCTAAGGTGGTTGGGGCTGCAAGTGATTTTTGTTCAGGTGTCCTCTGTGGCGGTGGGCCATGCCCTCCTCTGGAGTCAGGGATAACTGCGGTGGTTTGCTCCCACCCTCTGCAGGCCACCAGGAAGCACCCTGTCCCACTTAGAGCCCAAAGGAGATGTTGTACAAACTGTATGGACTTGGGAGGGGACAGTGAACAAGTGCCTGGGTGCTGCCCTTAGGGTTTGGCAGTGGCAGGTGCAGGGCGGTTGTGTTCCCAGGGGAGTGATAGCAACAGTCTCTGGAGCTTGGTAGGCCCCGTGTTGCACTTAGCCCCCTGATGCTCTTAGCTCACGATAGAGGTGTCTGGTCACTGGTAGCCTACACAATAAGTGCCCAGTCTCTGGTATAGGAGCAAAAGTCTTATGGATGTTTGCACTGGAGATGCTGGACCACTGTGGACAAGCAAGTGGCTTCTGTGTTGTGGGCAGTCTGAGTCCCAGGAAGCCTGGTCCGCCGCAGTCTAGCAAGCTGTTTCCCATCACAGGTGCACTGTGCCCAGAGACACCTGATCTATAGCAGTCTAGCAAGGGGTATCTAGTTGCACGGCCCAGGCAAGGTATGTCCAGAAGATGCCAGAGCAACAGCGGTCTAGCGAGTGGCCTCAGCTACCCAGCTACCACAGTTTGCTCTTGAGTTGCCCCACACTTTGCAAACTCCCCTCTGGCTGCTGGAGGTTTGTGCTTAATACGACCAGCTCTCTTTACTTGAGTCACCCCGCCCTTTGCAGCTAGTCTCAGGCTGCTGGAGGTTTGTGCCTGATTCGCCCCACCCTCTGCGCTGGTTCAAGGTGCTTCCTGTGGCGGTCAGCTCCTCCTTCTCTTCTCCTCCCCAACAATGGAGCCTTGCCTCCCTGCGGGCCCAGACCTCACAGGTTCCCTGTGTCCTGGCATTCCACTCCCCAGTTGGTAGAGTATCACTCTCACACCTGTGGCGCACTGCTCCCCTAGCCCTCTCCCAGGGACTAACCTCCAGAGCCTAAGTCTCAGCTCCCAGGCCCCGCTCAAGGATCTTAAGCTGTGGCGTCTGTGCCGGTGTTCAGATGATCTGTGTGTGAGGTTCTTACTCCACTTTGCCGTTCTCAGTCCAGCTGCTGTGCTTTTCTCGGGCTTTGAGGTCCCTCTGACTTGGCTGATCTTTCTGTCAGTTAGGTGGCTTCCCAGGGTGTGGGTTCCTTTTCTCCCTCACAGCTCCCTCCCTAGAGTGCTGGCACCGTCCTGATTCCTTTTCTCTCTCTCTTTTTTTTTCTCCTGTTGTTCTACCCAGTTATGTCAATAGTTTCTTGTCCTTTTTGGAGGTTTAAGTTCTTCTGCCAGCATTCAGTTGATGTTTTGTGCAAGCTGTTTTACATTTAAATGTGTTTTTTTGATGTGTTTGTGGGAGAGGGTGAGCACGACCTCTTACTCCTCTGTCATCTTGCTGCAACCCCTCTAAGTGCATTCTTTCCTTCCTCAGAAGCAATCCTGATATATATCAAACTATGCACAGATTTTGTGACTCAAGAATATTTTTAACACATATTTTAATATGTTAATTCATAATGTTAATCAGAAAGGAAAAACAATGGCAAAAGGATGGGAACCAACTTCCTCCATTAATGACAGATGCCTTAAATCTCTTATCTCACTGAATCTTCAAAATCACCCAGTGAGGCATTCCTGCTGTGGCACAATTGGTTAAGGATCAAGTGTTGTTTCTGTAGTGATGCGGGTTCAATCCCTGGCCTGGCTCAGTGGGTTAATTTAGCTGTGGCTTAGGTTCCCTCTGTGGCTCAGATTTGATTCCTGGCCTGGGAACTTACATATACCTCAGGTGCAGCCAAAAACAAAACAAAACAAAACAAAAATCACCAGGTGAGTTTATTTTCACTTTGCAAAACCGAAAACATGGAAGGGAGACAGTCTCAAAGACAAATTCCTTTTTCAGGCTTAGTCAACTTGAATCCCACATGTGACCCCTTATTTCACATTTTTAATATCACATCACACTACCTCCTTAAAAGTAAGAACATAGACACAGGTAAGCATTGATAGCACTGGTCAATATGCAATGGTGAATTCACTGCATTAATTTTTGTTCTCAGTATTCAGAAGATGGTTAACTGCATCCATTCTTATTTTCCTAGGATATTTAAGTTCACTTGGCTAATAAAATCTCACAAGACTATAAACTGTTTTGTAGTCTTACCAAATAGGTGTGGAAAAAAATTTGTCCCCCGAAACAATTAAATATATTAACTGAGCCTGAAACCTGGGCTATAGATTTTAAATAACTTCTGAAAATTATCATAGTAGCTTTTTGTATGTTCTTTCTCTCTGCCAGACTATTTTGCTTTACATTTTTTTTTCTAGGAAGATAAAGCTGGCATTATTTTTTAAAGTGTGATCTTTGATTTTTGTTATATTTGCATTACAATTTTAAAATTCATATGTCAGTAAGATTCTAGTGAAGGGAAGATAGTTTGTGCTGTTTTTAATACTAAAATGCATCATGGTGATTTTCACTTATTACTCAGAATTTCCTGATTCTGTCATCCTTAGTTTTAGTTTTGCATTAAGGAAATTTAAAGTTAAATCATGACTTCAAAATGCTCTCTGCTAATTTTTATTGACTTTTTAAAGACTAAAGTAGCAAAATACCATAGAACCCCAAGATAATAAAAACTGAGTCAAGTGAATTCAATATTAAATTCAAAGTTTTTATTTATTTAAACCATGGAATATGATCTCCTGTACAATTTTTATACTAAGATTTCTAAAGAAGTTAGTGTACAGCTTCCTTTAGTATTTATGTTCGCTTAAAGGAAAGTTAAGGAGATCTGGAAGGCTTGTTTCCTTCCAGAAGTGTTTTGTTCTCAGATTTCAGCTCATCTGTGTTTCAATAGGAGTCATATACCTCCATCTTGTGGCCCAGTCATAAAATTCCCTGATATATATATATTTTTAAGATGGTCTTAATAGTGTATGAAGTTTCAAATTTCCAAGTCTCTTAATTAATACCATAATCTTATTGAAAATTTGTTTCTTAAGATTCACATAAAATTGATTGGTACTCACATCATGAGTGGTCTCTGGGAAGTTAAGTATTTCCTCATCTATTTATAAAAGTGGTGAATAGTGATGAAACGCAGATCAATTCTCATGGCCAGTGAAATAGCCAATTTCCCCTATTCCCCTAAAGAGAAAAAAAAGTTTCTTTAGAAAAAATTAATTTTTTTTCTAATATCATTTTACAGTGACGTATGCACAGCTCTTTTCAAAATTCCATTTTATCAGCCTATGATTAAGTGTTTATTAAGGAACAAGAGCAATCAAAAGACTTATTTAAACCCAACATATGTTATCTTTTTTGCTTTCTCACAATTTACCAAATCCATTCCTTTTTTAACAGAAATTTGCTTTTTTTAGATTACTTTAGCCAGTTTGCTTCCTTTAGAATCAATACTTACTATTTATTCAACATGCATAAAATTGAGATTACGATAGTTTTTTCCTTAGTATCTTTAGAATACTAGTGAAATCTGCAAATATGTAATTTGTCGTTTATTATTTAACTCAATTTATAATGGACTTTTTCGGTTATTATATTACGATAGTTTTTTCCTTAGTATCTTTAGAATACTAGTGAAATCTGCAAATATGTAATTTGTCGTTTATTATTTAACTCAATTTATAATGGACTTTTTCAGTTATTAAACATCTTTCTCCATTTTGCATTCCATAATCACTGCTCTGTGCTAATCCTAACTCTGCTTCCATACAGTTCTGATCTCTTCAAAACGATAGCTGAGGCTCATATTTATTTCTTAAAAATTTAATGAACCCTATCTTTGAGAAGAATCTCTTATTTTGTCTTGTTAAATTCAACTACCTAATTAAAAGAGGAATCTCTTCTTAATGTGCATCTGCTTGAAATTAAGTGTTGGAGAGCTTGTTGTCTAATAGTGTTCCTGATTACATGTAGCATATCCTGGCTAAATTCTTAAAGTTGCTTTGTTGATATTTATAAAGACCTTGAGATTGTTATAATGCTAGATTTTTATTCCATCAAATTTTTATTTTTATTTGACATTTATTTTTGTATTTGGTACATCCCACCTGTGTCTCTTAGCATCATTTCACGTGATTTGAGATACATACTAAGATTGCATAATTCTCCATCACCTTATATTAAAAGAACAATCTTACCCTCATTAACTTATTCTATGTATTAATCGCCACAGGAATTATAACCCTGCACTTTGCTGTTTTTGGCTCATTTGTTCTTTTGATTTATGTGAAGTACTCTCTCTACCTATTGTCCATTGTCCAGTAAAATGTCCAATTTGGAAAAATGGGGAAAATATTACTCCTGATTAAAAGAACCAGGAATTATTTTGCAGAATGGAACAATATTATTCTGAGAAGTAAGCATCCCTTTCCTTTTCAGAGGCGAGCTGCTGATAATTTGAGAAGACATCACCAATATCAAGTAAGTAATTCTTATATCTTGAAACTTGCATTAAAATAAAGCATAATCCCCTCTTTAGAACTGACTCAAGAGATAAATCATATTTATTCACTGAATATCAATTCTGTTGTTTTCAGGAAGTTATGAGGAACCTGGTAAAGCGATATGTGGCCGCTATGATCAGAGACGCCAAAACTGAAGAAGGCTTGACTGAGGAAAACTTTAAGGTAACCACTTTTTTCTTTGTCACCAAGAGAAAATTCACAGAGCATAGGACTTGGTTCAGCACATTTAAAATCAGAGCTGAAAACTCCGCCGTGTGTTCCCAGCAAGACTGTCTGTTTTCTGCTTTTTCAGTGAAAGCCCTATTGAATTATATATTTTTAAAAGTGGTGAAATTTCTTTTCAAAGTACAGTGTTCTCAAATCTGAAAGATAGAGGGGACTTATTTGGAGACAGAGAAAAATCTTAGCACCTCGTGGCATTCTGATTGCTGATCCCAGACACAGTCTATTGAGTAAACTTTAGTTTTTGAAATTTCAGTCTGATTTCTAAACCTGAACCATTTAGTAACCAATGTGCTGAAAACAACAAAAACCTTCTTTGTGTTCTGTACAGCTCTGGTAGCAGGAGATTAAGGTTTGAGCTTAATTGTAGCTTATAAATGTACTTTTTCTCCCTGAGTTGTTTTTTTTCTTTTTTAATTCTATTAGAGGAGATAGGTGGAATACATGAAATATGTATTTCCTCATATCGTGTGCATAAAATACCTTTGATATTTTGCATGAGTTTTTAGAGATTTTGGAAGACTGACTAAAGCCAATGAGACCTTATGGGCAAAAAACAAACAAATTAAAAACCCTGCAGGAGACCTTTGACAAAGAAAAACCGCAGGCTTGACAGAGAATGACTATATGCAGCCAGCTAGGTAAGACGAGGGATAAATTGCTTAAAATTTTAAGCACTGATTAAAAGTTGGCTAGGATCCAAAATACTCTTTGCAATAGGGTAATGGTGGGAATGCAAACTGGTGCAGCCACTGTGGAAAACAGTATGGAGATTCCTCAGAAAACTCAAAATAGAATTACCATTTGATCCAGCAATCCCACTCCTGGGCATCTATCCAGCAGACACCATGACCCGAAAAGACACCTGTACTCCAGTATTCATTGCAGCACTCTATGCAATAGCCAGGTCATGGAAACAACCTAAATGACCATACACAGAAGAGTGGTTAGGGAAGATATGGTACATACACACAATGGAATGTTACTCAGCCATTAAAAGGAACGAATTACCAACATTTATAGCAACATGGATGGACTTGGAAATTATCATGCAAAGTGAAACCAGTCAGACTATTAGACAGCAACACCCAATGATACCGCTTACATGTGGAAACTAAAAAGACACAATGAACCTTCTTACAGAACAGACAATGACACACAGACTTTGGAAAACCTTGGTTTTTCAAATAAGACAATCTGGGGGGGTGGGGGGATGCACTGGGGGTTTGGGATACAAAATCTGTAAAATTGAGTTGTGATGATTTATGCACACCTATAATTGAAATAAAATCCATTAAGTAAAGACCATCAAAAAAAAAATACTCTTTGCAGCCACAACATTCATTTGGGAATTAAATGATTTATGATGCTTTGGGAGATCGCTTGGAGGAGGAGGCCACCACAAAGGCCATGATCAGGTTAGGACTGAGAATTCAGTTGTCCAAAAAGAGAAAAGGATCAATCTAGGATATGTTGTCTGTTCTGAATCAGTTCGCAGGATTTGGTGACTGACCCAGATGTTGGGATAAAATCACCCTCCAAGGAAATAAACAATTGAAAGTAACCGCCAAGTCTTGGAAGGGTAGACTTTGCGTCATTTGGTTATTTTGTTTACGATATCCCTTCAGACAGCAAGAGGTTTTTAAACATCTCTTTAAAAAAATGCAATCCTGAGAACAAGTGAGATAACTGAAAGCATATGAATATTTTGGACAGACAGTGTTTGACACTGTCGTCCCAAAGAAACCCAACATACTCCACTACACAGTGTAGGAGAGAAAACTCTGTTTCTTTTTGCCTCAACCCTCAGAAGTCTCTTTGTTACTAAAGAACTCCAATAGGGAAATTGGGATACAGCCAAAAGATCCAAGTGCCCCTGGTGGAACTGACAATTCTAAAACGAAATCACAGCTCTCAAAATATGACTTAAGATATATCACACCCATATATAAAATGAACTAATGATGCTTCCTAATGTTTGTTTGTTTAGGTCACAAACTAATTTTGTCATGTGAAATTTCCCTTAGGAACTGAAGCAGGACATTTCGAGCTTCCGCTTTGAAGTCTTGGGGTTGCTGAGAGGAAGCAAGCTCTCTACGGTCCAGTCTGCTCAGGGCATGAAAGAGTCTTCTAACTCTGTGGACTCAGATGAAAAGAGCGATAACGAAGGGGGCAGCAAGGACAAGAAAAAGAATTTCAGCCTTTTCGACTTAACTACCCTGATTCACCCGCGATCTGCCGCGATCGCCTCTGAAAGACACAACATCAGCAATGGCTCCGCCCTGTTGATGCAGGAGCCCCCGAGGGAGAAGCAGAGGAAAGTGAATTTTGTGACCGATATCAAACACTTTAGCTTATTTCACAGACGATCAAAACAACATGCTGCTGAGCAAAATGCAAACCAAATCTTCTCTGTTTCAGAAGAGGTGGCTCGTCAGCAAGCTGAAGGACCACTGGAGAGAAACGTCCAACTGGAATCTAGAGGATTAGCTTCGAGGGGTGATGTGAACATCCCCGGTCTCAGTGAACAATGTATACTAGTAGATCATCGAGAAAGAAATACGGACTCCCTGGGCTTACAGGTGGGCAAGAGAGTGTGTGCATTCAAGTCAGAGAAGGTCGTGGTGGAGGACACCGTTCCGATCATACCAAAGGAGAAACATGCAAAGGAAGAGGACTCCAGTCTAGACTATGATGCCAACATCACAGACACGGTCACCCACGAAGATTATGTGACCACAAGACTGTGATGCTGGAAGGAGGAAGCGTTTAGCATCCACAACACACATTTCCCATAGTGCTCTGGGTGGGGAGAGATGTTTAAAAGTGGATTAGCCAATGCTAACTTACACTTTATAGCATTTATCAACTGTCGCTATTAACCTGTAATGTTTAGGTAAGGCAAAAGCTATCAAAAACCCTTGTTTTGTAGCCTGCTTTTGCTTTCACAATTTGTTTTACAGTTTTTTTTGTTGTTGTTGTTAAGAAATAAATGCACCTTGTATTCTTGTATTGTTTCAATATCCCACAGGAAATTTTTAGCTTTTTTTTTCAATGAAAACAAATGCAACCTAATACACATGGTAGGTGACTCCTATAATAGATATTTTTATATGCAAAAAGGAGCGTAGCTGAAATATTAGAGCTTTTCATAATTTTTTAGGATCTGTAGAGATGGTTACTCAGTAAGGACTTTTCACTCAGCTCTATGGTTTGGCTTTAAAACACAAATATCCAGTTATTTCTTAAGAACATGTAAATAATTATATACAATTAAAGCAAACCTTCTCACTGAGTCAAGGTCGAACTCCTAAGATGAAAGTCAGGCGTACTTTCCAGAGTTTTAGGTTGCCCAGTTTTTCCTTTCAGTAAGTAAAAGAAATCTTAATAAATGTTGATGATTGATGATTTTAATGACATTTTGTCCAAAAAAAATTTCAAGTTCTTTCTTTCTAAGTTACCATTTTCAGATTCATTTACAAATCAGGATGAGGCTCTGTGAATAAGGGAATTTCAAAAATGTGGCAAAAGTTCTCAATGATAGAAAAGAATGCCAATAAATTAGAATAGTTTAAGTACCTTAAACAAAGAGAGATGATTGCATGTTCATAATAGCCAGATGAAAATGAATTCATTCTAACAATCTAAAACTAAGCAAAGTTAAATCCTATTTTCAATCAGTACAATATTGTTGTAATTTAAAAGAAGTACCAAAAACCTTGTAGTTTTCTCTCCCAGTGACTGGTATATATTTCTTTGAATTAAAATCACTCAAAAATCATTATTAATTTTAGCAGTCGGTATAGATATATAGTTTTCCCCATAAGACAAATTCTTAATTGCCTGTTTCTTCTGTTGTTTACAAGGTAATTTAGCTTATATTATACTCATTCACAGCACTACTAAAAAGGAAGTGTTTTCACCTGATATAAAAAAAGGTACTGGCAACTTAAAATTTTAATTATATAACTTATGTTTATCTAAGCTACCATGGAAATAGAAGTTTCTTCACCACAGGCAATTAGCATTTATTTCAAGTCATTAGAAACATGCCGAGTTCATTTTACTTAAGAAATTACTTCCATGGGGGTTCCTGTAGTAGCGCAGTGGAAATGAACCTGACTAGAATCCATTAGGATGCAGGCTCAATCCCTGTCCTTGCTCAGTGGGTTAAGGATCTGGCATTGCCCTGAGCTATGGTATAGGCTGCAGACATAGCTCAGATCCCACATTGCTATGGCTGTGGTGCAGGCTGGCGGCTACAGCTCTGATTTGACCCCTAGCCTGGGCCTGGGAACCTCCATATGCCATGGGTGCGACCCGAAAAAGACAAGAAAGAAAGGAAGGAAGGAAGGAAGGAAAGAAAGAAAGAAAAATTACTTCCATGGACTGGACAAATCATATATGATTTAGCATTGACCAAAAACCGCATAGTATTACAAAACGCAGTTTCCAATTACCATACATCAAAAATAAGGACCAACAGCAGTAGCAGTGCCAGCCACAGCTTCATGTGCTATGTGTGTATTAACACACTTGCACTGCTCGTGACAACCCTCTGAAGTAGCCAGCATCCTCACCCCCACTTCTTTAGGTGAGGAAATTGAGGCAAGGTCTAAGGTGAGGTTCACAGCTAGTGATGAAGCAATGATGAGTCCTTCAAGGCCATGGCCTTACTCACCTTACTGCACTGCCTCTCAAAGAACAAACAAAATTATAGGGGTTACTATCACCACTTCTGAAATGTTGCTATCGTTTGAGAGAGAATAAACTCCAAACCTTTGTGTCCCTTCTTGTAAAGCGAAAGGAACGTGCAAAATTAAAGATGTGATGGATTTGATTCTTTAGACTATATTACATTATAGAAGAGAATAGATTTTTTATGTATATGTCATGGGATATCAGAATTCAACTTGAAATATTAGATTGTTAGCTTTCAAGAAAGCCAGAGTCACTGAGATACTGCTTCTTCCTAAATCTGGATTCTGTCCTAGGAATTTAGGAAGGGGGACAGGAGGTTTAGAGAAACACAGTAAGCCTAACTAATGTTCTTACTGGTTTAAGAACAACTTGATGTCGTCAGGTAAGTTAGGATTCAGCATAAGCCCTGGGAGATGGTGGAGTACTCGAGCTGTTCTCAGTCAGACGTAGAGGGGAAATGTACTAGGCTCAATGCTTGATTCCTTTGTGTGTGTGTGTGTGTGTGTGTGTGTGTAAATGTACTAGGCTCAATGCTTGATTCCTTTGTGTGTGTGTGTGTGTGTGTGTGTGTGTGTAAATGTACTAGGCTCAATGCTTGATTCCTTTGTATGTGTACTAGGCTCAATGCTTGATTCCTTTGTGTGTGTGTGTGTGTGTGTGTTTCCCCCACGGTGGAGATCATATATATGGCCACGATATATGCTTTACCAGAAACTGAATTTCAGATTTCCCCTGTTCCTTCTAATAACACCACCAACAATAAAAGCAACCCCCCCTCAATTTCCCAGTAGCCTACTTTTATCAGAGGTTAGGGTGCTGATATTTTACAGGTGAACACGGTGATACTGAGGGATTTCTTCAGAGCAGGTAACACCCTGCCTTTCAGTGTTTGGAAATGATGGTTTCTAACAAGCCTCAGATGTCACTGACAGAGGCATTTTTTTAAACAAAATATTGGATATTGCTTGTATTGGATATACTTCTAAATATGTAGTGATATTAGGTAGCATTAATGAAGAGGAACAGTTAGAAAAGAATATGAAAACATAAAACAAGAGCAGGACTGCAAAGCAGATGCAAAGGGATGATTTCTGAGGTTTTTAAATGAGTAATTTGGGATTTATTTCCATTTCTATTCATATTTCTATCAACAGAAATCCCTTAACACCAGAAAGAGATTTAACCTCACATTTTGATGTGTATAAATAATGTTGCTTGTGTTTCAAGCCCTCTTAATCTTGTTGTTGCTCACTTTCTTTATTTATATATTGCCAGGATTGGGTGGGAGAAGGTCTAGAAAATTCAGTATAACTTTAATAGAATTAAATTCAATTCATAGCCCTTCACTTATCATAGATATGTTTTAGAAAACCCATTTACAAGAAAGAATGCTATAAAGATGTACCTCACCATTTGTGATAGATGTATTCCTGGAAATATATGTGTAAATAAATCTATTAACTTCAGAAAGGAACAGCTATGTAAAAAAAAAAAAATAATGGTGGTGAACTATTTTGTAAAATGGTGAATTATTTTCTAAAGTAATAATCTTCCTCAGACTGTAACGGTTTCATAAGTTAGATATTTGTATATCAAAATTTCTTAAATTAGATATTTTATTTATGCGCTGGCAATTAAAATACTGCAAAAACATACTCATTTTCTTTCCTTGACCTGGACAGCAACTTGACATACTTCAGTAATCAAGCACACAAACCCAAACAAAGAAATTTTTTGGGTAACTACTGGGGTGTAAAGAAACGTTTTGTGACGAGGGTTGTAAACTTAAATTATTCTCAAATGACTTTTGACTTTTGGTTGAAGACCAGACAACAAATATTGAAATCCATTCGTTCTGAGTTATTTGTGTGTGAGTTTTTTGGTTTTTTTGGGCCGCACCCGCATTATAGGGAGGTTCCCAGGCTAGGGGTAGAATTGGAGCTGTAGCTGCCGGCAACGTGGGATCCAAGGCACGTCTGTGATCATCTACACCACAGCTCACAGCAACGCCAGATCCGTAACCCACGGAGTGAGGCCAGGGATTGAATCTGCATCTTGATGGATACTAGTTGGATTCCTTTCTGCTCCACCACAACAGGAACTCACATTTTCAGTTATTTGTGCATTGTGTTTGCAACAGAACCTTCTACAGTTTAGACATCTGCCAGTTTAAACATTTTAGGTAGTACCCCTAAAAATAAGCCTGGCGAAAACCATCCATGTGTCTCTATAAATATATTTACAATGACTCAAAATTTTAAAAAGCCAAATTCATTAATATATTTTACCAGTTTAAAAATAATTCTTCAGCTTAGCTTTATTAAGTTTTTTTCTTGTCTTAAATTCTCCAAAATTCAAACATTCCAGTAACTGTAGAGTTTAGAAATTTAATAAAGCTACCAGTTTCCTAAATTTAACTTTAAAAAGTATTACTGTAATTATTTAACAATATATTACAGTACATTTTATTTATGTAGTGTCCTCACATGACTTTTTTAAAAAAATTGAAAACTGTATTAAATAAGTTCTCCATATATAACTGGATTTTTATGGTGATTTTCCAAATTTACCCAGCTATTCAGTTGTTGAGTTAGAACTTAAAGAAAAATCTCTTCATCCAGATATTCTGAGAAGAATATAAAAGTTTTGGCTAACAAATTTTTATTTTTGTGGAATTTTATCTTCTTTGCCCTCTCCAGAAGAAAATACTTAACAGTTGTTTAAATTTTCCATAGCTAAAATTTATAATTAATATCATTCGATCTTTTTCCCTACAAACTTGTGTTCATGGATTTTTTAAAAAGCTGATGTCCTACTGTTTTCTAAAAATACCCTATTCATTATTTTCACTTCAACCTGTAGATTTTGACAATTCTATATGCACACTGGTGATAATATAATGTACTTATATTAAGGCTTCTTAACCGAAAAATGATACAGCTGGAAAATATGAAGCTGAACCAGATCGAGACCACGAGACCAAGGCTAGGTATGGCCATGCTATCACCATGTTAGCTGACAAACGAGGAAACTCACCAGTAGCAGCACTATCAGTTTCCGTTAGAGCTGCACATCCAGCGTGGTAGCTACTGTCCACAAATGGTTACTACGCACCTGTAAATGTAAAACACACAACAGATTTCAAAGACTTGGTACAAAAACACATAAAAATCTTATTAATATTTATATTGATTACATGTTGAGATGATAGTATTTTGGATGCACTGGGTTAAAATATAATTACATTAGTTTCCAGTTTCTTTTAACTTTTTAATGGAACTACAAGAAGATTTAAAAATACATATGTGGCTTGCATTTGTAATTTGCAATACAGTTCTCTTGGATATTGGTGCTATTTTTTTTTTTTTACTCATTTCCTGTATTTCCCTCATTTGACTTGCATAGGTAAAGCTTATGTTTTCTTACTCAGAAAACACTGATGTGGCTGAACTAAAATTTGCCATCTCTTCTTGATTTCCAATCTCTTAATGGAATCACTGCTAATAATCTGCTGTTTTTCTTATGTTTTCCTTTTACCTTTGCAAATATATTAATATGAAAATATGTATAGGTTATGTTTTTTCATTGTTTTCATGAAGAATGGGATCATACTATGTTTATAACTTAGTGACTTAATTTTCATCAAACAGGATATCAGCGAATCCTTTTCTAGAGCCATTTTAATATACCAGAGACATCTGAATCCACTCAAACAAAGTCCTTCACTAGCTGTTTTACCTACTGAAATGCATTCATAGACTATTCTAAAAGCTCTATGAAAGAGCTACTTATTGGGTCAAACAGAGGTTTTTAGGAGTACTTGAGAGATGACAATGAGGTGTTTTGAAAGGCAAATATGCTCACTTCTCCTCAGAGCTTTCTTTCCCCTTGTATTTAAGTGCAGATTGCACAGCAGGACCTTCATAAAGCAGCCTCTCTTGATGGTACTAGCATCATTTCTCAGCACCGCTCTTTAGAACACACTAAACTTCAGCCATGCTGGACTTCTCCTCTCTGTTTAAGACTCTATATTTCTCTTTCCCACGCATTTGCAAATACTGTACTTCCAGCCTTGGATCATAACTGGACTAAATATTTATACTTTAAAGAATTTTCTTTTAATGAATTCTAACCTATCATTTTTATGGTTTCCTTTAGCCATCAGCATTTCCCTGACTGCTAATGCGTTGAAAAACTTTCCTTGTGCTTATTTGCTATCTGTATGTTATCTTGATGAAACGTCTGTTCATATCTTTTGTACATTTTCTAATTAGACTATTTATGTGGCATTTTTTTTATAATGCTGAGTTGTTTAAGAGTTCTTTTTATATCTAGATACCACTCTTTTGTCAGATATGTCTTTTGCAAATATTTTCTCCCAATCTCTAACTCATGTTTTTATTCTCTTAACAGGGTCTTTTGCAGAGCAAAAATTTTTTAAATTTTGATTAAGTCCAATTTTTCAGCCTTATTTTTTATGGCAGTTCTAAGCAGCCTCTGTCTAGGCCTAAAACATGAAGACCTTCTCCAGTTTTTTTTTTTCCTAAAATCTTTATTCTATTATGCTTTATGTTATGTTTTATATTTAACAAAATTATTTTCCTATTTCTTTTCTTCCAAGTACTTTAGTATATGCAGATTTAGAGAAGAAAAGTCACCTTGAGAACTGAGGTCACATACATAGAGAAGAAATGAAGACAAAGATTGTGGACAGGTAAGTGTGCAGATAGTAGTGACAATGGGGTGACAGAAAATTTAGTAAATCATAAACAACTGACATAACAACTGACTACCCAGAAGTTATAGCCATGCTTTTCAGAAGCTTGAGAAGAAACATCAAACAATATTTCAGTTCCAATATGTTTCTCCCAACTTCCTGAATCAGTTGGAGAGGCAATAAAGAATGTAAAAAACTGGATTGGATTAAGATGGCGGAATAGAAGGACTGGAGCTCAACTTCTCTCCCAAATAACAGCAAAAATACAACCAAATGCCGAGCAACCTTCAACCAAATGGACTGTAAACTTCCAAAAAAGATACTCTGCTCCAGAAGACACAGTGGAGACCACATCAAGAGGTAGGAGGGGCGATCACGCGATAGAAGCAACCCCATACCTCCCGGGTGGGAAGCCCCACAGACTGGAAAGTAACTGCATCACAGAGACTCAGCTACAGGACTGAGAGT
>PVHT020004944.1:32622552-32697905 GCA_004024745.2 Catagonus wagneri
ATAGCCAGGTCATGGAAACAACCTAAATGCCCATCCACAGAAGAGTGGATAGGGAAGATATGGTACATACACACAATGGAATGTTACTCAGCCATTAAAAGGAACGAATTACCAACATT
This sequence comes from Catagonus wagneri, assembly GCA_004024745.2. Taxonomy (NCBI): domain Eukaryota; kingdom Metazoa; phylum Chordata; class Mammalia; order Artiodactyla; family Tayassuidae; genus Catagonus; species Catagonus wagneri. Next base: position 32,622,672 of record PVHT020004944.1, read on the forward strand.
TATAGCAACATGGATGGACTTAGAAATTATCATGCAAAGTGAAACCAGTCAGACAATTAGACAGCAACACCCAATGCTACAGCTTACATGTAGAAACTAAAAAGACAGAATGAACCTTTTTACAGAACAATGACTCACAGACTTTGGAAAACCTTGGTTTTTCAAATAAGACCATCTGGGGGGGTGGGGGGATGCACTGGGGGTTTGGGATACAAAATCTGTAAAATTGGCTTGTGATGATTTATGTACACCTATAATTGAAATAAAATCCATTAAGAAAAAAAAAGAATGTAAAAAACTGCTATGATGAGACTGAAAACTAGAAACACAGAAAAATTTCAAATATATCCATTCATGAAATCCAGTTGCTGAATGAAGAAGGGTGGGATTGTTGAAATATGATCTGACCCTCTATTTTCTGATGAATATTCACTAAAATTGAAGCTAGTAAGTATGTACCATTAAAATCCCCAATTGTTTAAAATGTTTTTGCTTTAACAATGCACAACAAAAAAAGATTTGGGAATAAAAGTAATGTAATTCATTAATATAAACTTAGTAAAACTAAAATAATGAGATTATAACAAGAGAATAATATGAACCATTAAACAAAGCAATTTAGTGCACACACACACACACACACACAAATGATTGGATGATAAAGAGTGTGGGATAGAATTCCCAAACTAATTAAAATAATCTCTCAGGCTTGCATTAGAAAGAAAAATTATCATTAAGAGTTATAAAAATATTGACTAGAGTTGACTAAATCCTTATGCTATATAATATCCAAATATTTTGATTCTTTAATGGAAATATGGCAAGTAACTGAATTGCTTTTGCAAAAGAAACAACTGGAATTCTTCTCCAAAAAATTCAAAGCTGTCACTTTACAAAGCACAAAGTTGGAAGTTGTAACTCAATTCATAAGGTGATCATTTCCTAGCCCCCTCCATACCGTTACAGATTCAGGCCCGTGGTAGACAACAGGGGTAAAGAGATGAAACATACTTCCTAGAAGAGCTCACAAAGTAAAGTCTGGAAAAATCTCACTTATGTTTCACACTGTAAGCGATTAGAAACTGTATTCCTCTCCATACAGCTGGTGCTTAGCAGTCCCAGTTTAAAGACTGAATTTCTTTTTCTTTATCATCCATCAAGCCATGTGAAAAGAGACTATTTTATTAAATGAATTGCGTATTTTAGCTTTCATTGTGATAGAAATGCAATAAGAAATACAGAAAAGGCACAGTTTTAAATTTCATGCCTAGGAAAATGCATTTAATTGGTGATGCACTGATCAGTTAGCATCCTCATATTTTTACCCAGTCAGCTAGTAAATTACCTTTTGCAACAATTATTCCTTCATTCACAAATACTGATGAAGCACACATTTTGTGACAGGTATCGCAATATATGCTGAGAATAAAATAATAAACCGAAGGGTCACTGAATTAAAAAAGTTAATCTTCTGGAAATAACAGTTCAGTCTGACGAGGATGATGTCCCTGGGGAGCATCTAGGAGGGGCATCTAACAAGATGGGTACAGAGAACAAGAGTTGTCTATGTGTCTTCCTAAAGATGAGTAATAGTTATTCGGAAATTGGCTTTTATCCTGGGCACAACTGAAAGTCATAAAGAATTTCATGTAGAAGTTTGTCATGACAAAATTTTCTTGAAGCAGAGATGGAAAGAGATGTGAAAATCATCATATTTGCACTACAAAACTAAAGAGAAGACCTTTAAATTCTGAAAGAGGATTTTTTTTTTAAGATTTCACTTCATGGTTTTAAATAACCTAAACTCCAATCTGCAGATGATAAATGGGTATCCTCTTCTCAATTTTTCTAGACAAAGAAACCAGTGCAATTCTAATTAGTTTTATATTTTATCTTTAAAAAAACTGAGTATGTTCTATATAAATTATAATAAATTTTCAGGCCATTCTCCATCATCTGAAGAGTATTTTTTTAACAGTTTTATTTTGATATAATCTACATGCCATACAATTCATTCAATTAAAGTGTAAAATTCAGGGGGTTTTAGTATATTCACAGATATGTGCAATCATCAGCAGTCAATTTTATAACATTTTCATCACCTCAGAAAAAGCCCTGTAACCTTTAGCTATCACCATCCTATCTATCTTCCCGCCCCACCCAGAAGAACCAGTCCTAAGCAAACACTAATTTCTTTTCTGTCATTATAGATTTCCTAGTCTGGAATTTCATATGAATTTGATCATGTATTTGGTGTTTTGTGACTGACTTCACTCATCATAATGTTTTCAAGGTTCATCTGTGCTATAACAGGTATCAGTACTTTGTTTCTTTGTATAGCTAATACTCCATTTTATTTTTACCCATTTGTATTTGGGTTATTTCCACCTTTCAGCTGTTAGAAATAATGCTGCTTTAAACTTTCATATTTAAGGTTGGTGTGGACATATTTCTTTTTCATTTATTTTGAGTAAATATCTAGGAGTAGAATTTCTAGGTCATATGGTAATTTTGCATATAATTGAGAAACTGCACAGACAGTGGCTGTGCTAATTTACATTCCCACCAATGATGTATGAGAATTCTGATTTCTCCGCTTCCTCTTCATTCTTTCTCTTGAGCTTTTTTTTTATTCTAGTGGTCCTAATTGTGTGTGAAGTTGGATCTTATATAGTTTTGATTTGCATTTCCCAGTGGTGTTGAGCATCTTTTCATGTGCTCATTGGCATTCGTATAACTTCTTTGGAGAAATACCTATTCAGATTCTTTGCCCATTCTTAATTGTGTTGTCTTTTATTACTGAATCTTAAGAGTTCTTTGTATATCATACATACAAATGCCTTATCATATATATGACTTGCAGATATTCTCACCCTCTTAAGAGTTATATCTTCAACATTATTGATGGTCTCTTATGAAGCGCAATACTTTTTAATGAAGGCCAATTCATCTATTTTTCTTTTGTGGCTTATGCTTTTGGTGTCATATCTAATAATCCTCTGAAAATGTCGTGAATATTTAGCGTAATGTTTCCTTCTAACTTTTTTAATAGTTTTAGCTCTCACATTTAGGTAATTGATCCATTTTGAATTAAGTTTTGAATATGCAGTGAGACAAAGGTCCAACTTTATTCTGGTTAGTAAGAGGCTAACCAATTGCCTATGAATGATTTGTTGAAAAGACTATTCTTTCCCCATCAAAAGGTCATGGTACCCTTATCAAGAATCATCTGTTGACCACAGATGTATGAGCTTTTTCTTGACTCTCAACTCTATATCATTAAGATATATGTTTAGCCTTGTACTGTTGCAATATTGTTTTCATTATCGTTGCTTTGTAGTAGTTTTGAAATCAAAAAGTATTAATTCTCTTACTTGATTCTCCTTTTTGGGTAATGTTTTGGCTACTGGGTCCCTTGAAAATCCATATGAATTCTAGAATCAACTTTTCAATTTCTACGAAGAAATTAGCTGAAATTCTGGTGAGGATTTCACTGAAACTATAAGTCGGTTTAGGGATTATTATCATTTTTAAAATATAATTTCTGATCCATGAACTAGAGATATTTTCCCATATTTTTGATTTTTAAAAGTTTCAACAATGTTTTATAATTTTCAGAGTATAAGTGTTGTATTTGTTTTGTTAAATTTATTACTACATATTTTATTTTTTATGATGCTATTATGAATTAAACTACAATTACCTTTTAAGATTCTCAAAAGTCAAAAATTGATATAAGTTCACCAATGTTTTAATTACATCTACTAAAAAAAAAAAAGACTGGATAAAGTGAATTATCTGTTTTCTGTTACCCTAGAAACTTTTGCTAAATAATGATGCAATTTTTAAAGATCCAATCTCTTTGACTGATAAAGCCATTTAACTGCTCAAATCATTTTGAAGGCAGTATATAAAAAAGCCGAGAATAAAATATATTATATATTTAAGCATATAATTTTCCATACTTATTCAGAACTCTACCCCATAGTCTCATTTCCATTACCCTGTGGAGCATCTATATAACTTTTTTTTGCTGTAAATTTCAGTGTGGTTACATGTGCTAGTAACATGTTTGTACTCACATCTAAACATAGCATGATTATCCATTTCACCAGAGTACAGTGAACACAAACTTCCAATTGTTCATTTTTAGGAAGGAAGTTTCAAACTTTACTGGATTGTACATATATATACACCACAGTTTGGAAGTACGACTAAGTAACCAATACAGAAGACTTCATTTATGAATGTCTAATTATCATCTTACTGAATATGAGGAATGAAGAGTAGAGAAGTAGATTATAATACTTATTACTATTTTTTCATGTTTGGAATTTACTATACTTAGCAATGAATTTTTTTGTCTAATATGGAAAGTGTGCCATAAATTTTACCCATTTAAAGAATTCAAGATATTCCATTAACCTTATGATACAGGACAAAAGGAAGAAAATCTTGCTACTTGGGGAGGTTTGTGCTTAATTACTACCTAGATGAGGCCATAACCAGACTCATGGATTAGCTGAAAAAGTGAGATGAAAAGAAAAAGATGGGTAGTATCAGGAAACTAGGTCCATGATCTCTGAAGATTAAGATTCCACTGTGGATGAGGAAAAAAAGTGAGAAGGAAGATGACAAGAAGCACAACTTTAGATCCACATCTCTACTCCTGACAGCGCCTCACTCTGCCTTCATTTGCTCTTTCTGTATCTATCAAGGACAATTTAAAGAGAAAAAAGACAGAAAGACATATATGGGAACTTGGTTATAATCACGTTTAATGAATGAAAATCCCACCAAACCATCCTCCACTCAAATCTATTGACCAGAATCCTCTGCTGTGGCTATTCAACTTGGAAGTAAGAAGTTCGGTTTCCAGCTTTATCCTAATGTCTTTACTGGCTCATTTGTAAAATGAGAAAATAACAACTTACCCTGGACCAAAGAGCTCGGTTAACATTATGATTTTAAATTGGAAAAAGACATGATAAGCATTTTATCAAGTATAAAAACCTATGTGGGCATGATTTTCTTTTCATTACATGACGATAACACCAAGAAATCCCAAAGAATTTAGGATTAAGTGGCACATAAGTTTCTTCTCATATAACTTGAATCAAAGAAAAAGTATGCAAATCATCCTAAGGAAGGAGAATGAACCACAAGCCAAGAAGACTTCACTGCAATCTGGTCTGATGTATTAATGTGACAAAACAAAGAAGGTGTTTGTCAGAATGGGTATAACAGGTGCAATCTGGAGAAATGCCATAGACAAAAGAGAAAGGAGTATTAGAGCAGCCACTTTTGGCATTTCTCAGTCACACACCACCCTGGCAAAGAAGGAGTCTTAGCCTGGGTTTGGATCATTCAGGTCCCACAGATAAAGCTGATCCAGTATGGAGATAAATGAAAGAAAGTATGTTAGCTAGATACCTCTGACACCATGCCCCAAATTTTACTTTCCAATGTCAGTGAGGTCCCCTGTTATATAGCTTTATTCATGGAGTGAATCCACTACTAACATTCCAGTTTAAGTGACGGCTATAATCATGGCAATAAGATGTAGACACCTTGATTACAGAAAGCAAGTTCCTGAATTTAAGTAAATTGAGTCTGTGAGAGATGGGATCATGCTATAGGTGTTGACAAAGTTAGATTTCAGAGCCTACAGGTAAAGAGCCAAACACTGAATTATGGCAAACTGATTGTCGGGAGGCCAGCTTGAGAGATCTCCTGGAAGACAATTAGCCTGTCTAGGCTAATTTAGTATTCTAGTATCACCAGGCATATTTAGTATTCTAGTATCACTAGGCACATTTAGTATTCTAATATCCAGTTATTATTATTACTGCCAAATTTCACGTTACACATTACACTGAAGATCTAAGTTATTAAACAAAGAAAGTAAAAGGATCACAGATGCTCTCTACTTGGGCTTAATTAGATTCTGAAATTTATAGAAACAAAACAAAACGTATACGCTAACAAAACCTATGCTTACCTTAGTTTTGGGGTGTGTGTGTGTGTGTGTGTGTGTGTGTGTCTGTGTGTGTGTGTGTCTGTGTGTGATTGTTTTTAAGACCAACCCAAACTGGTGGTGAGAAAGATGGAGAATTCAAGAGGCATGCTCCTGTCTCTAGTCTGGGCAGATGAACAGTTCAAAGGATGAACAGAATGAAGAGAAAGAACCAAACAACCTAAACAGTCATTGCTAGATGATAGTAGAAAATCATTGTCAAGAGCTTCAAGGGGTCAAGTAACAGAAAGATAGAATTTCTCTGAAAAAAGAATGAGGAATAAAATGGGTATAACAAGCTGACATGAGATTCACAGGATAGAGGTGTAATATACTGAAAGGTACACTGAAAACTGAGTAAGATTCAGATTCCCAACTTCCTGCTCTCAAGATATGTGGGATGTGGAGAATGAATCACATCCACAGACAGGGCTACATAGGGAGATGCTTCTGTCAGGTAAGAATCAAGGAAATTAGCCTAGAAGTGACCTCTGTGATTAAAAAATAGAGTATAATGACATTAAGTGAAATTTTCAGTAAAGATGTATAAGAATTACTGCATTTTCCATTAAAGGCATAGGAATTTTAACAAACTATCCCGACAAACTTTTCACATCTGTGCTGTCTTTCCTGAGCTTCCATGGTGTTTCATGATTCATGTCATCACCAACAACAGTAATTACAGACTCTGATAAAGGTTTCTTTCTTTTTCTTTCGTTTTGTTTGTTTGTTTGTTTTTAGGGCTGCACCTGAGGCATATGGGAGTTTCCAGGCTAGGGGTCAAATTGGAGCTATAGCTGCCGGCCTTCACCACATACAGATCCAAGCTTTGACCGTGACCTACACCACAGCTCACAGCAATGCTGGATCCTTAACCCATTGAGTGAGGCCGGGGATGAAACCCGGGTCCTCACGGATACCAGTTGGGTTCATTACCGCTGAGCCACAATGGGAACTCCCCTGATAAATGTTTCTATCATCTGATTATTGGGCAAGTGATGCATATAGTAATAGCAGAAGAAAAATCAAAAGCCACAGAAACCAAAATCAGCTTTGTGTGCCCAAAAGAGAGAGAAGCCAGTACCTCAATATAGTCAAGGGAGAGTCTATTGTCATGACACGATGTTTTATAAAGATTTTTTGTATAAATTTGATCTGAGAGCAAAGTTAACAAATGCTTTGTTTATATATCTTTTTTCTTTGGCTACACCCCCGCCATATGGAAGTTCCTGGGCCAGGGTTCCAATCTGAACCACAGCTACGACCTACATCATAACTGTGGCAACACAGATCCTTAACCCATTGTGCTAGGCTAGGGCTCAAACTCTTGCCTCAGTCGCGAACTGAGCTGCTGCAGAGATAACACTGGATCCTTAACCTGCTGTGCCACAGTGGGAACTCCTTGTTTGCATTTTTTTTAAGTGCCGTATTTTTATGATTTCAATTATGAAATTTTTGATAACACAGCCTTTGCCTGACTCTAAATAAAACAATTGTTATATTCTTGCCATCCCTTGTGCAGAATGATTTCAGCTCTTGACGGGAATTGGTAATTGGTGGTTGGAAGAGACCATATAGAGACACAGATGCCCTTTGCCTATTTCTCTCTGCCACAGTTTTAACTTTTCTAACACAGGTTATTACAGTAGCAATTTATTTTCAACCTTTCACTCCTTAACTAGAAACAGGGGACAGCTCTGAGGGAACTGTTACAGAAGAAACACAATGTGATGTGTCTAGGTAAACAATTTGCTTGTGAGTAAGGGAGGGAGAATTGTGAACTCCAGTCCAAAAGAGTGGTCCAAGGATGACATCAAACTATTTTTTTTTCCTTTTTACGGCTTCACCTGTGGCATATGGAAGTTCCTGGGCTAGGGGTCAAATCGGAGCTGCATCTGCCAGTCTATGCCATGGCAACAGCAACCACTGGATCTGAGCCGCACCTGTGACCCGCAGCTTGGGGCAATGCTAGCTCCTTAACCCACCTAGTGAGGCCAGGGATGGAACCTGAATCCTCATAGAGACTAAGTCGGGTTCTTAACCTGCTGAGCCACAATGGGAACTCCCAAACTAGTTTTGACCTCAGAACAAATATTGGAGTGTGAATATGTGCCCTGGCTGCTGCATGTCTATGTCATAGGCAGGAACTAATCACAGCCTGGCTCTGAGCTCCAAGGAAATGAACAAAGATAGTTTTTCCCAGTGGGGAAAAGTTTGCCAATGGCAACAAACTTAGGTGATGTATAGGTTCACTGTAGTGGACTTTAAAGGGGTTTCCTTTCTCTCTATTTATCAGTACCATGAAATTCCCTACAAGAGATATTAATACCAAATACAATAGCAAAAGCAAAAAAATGTGATTCAGATCCTGCAGATATTTTTAAATGGTCACTTTAAATATATCCAAATAGTATGTGTAATATGTAATGGTGATGAAACTGAGCGTTTAAGGTTTTAAAAGTTGCCCATGTTGCACAATCCACAGAATTTTTGTCACAGCTACTAGAGAATTAGAGAAAAGTATCACACGTTCTCTACTGTTAAAAACAAACTCCACTGTTCTTTCACATCCTATGTGCTCTGAGCTTCTCAGTCCTGCTCTTTCATCCACAGCAGCTGATGGGAGCACAGGGCTTAAATTTAGAGATGCTGCTAGTGAGAGGGATCTCCGACATGTATGAAGGTGCAGGTGATACTTCTTCACCTGAAGCTTCAGTGAAGACACTGACATTTGTAAAAAGTATCTGTCAAAAAATAGAGAAGCATTGACACTCCTGACTTGTCCCAACAGGTATGAAGGTAGAAATTATTTCGAATTCCTTATTCAGAAGAATATTTAAGAGTGGTTATTTCACCTGAATTAACAATTTACTGCAGGTACAGAATTTCAAATCATCTCCTGCACTCTAATTTCAGCTGAGGTTTTGAGAAGTGAAATTATATTCACAAGGTCACACAGCAAATTAGAGATGGAAGTAACTCTGGAAGCTTCCAGACTGCCAAGCCATCATCTCAAGTCTTATCCAAATGATGGGCCTTGAGGAGTTATATTGAATGGGATCGAGTGCTGTTTAAATGCTATATTTCAGAGCTTCCTGTATAAGCATATGAGATGTGATTCGCATTGCTCAGAACCTGAGGTGATCCTGACGTAGGCTAACACCTCACAGTCGAGTTAATCATGCTTACACCATACCATGGTGTAGTATGATAGGCATGACATTTATATCAAGTCAAATCAGGACATTTAAGAATGAATGTAGGTTGCCACCACTGTGGAAAACAGTATGGAGATTCTTCAGAACACTAAAAGTAGAATTACCATTTGATCCAGCAATCCCACTGCTGGGCATCTATCTAGAGAAAACCAAGACTCGAAAAGACACATATACTCCAATATTCATTGCAGCACTGTATACAGTAGCTAAGGCATGGAAACAACCTGAATGCCCACTGACAGAGGAGTGCATAAAGATGTGGTACATATACACAATGGAATATTAGCCATTACAAGGAAAGAAATAACGGCATTTGCAGCAACAATGGATGGACCTAGAAATTATCATGCTAAGTGAAGTCAGTCAGACAATGAGACACCAACATCAAATGCTGTCACTTACATGTGGAATCTAAAAAAATGACACAATGAACTTCTTTGTAGAACAGACACTGACTCACAGACTGAAAAACTTATGGTTTCCAAATGAGACAAGTTGGGGAGTGGGGGGATGCACTGAGGGTTTGGGGTGGAAATGCTATAATATTTGGCTGTGATGATTGTTATACCCCTATAAATATAATAAAAATCATTAAGTAATAAAAAAAAAAAAAAGACTGAATGTAGGAGTTCCCTTCGTGCCTCAGTCAATGATTCTGACTAGTATCCATGAGGATGCAAGTTCGATCCCTGGCCTCAGTCAGTGGGTTAAGGATCCGGCATTGTCATAAGCTGTGGTGCAGGTTGCAGACGCGGCTCAGATCCCGCGTTGCTGTGGCTGTGGTGTAGGCCGGCAACTGTAGTTCTGACTGGACCTCCTAGCCTGGGAACCCCCATATGCCGAGGGTGCAGCCCTAAAAAAGACAAAATTCGAAAAAAAAAGAATGAATGTATATTTTATAATAATTTGTAGTATTTTATCTCCTTATAGAATTTGTCCTGGGTACTAATAAGCACCAAAGATCTAATAAAAAGTTTACCACAATTTAGGGCCCATTTATCACAATTTGGTTGGTACTGGCTTACTCTGGCTAATTTATAGCAGTGGATAAAGTCAAAGGACATTAAGTATTCCAATATCTATCAGACAGGTCTTAGTCTAACTTACCTTCAGCAAGACCAGTTTCCTTAGCAATCAAATGGAGTTAATCATAGCACTTGACTAACTGATTTATAAGAATCAATCAAATCAAGTATTTGAAAGTTCTTTGAGGTGAAAAAATGTGGTAAACAAACAGAATATTTCTCTCTCTGTCTCTCTCTCTTTCTGTCTCTGTCTCTCTCTCTCTCTCTCTCACACACACACATACACACAGACACATATATACACACACACACAGACACACCGCTAAATCCTGAGATCTTAGATTCCCTAGACAAGAAAACATTTACTTTCAAGTAAAGATCTGTGGAAAAAATGGTAGCCTAGGACATACATTATAGAAATAGCATAGGCTAAAGAAGAGATTTCTATACGTCTTTCACTATAGGAATGGATACCTCAGTGTCTTATAGGCATAAGACTGACTGTTACATGTCTGCCAGAGGTAACAAACTAAATCCATATACAGCTACATGGATCAACTTTAAAATATGGTTTTGTGTTTAAAATACACACATCTATAGCAAAATACTATTTCTGCAAATTCACAATGTGAATACACACAAAAAAAAACATTGAACATTTTTTCCTATCACACACATATAGTAACAATTAATTGAATTTCTACAAGAATAAGAGGAATACCATGTGGAGTAAATTTAAAAAAAGAAGACAATAATAATATGGAACAAGGGAAAAGTCTTTACCTTCCCTATGTGGAGAATGTTTCATGAATATCACTACCTTCAATTTACCAAATTCCATAAAGAAAAAAAAAAGAAAAGCAGGAAAATAGGAGTAGGAAAGTGGAAAACGCTGCTTAAAACAAGGCTATGCCTCACTGACTTCACCGTTGGTACAAAGTATCCTCTGCTGGTTCCACGGTAACTATCTCAATAATACACACAATCTTTAACAAGTGCAAACTGTCATTGTCTTTTATTGATATTTGTATTCCTGCACATACATATGCACATACACAAACATAAAGTCCACTCATGTCTTTACTGTCTGCTTGGATACAAATATGTAATAAAAAGACCGTAAATAGTCTGACTCAGTTTTGATGTCTAACAGCTTTCAAGCCCTGGCTCCTCCCTTTTCCCTCTTGACTGGCATCTAGACAAGCCAATAAGACTGTCCACAAGCACTCACTCTCGGTGCTGGTGGGAAATTCAAACCAAGCATATCCAGGGCCTGATGTGAGCCCGCTTACTTTGGCCCCACACCCTAATTCCAATCAAAGTCAAAACCAGTTTCCCCTTCCCACTCTCTTGAATCACTCTACAACTTTCTTGGCAGCCTGACCTGCTTTCCATAGAAAGCCTTATTATTTAAGTACTAAACGTCTTTATACCTTCTTTGTGTCTGTGTGGAATCATTATTCTCAATATCTAGACCAAATCTGAGTAGTGCAATTGATCCTGCCCCTGCTCAGGAAACCATAGATGAAAAAGGGAAGCAAAATACACACGGGCAATAATGACCATTCATGATCCCTGTATCGATGACATTGGCCTGAGAGCCAACACATAATAAAAGAAAGTTGCTCTAAAGATATATGCACTGATTATCTTTATCCCTTTATCTGAAATTACCATTAGGGCTGCAGGCTAAAGAAAAACATTTTTATAATTTTCTATTTCATTTTGAATATAATAAAAATAGTACTTAAGCAAAATAAGTCTTTTATAAGCCACAGGGAATATATTACTATGGTAACACGATCCCCAGCAGAAATAGCAACACTGATCTTGACATACTCCTAGGATTACTCTTCTCTTGACATGCCACAGTGGCATAGAGATAAGTCCTGCAAAGACCCTAAGCAGAATACCTAAGCCACAATATAAGGCATCATCATAATGAGGTTGTATGAAGTTAACATGCAAAATAATCAGAAACTCCTTTTGGACTGTGCATTTTCCATGTTGTAAAGGGATACAAAGTATATATAGCTGCTTTTTCAGGGCACATCACAGAATAGAAACCCTGTCTGATGTTCCTTCCTCTTAAGTTAGTTTCAACTATCTAGGTCTTCCGGCACCCAAAAATCAAAAATCAAAAACCAAACCATGCATCAACAGTAAAATATCTTGTACTTCCTATTTTTTTTTCTACTTTCTAAACAAAACACTGAAAAGGCATTTTTAAAAGTCAATTTAAATTCATTTACAAATAAATCTGTAAAGTTATTGTATACCATCCTGATATATTATTGAACAACACACATATATATTTTTTTCTCTTTAATTTGGATACTTTGAATTTTGAAGACTTGTCAGTTTAGCATCTCAGGGTCATCATAAGCTAACCATACAACCCTAACAGTAAAATTATTCAGCAAGTATTTTGTCTTTTGTCCACTGGGTCTGCCCTTTTTCCTCCACAACTGGCTCTCTCCCTCTCTCTCTCTGTAACTCCCCAGAGGTGATTATCTGAGTAGGTCAAGTAGGTACTTCTGTGTATGTTCCTCCCCCCAGAAGTGTCTTAATTCTTTAACTCTAAATCTTCCTTCACCTGGTGCACAATATAAAAACTGTAAGAAACATACTCTACGCCAACAAAAATAATTCGGCATTTTCACTGATATTTTTGGTGCTACAGCAGAGCAATACTTTGAGGTCCAGCACCACGTCTGTCAAGGCTGAACAATGGTATCTCTTACCGCCTTCCCCCTTTTTTTTTTTTTTTTTTTGGCCTTTCCCATGACATGTGTAAGTTCCAGGCCCAGGACTAAACCTGTGCCACAGCAGCGACCCAAGCCACTGCAGTGACAACGCAGGATCCTTAACCTGCTGTGCCGCAGGAGAACGCCCTCTTACTGCCTTTGGAAGGTCTCACTTGACATAAATACAGAGTAGGCAATTTTGAGTGATATTCATTTCTGCTAATCTTGAAAAGGCACATAATTTATCCTATTCAGACATTTACTTAAAAAATCACTCTTTCTTTAAAAACAACTCCTAAAACATCTCTGAGGGGTTGAGAGGACAGACATTATTAGCTTATTAGTAAGCTGAGGAAATTCAGACACAGAGATATTAAGCAATTTTCTCAGTGATCTCACTGCTTAAGACTTGATAACCAAGGGTTCAGTCCAGGCCATCTGACTTCCCAGTAGTAGTCTTTTTAAGATAAATGTATCACTGTCCCTCTCTGTCTCATCTTTAAGTTTTTAATTTCTTTACTCTAAGTCTTTTTACTTTAATCAGTATTCACGTCCCCCTTTAAAATTTAACAGTAATGTATAAGTTTCTGTGAAAGAAGAAAAATCCAATGAAAAGGTTATAGAGAGGAATAGAAGAAGAGAAATAAAGAGAAAATAACCCTTGCTAAGGGATCAGTACGGTGCCAGTCATAAATTTATTTACAGTTCTTCCTAATTTTTCTTATCGGAATCTGATCTCAAGCAGAAAAGTCATACACTCATTTTTACCTTTAAAAATAGCTGACCTATGAAAGCTTTACTCCTTCCTGCTTCTTAGAAGTTGTATCTTAATAGATGAAATTCTTTTTTTTTAAAAAAAGCTTTCATACAGTAGAATTTCAGGCTACATTAAATAGTGGGAAATGTTAGAAGGATGAAGAATTTGGAAGGGAAGAAAGAGTGTGCCTGCTGGTCTCAGAGAACATACCCTGGATTAATTTTCCTCTTCAGCTGTTTACTTCTTCTCCTCTTTAGATCTGAGGATTTGGGCTACTTCCAGTCCACAGCCAAACCGCAAACACCTTCCATCTCACCTTCCGCCCTTTCAACTACGCGTAGTGATGTGATACTGTCTGAATCCAAAGTAATACCAGGAAATCATCTCATCTAATTACTTTATTTTGAACTAATCTCAAAAAACATCTTTGTACGTAGTTCTAAATATTTTATCCCTTCAAGAGATTTTTACATGCTAAATTAATTAGAAACGGAAGCGTATCTTTTAATAACTTAAAAGGAAAAGCAAGATTTAACTAATACAGATTCAGGTGTCAGAACACCTCAACTAGTGGTTCTTAATCTTGGCTATCTATTAACGTTTCTTGGGAAAACACTGATTTATTAATTTTATGGCAAGGTGGTCTAGTTATCTGTATTTTAAAAAGCTCTTCAGGTCATTATAATATGCAGTTAGGGTCAACAAAAACTGATCCGGACATTTCATATAATAACACTTTAGAGCCCAAGTTAGCTCAATGATGGTCAAAATATGTTTTTCCCTATGTAAGTATAAAACACTCACATTTAAAAAGGTTTACCATTGGATATACAGTTAAAGTTAAAAGTCAATTTTTAGGACTTTAGTTACTATATCAAAAACATCTTCAACTGCTACATCCTGGATTTGTTATTTTGTGAACAAAATCTCAAAGGAATTAGGTTAGTCATATCTGAACAAGCTATGAAGGGAATGCATCTTCTTAAAGTTTTGAAAGGAAAACAAATCACTTATTTTTGTTTTATTAACACTCACATTAATGAAGAGCTATTATAATGAAACTAACAATTTGGAAATGCCATTAATTAAAGACTCATTGGTACTTTTTTTTTTTTTTGAGAATTTATAACATACAGAAGCCCCTAGGTTTGAAGTTAGGGAAATATATCTAATTTTCAAAACATCAATTTATAATTTCAAGAAAGTCCACAAATCCAAATGAAGATAAATACAGATATCCAAATGATCCATCAGTTACAGTGGGAATAACAGAGAGTAGGTGATTGCTGAAGGAAGAGGGGTTGGGTAAATGGGAAGACACTGGGCAGAGGGTGCAAACATTCAGTTCTAAAACGAGTAAGTTCCAGGGACACAATGTAGACATGGCGACTGTATTAAACAATACTGTATTGTATATCTGAAAGTGGCTATGAGAAGAGGACTTCAGTGTTCTCACCACTACCACCACAACAAAATAGTAATTATATGAGGTTAAGGATGTGCTAACTAACCTTATTGTGATCAATACTTCTATATATCTATACCTAGATATATAGATATATAGATATCTCTCATCACATTGTATACTTTAAACTCACATAATGCTATATGTCAATTATATCTAAATGTAGATGGAAATAAGAAAAAACAAAGACATAGAAGAGAAAAAATATACTAGGGTTAACTACACATCAACAGAAAGCCACTGTAGCTACTTTAATAATTGATAAAGCAAAATTCAAAACAAGAAGAAATATAAGAAATAAAGAGTTAAACTTCATGATGATCGAAGGGTCAACTTGTGAAGGAGACAGAAATCTTAAGTAAGTGTACTCAATATCAGAGCTTCAAAATATATGAAACATAAAACAAATACAAAACATAAAATGGAAGAAACTGAACTGAGGAATAAACAAATCAGAATAGTTATGAACACAGAGTGCATGAATCTTTTTGAATGAAAATTAGGAAATCAAGCAGTCCAGAAAGATGCTTATCTCTTCTCCCTACCTCATCCACTCCCACTAGGACCACCTTTGTGCCCTAACAAGAAGTACCAAAGGTGTGCTCTTTGCCCTACTGTGATTTCAAACAGGGCAGCCACTAGGGGAACCTCCCAGTTCCTAGGTCTTACCTCCTAATACAATAAAAGCTACTCCCTGTTTTTTTTTTTTCCTTTCTTTCGGATTTTTAGGGCCATACTCATGGCATATGGAAGTTCCCAGGCTAGGGGTTCTACTGGAGCTACAGCTGCCGGCTTACACGACAGCCACAGCAATGTAGGCTCCAAGCCACGTCTGCAAACTACACACAGCTCATGGCAATACCGGAACCTTAACCCACAGAGCGAGGCCAGGGATGGAACCTACAACCTCATGGATACCAGTCAGATTCATTTCTGCTGCACCACATTGGGAACGCCCAAAAGTTACTCTTCCTTAATTTTCTCACCTACTTATCAGATCCTTGGTGAGCCTCTATACTGGGAATCCCCTGATTGTTGTGAATACTAAGTAAATTTTATCCTTTTTCATTGGTGATGGCATGCATCATCTGTCTCAACATACAAATAAATTCCTGAATGAACAATCATACTGCTTCTTGGTGGACTGATCAGAATAATTTTCAACACTCCTCTCTCAAGAATGGATTAAAAATACATAATCACACAACTGATAAGGATATTAAGGAATTTAACATTTACTGACACAAAACTTTACCTAGATAGATATGTTGGACCATAAAAAGTCACAGTTAATGTCAAAGGATTGAAATCATATATAGAATGTTCCATGATCAAAATGAAATTATAAATTAATAAGATATACAGAAAAATCTAAGATTGCACAATGTAAAATCAATATACAAAATCAACTTTATATATAATAGCAAGTGACTATTGAAAAATTAATTTGTGATAGTATCAAATAGCATGAAGTACTTTGTGCATTTCTAAAGAAAAATACCAATTTACAGTTGCAAAAATTAGTTGCAACCACTAGAGGTCAGACATTTCAACGTGCAATATGACGCTCAAATACTAAATTTATTCAATTTAGAATTCTGTACTCTGATTTTGAAAATATTTTCTAAGTTTCCTCCCATTCTTAAAACCTGTGTCCTTTCAAAAAGCTCAAAACATTCCCTGCCTGGGTGGATAGGTGTTTTATACTCTATTTAATCCAGGCTTCAAAATTCTAAAGAGAAATGTAATCCAGGAGTACAGAAAGTTAAAGCACCTTTTCTGATGCTTTTCTAAAAATAATATAGAAAATAAAAGTATTAGATATATAATACTTCCACATGTATTAACTAATTTAACCACAGGTTATAGGACTCTATAGGCATTTCTAGGTCTACCAGAAATCTTAGAGCCTAAATGCCATTCTCCCATTGCCATAAGTATTTTTATTCTCCAGTCATTGAGGGGTGGGGTCTATGAGCTCACCTATGTTTGGGCTGACTTGTGACATTTCTTTTTTGTCTTTTTAGAGTCCCACCCGTGGCATATGGAGGGTCCCAGTCTTGGGGTTGAATAGGAGCTGTAGTCGGAAGCCTACACCACAGCCACAGCAATGAGGGATCTGAGCCCCGCCTGTGACCTACACCACAGCTCACAGCAACGCTGGATCCTTAAGCTACTAAGCAAGGCCAGGGATTGAACCTGCGTCCTCATGGATGCTAGTCAGATTTGTTTCCACTGAGCCATGACAGGAACTCCTGACTTGTGATGTTTACAATAATGAGCATATGCAGCAAAAGACTCCCATGTGCACCCTAAGTCAGCTATTAAAAACATGCATATTCTGCTTGTTAGGTGGATCACTGAGCTGTCATGTACAAGGTCCAACTACTCGTGGTCAGTACACCATGCTGGAGAGGCCGTGGGGAGGTGCTCCAACTGAGTGTGCCAGCTGCGCTCAGCCTTCCTATCATCTTTGCCAACGTGCTGCACAGGTGAGTGAAGACACCATCCTAGAGGTGAAGCCTCCCCCAGTGCAAGGTGTTCCAGGTGGCAGCTGGCAGTCATTGGAACTACCCAGCCATTCCAGTGTCCCCAGCTGAAGCTACAGACATTACAGAGCATCATGGGTTGTAAGAAATCCCCATTGTATACTGTCAGAACCCTTGACCCACAGAAATTGCGAGTGTAATAAACTGGTTGCTATTTTATGCCACTAAGTTTGGAGCGGTGTGTGAGGCAGCAGATAGATAACTGGAACATCCACAGAAATTAGCTGAACTCCCTCCTTTCAGTAGGTCTTTTGTCAAAGCAGAAATATCCAAAATGTGGGCCAACCTGGGCAAACGATTTGCTTGTTTTTTCACAATTACCCTCTGGCTATTAACCTTGTTAAGACTGGGGGGGGGGAGGAATTAAAAAAAAAAAAAACCTAGAGAAAAAGGAACTGCCATATGGTAAAAATATGTGCTGATAGATGCTTAAATGCAAAAATTAACATAATCCTTTTCAAAACTGGAGTTCCCAAATGTTCTCCCAGACTGAAGAATTACTGATTTACAGCCTCTGTGGTTTTCCACTGTTTGGCTCTTAAAGTTTCTTACTGTACCAGCATTATGAACTCCTACCCAAAATGAAGTTTCCCCACCACGTTTTACTTTGTGTATGAATTCCAAACACTGCTGATGTACATGAATATATCCATTATAATGAAAGCTGTTATTGTTATTTTTAAGCAATGTCTGCATACTTAAGAGTTTATTTTACTTAAACTGAAAATGATTTGCTAAAGGCAAAAATGTACAACTGTGTGTGATTCTATGAAAATTAAAAGCAGACAAAGACTCAAAAAGTCTTTTCTCATTTAAGTTAAAGCTTCCATTAACTACTATAGGACTTATTTTTTTTCGATGAAGAACCATAGAATTAGTCTCTATGTCCACTTGAATGATTTTCCTTCTCAGAACTCTTTCTAGTGAGGTCACTTTCTTTTTTGTTGTTCATTATGTCCTAGGAGGCTATTATGTTCAAACCCTTGTGCAGTCGTACATGTAGACATAACCTTAGGTCCTATAACTTGGCTAACTCTACTTTTCCCACAAGTATGACTATCTTTGGGAACAAGAATAAAAAATAATTTTTGACTTTTTGTTAAAATAAGAATAGAAAGTCTTTTCCATTGTTGTTCCCCTACAGTGCTAAATAACCTAGTGCCAGGAGATGAGTTTGCATGTAAAATAACTTCAGAGAAGTGGTGACATTTTTGAGTAAATCTGAGTAAAGAAAGCTGGAACTCTAATGATATATGAAGAGAGCAAGAAGAAGGAATATCTAATTGTGAAAACTGAATCCCTGCAATTGGAAACTCAACATGTAAGATCCGTATCTTGAGAAGTGCAAAAACACAGTTTATTTTAGAGCAGAATACAGTCAATGTCTCTGAGGAGAGCAGACAGATTATGGTTGAAAAATGAGAAGTAACTCAACTTTGGTTGACGTTTTCCTGGGAAGGAGCACAAGAAATTTCTCACATGTGTGTGTGTGTGGGGGAGAGAGAGAGAGAGAGAGAGAGAGACAGAGAGACAGAGAGACAGAGAGACAGAGAATATAGATATAGACCATACATTACATATATTGGAAACAGAAGATAAAGAGGATTTGAGGACAGTGACAACACAGACAAATAAACAGAGGAGGAGATATCAGCAGATTGGAGGGCGGGGCATGAGATCTGAGAATATTTCTGTTTGAGAGGGTCAGAATCCAAAGAGGTGATAAATGGATGATTATGAATTATGGTGTTATCATAATTCAGACCATTTTTTTAGCAGACCAAATGTACCAGATGGGATGTTGAAATTCTCATACTTTAAGGGTTGGAGGTCTACAGATAATTGCAGCAATTATCCATCCATTCATCATAGGGCCTGAAGGAATATCACAGGTTCTCACAAGACAGAAGGAGTGATAACTAGGGTCTTAATTACCTCTGAAACAAGGCCATTCAAATCTAAATAAGAGGAAAGGTGAAAGGCACTGTCAACAGCATCAAATAGGGTGAAGATTAGAAATATAGGATGTAAAAACGTGAGGGGAACCAATAAGTGAAAATAGACTGCAGAGGTGATTATTTCTAATCATTTAACATTTATCTGCAATAAATGAGTCAGTCACAATTTCTTATTCTTACCACTAGAATATGTCAGCACAAAACAGCAACAAAAAACTCAGATAAAAGATGAAACAATTCATCCTTCAGCCACAAACATACCAAAACAAAACCAGATTTTTCACTTTTTATATAAATTTGACCGCATTTATTGCGGTCAATCTAAATCAACTTTGAAATATTTTGCATAAAAGACCACTTATTAATCTTCAGCTGTTTGGCATTTTGAATTGCATATAAAATATTTAATATTCTTCATATCAATTTCACATGAATTATTATTTTAATCAAATTGTAATAGATGGTATTTGTGCTTCGGGAAATATATGCTGCACTTTCTCCACTAGAGGTCTCCAGAGAAATACAAGTTTTAGTGCTAATAAGAAATGTTGCTAATACACACCCAGTTTTAAAATTTGAAAAGTACCCAGCTCGATTAAGGACACATAATTACATTGCTTACTTGTATGAGAGAGAAAAATATCACTTGATAGGCTTTTAAAGAAAATGAGAGTCTAAATGTAGACAGGAAAGATGGCACACTAAGCACATTTATCATAGCAAGCCTGTTTGCTTCGAAATGAATTAACTTTAAAGAAACATTATTTAATGTTTACTTTGGGGTTAGGTTAGTCATCTCTTTTAATATGATTTCATTAGGTTAGATATGTTTGGCCAGAGCCTGCCTGGAAGATCTGTGGAGTAGAGGAGGAAATCCACAGGAAATATATTTGGCTGGATGTCTGGGGAGGTGACACTTCTTACAGATTTTATAATGTGTCAGCCCCAAGTATCGGACCCTGTATATTGACCTTTGACCTCTTTTAAGTTGGCCATTGATGTTTAGGTGTTTTTTTTTTTTTGACTGTATGAATATTTTAATGAAGGGGAAAAATAACAAAATTTAATTTTTGGCTTAATTTGAATTCCTTCTACTGTTGGCGGAGTTCAGCATAATCTAATCATTTTAAGAAAAAAGGTTTTCCCTCACCGGAAGGAAGCAAAGATCTGTCTCTGCCAGAACTTCAACTTACAAGGCTTCAAACCCATGTACAAAGGAAGGGTGAGCCCTACACCGGCCAAGGTGTTTGCACACTGAGAAGTGTGCCTCAAAAAAGTGGCATAACTTCAAAGCCTTACATATTTTACAAGTTCTATTATCTGCAGTTTATATATAGGTCAATAATAAAGAATAGTAATACTCAAGCAATGTCAACATCCCACAGACTGTATGTTAAAAAATGGGTCATAAATTATTTGTGGCAAATAACCACTGTTGATCATTCAAAACCATGGAAATTCTGTTTTTAAAAAATCTGCTCTTGGCTTGAGTATTCAGGTTTGTTTCAATCCATAGGCCATGTCCAATCCTAGAGAGTGTAGGAAATGTTGGTTACATGCTGGTGATAGTAAGCATGATACTTAAATGACATCATAGTCCCCGGAGGCTACAGGGCTTGCTACAAAGATGGATAATTTGCAAATTGCCTGTAAATTAGCATCCTGATAGCTAGAAACAAAAGCTTCTGTCTTTCAGCCACATTATTTTTCTTTGGTTGCATAATAATTAATGACTTACATTTCCCGATCAGGTTTTGCAACACTGGAAGTCAGATTTAACTGCCAAGGTTTCAATCTTCCGCCAAATTGCTAAGAAAATTATGTAGCCAACCTCAGGGCAGGATCCCATCACGAAGCAGAAAAATAGGGGTTCTGTGGGCAGAGAGAGAGGTAGAGAGGGAGAGGGATTAGCCCTTCATGAAAGGAAAGAACTGTGTCCCTCTCAATATTTTAAATTCTTTTCTCTACATCCTGGATGATCTTTTCTTCCCATTCTCTGGAACTATTTCCTTCCCTCAGCCTACCCCAAGTTTTTGGCTATAAATCAGGATTCAATAATTAGCCTCCCTGGAGCCAAGATCCTTTCTGGCTAACATAGTTGCTTGTACTTTCTCCCAGTATATATCACCTTATAATATTACACTTCCGGGTTGCGCTCAACATTTTAAGTTACAATACTTTATTTATTTATACACACACACACATATTTTTTACCCTAAAATCCTCCTTTCCTTGGTATGTTCTCCAATCTTTAAATTTATGTGTTATTTATATGTATAATCTGGCGCTCATTTTCAAGATCCACTTTGATGATATTACTCATCCTGAGTGTAAATATTTGTTGACTTTCATGGTACTTGCAGGAGTTCCAAATATGATGCTGAGGATGGATACATTTAAGACTCTATTATTTGAAACTCTGAAAAGAAAGATTTAAGAACTCTTTTTTATAGTATGAACATATATCATGCTTTTTACAAAAAGCAAACCTCTATTTCCTATCAGAAGGGAGCAGTCATCTTTTGAAATACAAAGGTATTTCCTTTTCTATAACCTTCCTCATGCAATTATTTGCCCATTGAAGGAATCAGGATGAATGGAAGTCATTGATTCCAGTGGATAAAATTATGACCCAACAAAACCAAGTCTGGAGTTCCCTGAAATGAATCTGACTAGTATCCATGAGGACAGAGTTTTGATCCCTGGCCTTGACCAGTGGATTAAGGATCTGGCGTTGCCATGAGCTGTGGTGTAGCTAGCAGGTACAGCTCAGATCTGGCATTGTGTGGCTATGGCACAGGCCAATGGCTACAGCTCTGTATCAATCAACTCCTAGCCTGGGAACATCTATATGCACCGGGTGTGGCCCTAAAAAGTCCCCCCCTCCCAGAAAAAAAGAAAGAAAGGAAGGAAAGAAAACTAAATCAGAATTGTTCTTGAAAATAATCACTATATTTTCTTTTCTCATGCTAAGGGTAGAACTGGAGCTAAGTTGTCGGCCTACATCACAGCCACGGGCAACATTTAATCCCCACTGAGCAAGGTCAGGGATTGAACCCACAACCTCAAGGATACTTGTCAGGTTCATTTCCGCTGTGCCACAATGGGAACTTCTCGATATATTTTCAATTTAAAGGCACTATTAAGAAAGAAAGTAGGTAACATACCAGGAAATTATTAATTCTGCCTTCACCACCATCCTTATGATCAAGTCTATTTGTATTATTCTGGACTAATTTAAAATACACTTTTACTCTTGATACATATCATACAAGTCCGTATCTTTCTCTCTGTACCTCATTCCTTCCTCTCTAATCAAACCCCACTGGATGTGAGCAGATTTCAGCTTCACTACAGTAAAGCTTATAAACATTTGCAGCTGTCTAAAATGAAAAGGGCTGGATTGATAGCAGAGAGAATTCCAGTAAAGAGTGAACGACTGTATAGTGGGGATGTTGGAGAGATTTCTGTATTTTGAGTTTGATTTATCCCTTTGTAATTCCAAAGTTCTATTGCTATATCTTAGAAGATAGGCAATCAATGTTATAATATCTAACCTGTCTAGATTGAAAACTTTCATATAACTGTTATCAATAATGTTCTAATAGTTAATATACTGATATTAGGTAGAACTTATTTTCATAAAAGACTTTGCATCCTACTCAATAGGCAATTATCGACCACCTACTCTTTGAACAACATAAGAGTAACAGAAATCTATTATATAAAGCAAACTAGTAACATATATGTAAAGTTAGAGTCATTCCATTCAGAGAAATGTAAATGATAGATTAATTCTCTTCTTTCCACAGAGTACCAGAGAAAGAATATAATTTCCCTCTTCTGCCATCTTTTCTCCAGCTTCCTTTTTGAATTGCTCTTTTATTTTCTACATCTAATATTAAGATTTTCAAATTGAAAAGAAGTTTCTAAATCATATTTACATATTTTTTGTTTCACTGTATGCTTTCTTAATAAACTAGGAGCAATTATTATTTTAGTGCTCCAAGACAAAATCTTACAGCCAGCTTAATACAAGTCTCCTGATACTTGGAATCCACTCTGACCCGATCCAGCCTCCCCTAAAAGCCCTTCCAATTGAACAACATGCAGATTTGTCTAAAATTTCTCCATATTGCCAGTGGGGAAACAACACTGATGGGCCATTATAGCAGGAGCATGTGCAATGCTGTTATTTCAATTACACTTTGACTTCAGGATAGTGTGTAACTTATTTAACCAGGGAGATACGATGCATTTATTTCAGCTTATTGTCAATCTCTGACATTCCGATTTCTTTTATCCAAAGTGTTCTGAACATTTGACCTATGGTGTGAAGCGCTGAGGGCACAAAATCCCTTGGCTAGCAGTTGCAACGTGTAACACTAGGAGAGTTTAGTTACTCTTGATACAACAGAAGAAATTCTGTGTTATATGAAATGTCCAGAAAAGGCAAATCAATAGAGAAAGAAAATAGGGTAGTGGTTGCCTACGGCTGGGGTAGGGGTGGGAAATTTGGGGAGCTGACAGCTATGGGGTGCAGGGTTTCTTTGGGGGGACATAAAAATGTTCTAAAATTGACCATGGTGATGGGTACACAACTTTGTAAATATACTAAAGACCATTGAATTATACACTTTAAATGGGTGAATTGTATGGTATGTGAGTTACATCTCAATAAAGCTGTTAAAAAGAACAATTCTAGCAGTTCTGCTATTTATTGATACACACTGATATTCTATTCCAGTTAGATTGGTAATACTTTTTCCAAAAGGGGATGCTTTTCCAGTGGCTACCAAGGGATGTGCTGCCTAGAGATGGCCAACATCATGTCATGTAATAAAAAAATAAATCACACACATTTCTCTTTGCTGCTTCATTTCAAAAGTTAGGGATACTTGCCAGACTAGATTTATGTTAACTCCATCTACTCCTTGACATTTGAAAAATGAAACGAAGTGGGAAGTATCCCTTCAGTTTTGTAGGACTGCAGGGAAAAGGTGATCCCTCCTACATGTTGCATCAGCAAGTTAAAATTCTTATTTCATACTTTGTGCAAGTTTATATCTATTCAACATTTGTTTTTAGTCACCAGCCATTACTGCCTCATAATGATCAAACTTTCATCTACCTTTGTTTTCTGGTGAAAAATAACAACCGTTCAATTTGGAAGTGAATTGAAGATGACAGGATGTGATAAGATCCAATCATGCTCTCACTGAGCACAGGAACATGTACTCTGAAAGGGACGGATTACAAAATGATCCTTCAAACCTAAACAAAATCATTTTCCATAAAAGCTCCTCTAAGTTACAAAAGAATAAAACAGAAATATGGACATGAAATGATTCAGAGATTCTTTATTCTCAAAGATAAAGATAAATAATAAAAATAAGTTTCTTTTTGCTAATGAGAGGAAAAAGAGGCTCAACGTGCTCAGCAAACATAGCTGACAACAGCTGAATTTCACTGGCAACGTGGAGTTGCTGAAGTCTTTTGGAGGGAGTTCAGATTCCCAGGTTGATACAGTGCTCCCTCCCAGAACTCTGACATGTATATAAACCCTGAGCTCTCCAAAGCCTACTGCCAGTTCTCTTCGTGGACTAACTACAACGGAGAGACTGAAAATGATTCCTTTCTTACCCATATTTTCTCTATTCTTGCTGGTTGTTGTTAACCCTGCAAATGCCAATGGTCATTATGACAAGATCTTGGCTCACAGCAGGATCAGGGGCCGGGATCAGGGGTAAGTCAGTTTGATGTTATAAACCTTTTTTTTTCCCCTTAGCTTGCTATATGTACAATTTTACATAAAGTTCCTTATTTATGGCTTAGTTTTTTTTTCTCTCCTACTAATCACAATGTAACAAGAAAAGGAAAAAATGAGTATTCTGTGATTTGTGTCTTAAACTTTAAGAATTATTGTCTAAATAACTTGTGCCGAATTGCTTTTTATGAAACTATAAAATTTTAATCTAATTAACAACATTTAACAGGGTGTTTATAAGTCAGCTTATGTTTTTTTCTTTTCAAATGTTTGGAATGAGGTTTTCAGAATTAAAGAATCTTGTGAGAGGCTCTCATTATGTAAACTTTGTATGTATATAAGTTCTGAAATATCTCATGTGATGTTAAGGAAATTTTCATTTAAGTTATGAATGAAAATTAAATAGGTAATGTAACATCTCTGAATGTCTTGAAGCATTTAAGAATGCTTTTGAATTCTGCATTCTGTAAAATTTGCAAAAATTATATTTCTTAGAATAAACTATGTTAACTTAGCATTTTTAAAGTTATCAGACATAATATAGTAACTTAAGCAACCATTTATTAATATTTTTTTGAAATGAATCTTGGCACCACTTCCTATGCCTCAGAGGGACTTTCATAATGCTCCAGAGTTCCCTTGCCTTACAGGGTAAATAAGACTTCCATCTCTTTAAGGGAGAAAGACACTTAAAATTTTGGCTGAGGATGCTTTAATTCTTTGACTTCCAGTCAAAGAAATAAAATATCTTATGTGCAGCCGTATTATTTAAGTTTAGCATTCATTTACTTCTGTGATTACTTATCTAGAAAAGTACAGAGTATAGTGTCTTTGGACTTAGTAAAACGTGCCTGTTTTGATGTCTGATCTGCCGTTGTCCCAGAGTCTGAAAGCTACTCCCATACCTCAAGTGGCACATATTTGGCTTAAATGGGCCAGTGCAATACCTACTATTCAAAGTAATAAGACACCTGATGAGAAAAGTATGTTAAATTTATGTTAAGTATTCTACTAGGTTAGCTTTTATGACACTGGCATTTTACTCTCAGACGTATAATTTCTGCTCTCTGTCTCTCACAGAGTTAGTGTTTCCAATGATTCAGTAGAATTGGATCAAGAATGAGATCTGTGCATGACTAAAATCACAACTTTTAAAAAACTTTAAATGTCAAATCCACATTAACTTTTTTCTTTTTTTTTTGTCACTATGACCTGCAGATATGAAAAACTAGTTGTCGTTAGGAAATTAACTCTCTTTCCTCTATCCTTTAGCCCAAATGTCTGTGCCCTTCAACAGATCTTGGGCACAAAAAAGAAGTACTTCAGCACTTGTAAGAACTGGTATCAAGGTGCCATCTGTGGGAAAAAAACGTAAGTCTCACCTTTTCCTTAATGTGCCAATTCCAAAGCCAACACTGGGACGCCCATGCCTTTCCCTGGACATATACAGTCTTCTTGAAAATGCTTTCCAAAATTGTGAGCTTAAAAAAAAAAAGGGGGATCATGTGTGAATAAAGACGAAAAATTTCCCTGCATTTCTCCCTATACCGGTGCAACTCTCATTATTCCTGAGTCTATGGCAGGGCCCGTGTGATCTGGTGTAGAAATCACTGTAAGAATCTGACTATGTCATTTCTGCTCTGGATTTGGTCTCCTTTATCTTAGGCAAGTCAATTAACCTCTATGCCTCAGTCTCCTCACTAAAGAAAAAAAAAAAAAAAAGGCCAGAAGAACAAATTGATCTGAAATATCAGGGTATTAAGGTAAAAGTTAATGCCTGCCTACAGTCATTTGGAAATTACCTAAAGTACTCCAGTTCACCCCAGAGTTCTGATCAAAAAAAACCGTCAAAGGTTGGAAAGGACTTAAGTTTTCTCTCTTCATTTAATCCAGTCATTCCAACCCAAACCACCAGATCTTCCAGTGTCCCCAAAGGTGACAGTGGAAGCTCACCACTATATTTACTATTTCAGTAGCCAAAAAGATGACTGCTTTTCAACTTAGCTATTTCACTGATTGACTTAAAATTAGAAAACATTTTGTATTACTTGATAGCTTATTGGTTTAGTCACTTAATAAGTACTTGTAGAAGAAATACAGTCCTAGACATGTAAAAGTTTAGAACTACTCATGTGGTACAAATTCTTCATTTTAAGATGAAGGAGCTGAGCATCTGTGACCTATGCTGCAGCTTACAGTAACACTGGAGCCAGGCCAGGGATAGAACCCACATCTTCACAGAGACATGGGGTCTTTAACCTCTGAGCTACAATGGAAACGCCCACATTTATTTTTAAGGGTATCTTACTATGTATATAAAATTATTTTAGGGGCCATATTTGCATAAGGTCCCTTATAGTTTACATATGTTTTCAATACCAACTAATCTTGAATTTATTTTAAAACTAGAGAACAATTTGAAAAATTAATTTCCCAATTTATTTTATCTCTTATTTTTTTTACTATTCTTAAGCCACTGTCCTGTTGATAGCATTACACTGTGCTTTTAAAATTTACATTAAGAAATGTACATTAGAGAAATAGTACTCTAAGGTCAGAAGCAGAACCGTAAATCATGAATAATCAATTGATATACCTGGCTTCAATTAGAAAAGCTTATTTATTTTCTTTTACTTA
Organism: Catagonus wagneri; assembly: GCA_004024745.2. Classification (NCBI taxonomy): domain Eukaryota; kingdom Metazoa; phylum Chordata; class Mammalia; order Artiodactyla; family Tayassuidae; genus Catagonus; species Catagonus wagneri. The sequence continues at coordinate 32,650,811 of PVHT020004944.1, forward strand.
TGCAAGACCACATATTATTAAAAATCCCACTTTTTGAAAATTTGCTTATTATAAATTTTATCATACTAAGAAAATGATTTTATTCTTAGAAGTTGGCAATATTTCTTCTAATATATCCAAATTTTTTCATTAATTCATACTTCTTGAGTACAATTATCACAACTAGATGAAAAGCCAAAAAGTGATAATCTGATTTAGCTAATATCTGGTTAATTACTAAATTAAAAGACAATTCATCTATAAAGAATTGTCTTAAGCTGTATGGTATGTAATTTATCAATTAAAATTACAAAATGATCTGTATTTCCTTTTTACTTATAATTTCCTATTTCCAATTGTTGTTTGATAAATTCATCTTCATATTTCTAGTGAGAGAAAAAAGCATTATGTGCAATTTTAACTAAAAATACTACCTATACTCAGTCCTGAAGAAGTCGAGAAAATTCCAAATGTAATTTGATAAAATGAAGGTCTGGGTTATATTTTTAATAAAGTGAAAAACAGAAGCAATTATACAGATGATTTCAGGTTATTACTTTTCCTCTTATTTTGAGTACATCTTTGCTTAAATTTTATGGGCTGTTGCCTTGATTAATTATTGCCTGTATATAACACACTTTGTTAACTTTAAACAGCAAAGTATTTTCTTAAATATTATATTCTAGTAACTTCAAACTTTACAATAATAAAATAGAATATTATAAATATTGTCTTTAGTATGATCAAAGTTAATAACTCTACTGTCAATTCAACCAAAAATAGCATTACTTTAGCAATGAGAGAGTATTTTTATTGATTGGAATGAGTTAACATATTTTTCTGATATTTCTAGTTCCTAATGAACTTATATTAATAAATATTTCTATCTGTTTATAGTTCACAAAATAATCTCCAAAGCATTGTTTTATTTGCTATTCACAACTACCCCATGAGTAGGTATTTTAGCTACTACATTCATGGTAAGTGTTTGGGGAAACTGAAACTCAAATGTATTGAAAGACTTGTTCAAGGCCACACACCTACCAAGTAGTGGCACTGGGAAACAAACTCCATTCTTTTGGCTCAAGATCCTGAAACTTTTCCACCATGCCATGAGGTTAGAGAGATATCAAGCTAATACAAAATACTTCAGTGCCAGAAGCAAGCAAACAAACAAAACCACCTGATTTCTAAATTCTCCATAAATCATGACAATAAGTGATATGCTTTGCTAAATTTACATTAAAATGTATCCTATGTAATCATCCATTTTAATATCAATTTTCTTCCCATGTACAGGACTGTGTTATATGAATGTTGCCCTGGTTATATGAGAATGGAAGGAATGAAAGGCTGCCCAGCAGGTAAAGTTTCAGCTACTGAATTAAATGAAGAATTTGTCTTGTTTGAGGAAAAAGGTCTGAAGTAGCTTGTAAGGATGTCAGCTGTGTGTGTGTGTGTGTGTGTGTGTGTGTGTGTGTTTGTGTGTGTGTATGTGGGTGGGTGTGTGTATGTGTATTTAGTGCCATGATAAATCCAAGATATAGTCCCCATATCTTGAATTTAATCATGAATTTATCATGGTGATAAAATATTAAAAAATACATCATATACACTGGGTGTTGGACAATACACAGAAGCTTAATCTAAATTTAAATTAGTTCAACTTTCCTTCAAGAACAAAAATCTCACTACAAAATACTTTTCTTTGAACTTGTCCAGAAACATGGGCTGACTACTTTTCTAGTTCAATAGCTCTGATTTTATAAGCTCCTCATATTGAGTTTGTTTCCTATAACTTGACAATTAGAGAAAAAATAGTTCATCTATTTCCTCTTTGAAATGACAGCCATTCAGATATTTAACACAAATTATCACACCCTTCCTCCAGCTACTGTCATTTCTCCAACAGAATCTTCTCTTCTCTTGGGCTCATCACCTCCGGTTCAAATGTGATATAGATTTTGGAGCCCTTACCATCACTGACAGCAACTCATGAAAACCCTCTAGTCCAGTCATTTATTTTATGATTGTGACCCAAAGCTGATGTCCACAAGCCAAGTGTATCAAAGCAGCTGAAAGAATATTAATAGAAATATTTCAGTTTGAAGAGCTCCTAAACTTCAGTTAATGTCATTGGTAACCACACCATATCATTAACTCATTTTGAATTTTCAATTAATTAAAATTGATCACAGGCCTTTTCTACATGAGGACTATCAAATCAAGTCTTCCTCTGGGATTTTTTTTTTTTTCTCATTTAGGTATAGGATTTACATGGAACCTTCTGAAATTTAACCAGTTAATTTTGACTTATTTTCCTCATCCTGTCGAAGTGTTTAATAAAATCCTGATTTTTGTAATGCAGTTTACTAATTGCGTACCTAGCACTGCAAAATTCACAAAAGTAATAGCCATTTCTCCTGTGATATTATCCAAATCATACTAAACTTCAAATAAGATAGGGTCACAAAAAATAAGTTGGCTATACCAAGCTTCAGGTTGGCATTCAGATATTAATCTTCCGAAGTTCAGGAGATATATCCTGGAAGTATTATATATTTTGATCTATTTCCTTCCTGAAATTGTGATGAAAAAAAAAAGCTCTACATATTTCTTTTAGGGACCCCAAACTCTATATTTATACACCTGTACTTAACTGTTTTATACTATTTAGGAGCTTTGAGCCAACCTGAAAAAAATTACTTTGCCATTCTTTTTCCTTTTTTTTTTTTTTTTTTGTCTTTTGTCTTTTTAGAGCCACACTCAGGGCATATGGAGATTCCCAGGCTAGGGGTAAAATCGGAGCTGTAGCCGCTATCCTATACCATAGGCTCCACAGCTCATGGCAATGACGGATCCTTAACCCTCTAAGCAAGGCCAGGGATCAAACCCACGTCCTCATGGATACTAGTTAGTTCCTTAACCTCGGCACCACGATGGGAACTCCCCTTTGCCATTCTCAATGAGAAGTGAGAAACTTTTTTTTCAGCAAAACAATTTAAGAGGCTTACTGATAACTATAACCGAACCCTTTTGACACAGCAGATTTGACGCAGACTAAAATTATACTAGGATAGTAAGTTAAAATTCATTTTCAAGCAATACAAAGGATGTGAGAAATGACATATTTCAACTCTATTATTTGACATTTGAATGGCAATTTCCATATAAAATTGATGATTTATAGAATTTTATTTCTAAAATTATCAGTTAAGTGTATTGGACAACTTGACGTAAAGGTTAAATCATTGTAAAGTTATATTCTTGAAATGTTATTGTAAGTACATATTCATTTCTTATTTCAGTTTTGCCTATTGACCATGTTTATGGTACTCTGGGCATCGTGGGAGCCACCACAACACAGCGCTATTCTGATGTCTCAAAACTGAGGGAGGAGATTGAAGGAAAGGGATCGTTCACTTACTTCGCACCCAGTAATGAAGCTTGGGACAACCTGGATTCTGTAATTTATTATTTTTATGAATATAATTTTTTGCTGTTTTAATTTTATTTTGATTTATTAACTTGAAAATTAATAAATTGTATGTTTCTGTTGTACATAAAAGGGTGAGTTATTGAAGGTAAGGAACAAATTATTTTAAGACATCCAGTGATGGAATAACACCCCAGCAAGCTCATGGACTAGTTAAAAAAGGCAAACCAATAGTGGACTGAACAAGGACTTGTTAATATTCTATTTTACCTCTTTTCTATTTCCCTTTTGGTTATGAGGAAATATATGTCATTTTAGATGACATATCATAGAAAGGCAAGTTAAGAAGCCTCATGGAATTTAAAATTTATAATATGCTATATTATGTATAATTATTACTTTAATTATATGTAAATATATATGTCTGTTCAGAGATTGGCAGATTTATAAACATGTGTGAACATTTAAATGAAGGGTTGTAAGCAACACATTTGTTTTTCAGGTGTTTTTTTTGGTGTGCCTGGTCTGATTTACAACACACTAAATTATGACTCGATACCCAAATCTGTAAAACTGGTGTAGAAGATATCCCCACTTTCTACTTGATATGACGATGAACTGATAATTACTACTAGAGTCACATAACATTTAGTAAAACTTAAGCAGATTCCTTTAGATTTTATCTTGCTACATTAACTGCATGGATGATTGATTGGAACCTTCTCTCTTTTGGTTGTCTTTGACTGCCTCTCTAACCACCTTTCTGGTTCCTTTTGCGGACTCCTCTGCTTCCTTGCCTTAAGAGAATGGTCTTACTAAAATCTCCTCCGGAAACTATCCCCAGCAGTTTATTTGTACGACCGATGGTCTCTGCTTTCACTTTAACACACAGAACAATTAAACCCCAGGAGAATACTTCTAACATCCATCTTCATATTTCTCCTTGGATACACCATCTTTATTTTTAAACAAAACATTATCTAAAAAATATGGCACTTTCTTTCTCCCCATAAACAACCGCTTTCTGCTGTTCTTTTTCATAATTGGCCATATTTCTTTCTCCCCATAAACAACCGCTTTCTGCTGTCTCTTTTCCATAACTGGCCATACCAATCTCAGAGTTCGAACTTGAAAATTGTGAGTCATCCTTACTTCTCCTCTTTCAAAATCTTAGAAACAACTGTTATCCACTCACATCGAATTTTTCACCCCCATAAGACTCTCCTTTCTGCTATGCATCACTACCAGATTAACTTTCCTAAAGTCCAGGCTGATCATTACATTCCAATGCCACAAAAGCTTCAGTGGCTCCATTGCCAATTCAACTTACTCTTCACTAGGGCACAAAAGTCTTCTATTTTATTGTCCCGTATAATTTTCTAAAATTCTTTCTTACAATTATCTGAGAAATGTAAAAGTACACAATAACCACTCTGGACAACTTCTGCTTTCTCAACATTCACCAACTGGGATTAAAATGAACAACATCACATCATTCCTACCCTATAGACTCTAAAAGACCTATCTCCAAAGCTTGAATTGCTGGCTACCTTCATTTGGCCCCAAAAGTATTTTTTTCTTCTCCTGTCCTTTATCTTACTATGTTTATTTTTACCTGTTGTTATAAGTCGAGACTTCACCTTACTTACCATTGTATTTCTCATAAACACCAAGTGCAGTATGAAATAATATGGTATTGTATGAGCAAAAAGGTATAGGATAGTTGAATTCTTGGATTTTTTATAGAATAAACATCAAATGCTTATTAAAACTCCAATGATGTATACAAATATAATGCCATTTTTGTTTTCTACTTCCAATATTTTAAATATTGATAAATCTATATCCCCTAAGCCTTTACATCAAAATCATCTCTTCATAAGTATATTCACTAAAAACAAATATACTTCATAAGTATATTCACTTTACTTATAAAACTTCTTAATCAACTAAAACACCGTAATTTTAAGTTATTTCTGTCAATTTGGTTTAATGGTCTGGATAATTCAGTGAGAAAATAACAAGAAAGCAGAAATTGGGTGATCATGAGAATTTTAATAGTTAACTACAATAAAATAAACTTCTGTCATTTTACTTTTTCCTAGGATATTCGTAGAGGTTTGGAGAGCAATGTAAATGTTGAATTATTGAATGCTTTACATAGCCACATGGTTAATAAGAGAATGTTGACCAAGGACTTGAAAAATGGCATGATTATTCCTTCAATGTATAACAATTTGGGGCTCTTTATTAACCATTATCCCAATGGGGTAAGTTTCACTAATAAAAAGTACATTGACTTTAATTTTTTTCTGTACCTTTTTTATAAGGTCGATAGAAATAATAAAATGTTAGTGAATGTAAGTGGCATATCATGACTTTTCCCTACATCTAGAGCATGTAAATTTCTAATTCAGTGACTGATTACTACTAAAGAGTTAGTGAGAAGAAGAAATTAAATTGGCAGTTCATTGACAGTAGACCTAGCTGTTCTACAAAAGGAAATTTTAGTATTTGATATATTTGAAAACCTAGTAAGAGACAAAATAATAAATAAGAATTTATCAGATAATTTATTAAAGAATAATCAGAGAATGTGTACTCATTATTCACCCTCTGACTACTATACTGATTTAGGTTCCTGTGTGTTTGGATAACATCTTTGTGGGAAATTTCTAACAGGGTCATAGAGCTCTTTGATCAGATTCCTAGGGACGAAAAGGGTCAGCTATGATGCAATATTTAAGAAATCACCGAAACAGAACTGCTTATATTTATACAATAATTACTTCTGTCTCAGAACTTTTTTTAGGATTAATTAGACTACATAATTCATTGATTATATTAGAAATAGTGTAAGACTATCTCTATAAAAGAAAGAGAATAAAAGCAGTAACTAAAAAATGTTTTTGCCTTGTGTTACTAGATATGTTAAGGGTAACTGCATTTGAGATCTCAACTGGTTCAATTTTCTCTTAGATTTTTTATTTTAGATATAGCAATACGTAAGTCTTCAACTTCAGCCCCAACATTCAGAATGTCAGTTCATGTTATATTTGCCAATAAACATGAAAAATAGGAAACGGGCTTGCAAGTCTTCATGATCAATGGATAGCTATGATTTCTGCAATTTGATTTTTCTCGAATAATTATAGGTCGTCACTGTTAACTGTGCTCGAATCATTCATGGGAACCAGATTGCAACAAATGGTGTTGTACATGTCATTGACCGTGTCCTTACACAAATTGGTACCTCAATCCAGGACTTCATTGAAGCAGAAGATGACCTCTCCTCTTTTAGGGTAAGTACAAGAAGTAACAGCAGATTGTCTTAGACCATTGAAATTCCTCCTCTTTCCTTCTCAGGGTCTAAAGAAAACAAAATAAAACAAATAATAAAAGACTATTAAATCTGGCAGAAATTTAACAAAGATATTTCTTGAAACTAAATGGTTTTCATTTTACACAGAATAAATCATCTCCTCATATGAAATAACAATATTTATGTGGGCATGATAGGTAAAAAATGATCAGTTACATGACTAGTATATTAGTGCACTTAGAATGTGTTCATCAGTTATTACATTTACTACCTTATTTCTTCAGTCACATGAGCATTGGCAGAATTCCCCATCTAACAGACAGTTTGAGGAAAGATTGAAAATATGTGGTCGGTTGTGCAAAAAATAACACTGTAAAGATCTAACAAGAGTTAGATCTAATTTCTACAGTTTTTTAAAGAATCAACTCCATCATGTCAGCCTAGACTGAGGGTGTTGTAGTTTTCTTCTGGATTTGCAATGTGCAAGCCTTTAAAAAGCACATTTGTGTTTCAGGCGGCTGCCATCACATCTGATATATTGGAGTCCCTTGGAAGAGATGGTCACTTCACACTCTTTGCTCCCACCAATGAAGCTTTTGAGAAACTTCCACGAGGAGTTCTAGAAAGGATCATGGGAGACAAAGTGGCTTCTGAAGGTACTTGAGTGTCTTTTTCTAGGAGAAACCTCCCAGAATTTCAAGAAAAGGAAATGAAAATGAGATTATGTCCTGCCAATATCATCAGCTTTGATAAGAAAAGACAAAGAAAAACTTTTCTTCTGAGGTGGACTCTAAAAATCTTTAAAGACAAAGTCCTTGAAAGAGTAGGCAAAATAATTAAACTGTAAATTTAAAATTAAAATAATTAATCAGGATGTCCTAAAGATCACATTCTTTTGCACTGCCTTTATGTAAATCAGTAGCAGACATTAAAAATAATTAGAAAATGTGGAAAAGAAATAGTGGGTGATCAAAATTTAATACTGTATATATATTATTCAATGCTTTTCATTCTAAATTTATGCTAAAGCTGATTTGAGAAACTTGCATGGTTCTCTTTGGTCACTACTGATCCACAGAAGTTGGCTTCTTTCCTGTGTCTCTTTTTAGTTTCAACCAGATTTTATGTTGTGACTGGCACATTTCAGTTAGCCTACCTCAAATGTGCTTTTTAACCAATTTAAGATGAGAAATTTTGATACAGATATAGAAATAATACAGAATCGGCCCAGATTTCTTCAAGAAATCTTTATTTTGGCTACTTTCTAGATGTTGTCTTTAGGGTGGCCACAAACCTTCAATTTGTAAAAAACACAGTATCTGCTAAGCACGAGAAAGTCATGCTCAATGAAATGACAGATGCCTCTACAGCTATTCTGTTATGAGTGGCTAGGGCAAGATATTGCTTTGGTATTTGGAACAAGAAATGCTCACAAATAGCTTTATAGGCCTTCTAAAAGGTGCAATTTTTTTTTTTTTTTTCCTTTTAGGGCTGCACCTGTGGCATATGAAGTTCCCAGGCTAGGGGTCAAATAGGAGCTATAGCTACTGGCCTACGTCACAGCCACAGCAACACAGGATCTGAGCCCCATGTGCGGCCTACGTTGCAGCTCATGGCAATGCCAGATCCTTAACGCACTGAGCGAGGCCAGGGGTCGAAACTGCATCTTCATGATATTAGCCAGGTTCATAACCCACTGAGCCACAGCGTGAACTCCAAGGAGCACATATTCTTGTGTTCACATCAGAAATTACTTTCTTATGACAATAGGTACTTGATTTAACACATTATCTAGAACTACACAATCATTTCATGCAGCTGATCTTCCCTTCTTCTTACTTCCTACTGAGTATACTAATTTTATTGTAGAGTTGATGGAAAAAAAAATTCTAGAACATAAACAGAATTTTAAAACCTTAGGTCAATACTTAGGTCTTATATGTGTATTATAGTTCTTAGAATACTTAGTTCCAAGGTGAAACCTATCTTTTAGGGCTAAATGATATTTACCTTGTTCTGAAAGCTTGCTCTTTTTACTTTGTCCTCCAGCTCTCATGAAGTACCACATTTTAAACACCCTCCAGTGTTCTGAGGCTATCACGAGTGGCGCAGTCTTTGAGACCTTGGAAGGAAACACAATTGAGATAGGATGTGATGGTGACAGCATAACCATCAATGGAATCAAAATGGTGAACAAAAAAGATATTGTGACAAATAATGGTGTTATCCATTTGATCGATCAGGTCCTGATTCCTGATTCTGGTGAGCAACAGTTTCATTTCTTTTGCCTAACTACCATTTTCCAATTATGATGCCTCAAGAGTAAGCCCATGGAACAGAAATGTGCAGTATAAGGAAAGATGAGAAGCACAAACACAAAATAAACAATGAGCTGAGTACTAAATAGGTAGCTTGTGTAGTCATGGGCATTGAACTTTGGCTTTCCAGAGTTTCTTACACTTAACATTTATAAAGATTACTTTAGTGCCAAAGTTCTTCTTGAAAATGGAAGGAAAGATACAATCAAGTGGTTACATGTGGATAAATAAAAGAGCTATGGCACTCACAGGAGCAGAGAGACACGATGCGAGCTATAGAGAATTAAAGAAAACTGAAAAGCAGGAAGTCAGAAAGATATTTTCCTTAAGAAATTCTTTGGTTATCAGCCCCGGGAAAGGGAAGCTGGAATTCTCTTACTGGGGGCAGGCAGGACATCTTAGTGCCTTGCCAGTGCTGCAAAGAGCTTGTGGAAAATAGCCAAGGACTGATTTACTAATTTCATGATGGTAATAATAACGATGACATTGTTTGAATGGTGATGGTTTATTTACAGCCAAACAAGTTATTGAGTTGGCTGGAAATCAGCAAACCACTTTCACAGACCTTGTGGCCCAATTAGGCTTGGCTTCTGCTCTGAGGCCAGATGGAGAATACACTTTGCTGGCGCCTGTGAATAACGCATTTTCTGGTATGTACTGGTCACTGTCATTCCTGTCTTTCCTCCCTTCATCGTGATTGTTTGTATTTTGAAAGAATAGATATTTTGTGAGGTGTTGATTAGTTTCTTCATTGACTACACAGATATATGCTCTTCATTTCAAAACATTTCATTATAACAGATAACAGGAAGGGAATGTTTGTGATAAGGGGTCTTCAGTTATTTTGTGAATCTGATCACATTTCCAGCACACACAATGGATCTATTAATAGATCTTAAGAAAAATAAATCTAATTTATTTAATACCAACATAATATTTAGGAATACATGGGTACATTTTGCAAGTTAGAATTTGAAAGGAAGGTTTCAAATTGCAAATAAATAAAGAAAATATTATGCACTTCCATACTATGATGTCAACTATTTTTGCAAGTATTGACCCAGAAGCTGTTATTCAAGGTATGTGTTTAGATTAAAAAAAGACTTAATAAAGACATCTTTAAATTATCAGGCAAAAACTAGCGACTACAAAATATAATATAATCTTTTTAATTTTTTCCCAAATACTAAGCTGTTACATAAGTAATGATAGAAAATCATTAACAAGAAAATACAAGTTCCTAGAAAAGCTGTTTTTCCTCTTTGTAATACCAATGTTCATATTTGTTGACAGCAACCCACTTTTAAGAGGTTATGTTCTTTAACTCTCTCTCCACCAATCAAAATAATTTTACAAATCATTCACCAGTAATTTCTCATGTGACTAAATGGATATCAAATTCTCAGAGAATCTTGGCCAATCTTATTAGAGTTTAACTTTTGCAGTGACCACATAAAACCATGTGGCCCTCACAGAGATGAAAACCATTGTTTGAACTTCTTGAAATCATGTAGACATTTGATGATATAGCTCATAGAGTTTTAATTGGTTCTCATAATTCCTAGCCTTCAGCCTCTAATCAACTCATGCAGTATATAAGTGTAGGATCCAATAGATCAATAGTATTGGGAGTTATCCATTTTCATGATTTTCTTTTACAGGAGAAATTTTAATGCTTTCTAAATAAAATAACCCTCCTTTATAATGAATCTACTTATAGATGACACTCTGAGCATGGACCAGCGCCTTCTTAAATTAATTCTTCAGAATCACATATTAAAAGTAAAAGTTGGCCTTAATGAGCTTTACAATGGACAAAAACTCGAGACCATTGGAGGCAAACAGCTCAGAGTCTTCGTGTATCGCACAGTAAGTAAATCAGAACAAGATAAAATACCACACTGACCTAAATTGTCAAATGACATGGCCTTCTCAAAGAAAATTCTTATAACAAATGCTTCTCAGAATTTTTTAATGTGGCTTTAATAGTTAAATATTCATAGGAAAAGACTATGAGGAAAGTATACAAAAAGTGCTATATATTAATAATTCTAATAATTTTCACTCATTTCATTATAAATTACCTTTTCTAAAGCTTTATTTCAATTCCATAAATCACTAAAACTCCTTTAAAATAAGCTTTTGCCTTATAGAGTCCCATACTTTACTGTTTACAAGGTAATGTTTATATTGAGTCAAATATTTAGGTTGAGCTTTTCCTGTAAGATCACCATTTAGCAACCGAATCTCTTCTAGCCAACTTTCAAGATTAACTCTTAGAGACACATAAGGATTTCTATAAAATGGTTCCAATGTACTTTATCTTAAGTAAAATTTCTAGGAAAGATTACTTATCAAAATTACGGTGCTACTAGTGGTGCTGTTCAGTTTCTGTCCAGAAAACATTGCAGCTACAGCTAAAAAGAATTAATAGAAGTGAAGCATTAGCTAGAACTGAATATGACCCAGTGCTGCTGCACATTTTAAATGATGCAGAAAACAGGCTGCATTCTAAATGATACATATATAAATATTACATTTGTTAAAAAATGCTATAACTTAGTAATTAGACAACATTTGATAGGTCTTACAGTCAAGACAATATAGTAAATCTTTGTGAAAAATCATAAGAGGCAGAGAAGTCCTGAAACTTTATGGTTAAAGAAGGTCCTTAAAAGGTTAAGGGGCTAAAGTTTATTAAAGAGGGTCTGTAAGAATGATCAGAACCTGGAGAGGAATGACAGAAAATGCAGAAGTGGAATTATATGGAAGGTATGTTATTTACTAACTAAACTGGCTTTCCCACACACAGGGTAGCTTGCCTAGTAGTGGAAAACCTAAGATAAGCAAAGTGAGATCAGACTGTACACAACCTTAAACAGAGGAGAGAAACTATTTTCTCTGGCTTTAGAAGTTAGTGGACCTCTTAGAAGAGCCTATCCAGAAATTCTATTACACAGCTTCTTCCATATAGGAAATTTCAGGTAGGAAATTGTCAGCTGTATCTTCCTTTTCTTTTCTAGGCTGTCTGCATTGAAAATTCATGCATGGTGAGAGGAAGCAAGCAAGGAAGAAATGGTGCAATTCACATATTCAGAGAGATCATCAAACCAGCAGAGAAATCCCTCCATGAAAAATTAAAACAAGATAAGCGCTTCAGGTAAGCTTACTAGTTTCACCTTCATAAAAGAATAAGAGCTTTAGGCATAGTTTTGTTTCACAGTAAGTATCCCAGAATGCATTTAGTATTTAATATTGTGGAGAATAGAAATTCCTTTTTATTTTTTGGCTCTTAAGGGCTGCACTTGCAGCATATGGACAGTCCCAGACTAGGGGTCAAATCGGAGCTGCAGCTGCTGGCCTACACCACAGTCACAGCAACGTAGGATCCGAGCCACATCTGTGACCTACACCATAGCTCACGGCAATGTCAAGTACTTACCCACTGACCAAGCCCGGGGACCAAACCTTCATCCTCATGGTTACTAGTTGGTTTCATTACCACTGAGCCACAACGGGAACTCAGAGAATATAATTTATTTATTTTGCCTTTTGTCACTTTTTAGGGCCGCACCCACGGCATGTGGAGGTTCCCAGGCTAGGGGTGTAATCGGAGCTGTAGCCACTGGCCTACGCTGCAGCCACAGCAATGCAGGATCTGAGCCGCGTCTGCAACCTACACCACAGCTCACGGCAACCCCGGATCCCTAACCCACTGAGCAAGGCCAGGGATCGAACCCGCAACCTCATGGTTCCTAGTCGGATTCGTTAACCACTGCGCCACAACGGGAACTCCCAGAGAATATAATTTAGAATGAGGTATGTACAAATGTTTTCAAAACGAAAATCTACTCAACACTATTTTTCTTCCTGGTGCAATGCAATAAGATTTTGTGAGTAAAATAAATAAATAAACCATCTTCAAAAATTGAACAGACTGAACTACTCCTTGCAATTTTTTTTATATAAGCTTTTAAAAAATGATATTGTATATACTAACAAAGATTATTTGGCAGACTATTAAATAAAAAATGCTTGTATTGTTATAAAATGTGACTGTCAAGTTTTATAGGATAAAAACAGAGTTCAGGAAATTTAAAGACCTTATGTATATTTAAATGATTTTTCCATAGGCAAACTTTAGCAGTAAAATACATTTGAAACATATGAAAATGTATGAACAATTTTCTCATGCTTCCACAGATAGAGACTCTATTCTCTTCCATGTGTGTTGGGTAGGCATACCTAGATTAAATCTAACAGCATAAACATGCCCTTCCTGCTTAGCATCTTCCTTAGCCTACTTGAAGCTGCAGACTTGAAGGAGCTTCTGACACAGCCTGGAGATTGGACCTTATTTGTGCCAACCAATGATGCCTTTAAGGGAATGACTAATGAAGAAAAGGAAATTCTGATCCGTGAGTAGACGTGATGACCAGATATTAGACCCTTGACTTTGGGATCACATTTCTTCCTCAAGCATTCCTGACCAGAGGTCAGCCCTAAAAACATTCCCTTTTTCATACGCATGGCTAACCTTCGTCTCCTTTAGTTCCACTTAAGGTATGCAGAGGGTCACTTGGAAATGTTCTCAATTAACTGCTTAGCGTCATGTTGTTGGGCTAGATGTTCACTTATATTATTTCTATTAAAGACCACACAATTAGGTAACAAAAAGAAAAATAGTCACAATTTCAAAAATAACTTGATTTTTTTTTCCTCCCAATAAATTGGATAATATTTTGATTGAGCTAACTGAAGAGACTGTATGTTTTGACATAGCATCATATCCCTTTGAGAGAACAATGAGAAATTACAGTATGGAAAAAATAAAGACAAATATTTTCTCCTTAGTTCTCCTACTATCAAATTGTCAGAATATATGACTTTCTGTTAAATAAATATATGTTTTCCCCCAGGAGACAAAAATGCTCTTCAAAACATCATCCTTTATCACCTGACACCAGGAGTCTTCATTGGAAAGGGATTCGAACCTGGGGTTACTAACATTCTAAAGACCACACAAGGAAGCAAAATCTTTCTGAAAGGAGTAAGTTCTCTCGAAGGAATCTGGACAATGTCCATCTATCACTCAATTATCTTCATGTTCATATTTCATCAGATTTTCCACTAATACTATCCTCTGTTTTAACAGGTAAATGATACACTTCTGGTAAATGAATTGAAATCAAAAGAATCTGACATCATGACAACAAATGGTGTCATTCATGTTGTAGATAAACTCCTCTACCCAGCAGGTTGGTAATTACTGAATTCCTTAAAGGACTATATCTTTTTCAGTAGAAACCTAGGTTTTTATTTCACCTATTCTTACCAATATTCATTTAATATTCCTCTTCACAGACATACCTGTTGGAAATGATCAGCTGCTGGAAATACTTAATAAACTGATCAAATACATCCAAATTAAGGTATGGATATTGCATGTGTTTCTAATGTGTTGAACAGATACTGCTGATTTAACATAAGAGACTAGAAGTGTATGCATTAATAAGTAGATGACATTGGGCGTGCATTGCTCTTTGTTCATTATGCACCACTGGCATCATTTCTTCATGGTTTTATTCAAAGAGTATCTAATAAAAGCTACTTGGGGCCAAGAAGTGTGTTAAGTATTCTGAACAATAGTAAGCTGAATCAAACATGGCCCTTTATTTAGAAAATTTACAGTCCCTAGGGAAGCCAAGACACTTAGGCTTAAAAGCATAATTTTTCTATCATCAAATATTTTTGCTATGGAATAAAAGGGAAAGATAAAGTACTTGTAAGAAATTTTCACTAATCACAATAGTTAAATATTCCAGAATATTCTGGGATATTTATTGGGTTGAATATTGGTATTCAGACATATTCAGACAATATTTGAAATATTATTTAACAAACATTTAATTTGGGATTAACTATTCTATAATTTGTAAAATACTGAGTAACAAATCCAATCATTTTACACCATTTACCCAATAGTAGGGAATTGGAAGGTGATTTACTTGAAGACTTCATTTCTAGTAAATGTAATGATGGCTTTACTATTTTTACTTTACTAAGAATTAAAAATCATGGTGCCAGGATTTTAATACAACCACATTTCATGTTACTAAACATAAATATCTATTTTCAGTTTGTTCGTGGTAGCACCTTCAAAGAAATCCCCATAACTGTCTATAGTAAGTACATAATGAGTATTTGTCACATACGAATGACAAGATGTTAAAAAATAAACACTTATTTTCTCCGTATTTACAGAGATGATTGATAATCTGGTATTTAGAATTCCAAACAATGGCAAATCTCACCCCACTTGAAACAGGGTTTGAGGTCTGGATGAGACCTTTTAGCCGAGACTATACCCTTCAACTCCAATGAACCACTTCCTCACTCATCTTCTAGATATTATATATGTATAAGATATATGATATACCATATAAATATATGATATACCATATACAGATATGACAGCTAGCATGGCAAAGAGGCAGGGGAAAAAGACATACAAACAGAAGAGAGATGGCTAAAAGGCACCCAAGAGCCATCTGAAAATTCAAATGTATAAACCCTGAAATAATGTTGCTGAAAGATTTGTAGCTCATTCCATTCTCAAGCCCTCAGCCATCCAAAGGCAGGCTATCAGAGAACTCTAATGTTTATGAGCTTCCCATTCAAAACTGGATGAAGGAACAACAACAACAAAAATCTGTCAGGTAATAAACCTAGACTTTCTAGAATCTAAGGTTCTTTTATTCCTGACTCTACCAGATTATCAAAATTAAAGCTCTGCTTCTTAACAATGGTAAAGAGTATTTTATTTGCATTAATGTAACTCACTGTGTTTCTTATTCAACATGGCTTTTTTTTTCTTTGTCTTTTTTTCTCTCTTCCATTTCCGCTTTCAAAGCAGAAATTCTTTCCATTTTGTTTTGACTCTAAAATTCAACACTCAAAATGTATCAGTAGCTAAAGCGTTGCTTCAATTCTCACATTTATCTTGGCTAGAAATTATTCTATTTTATACCATGGGCATCCTGTTATTTAACTAAGAAAAATGTCCTTGAGACTTGCACTAGATATGGAAAAGGAGAAAAGATGATGTAAGGAGCAAAACAAAATGACTGCTGCTCTTACTGATTTCAACTATGTAATATTAATATAAACAATCTTAGTATCAGGCCAGCTCAGCACTGTTTCAAAGATTTAGTTGAAATATTTATCATTCAACTTGGCATAAATCCCAGTATGGAAGTATACAATTGTGTTAAAGATATTTATACTAAATTAAAAAACACTAAAGGGCTCTATTCATCAGAAATGCTATGTCATTTTTCTCCATTAAAAATGTACTGCATTTCTCTACCTTTCCTTCTTATCCATAAGAGGTCCATCACTTTCTCTACATGGCAACGCAATATTTTGCTTACAATGAGCCAAACTGTTGTACTTTCTTTATTTTCCTCTACTTAAATTGGATCCTCTTTCACGGAGAACAAGGTACATTTTCGGAAATTATGCAAGTCTAATGAATCTTGCATACCTCCTCACAGCTCTGAAAAGAGCTCTGAGATTTACGTTTTAGAATGTTTCTTTAATGCCTCTCCAGCCTGTACACTGTTATTTGGAAGCACATTTCAAATAGAGATAGAGACTAATTAAACTAAAGATTCCATTTTCATGTTCCTTTATTGACTTGTCTCTAAAACTTCTTTAATTTCCTTAATATTCTTGTTCCTCAAATACCATTAAATTGTATGGTGTGGGGATTCTCTTTAGCATACGTTATCAAATATATGACATTTAAGGTGGAGAGGAACAAAATCAATACTTAATCCTCAGCCTACTCGTTAAAACTATTTACGTCTTCAGAAAAGCAAAACTAAAACAAAACTAGGAAACAGATACAAACATTCTAAACTGTCAGCTTCTTAACATGAAGTGACCTCTGTGGATCTGATCTTCATGGAAAGGTTCCTCTGTGGCCAGCCCACCTGTGGAATCAATAATTGGATACACCAACTTGATATATTAAGAATTTCATAATCTGATGTCTCAATATATGAAATCTGAAATAACTGAAACATAGCCATGATTAAGCCTTTGAATCCATATTAATTCAAAGAGTTGACATAGCTAAACATCTCAGAAATCTGAAATGAGAATATGACAGAAATCCAAACTCTCTAACATCTTGACTTTAATGTGTCAACACAATCTGTTATAATTGCAGAGAGAGCTTTAGTGCATTAGATAATTAACCCATTTTTTTAGGCTCTAATTAGAAATTATAAAAAGCCAATAGCTCTGGGATATGGCTCCAGAGGCACACTTCCACTTAATCTGTACAACCAAAAGTCAACCAAATAGTTGGCTGCTATTTCAAATACATTTTGCACATTATTATTTCAGTTGGGTGGATGACATACATTCAAAATACATAACTTTCAACATAAAAAGATGATGATGATAAAGCTGAAAATTAGAGCCATTTTAGCCTATTACTTAAAAACCGATCATATCATGTTTGTTGCATAGAGCTTGTATCTGGCTGGCTGAAATTCATTTTTACTTTTAAGTATTCTAAACTAATTTTCATATTTTCCTTTCTATATCATTGTTATCAAATGCATGAAAAATATATTGAGTCTTTTTCTTTAGATATCTTCTAATTGAGAAAGAAACCAACAATGCAATTTAAGATATTATGAATTGCATGAAATTAATCATGTTTGTCTTTGTTGCTATGCAGCCAATATTTTCAAGAAGTACAAAAGAAGGTAAAGTGCTTTAGTGGTACAGTTCAAAATTATAGATTTCTAGGTAGAATTCCTTACTTAGTATCTGTTTCACTGGAACAAATCCAAGTCACTGGACTTCAGAATTCATCATCTGGACATACGAAGATACTAGGTTATGTACCACGAATATTTCCTGTATATGACTGCCTGAACAGTTACCACATCTGATACCTCAGTACCCAAAAAAGACAATTTTGTTCAGGTTGTTTTTTTGGAAACATCATTTATGTTCCACTTTCTATACTTTCAGCCACTAAAATTATAACCAAAGTTGTGGAACCAAAAATTAAAGTGATTGAAGGCAGTCTTCAGCCTATTATCAAAACTGAAGGTAAAAAAATCGGTATTATAACATGGTTCCTTAAAAATCCATATAATAGACTTGAATGTATCTACATTCTTTTTGAAACTAACATGCTAAATATTTCTATACCAATGGCATGCTCATTTAACAGTAGAATGCGGAATGCAAATTATTTAGCAGAGTAGATAGTGCATTCCTAATACTTTCAGTACATTTGCTTGTATTTTATTTCATTGAACTTAATTCGACATTGCATTACCACTAGTACCCAGATACTGACTAAACAAATCCTGAGTTTATAATACATTAAACAGGTACATATACTTATCTCCTGATATTTCAGACAAGAAAAGTTGATTTTCTCTCTACCCCTACTGTCTGTGTTAGCCAATTCCAGTATCTCTAATGCCCTCTTCATTTCACATATTTTAATTAATTCCAAAGGATAAGACCTTAAGAATTTATCATTTCCATGTCTAAGCATCTTAATGTGGTGAATGGCCACAGAGAATAGACAAGGTTATAGTTATTATTCTGTAAAAAGAAATAGTCTTCCAAATAAGATATAGATTATGCCTTCAATTGAATATCAAGAAAACTATTATTGTAATCATCTTTATTTTGGTATTTCTTCTCATTTTAAGAATTAAGATGCCAACCTCTTGAATACTTGAATACTTTTGTCTATTCCTCTAAAAGTGAGATTTCCAACTTAGATGTTGGAAATACGTATTGAAAAATTTATTTCCTAGCTAATTAGTTATCTACATTTTTATATATTCTTGAGATTTAAAACTGAGGTATTTGGAACTTTTTTTTAATACCATACCTATTGTCAGCTTTGAGAATTTGATTGCTCTTATATATTAATGAAAAGAACTTGGTGTTTTAAGATGAAGTTAAATCACAGAAATTTTTGTTGAGAATATGTTTCTAGCTTGTTTTAATGAAAAATTATAAAATGATCCTTGATTTTAAAATTCTTTTACTCTTTTTTAAAAATTAGATTCCCTAAAATTTTTTATAATCACTTGTACACAGCTTCTACAGAAGCTTCTATAGAAATCATTCACATGTACTATTTTTTAATTGATTTTTTGTTTAAAAATTTTTTATTAATTTGATTTATATACATGTACTATTCTTATTTTCAGAGATTCTTCTCTTTTCTTTCAAGCTTCTTCATTCAACCCACTTATCTTCCCAATCTTTTTGAGCAGCATTTTATTAATCTTTCTTGGGTTCTTCCTATGAAAGGGACTAGGATGAAAAATGGGATCATGTAACCTATGCATTAATAACCCTTCAGTTTAAAAATTCAGAAGTTTTACTTTATGTAGCATAATGAAGGAGACAAATACTCTTTGGCAGCCATTTACAACTGTTTAGCCCTAGGACTGCTATTGGCATTTCCTTCTCACTGTTAGAACTTTTGCTTGAAGCACTGATAACTCGAATTCTTACTAAATAAATTATACTCTAAGACACTATTTTTTAAATGTTTCTTATAAAAAGTACTTAACTAAATTTTAGAATTAGGAATAAATCAACTGAAGTTCAATTCAACAGACACTTATTCAGCACCTATTGTGCTGAGTACTCTCCTAGGTACCCATGAGGAATAAATATGAAAAAAAATTGTAATAAAAAATCTGCCTTAACAGAATTTAAAGATAGAGGATGTTTCTGCAATTCCAGGCTAGGCTCTCCTAAAGAAATGCCTATTGGGACATTTTATTAAATAATTTTCTGTTCTTAAACTCCTTAGGTGTTCTTTCCTTTTGAAATTTTCACACCTTAAAAAGTTGGCCTTAACGTTTTGATACTCAAAGTCTGTTGGCCCCATAGATCAAATATTATGGTGTGAAATACTTATTGTTTGAAAGAATTATACTCTTGTTTTCATTATTTTAGATTGTACTAGGGTATTTAATTCTGGGTAATGGTGTAAATTGACAATTTCTGGACAAAAAAAATCCTCTCAAAGATATGCAAATATAGTTACATTCAACTGTTAAAGGGTACTAATTACAGTATGAGTTAAATGTACTGAACTCCTCTAAGAAATAGTCTTGATTAACTAATGTGGTAATCAGCTTTCTAACATTCAAAATGATTTTCTCTGGGAGCAAAATCATTTTGCAAGTCAAATGCAAAAAAAAAAAAAACTTTTGCATTTGAAGGACTGTTCAACTATTAATTAGTAAATATTTGCATCATTCGCATATAGAAGGTAAGTACTCAAATCCATTTTCCCAGGAAACCTGAACTTCGTATCTTAAAGGTAGGCATAACTGGGCTTTTTAATTTTATTAGTTTATTTTATGTCTTTTTAGGTTTGCACTCGTAGCATATGGAGGTTCCCAAGCTAGGCGTCAAATTGGAGGAGCTTTAGCAACCGGTCTACGCCACAGACACAGCAATGTGTGATTCAAGCCGTGTCTGCGACCTACGCCACAGCTCATGGCAACGCCGGATCCTTAAGCCACAGAGCGAGGCCAGGGATCGAATCTGTGGCCATTCTAAGAGACTGATGGATACTAGTCATATTCGTTTTCACTGAGACAAGACTGGAACTCCACTGTTGGGCTTTTATTATTTTCAGTCTTATGCCCATTAGATGAAAAAAATGTAAGATGTTGAGTTATTAAAGAATTAAATTAGGAGTTCTCTTGTGCTGCAGTGGGTTAAGGATCTGGCGACGTCACTGCAACAGCTCAGGTCACTGCTGTGGTGTGGGGCTGATCCCTGGCCTGGGAACCTCCATCTGCTATGCGCATGGCCCCCAAAAAATTAAATTAAAAATTTCATAAGAAAGAGAGTAATAAATAATATCAGTATGGTAAAGTAAGAGCTACGCTAGTTATCATCAGAGCAACTCAAATATGTATATGCTGTATGATTCCCAAACTGTAGCCACATTTAATAGTTTATGCGATCACAACTAGATGGATCAATTAAACATCAATTTAAATGCTAAAGCAGGTGAAAGCTATTTTAGTAGCCTATCAATAGACTGAGTCATTTTTTTCACAAATACTGCCTATTTTAAAGACAACGGGAAATAGTTAAAACAATTTCATAAAGTCTAAAACCACTTTGACATCTGAGCCATACTAAATGTTGAAATAAATTTCTGTTCTTGTAAACTTAAAGGACTGCATTAATATGATAATTTGTCTCCTAAAACAATGCCTCAGGACCCACGATAACAAAGGTCAAAATTGAAGGGGACCCTGAACTGAGACTGGTTAAAGAAGGTGAAACTGTAACTGAAGTGATCCATGGAGGTGCGTTATATGTGTTTCCTGTAGCCTGGTTAGGATCACTGTGAACTTTTTGAAATACTATTGGTTTAAATATATTGAATATCTGATGTTTTCTCTTGACTTTTGTTTTATATAAATTATGGGAACACTTTTCTCAGTTATGGATTCTTATTACCCAGTCAATTAAATAATGATTACCTTTTAATGGATCTAGTTGGAATTAATTTAACCATTAAGTCACCAGGTCCAACAAAACTGTCATTACTCTGCACATGCAAGGATGATTGTGAAATATAATGAAAACAAATACATAAGTACAAAAAAATATATTGAACTTAGAAGAAAGAATGGCCATTCTAAGAGATTGATTAATAATGAGACTTATTATGAGGTTCCCATTCTAATGATCTATAATTCCCTTGATTCTCTCTAAACACTCACTCCACAGTCAGGAAGTAGGTATGACATGGAGTGTTAGCTTGCCTGTTGGCTCTCTCCTTTACCCAAGATTCAGGACATAACTACTACTTTTTAGACCTCTGTCATCTGAATTTATGTGAGATATGTACCCAAATGATTATGACTAAATTCTAAATGGTATTGCTTTGGGAAATACATTTAATCATTAAAATGTCTAGTTTGTGGAGTTCCTATTGTGGCGCAGTGGAAATGAATGCAACTAGTAACCATGAGGTTGTGGGTTTGCTCCCTGGCCTCCCTCAGCGGGTTAAGGATCCGGCATTGCCATGAGCTGCAGTGTAGGTTTCAGACGCAGATCAGATCCAGTGTTGCTGTGGCTGTGGCACAGGCCAGAGGCTACAACTCTGATTCGAGCCCTGGCCTGGGAACGTCCATATGTCACGGGTGCTGCCCTAAAAGCAAAAAAAAAAAAAAATATATATATATATATATATATACACATATATAATACATATAAAAATAAAATGTCTAGTTTATGGCTGTTTAGACAGCATAAGGCCAAAAATTAAACACATTTTTCTTTCCCTATCTTAGAGCCAATTATTAAAAAATACACCAAAATCATTGATGGAGTGCCTGTGGAAATAACTGAAAAAGAGACAAGGGAAGAACGAATCATTACAGGTAATCTTTAATCCCATACATGGGACTATGCCTGGATTATAAAGAGCAAGCCATATTTGATCCTAAAATATCTCCATAAGAATCATTAATGAAACTAAGTCATTTTCATGGTGGTTACCAAAGTTACTTCATTTCTTTTTTGGCAGAAATAATACTAATCCTAAGTATGTAATCTATATTCTCCTCTGAATTGGAAAGTTTTGGACAAATCTATAAGCATGTCTTTTTATTACAAATATACATATATATTATATAATACACTATCTTCACTCTGCTATTTATTAGTGAGTTACTAAATCCTAGAAGAAAAACCATTCCCTCTTATTTTCCATTAATCTTAAGGTCTACATATATACACATCAAAATATATGCAAGTTAAATGATTAATAATTTCGGTAAACCTCTGTATCAGTCTCCCACCAATGAAATGGCCTAAAACTCTGAATTCAGCTATTTTATAAGTATTCGTTTAAACAAGCAGTCAGTAATTATGGCCTATGATACCTACTTATGTAAATAAAAGTTTTATGGGAAGACAGTGTGACCATTCATTTATACTATATCTGGCTATTTCCATTCTACAAGGACAAAGTTCAGTAGCTGCAACACAGACCCATAAAGTCTTACCACCTGGCTATTACAGTAGAATTTTGCCTACTCTTGCTTTAGACCTTTTTTAATAATATTGTCTTTCCTTTAGGTCCTGAAATAAAATACACTAGGATTTCAACTAGTGGTGGAGAAACCGAAGAAACGCTGAAGAAATTGTTGCAAGAAGGTCAGTATGTTTAGAAAAATAAGAATGTGACTTTACGTAAGCTACCTGTAATCAAAGTCTAAAATAGTCTTTGAAGCCTTTTTACATTTCTCCTCAATCTCATTCCTTCTAGTTCCGTACCAACACAAGAAAAAAGTCCAAAGACAGGGAATGAAACTCAAATGACAGTCATATTGATCTTTTTGTTCTATATTTGTTATATACTACTGTTTAACAGCTGTATAATAACATTGGTTTATCCAAAAATAGCACTAAAGTAAAAGAAGTGTTGGTCTGGAATTCATTGTTGGGCAGATGCCATTATATATCACATCAAGTCTCCTGCCTTTTTATTGCATAAACCAATTTCTGCTATAAACATGTATCCTCTCAGAGGTCACCAAGGTCACCAAATTCATTGAAGGTGGCGATGGTCATTTATTTGAAGATGAAGAAATTAAAAGACTGCTTCAGGGAGGTTAGTAAAAGGGAAATAACTAACCCACTTAACAGATTCTGATAACTGAGTTCTTCAACTTTTTAAAGACTGAGCATTCAAGTTTTTCTTTTAATTAGGTTAAAAAAGGCAACATCCTGTGCTGTCTTAACAGACAATTGGTCAATGGTGGTTAAAGTAATAAAGAAAGAATTACTAGCTTAAACAGTCTTTAAAAAGTTCATTGGGGAGCAATGAATATTTTTTTTTTTTTTGCTTTCATGCAGATAATTGTAAGGATATTTTCAGTATGTGAAAAGGGAATACTTTTTAAATTGGTAGTTTTCTTTTTAAAGAAGCCAAATTGAAATATTTTTACATTTAAAAAAATGTATTCACTGCCCCCACAAAAATAGTAAAAGGCATGTTTATAGATTTTTTAAGTGCATAGATCTAGCAGAAAAACTGCATTTAGTAATTTTATTTTACAAAACTACATTCTTGTGAATGCGTATCTGTTTCTTCTAACAGTTCGAGTGATAATCAATACCTGGAGCTGTAAATTATTTTGCATATGAAATTAATTTTAATCTTTAAAATATGGAATGTTCTCTGTCTATGGCATTAAAAGGATATACTTTTAAAAGGAAAGAAGAAAAAAAGAATTCAAAATCTTAAATCCTCAATGGTAATTATCAAAAAAACAGTAAATGTCAGTAGAATATCATTTGGGTAACTGGCATTTAAATAAGTTGATTTCTAGTTCATTTTATTAACAATATAAGCACTTAGGGTAACAAATTATTTTAGAGAACAAATATTTGAATTATTTAGAAAAATCCAATTTGCTCCTAAAATATACTGTGAATTGAGAAATATACTGTGAGTGGAGTATTTATCCAAATTATAGACTCAATGGCTTTTATGCTTAAAGTTTTTTTAACTGTAGTACCATGTCCAAGAAGTTGTAAATTCTCTTGGGACAATATGTATTTTTGGCAATTATTGTTTCCTTATTGTTTATTTTTATATAAGTATAATCTCTTACATAGTGTTGTGGATGTTCAGTGATAGGGAAAAAATAAATAATTTTTATTGAACCAATGATTGAATTTCCCCACAACAGAAAAATATGTGTCTGAAAAATACAAGATTTCCTTTCAGACTTCAGTACTCCACATGATACTCCCCAAACCAAAACAGAACCAGTTTTCTGTTCTAACACAGAATTTACTCATCTATCTCTAATGCATAACTCTCTACTAGAAAAAGGTAGAGATTTGAGGGAAGACACTATGAAAATTAAGTTGAATTCTTTTTTTTTGTCAGTCCATGCCATAGTAAGCAGCTTTGTAGAATGGCAGTGCTTTTTAGAGAATGAACCGATTAGTAGCTGTACTTGTATATGTTGCTTTAATATATTTAGGCTTAAACCTGAGGTAAGTATATTTCCCTTCCCTTCAATAAGCTCCTGTTAGCAAGTCCATTACAAATAATTAACGAAGCACTTAAGCATAAATTCAGCCAAGAGAAGGTAATACCAAGACTACACATTAAGAATAAGATATTCTAATTTTAGTTAATGAAATCCTTTCTAAACTTTGCTTTCTGTTCATTCCAGAAGTTGATTCCTTTAGTTCCTGGCATTTGATTTCTCTGCATATTTATAAAGCATCAGCTTCTGCAAAACCACATCATAAATTTTTATCAAAACATTTCCAAGGTTATATTTCCTCATGAGAAAGAAAATATAACCATTATGGTTACTAATACCTGAATATTAATTGAACATTCTAGTTTTCTTTTTTCCAGCCCTGTAAAAACCATTGAGTCAACACTGGGGTTACAAGTGTCTTCTTGTCTTGATCCTAAGAGATACCGATATACAAAGAAGTTCATGTGAATAAAGACCATGACGTGCAAGATTGACTTTTTTTTTCTTTCAGAAGATAGATAATCGATCTATATCTAAACTATGGTTTTCATCTCAAAGCTTGGAGTTTTCCATCTGAACTGCTCCTATTGTGATACATACGTTACATTTTGATGAACTGAGTATATTCCTCCATCATTCAAGTCATGACTATTAACATAGCTAAGAGGTTTTTTCGGTACTAATATTATGATGTCATTGAAATGTTTCAGAGACTTTAACTAAAAAAACCTACCCACAAAATGTGTAGAGTTCTTTAAGATTATTTTAGGTAGAACTACATTTATTAAAACTACTAAGGTAATTAAGAGATGATAACAGGTTAAGGAGAAAGGAACACAAACAAAAGGTTATTTGGGAAGATTCTGACAAATCAACCAGTATAACACGTAAAGATTTATGGCCTCTGCAGAGAACAGGGGATGGGGCTCCAGGTTTGATTTCCAAACCGGGCTCTAATTTGAACTAATTTAAGTAAGCCGATTCTTTTCTGCCTTGCTTCTTCATCTGAAAAGAGGGGATAATAGAGTTACCTACATATAAATGAAAGTATGAAAAGCACTTGGAATAATGTTCAGTGCGTATAAACTCTCAGTAATGTCAGCTACTATCAGTATTAGAGTCAGTTAACACTACCATGATAAGCAAAGTAATATTTTACACTCTAAATTTCCAAAGTCATAGCCGCGTAAAAATGCCAAACTTTTGCAAATAATTGTGCTGAAGCACTTTGCATGTATCAGGAACCATGGTAGAGAGGAAAGTTTTTGTGGGATCATTCAGATGATTAGTTTATCTTGCCATATTTTGCTTCTTTAAACATGACCTAATACAAGTGTCATCATTTGGAGAAGGCAAGAGCCACTGAGAGCAAATCTAGTTTTCTGCACTTTAATCGAGCTTTTCTTCTAAAGATGTCTGCCTCCATAAATACTTCTTATTTTGATGTTATCACAGCCAAATAGTAACAAATTAACAAGTTAGTTAACTGGATGTTCATTAGCTGAATGCTGCCAAATTTACAAAAGAAAATCTGAGTATAAGTGCTGGTTTTGAAAAACAATATTGTAAACATTTTTATGATTTTTGTCTCAGATTGTAAAATAAACGCTTTTGGAGTTTGATAAGTCCATTATAAAAAATGCTCCTATTCATTAATTAAAGATTGGATCAACCTTTCTCTTGACAATAATATATTAGCCATTTTTTGTAACAAAATAAACCTGAAGTTAAGAAAAATATGTAAATTGGAGCATATTCCATAATTCAGAATTTTTCTGTCTCACATAAACTTTCCTCCACTATCTGATCTAATGAGGTTTTCTACAGTTCTGTATTTTGTTATAGTATTAATGTGGTGTGACAACTGATTAGTCATCTTATATTCTGGGGCAGGAGTGGGGGAAATATATTTTGGAAATCTGCTATGTATATAGAAACAGAATTCTTTGAATCCTATTAAATATTTCTTTCCTTTTTTTAAACTTGGTATTTTACCACCAAAAAATACCACTGGTGATAGTTTCATGTCTTATTTTTTGTGAGATTTCATAGAATTGAAAAAAAAGAAAAATTTTCACTTCATTATTAAGTATAGATGATATATAAAAATTAAGTCAAAATTTGGAGAAACAAATTAAGAAAGGTAAACAGAATAATGAATTCACGGTAGGAACCACATTTATTCTCTGATCTCAAAAGTCTAACAACAGAGTGAAAATGTGAATTTAGGTTGAGCAAGTAGTGTTGCTGGCAAGTTAAAAGGGTGAGGATCTGGGAAATATTTTGAAGTCTGATACATCACAAATAGGAATGACTAGAAAAACTGAGTAGATATCTCTGGGAAAATACTTCTGCTAAACTTTATAGAGTATTAAACATCCCTTCATCATAAATTGATGCTTTTTATAAAAAGAACGAAAAAATCCATGCAAAACAGAACATCGTCTGGGGCTCCACATGCCATAATGAAATGATATATTTTGCAAACAGGGAACATTCATTATGATATATGGATAACGAATGCCTGTTGCCAATGCAAAAGCCTGACTACTTCCCAAAAAAATCTACATGTTTACAAGATGTTTATTTAAAATTTTATGCTTTTCTGCCCAACTATGGTCTCCTTTCTCATATTAGCCACAATTTCAAAGTATTTTAACTACAGCTATTTAATTTCAGACACACCTGTGAGGAAGATACAAGCCACCAAAAGAGTTCAAGGTAAATATACTGACTATGGTTATTTGCAGTGTGACATACCTTTTGCTATATGAAGAGAAACCAAAGAAAAGGAGAGTATTTTAAGCAAAGTATCTGATGCCATGAATCAGAAAATAAATGATCATGTTATTCACTATTAGTAAAACATAATAATAATAAATGTCAAAGGAAAGGCAATTATACTCATGTAAACTGCCAGACATATTGAACCTTTGAGGTAGACTCAAGAAGAGTTAATTTGAAAAGAAATCCTTCAATACCAGAGCCAAGCAAAAATAGGCTGCAGGTAGACCTGAAGTTTGTGAAAATATTTAAGATGAGGCTACAGTTTGAGACAAAAAAGTTCAAAAGTGTATGTACACATACAGAAAACTGTTAATATAACTATGTACAAAATTTTGATATATGTGTAGGATATACATGTATATATCACCCAGGCACTATAGTTTTATTTGTAATTCAATTCACGTGCATTTTCTAATCTCCCACTTAGGTTACCTTATATTCTGATCCATTAAAAAAGAATCAAAGACTTCCCTTGTGGAACTTAGAATGAATCACATATTTGGAATTTCTAAGATAATTACATACTAATAGTCAGAAGAATTTGAAAGGTGTATAAATGCATCATAGGCATATCTGGTTTTAACCCAGTCCAATATAGACATTAGAAACTAAAGACAATTGTACAAATAATTTTTAACTGAAGGGTTTAAAGAGATTTCCCTAAACATGAAGATTCATCCACATTTTCTAAGGGACTAAAATCATCACTTTAAATCATTATTTTCATAAACCTTTGATCAAAAGATGACAGTTTCATATTATAAATTGGAAGATATTATTAGGAAAACATAATCTAACATTTGTTACAATAAGATGGTCTTTTATAGATACATTATGCATAGAATATCATATTCTTAAACACTCAAGTTTCATCACATTTACCATCTATATGTTGTCTGTTCTTCCTAATCAGGATCTAGACGACGATTAAGGGAAGATCGTCCCCAGTGAAAAGTGAAAATTCACATAACAAAGTTTATGCAACCCTAAATAAATAACCTGATCTTAAAGAAAATATATGAGAGCCATTTTGAAGTGAAGAAATGAACTACCAACACAAAAAAGCAATCACTGAACAATTCTAAGTGCAAATATGATATTTTTTTTCTGAATGAGAAACATGAGGGAAATTGTGGGTTTAGCATCCTGTGGGAGAGAATCTGAGGAAAACTCCCACCTCACAGGCTTTTACATCTTGACACTAAAACTTCTGGCTAACTTTAGAACCCATCAGAGAAAATTCTTGTCACTGGATTCACTGCAATTGAAATCTCAGAGTGGTGAGCTATTATCCCATTGAGAATATTGAACCTTGAATTTGTATAATGGATAGATAAAATGCATGCAAGGAGTTACCTCTCCGTGGGATATGGGTAAATAGAAATGGATGCTCGGTATTAGATAACAAAACCAAAACTTTTACATCAAAAAGCTTTGCACATTTCTAATACAGTGTGAGTTGACTGGTAAATTATATTATTTCTACAAAAATTTTGTACTCTTGAAATGTTTGTTCTTATGCTTCTTGCAATACATATTTTTATCTCAAACATTTCAATAAATCCATTTTTCAAGTATAAAGAGAATTAATTCAAATTGGGTAATTCGGAAAGCTCATGGTTTAAGTTAATGAGAGGCTGGGACTTGGGAACAGGATATTATACCTCTTTTTTTATAACAAATACTCATTAAAGGAAATTGAATGAATTTAGTGTTTTTTGAATTTTTTAAATTATTATGACATATGAGGAATCATTACACAATGGAGTAATATCAACTGAGTATATAATATAACCCCCAAATGCATTAAGTTGTGAGAATTTAAAAGATGAATCAGGCAAGTATTGTCCTCAAAGGGTAAAAAGACAAATCACCAATAACCCACAATATATCATGGGTTACAACAGAAAAATAAACAGCACTGCACAAGCACAAATACATCAATTAATTATTTCTAGGCTTGGACTAACATAGAAAAAGCCAAAGAAATGCCCTGCACTAAGTAACATTTGAAGTAACGCTTATTTGAAGTAACATAAGCGTCAATTGCATGGCAAAGGAGGGAAAAAAATATTTGTTTGCTGACAGTGATAAAGAGATCAGTTTGACCTACTCAGATTTCAACAAGTGTCATTCTTACCTTGGCCTAGTTGAGATAAGAGCAGACAGGGAATAGAATGCATACTGCTGAGAAACTGAGTTGTGGTAGAGTAATAAATTATTCTGTGCACTGGAGGTGGTCACTGAGAGACTGTAAGACAGGGGAAGACCAAACTAAAGATACCTCTAGGATCAGAGGCTCAGTTCTACAGTAACATGAAGACCTGGAACGACTTGAGGTAGCTGAAAAGCATTGGTTCTCTGAGGAGCAAATGGGGTGAGGCAGTGAGATATAAAGTTTTAATGGTGCCACTGACTGAGGAAGTACTGGATAGCCTGGGTTTTCCAGAATGCTTTCTAGTCGGGAACAGTGGTGAGATTTATGTCTAGCACTTAGAGCCCTTGCCAAGAAACAAAATGTCCTGCCAACTCAGCACTCACATGGAGAGTCTTCAGACTTCAATCTCAACTGGACAGAGTATGGCCGTGATGTAACCATGATTTGAAGGAGGTGGTTACATATGATGGTGCTGGTAGAATATACTAAACTCTTATCAACACAAATGGCTATTCCAAACAGATAGCGAAGAGATAGCATGCTGTTAATGATCCTCTAGGTCATAAGTTGACTGCATAGAACAAAGCACTTGGATGTGTTTAGTTAGCTCCCATCAGGGTCTGCATTTGATAATGAGCTCGGTGTGGCAGACAGTTCATTGTCACTGGGGACAGCAGGGAAGAAATTGACGTCTTTTCAAAGGCTGTTAAGTTTTAAGGCCTTGCTTCTATTTTTTTTTTTTTTTGGTACCATAGAAGGAAAACATCAGTATTTGCTAGTACAAATACAAAAATCTAGCGTATCTCTCTGGTAAAGGATAGCCAAGTGACACGTGTAAATATATTTAAGATAAAATTTAAAGAGAAATTATTAATAAAATAGAAATAAATTAAATAATGCAAGTAAAGAGAAATATGATTAAAATATATGAAAATAAAGAATAAAACCACAAAATAAGAATTTAAAATAGATGGATAGATAGATAGACAGACAGACAGACAGACAGGCAGGCAAACAATCCTATTGGGACATTCTACAATTTGAAGCTGCAGAGCAGTATGTGCTTTTACATGCAATGTTTATTCTTTTAAAAATTCTGAAGTTTTATTATAATTTTATATGAAAAACATGAAACAATGAATTTACATCACTTTCCTTTCTTCCTTTCCACTGCACTCTTAAATCAGGCCATCAGTTAGTGTAGCACATGCTCATTACCCAACAAGTGCAAACTTCAGTACAGCAAACACATTTGTTTTTGAAACTGTGCTTCTCTGTACTGCTTGATTTCAGCTCTTTTCTAACCTTTCTCTGCAAAAGTGGCATTAAACTTAAACTGAATTTTAAAATAAGCCCTTCTAGTTAATCCTGATGTATAGGTCCACTGCCCTGAGAAATAATGCTTTATAGAGAGTTATGATGAGATCACAGTGTCTAAGCAACTGTTATCTACTTTGTCACTATAGATAACAGCATTCTCTAGACCTTTATATAAATTAAATCACAAAGCATGAGTGGCTTCTTTTTTTGTCTGACTATCCTTTCTCTTGGATTAATACGTGCAAATGGAAAGGCAGGAAAGTCTCTTAGAACAGAATGCTGGGACAATCATGGATTTACCTCACTTGTTTCTTGACTCTCAGGCATCTCTGTTGTTTGAGCTTAGGCATCATCCTTGAATACCGTTCTTTGGAAATTTTTCTCTGTTTCTCTTTCAGTTTTTTAGTCAGGAGAGTAATCTGGTTCTTACTATTCCATTTCCTGAAAGTGCAAGATCTTTAATTTAATTTAGTTATAATAATTCCATTTCATAATCATAAACTGCAACTTCAAATAGGAGCAGCCAACTGGAAAATGCTAATCATAGGAGCCAGATGGGAAAATGTTGATGGGACACACACAGATCTATCATAAGCAACAGAAAAGGAATTCAAGATGAAATACCTTATGGCTACTATCATTGCTGTCTACTGTGCACACAGATTCACACATATACCAATAAGAAATTAGGTGGCTTGGACTGACATACCCACGCCTCTATATGTAAAATACATAGGTAACAAAGACCTACTGTATAGCACAGAGTAATCTACTCAATACTCTATAATAACCTATATAGGAAAAGAATCTGAAAAGGAACGGATACATGTATATGTATAACTGATTTACTTTGCTGTTCACCACCTGAAACTAACACAACTCTCTAAGTCAACTATATGCCAATAAATTAACTTTAAAAAACTGTCTAAAGGAAAATGGCAGTTGAATTTTATCTGTTGAGATTTCCTTTTATATTTATCCGAGCAGATACTTCCTTTCATCTATAAACATTGAAAATAGCATTTCTTAAAGTTTTATGGGCTTATTTATTTTATTGAAAATAGCCTCATTTTCTTCACTTCTGAGAGTCTTCGAAAGGTCTTACAAAATATCTGATAAATATTCATTGATTAGATTTCTACACAGTGTGATGAGAAAAGACTAGTAATTTTCTAGCCACGCTAGGCTCCAAAACAACATTTGGAAAACTAGATCATATGTGAATAACACTGTTAGATGAGTTTCATTTTTAGCAATAAAGTTATTAACTAATGAATTTCTTAAACTTTAATGAAGTCTCACAAAAAGTGGAAGCACAGAAAAAAATCTGAAAGATAAAAGGTAATGATGGAACCCCACGAAAGATAAATCAAAACTTTCAAACGGTTGGTAAGAACAATTAGCTTGAAAATACAAGTAATGTTCCATGATAACTTTTTTAAAAAAGGACATAAATAGGGTAAATAAACAATATGTGAATTAAGGATCAAGTTCAGTTGAAGGAATTTTAATAAGTGCTTCCTGAACTAATTATTCATAAAAAGTAATCTCAATTTGGTTAAACTTTAGGAATTGTTTATTAGGTTAAGACCCTACTGTAAAAATCAATCTGGTTTTTTTTCTTACTATGGCAGAACAATATGTCATTTGGCTTAAAAAGTTAAAATCATTAGTTTTTCCTGTTCTAGGAGAGCTCAATTGAAATTTTTCAAAGTTCATTAAATATCACCAATACCTGAGCTTCAAGTATTTGTGATACAATTTCTGTTTGCTTCTCTTTTACTACAATAAAACGATCATCTCTCACACCCTTTAGACTGATGCACACAGCTATCAGATAAAGACAGCAAAGAACCTGGTAGAACCATACTTAACTATTACATGTTTATCTCTGTGGCCCCAAAGCTGCTCTCTGGTATTCACCATCTTCTTAGCCACAGTGTAAATACATCTTCAGGAAATGAGCATAAAAAGAAAATAAAAACCCTGGGTCTTATCTTACTATGACAGTTCTGCCCAGCCAGTTTTATTGCCAAACAGGAACGACATTAGAAAAATTAACAGAAAGAGAAGGAAAAGACTGTAGTAAAAATCAACAGTTTCTGCTACACTGGTCTTTGATGAGAAAATCTTTTTATGCCTGAATTATTTAGGTAATTTCCTCAATCCTTCATTATCGTCACATTTATAGCTATGACTTTACATATGTCAGAGAAATAGGACAGCTGACCCACCACATTTTCTTAAATACAAAAGTGACATAATCTCAAGTGTAATTATAAGAGTTTTACCAAACCAAAAATAGCATAATCTAGTTTGAATGTAGACCAAAGGATAGGCAAACTTTGGCCAAATCTGGCCCAATACTTGTTTTTATAAATAAAGTTTTATTGGAACATAGACATATACATTCATTTATGTACTATTTATGGCTTCTTTTGTAGTATTAAGACTGAGCTGAAGAATTGCAACAGTTTGGCCCACAAACCTAAACTACTTACTACTGGCCCTTTACAGAAAGAAAAGTGCCAACCTTTGGTACAGGCCCCAAATTAGGAAATAGTTCTGTAATTTTATACTTAACACAAATCACATACTGAATTCATAATTTCCCATCCAGTTGGAACAAAATAATTTGTAGAAATTAGTCCCTTTTACACAAATGTAAGCCCTGCTTTGAAGAGATTTGCCCGTTAGTTGATAACTTTGTATTTGTTTCTAGTAATTCATAATTCTCATACACTTTCAGCACTAGAAAAGGAATGCCAACATATTAATTAAAGGTTAATTCTACACAATTTGCATATATACAGTAAGACATAAGAAATGACAATTAATTTCTTTTTGGAAACTATTATCAAACACTGAATATGCCAGTGTCAGGGGCTGAGAGTCTTCCTTGGGTACTTGAATCTTTAGAGGCCCGATTTGAAACCTCATTTCTAAATTTCAGTTCTAATCTCCCTCTCTAAAATAATTTTTCCTTTTACAAAAGGATTTTTTTCTTCTCTCCACCTCTTCTGCCTACACCTCACATACCATATGTCATACTTCCATGCTCTTCTCTTACACATCCTAGAGCCTGCAATACATAAAACACATTTCTTTATCAAGAAAGAGATCTATATTTTAGTCACATGTGTACTCCCACTGCCTTACACGAGGGCTGGCATGTACAACACAATTACAAAAGAGCAAAAATTGGGGGAAACAACAAGGTGCAATCTCCTTAACTGGACCTGTGTTTTCAACTAGGAGCCTGTGCAGAACTTTAAAAGGTAGATGTGCTCTTGCACAAGAGATGAACATCAAAAAGAGGAAATTCAATGTTTATCTCAAATTCTTGGACTTAGTTTCCCAAAAGGCCCTATATCATCTGCACTGAAAAAACCCTTTATTTTATTCTTCTAGCTTCTGTCACATATTAGAGCCAAACTTGTAGCTCTCCTGCATTAAATAATTAAGCAAACATAAGGATATATAATTGTTTCATCTTTCTTACAAAACTTTAGATTTTAGAGAAAGTGCTACATTTTCCCATCTTGGTACCCTTATAGTTCTTAATTAGGTGTGCTTCACATAGGTTATATTTAATGAATGGTGATGGAAATAAATATACTCATTTAAAATTCTATTGAATAATTTTCAATAATTGATCTTAAAGCAAAGTTGGTGTGATTCCAGTTGTGAATTAGTTCAATTTCTCTCCATCTTTAATAGTCAGTTCTAGACCAATAAAGCTGTAAACAAGACACTTGAGGGAAAAAGTGGTCTCAGAATCTTCTCAAGCCATTGTTCATCTGTTAACATCTGTTGGTCGTTATTAGTCATGAGAAAATGTCTTATGAGTTTACAAGTTTTATTTAAGTTCTCCTTCAAAGTCTCTTCATATTAGCCAACGATCATTAGATCCTGGGTACATGAACCCTTTCCATGTAACGAATTTGGTTTCCTGCTGAATATTCCTACTCATTATTTATGTTGGGAGGTGAAAAATCTCATAATCAGTATCAGATTGAACCCAGTTCTGGGAGCTTCAGATACTCATTTTCTTTCCTTCAGAAAGAAGATTTCACACAGAAATATCACTTTGAAATTACAATCTTGGTATTTTGAGAGATTATTTGACTTTTAATAGTGTATTGTTAATGAACAACTGCATTTGGCAAAAATGATGGCCCCGTTATGAAACCCATCTCCCTAACACAGACCCAGTCACAAGTACAAGCTCCTGAAAATTCATAAACTTACAGAATTTTAGTCTACAAATACTACAATTGCTACTTATTCATACGCATAATAATAAATACTCATCAAACCTGTGTACAGATCACATAAAAATAAATCCATGGACAGAATTCAGAATGATACTAAGAAATGATGGGTTGAGTGTAAGATGGAAGGACAGAAAGGAATCAGTAATAATCCTGAGGTTTCTGGCTTTAGCAACTGGATAGATGATGGTGCCAGGAAAAACAGGAAACAGGAAAGCCTGGGAAGAAAAAAAGATCAAAAGTCCAGTTTTGTACTTTGACACTCCTGGGATCTTTATAGACACACCGGTGGATATAACAAATAGATTCTTAGACAAAGGAACTTAGAGTTCAGAGCAAATACTCTAACTAGATTAGATACAAATTATGCATATATGGCCATTGATTTTTTTAAATTATAAAATGGATCAGATTAGGAGACAAGTTAGAGAAAAGAAAGAAGGGATAGGCATCTTAAAGAACTTCAGTAGCTGAAGATTGTTAGAAGAGCAGGAGCTAGGAAACAAGACTGAGACAAAGTGGCAACAGAGACGGGAGAGAAACAAAGATTGTAGTTTCAAGGGAAGCAAGCTGTCCCAAGAACAGAGTGGACAAACACATTGATCAATGGTAGGACCATAAAAAAAAAAAAAGGTATGGAGTGTGCTCATTGAATATTCCAACGAAATGTTTCTGTGGGCCTTGGCAAGGACATCAGAAGTCAAGAATGGATTGACAAGAAGATTAAAAAGTAAGAGAACGAAGGCAGCAGAAACATACTTTTTTTTTACATGTTTATCTTTGGAGAAAATGGAAAATGAGGCAGTACTTGGAGCGGGATGAGGAGTCAAGGGAAGTGATTTCTTAAGGAAAAGTTTTTATTTCATTTAATTGGAATTATTCTATAGTAAAGGAGGCAAGATGCTTTGCATTACAAACAGTGAAAGTTTTCTAGGAGGTAGACATCTTAAAATTGTATCTTAAAAATCTTATTAAAATGTTCTACACATCCAGTGATGTAAATATAGATTCAGTATTTTGTTTCCATTGTCTTTTCTTCATTACCACTCTTATGAATTTTTTCTACCATAATTTCTCATCTGGATTACTGTATTAGCCTCTCACTGTCTCTAGCCTTACTTCTATGTAATCAGTACTCTTTCAAAACCCCAAATACAATTATGTTTCATTGTAGCTTAAAGTCATCCCTAAACTTTCAGAATAAAGGCTGAATTCCTTACTTTAGCTCTTCACATCAGACCATATCTCCTGTATATCTCCCCCCACATTATTTATCAGGCACCATTTTCCCAAACAACAATGATGTATTAAATACATTCTGATTCTTTCCTTCAGACTTTTGCATGTGCTTACACTACACATTTGCCTAGAATATTCTGTGCAATGATCACAGTACTCAAGCCACATCCATAAATACACACATACTTACACACACACACACACAAAACTTTTCTGGCTAGTTAACATCCAGTCATCTTTCAGCTCTCAACTCAAATGTCACCTCGTCAGGTAAGCTTTCCTTATTCCATTTGTTTTAGATTCTGATTCCATAAAGTACATTTTACCAATCATGGCACTCATCCCAAAGTATCATATGATTGGTCTTCTTGTCAGAATTGGAAGAAAATAGAAGGTCCTTGAAGGCAAGAGCAAAGGTTCAAGAACCATGTAATCCTGGACTTGGCAGAATTCCTGGCAACTGTTCCTAATTTAGAGTATAGCAAAAACAGCTAGAGGGAAATTGTGAAGAGTATCTATCGGGGAGAGAAAAGAAGGATGTACATTTAAACACTCCCCAGCTGAATCTTATTTCCATTATGCCAACCCATCTGAAAACTACTGACCTGGGTGAATATCCATCCCTGGGAAGCAAAAGGGAAAAATTACTTCATTGTTTTACATATGGGACTAAAATCATACCTAATTAAAAGAACACTTTGTTTTTCTTAACATTGCATATACTAAGAACTGCAGATGTCAAATTTTGGCACATTTGCAATAAACTTACCAAACAAAAAATTTAAAATTCACTACTTGAACCAGATAGAAGATTGGAAGAAAA
The DNA here is from genome assembly GCA_004024745.2 of Catagonus wagneri. Lineage (NCBI taxonomy): Eukaryota > Metazoa > Chordata > Mammalia > Artiodactyla > Tayassuidae > Catagonus > Catagonus wagneri. Next base: position 32,688,576 of record PVHT020004944.1, read on the forward strand.
TAAAAAGTAACCTTAACGATAACCATATTTGCTTCAAAATAGGCTGCACATTTTTTTGAAGAACACTGTTTTTCCTTATGGTTTGGCTAATCCAAATAAAAAAAATCACTGCAAGTTTTGATGTGGCATACTTTTTGGTCTTGCTATTAAAACTAAAAAAAAAAGTTTTAAGGCATTTCACCCCTAAATAATGTGCAAAATAACAACAAAAATATACTTTGGCACAGTCTAATATATTTTAAAACTGATTAGGCATTAAAAACGTGTGTTCTATTCATTTCTGTTTCTCTGCTCAGGCTATATATTTATTCCTTGTGTTCTTTTCAAATGAACAACAGGTAACTAAACGATCTGCTTGCTATGAATTTGCTCGGAATTCCTTCTCACCCTCAGATTTCAAGAAACGGTTAAAGGAATAAAAGAACACATTTTCCTTCTTATTCTGTTATCTTCTGATTAGTTTACAGGTCTAAAACTTGTGTTTTAGAATTATTTACCATCATGATATATGGTTGCTGAGTAGCTGGTTTCTATTTTTTTTTTTTTGTCTTTTTGCCTTTTTATGGTTGCTGAGTAGCTGGTTTCAATTTCTTTTTTTTTTTGTCTTTTTGCCTTTTTATGTAGAGCCACACCCGCGGCATATGGAGGTTCCCAGGCTAGGGGTCTAACAGGAGCTGTAGCCGCCGGCCTTCGCCACAGCCACAGCAACGCGCGATCCGAGCCGCGTCTGCAACCTTCACCACAGCTCACGGCAACGCCGGATCCTTAACCCACTGAGCGAGGCCAGGGATCGAACCCGCAACCTCATGGTTCTTAGTCGGATTCGTTAACCACTGAGCCACGAGGCAAATCCGAGTACCTGGTTTCTAAAAGGCATCTTGCTATGGGAAAAGTTAGAATAAAACCATAGTAAAACACTTAGAAATTTTAGTTCTTCTTGGATGATACAATTCTAGAGCTACATTTTAAAGAAAAAGGCATATGTGTGTGTGTGTGTGTGTATGTACATATGTATGTATGTATACCCGAAATTAACATGATATTGTAAATCAACTATACTTCAATTTTTTAAATGTGAGAAAAAAATTAGAAACAATAAAGTAAAGCCAGTTGAATTTTACGTCTCCAGGCTTCACACTTTTGAAACGTGTGGATGTATCTATCTCTTATCCTCTCTGCATCCTTGAGGAATTCCTGTTTATTTAAAATTAAAGCAAGAGCTGTGCAAGAAACCAGATTAAAAAAGGAGTATTCAGTGACATAGAAAAATAAGGTTCACAAGAATAAATGAGTGAGAGAACAGGAAGAATTAATCTGTCGTAAATTTGGAGAGCATGTACAAAATACAAAATAAAAAATAATTCTTCAGAAATACTCAGTTAAGTTGAAGCTAGTTGGCTATATTCCCTTAGAATCTAGAAAAACACATGAAACTGAGTGCATTTGTTAAAAAATATAGTCTTTACTATATGGAACCAACTGCTCAAAATTATGTTAAAATTCCAATAAATACATGTTTTGATTGTGTTTCAATTTAATAAACTCTCATATTTAATTTTTTTGTTTAGGTAATTTATTGAATCTTCTTTGGTTTATAAATGAATAATTCAGAAATAGTAAATAAAATTTCTAATATTTTATTTAAAAACAGGGACTCTTACATAGCAAAACACCAAGCATCAAAGACCAGTATCAAAGTTTTCACCATGGAATAATCCAGAAAAAAGCCTATAAGACATGGAAACACGGATCACTACTTTGTGTAATAATGTGGGTGAAACTATTATAAACTTATTAAGTGAATGATTTATTCCCCCTTGTATACAGGCTGACATCATTTGAAACAAAAAACTTACTCTGAGTCCAAAGCCTGTTCATGAATTGAGTCCATTGCCTTTTCATATACTAGATTTTAGTACCCCTACAACATGCGTGGGTGGTCCCAGACATAATTAACAAGCATTTGAAAAAACACTAGGGAAGAAATCAATAAAAAAGGTTCATGAAAGGCTTGTGACCCTGAGCGGGAGTGTGCTTTCATTGGAAAGCAAGGTTTAAATATTGGAATCAAGGGTTTATAGTTTGGTTTTGTTCTCAGGGTCCTAAAATCTGTAGCACAGAGTATTATTCCATGTTCCCTTTTTTTTTCCCAAAGTATGTTTTTGTAGAGGTAATGAACATACACGGTAGAAAATACAAAGTGCAAGTAATCATATTTTTAGAAAGTAAACCTCCTTCCTATCCCTAGCCATTCTTTCCAAATTTACCATGTTGTCTCTAAAATTATGCTATGCATATATGAGCATATCTGTATCTATATATTTATCTATCATCTATCTATTCATCTTATACATCAAAGGTAACATATTAAAATCTTGTGTCCTGTGATAACTTTTTTTTTGAAATGGTAATATATTGTGAGCATCTTCCATACTGTATATATAAGACTACTTCATTCTTTTTACATCCTCCTAAGTTCTATAGAAGCTTTCTTCTTTAACACAAAGCTGGCCCCATGGTATATCGGTTAATATTAAATTTTTATTAAAGAAGGAAGTAAAAAGATATGCTTGTTTATCTATCGGTGGTCAATATCTTTAATCTTCCCATAACTGACTTCCTTTCATGCTTACTAAATATAATAACACATCTGGAAAACTGGCATAATTTATTTAGTTGTACTTTATTAATTCAAAGTTTGAGAATCATGTTTTCAAATAATGTATGGTTGTCTTCTAGTTTTGAAAATACTCTGCTGTTACAAGGATTGGGAGAAATCGGGAGAAGTAATTACTGGGTTAAAACTGGTTTCCATCCAGAAGGTTAGTTCCCCACTTGAGAGACAGTTATGAATTTCACATCCATTAACTCTGAAAACCTTTACAAATATCATTTACATGTGCACACAGTCTCATGGGGATTTTGTCTCTGACTTGACTGGTTTGGGAGGCTGACAAGCAAAGATTCTTTAAGAAAAGAGCATCCAAACTAAACTGCAATCCTCCCAGCCTAGTCATCGGCTTAGATAAATATGACCAGATCTTCTGTCACTGTGTTGGAACAGGAAAAAGACATGACATAGGAGTCTTGAGTTGTATTATGTTAGAGTCTGTGAACTACATGATCAACCTAAAAGTGTGCAAAGTAAATATCAGTTAGCTAAAAAAAATGAAAGAAAATAATAACCAAAGTCAGTTAATGGTCTTTGCTCATGAGGTCAGAGAAGTAGAAAATAGTAATTATGAGCATTTGCACAATGTATTCTCAATTTAGAAAGCATATTCACAAATACCGATTCAATTTAATAACTGTAATTTGTTGTACTGCACACGTATGAGTATAACCACAAAGAAAATTCAGAGATTTGTATGTTATCATAATAACATATGTTCACCCAGGCCTCTACCTATAACTGAGATTAATACCTTCAAATCATTACAAGGTAGTGAATGATTTATTGGGATGGATGGGGGTGGGCTGCTTGCGAGGTATTGATAATGTTCTGCTTTTGATTTGGGTGCTGGGTGCTTAGTGTACTCATTTGTGAAAAGCCAGCAAACAATACACTTATGATTTGCATATACTTGTATATTCTAATTTACTTCAATTAAAACCTTTTAAATCAAATGAGTAATACATGCTCTAAACACTTCAAGAAAAAATTTTAAAATATTAACCATAAATTTATCCAACTGTTCAGGGTTCAAACATTTTTGGTCTATATATTTTCAATTTTTTTTCTACTTACATGTTATATATCTATTTCCATAAAATGTGTAATCATAATGTGGCACTCTTTATAATTCTTTTTTCCCTTTATGACATATTATGAACTAAAACCTTTAGTAAGACAGTAATACTATTTCTAAAGTAGCACTGTAATTTTTTTTCTATTTGGTGACACCACAATTTATTTTTGGTTTTGTCATTTTTCCCTTCACAGGACATTGAAATATATTATAAACGAATGTCTACCTTTACCTCTTATGTTAGTGCTCTCGTGTTCTCCTCTGCAATTCTATTGTGGTTTCCATTTTAATTTTGAGTCATCTAATCGAGAGTCATTAAAATAAAAAAGTCAGAGTTCCCATCGTGGCTCAGTGCAAACGAATCCGACTAGGAACCATGAGGTTGCGGGTTCGATCCCTGGCCTCGCTCAGTGGGTTAAGGATCTGGCATTGCCGTGAGCTGTGGTGTAGGTTGTAGACACAGCTTGGATCCTGCGTAGCTGTGGCTGTGGTGTAGGCCGGCAGTTATATCCGCTTAGACCCCTAGCCTGGGAACCTCCACGTCATGGGTGCAGCCCTAAAATGACAAAAGACAAAATAAATAAAGAAATAAAAACAAAATAAAAAAGCCATTTTTAATAGGAAAACCAAATGTAAATCCAACCTAAAAAGAGAATTGTCATATTTCATCAATTCTAAGATGCACATATTCTTCACATTTTAACGTCTCTGAAATCAAAATGCATTTTATAACTAATGCTGGCTTATGGACACTATCACTCAGGCAGCCCTTATGATGAAATTGTTCCTGCTTCATGTCTCAATGCACGAACTTCCTCATAGCTCTTTGAGTCATGTGCTTTGTTTGTATTGCACGCTTCACAGTTTCCATTTAAATAGTTTGAAAAAAAGAACAGATCTTTGTTTAATACATAATTTGTAATTTCCATATTTCCTGATCCAGTCACCATTTTAGTACACAACAGTCAAGAAGGTAACAGTATCTTTGATTCAGTTTGGACACAATTCATTTCTTCAAATTTTCTACTTATTTTTAAGGGGTTTTCAAAAACTTTATACATTTATTTTCCAAAAATTTTTGCTGAAGCAGATTTTAGGACGTTTCCTTTCCCTAATTTGAGGTCACATCTTTTTTACCCCCCCATTAGAACCAAAAAAAAAAAGGAAAAAACAAAACAAAACACAAAACTGTTTTATCTGTTGAATCAAAGCATATGTTAATTAAACTTTATAGACAATGGAAATGATATTTTACTTTATTTGACATACTACCATCATAGTGAAAATTCCGAAAGAAAAGCAGGAGGAAACTAGGAGTATATGTGGCCAAATAATACATCGAGAATAAAAATCAAAAATATCTTATCATCCAAGAATTTGGAGTAATAGAATTTTTCAGGGCTTTTTTTGCCTAACATATTATGTAGAAAGAAAAGGAAACACAAAATTAATACATCTTGAATATTTACTGATGCTTATGTTTTTAGTTGAAAACTTTTGCTTATGGATTTTGCTTCCTGTAGAGTCACTGGAAAATTGTGGGAAAGAACTTGAAACGTAAGACAAAGGAAGAATCATACATTGGGCATAAACCCTGGAGTGTCTCACTCAGTAATGGAACACATCTCAGCCAGCCACAAGTGTTTACCAGATGACCATGCCTGTCTGATGACAGTCCATGGTCAACCCATCCTACAGTTTATTGGTTTCTCAATTACTCTGCACAATGAATGTACTTTCTCCAAACGTCTCTATCCATAATGAAGAATTTCTGTTACTCTATTTCTCAAACATAACCTTTACTCCAAAATGAGGATGTGGACTTTTTGCTCCCTTGTTCTTCTGATGAACTGATATTCTGTGATTATTCTTTTTCTACTTTATAAAAGTTTCCTCCAAGAAATGTCACTTACACGGTTGATGGCTGATAATGAGAATTTAGGTCTATATCCAGTGATTTGGAGGGAGTAGGGGAAAGTAATAACATGTTATCCATGGACACATTCCCTAACGCTACCACTACTGGTGCCACAGAAAATTATTACTGTAGTAAAGAAAAAGTAAATATTTATTGAGGATTTTTCTAAAAAGATTCTGTGCTAGTTCAAGAAGTTCACAGAATAGAAATGTATCTAGTCTACGAAACCGAGGAGAGAGAACTATCTGGTGTTACAAAGCTCTCAATCAGTGGGAACAACAGATAAAGGTACAGGAACCCCTGCTGCACTGGTCAGAACACATGGGAGTCAAGTTAGGACTCTGTTTTTGGTGTTTAGAACATTGCATTTTGTTTATACTGAGGGGCTTTTATTCTAGTCCTTCAGAGAGGCGACTGAACACCATCCACTTCTGGCACTTTCTTTCTTAAGGCAAATTGATAGATCTCTATGTGCACCCATATCTTTTCTTGCAATTATTGGAGAGATTACATTACATTGCACACACGAAGAACACAGCATGCAAGTATTCAAAGAATGTTAGTGTATCTTCTACTGGGGAACTTGAGAGACTTACTGCACCAAGTCATATTCTAGGCTCAGGGCAGATCCTTTCCTTCCTGAAAACCTTAAATTTCTTTATCTTCATGGTTTCTATACTATTTCTTGGACCCATCTTGTCCTCACCAGCTAATTTGTGGAAGATGCATTAGAACAAAGGCAAGAGCACAGGAGACAGCAACAGCTGGAAGCTGTGAAACCACTGAAATAGCAGTAACCTGCTTAGCCTATCAGAGAATGGTGAGTGCTATCAGGCCAGGAAAGCCTAGAAACAGATTGATTGTGTCATTAAAGTCCAGAAAGAGGAGTTCCTGCTGTGGCACAGTGGGTTAAGAATCCGACTGCAGTAGCTCGGGTAGCTGCAGAGGTACAGGTTTGATTCCCAGCCCAGTGCAGTGGGTTAAGGATCTGGTGTTGCTGAAGCTGTGCCATAGGTCGCAGCTGTAGCTTGGAATCAGTCACTGGCCCAGGAACATCCCTATGCTACAGATGAGTCAAAAAAACAAACAAACAAAAAACCAGAAAGAGCTGGGAAATGAAAGCACAGATTTATACTTCCTGACAGGAATATTAGGATCTAGAAAATCAGTTATCATTGCTTTCACTATCAGCAGTTCGATGTCCTTCAACCGCAAAAGCTATACACTCGGTTAAACCATCTATAAACTACAAAGAAAAATAATGATATTTGGGGGTATTCATATGTTCAAAATATTTTCCTCCCATGAAGCTTTTTTTCAGGAAGTTACTAGATAAAATATCACAAAAATAAATTAGCCAAGGAAAAGGAAGACATGGAATCAGGAGATGAGGAGGACAGAAAGAAGTAAGGGATGCCCCACGTGATGGTGAAGGAAGTTCTAGGACAATAGCCCTCCAAACGGTCTATAACAGGAGAATAACAGCCTGTTCAGATTAGTGCAGAAAAATCAGGGTTCCAGATAGGATCTCTTTTTGAAAAGAATGAAAGAGATTAAATGTTCCATGTGCCTGTTCTTCCATTAGAGAACCTGAAGATTAATTATGCAGACATAATGCTAAGCTAAGAAAAACAGATAATTAATAATTCTATGGGATGTAAATTTTCGTTCAAAACAAGTGATCATGGTAAATACTTTAACTCTGAATTATAGTATATATTCATAATATTACAAACTGTCAATGTCAAGCTAATAAAAATTAGGATGGAACTCTTTCAGAGAATGGGAGTGAGAAAAAGCACATACATGAGAAGGAGGAAGTCTGGGCTAAAAGAATTTAATCCTCGTTATCTGTTGCATGAAATCATTGTGTGTCCAAACAAAAAAGCCAGTAAATAACCATACTGAAATGTTACTTAGTAAATGGACTCAAGTGCCAAAAGTAGTTTTAGACTAGATGAGACTGGTTGTCTCTGTAGAGTAGGAATTGGCAGTGGAGAGAACTCAAGAGATTTATTTTTCATGAAAAGTCTTGTAGAAACCATTTTCTTTTCTTTTTTATTCTTTTTTTGCTGTGCCCATGGCATGGAGAAGTTCCCAGGCAAGGGATCAAACCCACGACACAGCAGTGATCTGAGCCTTAGCAGTGACAACACTGGATCCTTAACCTGCTGAGCCACCAGGGAACTCCCAGTAACCATTTGCTTTTGAAAAACTCTGTGCATAACTTTGAGAATAAAAATTATAAAAAAAATACATAAAATTCCACTTAATTAAATTCAAAACAACATTCTTAAGATAAGTAGATAGTTCTTACAGGTATTCCAGATTTATACTGTGACATCATTGAATTAGTCCTCTCTTAGAGTCCTTTTTCCCAGAGTTTTCCTAAGGAGCTTAAGGAATTATGTGGCTGCTACTTACTCAAAATATGGGCCCCAGACCACAAGCATCAACCTCACTTGGGAGCTTGTCAGAATTGCAGAATATCAGGAGTCATCTCAGACATACTGAACTGAAATTTGCATTTTATGAACATTCCTAGGTGATCTGTATGCATATTAAACATCAAAACACTGATATAGGTCACTACATTAGCACCCTCATCACTAAGCAAAATGTTTGGTTTTCTCTCATAGATAGGGTTGTTCTATCTCTAACCTTCCACAAATCTCAAAGCTGATAAATGTTCCATTAGAGTGGAGTTTTTCAACTTGGGTACTTTTGACATTTTGGACCAGATAATTCTTTGTTGTGAGGAGCTGTCCTATGCATCATAAGATGTTTATCAGCATCTATGGCCTCTACTAACAAGCTGCCAAGCCCCTTCTCCATAGTAACAAAGTTATCTCTAGACATTGCCAAATGATCCTGAGGGGTAATAACCACCCTCAGCCGGGAATCATTGTATTAGAGAATGAACACTGAGGTAGAGAATATGGCTGCATGATGCTCAGAATGAAATGCAATCAAAATTGGGGGAGAGTGGTTTGAAGGGAAGAAAAAATGGAATTTGAAAAAGAATGCTAAACATTACAATATAATTTTATATTATAAATAATAACTCCTAATTTAAGTCCATCTCCTTTGGTTCTTTGATTCCCATAGGCATGCTTACATTTTTGAAATTTCTATTTAGGTAGTATGTTTCAAATTTTTTCAAAATTGTTTGGCCAAGAAATCGTCTCAAAATTGGCGAAAAAAAAAATAAACAGATGCTGAAATGTGTGATACTATTTATTGGGAATATAGGAAGGACATCTAAAAACTTGTTTTACATTTTAATTTGAAAATGTAAACAAAAACTCCAGATTTACTGATAGTTACAACGTGGATTGATACCTGCACCTGCACTCAGTTCATATTTCAAAGGATCAAGACAGCGAGTACAGACACTGTGTCCTACAGGAGGTGACAGTAGAACTCTTGCTCATTTGTATTGGAATGGATCACTGTTTAGAGGGGCTGCAAGCAGATGACTTAAGGACATTATTACTTTTTCTTACGTACACAAGCCCTCTAAAATGAAGAGACTTTAAAAGATACTCCTGGTGTTGTAGCCACAAGGGAACAACAACCAAAAGCTAGAGTTGACTTATTTCCAACTCCTAGTACAACTTCTTCATCAGTCATGTTGTGTTAAGAAAAATATTTAAAATGTGG
>PVHT020004944.1:32698005-32753805 GCA_004024745.2 Catagonus wagneri
GGTTCGGTCCCTGGCCTTGCTCAGTGGGTTAACGATCCGGCGTTGCCGTGAGCTGTGGTGTAGGTTGCAGACGCGGCTCGGATCCTGCGTTGCTGTGGCCGTGGCGTAGGCCAGTGGCTACAGCTCCGATAAGACCCCTAGCCTGGGAACCTCCACATGCCGCAGGTGCGGCCCTAAAATGACAAAAGGCAAAAAAAAATAAAAAATAAAAAAAAAAATAAAATGTGGACAAAAGCTTGAATAAAATGGCATTTTTATGAGGACTATTTAAAATATGGACTTATATAAACTTGTATTAATGACAAATATTTCCAGTGTATATTATCTAAGAATAGAGTTAATTATATGTATTCACATATATGATTAGGATATATATGTACATATATGTGTATATGTACATATACACAAAGTATAATTAACATATGTATACGTGTCTTGAAAAGCTATAAAGAATGACACATGATTTTGTTCGATACATGTCTGTGGCGTGAAAGCTTAGCCCACGGAATTCTTCAAAACAACCGTGGATTGGTCTAGTTACCCTAAATGTCTGCTTTAAGACCTAAGCTTGAAATGGTGTTTTCTAATTTAGATGGTCTTTCTCTCAATTAAAGAGGATTTACTTGTAAAATTTTCCCAAAATGAAATTATCATAGATGATCTGGAAAGCAGTTTAATTTGCTCATCCTGCTTTAGAACAAAAACTTGTTTGAACAAAATTAAACTCTGGAGTTATCAGATCTGGAGGGTCTCAAGCCTGCTGTGCAGAAAGTGTAAGGAGAGACTTAACTCCTGTCAAAGAGCTGAATGGATGGCTCATTATCAGAATCTCCTTTAGAAATGTCTTGTCCTACAAAACCAGAGACCTGATTTATGTTAGGGTTAGAGTCCATGCTAATACACAACTGTTGCCTACTTTGTAGTCCTACAGATGTTTGGGTGAAAATAAATACTGTTCTGCTTTGAAGATCTTGCAATGCTATATTTCAAATCCTATTTGACAGAGTAAAAACTATGCGTTAATAGAATTTTTTTCTTCTGTAAAACACTGACCACTTGTTATAACACTTGGGGATTTGTGCCTTAAGAAACAAAAATAAGCATGTCTTTAACTGGAAAGGCCCATGAAACCAGAAACCAAATAAAATCAGCTAAATGTAAATGAATAAATTAGAGAGAGGGAAACAAAACATTTTAAAATGTATTTACAAATAAAAATATTCTCCAAGTTAAAAATAAATTTTCACAGCTTATCAAATGTCTACTACATTTTAAATACACTGCTCACCAGAGTGCACAAAAACAAGATCCCTAGCCCTGTGAGCTAAACTCCAAAGTTATAAAATTCATCCTTTAGCCTAGAAAATAACTAGACATCGAAAGATTTTACATAAGTAGAGTGAACAAGATCCACTTAAGTATCACATTCTCTTGGAATTTTTGTCTGGCTCTTAAATTAATCTTGGTTCCCCTGGTAATATTCCCACAGAAAATGCTTTACCATAATTATAGATGAACGTGGGCATATCTTGAGACAGTAATCTTTGTTAATTGTTATAATATATGCATACAACACAGGACAAACAAAAATAAATTCTTCCAGACCTAGGGAAAGAAAAGGAGTCAGGTATGGTTGTAACCCCCCAAACCTGAGAATATGTTGCCTTGTGTGGCAAAAGGGACTTGGCAATTGTGATTAAATTAGGGGTGTGCGGTTGGGAGGTTATCCTAGATCACTATAGTGGGAGTCAATGTAGTCACAAAGAACCTTACAAGAGATCAAGAGGATCAGCGTGAGAGGCAATATGTTGTGTCAGAGGAGTCACAGGAATGTGGCGCTACCAGTCTAGGAACGCAGGCAGTCGCTAGAAGGTGGAAGAGGTAAGGAAAGGATTCACCCCTAGAGTCTCCAGAAAGAACACGGGCCTGGGAACTGCACTGCAGACTTCTGACTTCTGGAACTGTAAGCATTCATATTGTTTTAAGCCACTAAGTTTGTTAAAAGAGCAGTAAGAATCTAAAACACAGACTCTGAGAAAATAAAAGGGTAGGCTCTAAGGGGAGATAGCAGGTATACCATGTAAACAAAAAAGCTCATTTAAGTGATTAAAATTAAAAATAGGACAAACATTTGGAAAAACAAGATCATGAAGCCTTTTCTTCACAGGAGAGACTTAGGTATCTACAAAGGGAAAGAGGAAATGTGGAGGGAATTATCAAAGATTATGGAAACAGTGTGTGCACAGGGTGAATTCCTCATGGACGCAGGTAATAAGCACCATGGGCTTGCCTGGACAGTCCTTGTCAGTTGGGGGCCTTTCCACTGGCTGAAGCATCTTAAGTTCTTAGAGTAACCCGTTTACTGATGAGGAAATTATGGCTGATGCCCGGGTGATGTGGGGGTGGGGGTGGGGCGATGGTGGTAAATGATTTGCCCAGGCTATGCTCCTTATAAATTGTGGAGCAGAGCCTAAATCCAAGTCTGCCTGATAACAAAGATCATCTTCTTAGCCCCTGAAAAGAGAGGAAAGGTTAACACTGCTGTTAAGCCCTGACTTCCAGTCCTTTGAGATGGAAGGGGACAAAGTAAAAATGGATGAAGAAATTAATATGCTTTGGATATAAAAGAAGGAAGATGAAAATGTACTTCATCAAATATGGTTAATGTTTTTTCATGAGCCAACTTTTAAAGTATGAGGTCAATGTTAAAATATTTTTCCACTGAATCCCCATCTCAATCAATACGTTATTATTTTCTGCACAATGTTAATGATTACTATATGATCCAGAGTTTCAATTTAACTAAGTTTTTGTGTTTTTCCCTTAAAAGAGAAAATGTAAGAATAAAATTAACATACCACAGTATCCAGGTTGAATCTAAATCAAAACAAATAATATTTCTATTGAGTTTCAAAAGTGCCAGCTACTTTCCCACATCTCTGGATGATAGATTCTACTGAGTAAGAAAGTCCAAACTACTTTACAGAACACAGTGTAAATTGACTTATCTGAATGGTATTTTGAGCTTCTAATTTGGGAAGGTGCTTGGTTTAACAATTTGTCTGCATCCAAAAAAGGAAGAGAGACTACAATAAGAATTGAGCAAGTACACAGAATCAGTCATTAGTACATGGAAATATTCACTAAGTATTTTTTAAAATATTTAAAATCTCTACTAAAAAATCCAGGGTTCATTCTAAATTTTAAATAACTAGATCTGATTCATTAAAAGATTGATTGGATTTGAGCTAAGTTTTGAAGACAATTTAAAATGCATATTGATAACAAAAAAAAAAAAACCACTGTAAGTTGAGAAAATATTTCAAATGAATGGGCCAGTTTGGGCAGTTCATAAAAATAATAATAAAGATAAGTTTAGGAGTTCAAGGCAACTGTTGTATGGGAGAATCAAAATGTGGACTGAAGTGGAAAGAACAGGTAGTCACTGTGAAGAAATAAAATTGGGATCTAGACTGTAAACATAAAATGATGTACCAGAGTTTATAGGAAAAGGAAAAAGTTTGAAATCATAACACAAATGGAAAATGGAAAACAGGAGTGCAAACTAAGAAGGCAGCATTCCTGTGGGAAATCAACAAAATTGAACCAGATTGAAGAGTTAACATACAATGAAGAAAATATCCCCACGTTTAAAAAATAATACCTAAGCATATAGATTAAGATATTTTATTATATTCTGAGGTGGGAAGGTAATGAAAAAGACCCTTCAAATGAGATACATCCTGGAAATTAGCCTTCCAACAAGATTAAAAGTATACTTCCTAGCATCTATGCAGAAACTGAATATACTTAAAAAAAAAAGTGAGGCTATATTAAAGAACAATATTCAAGTTCTCCCCAGACAAGCTTTCAAAATTCTAGATAACAACAGAGAAACCATTAGTGCAAACATAATTTGGAATGTCCCTGATTTTGGTCAACCAGCCAAATTGGATTTATCAAAAATAACAACAGAAAATTTTAGATATTTAAAGACTCTGAAAATACTTCTTCTGTACCCTTCTTGGGTAAAACATTCCAAAACATACACCCCAGCCAAATCAGAGCCGCATTACTATTTTGTACATCCTTGCATAGCCCTCCTTGAAAAAGTCTGTGTTTGTGGATATTTTTCCTTACTTACTATCCATCCTCAAACAAAGAGGGCACAGTCATGGGCTGTGCTCACAGATCGTAGGATCACCACTCACTCTGCTCACAGATTCTAGAAAGCTTTCTCAGATCTATTGTTGGAGAGCATTTTATGCCTGGTCTCAACTGGAGCCCCATTTATCTGGAGTGCTCTCATTTATTTTGCTTACAATCTGGCTCTCTTCTACTCTGGTCTTATTCTCTCCGCAGGCTTTCTGCTGGTATTAGTGGCAGGATTGAGTCTGGGTTGGTGACTCAAGTCCTCTGTACTCCTATAGCACCTACAGTCCTCCATCAGAGGACTTAACAACAATGCAACAGCCTGTTAAACAGTTCCTATTTCTCCTACCACATTCATACAATAGTTACATTAAAAACAATAACATATAACACAAACTCATCATTTTCTAATAGTTTACTGCATTTTACCACTATCCATGCTCTTGAGTTTATTTATGTTTATTATAACTGCATGGTGGACATACCATATAATGGTGTACTGATAAGCATACCTCCCCAACTCTTCTTTGCTGCCCACTCTCATCTTGGTTCATATGTTCACTCCTATGTCGTAGTTCATCATATTAATCTGAAATTTTCAACTCTTTAGTCAATGTGGTTGTTTACAACAAGATCTCAATTCCCTAGAGAGCAAGGCTGAATCTTTTCTTCACTTGGTATCATTTTCATTGCACAGAATACACAGCAAATGCTGTTTAGGCTTTCAGCTACACAAGTGTCACTGCGGACTAAAACATTCAGAATTGCTTTTTAGCTAAGAGTACTAAAATACTCTACTGAGCATGAAAAGTCTGATAATTGAAGCTTCTGATTCTTCACCATAGGGACTGCTCAAACCACCACTCTTTTCTTAATATTTGACTCTGCTGTAGTCTGAAATTTGCTGGTTAGTCTACAGATCACAAGAAGAACTACAAAAAAGAACCAAGAACAATGAGAAGAAAGAGACATCACTGGGAGGGCTGCAACAGTAGTATACTTAGGTGATTTGAAAGAAGAACAGCAAATCTGAGGCTTTAAAGAAAAAAAGAAGGAACTGGGAAAAGAACCTGTATTTTTAAATATACACAGACCTCTAGAATAAGTCGTTGGATTTTCCACAAATGGGAGGAGTGGTAGGTGCATCATTCTTACTCAAACCACTTCCTTCTTCCCCCAGAGCTTAAGCTAGTTACAATCAGCCATTCCTTATCTCTTATTTTTTATGAAAATAAAACACTTCTTGACTCATATCCTTATTTTTATTTAAAATTTTCCATATATAACATACCTCCTGGGGTCACAATTTTTTTCCTTCAAGTTTCCCAGGCTTCTCCTCAGACTTTTCCAAGGAGACCCTTGTATAATTTAGTCTGAAGTCTGAATCATCCCTCTCACTCCTTCCTTGCTCATCCTCATCACCAAATGAATAAAAAGCAGAATTTCACAATTTCTTGTAAACTTAAGAAATTAAGACAAATTGGGTTAAATGAAAAGACTGAAATACCACAGGTGCATTTATAACTTGTTTATACCTTTGATATATAATTTTAAAACAAAAGGTTCTTATAGTAAGAGTCTGTCCTGGACCTCCTATAGATTGGTGGGCTATGGGCTCTTTGAATAATCTGGATGTGGGGAGGAAATTTCCTGCATGCATAGACTGAAGTTACTATATGAAATTATGCCACTTGTCATCTCCTAACAGGAAAATTTATGTGAGCTAAAGTCAGAGCTATTGGTTTCTTTCCATGTCAAGGTTATTGGATTTTTCCCTCTCTCCAACTTTTGCTTGCAACAGCCTGTATGTATGATATTTGCTTTGTTATGTGTAATGCCATATGCGATATGCTTTAGATCTTGATAAATGAAGGATATTGCCACGTTTACATGTCTTCCACCCTCAATTAAATTTTAATTTACTGAGAATCAACTACACACGCAGCAGCGATGGTAGGCATTCCAGGATAATATTAGTAATATAGTTTTTACTCTCAAGATGATTACGTCAGGGAAGAGACAACTGTAGTGCCAAATGGAATCTTTTATGTGACATTGAAATTTTTGGTAGCGAAAGAAAGTCTTTATGGAATTTAAAATCAACACAAAACTGTGAATGTAAATTAAATTTTCCATTAAAATATATGGCCAGTGGGAGAGCTGAGGAAGGAAAAAAAGACAGACATCAGTGACTTGGTCACATGAGGATAAGAATCCTCTGTTCTCTGTGTTAAAATGATGTACAAAAGCAAAAACTTGGAACTAATTTTTTCCCAAGACTTCTTGCTGCCAAATACAAACTGGGTAGAATGTCCAAGACTGAAAGAGGAACATCAGATAGAAAGGAACACAAGAAATAAGAGGGAAGGCAAAATTTCCACACTCGGCACTCTGTTCAAAGAGTTGAAATTAGGTAAATATGTCTGGGAAAATAAGGTGCACAGAGAAGTATTTCTGTGTTACCAAAGGCTACTTCTGCTTTTCATTACAGTGTTAAAATCTGAAACACTTAAATACACCTCTGCAGATTTGGCAATCCCATTTTAACATAAGGAAAAAGCCAGTGGGCTGGAAATCTAATCTTTCCCTCTTCCTACAGAGTTTACGGTTTGTTTAGTGTTATCTTTAAAGAAAATATTACTCCAGTAACTTTTCAAAATGGTTATATGTATTAATGAAATAACTTCATAAAGGCTGAGAACAAACCAGAATCTTGAGCCAACTATAAGATTATATGCTCTCATGGCATTTGACTAAAGTTTTCCAATAAGCTTAAACTACTGTAGGCATAGGGAAGTTTTACATAAAGATTCACAAAAGTAGAGTAAAAGGCTTGTGGGCCATCAGTTTTATTGATCACTGCCTTTTTATAATTTGCTCAGATTTCAGAAATCAATTGTTCCTCACAAACAATGGTACTTTTTAAGATCTTTGAAATTCTTCACTTTCCTTCATATCAGATTTAACAGATGCTTATGTTCATCTGTTTAATCACACTAATTGTCATATATACTACTTATCAAGAGTAAACACACTAGGAAGTTTACTCACTGACTGTTTTACTAGTGTTGTAATCCACCAGAAAAGAAAAAAAAAAAAGAAACTAAGTTCAGCTAATTATTTATGTGGAACTAGCAATACCAGATATCACTTACCAATTCAGCATTCACTATGAGACAAGCACACTGCTTTTATATAATCATGTCCATAACTTTTTAATGAGGGTCTTAGTGCATTTTATACATAGTAAAATTATAAACCGCTCAAAGACACTTTTGGTAAATGACAAACAGAATCAAAGTTCTGAACTAGGTCTGTCTGATTTGCTGTTTCCCAAACAATCTATTTAAAGTAAAAATTTATTTGGTCCTTTCTCCCCCCCTCCCCATTTTTGTTTAACTCTTGTGGAATCAACCTTATATATTTTGATTTTAAGTATAATTTGTGTTTATTTGTTTTAAAGTAAGACAAATAAGTCATGAAATTATTATAATACAAATGTTCCATAATCTATTTTCTTACGTTAATTTTTGAAATCAGTATATCTGACAACACTGACAATTTATCACTAGTTTTCAGGTTTAGCTACATCAGCTTTGCTCTACTGAACTAAATAAAAATATCTGTCTAAGAATTACCTGTACATTAGGGTTTTTGCAAATTTCATTCTGTCATATCTAATACAATGTTAAAGAATTCTGATTTATCAAATTTTAAGGAATCAGAAGAAATGTGAGAAATTTTTAAAGAAATGTTTAACATGTCTATATCATTAGAAAAATTTTTATTAAAAATGAAGAGGAGTTCCCATTGTGGCGCAGTGGAAACAAATCCGACTAGTAGCCATGAGGTTTTGAATTTGATCCCTGCCTCGCTCAGTGGGTTAAGGATCCGGCATTGCTGTGAGCTGTGATGTAGGTCGCAGAAACGGCTCAGATCCTCTGTTGCTGGCAGCTGTAGCTCCAATTTGACTCCTAGCCTGAGAACCTCCATATGCCGCGGATACAGCACTAAAAAGACCAAAAAAAAAAAAAAAAAAAAACCAAAATGTAGAAGAGAAACCTGACATTATCCATTATCTATACCTGAAGGAAGCAAGAGAAAACATGATTTCATTACATAAAAGATCTTACTTTTGTTGTTGTTGTTGTTGTTGTTGTACTCCAGTAATGAAATGGTCTTCTGTTGTATCTGACCTTTGACTACTGGAAAGCCAAGTGTTACTGAGAATCACATCTGTATTAACATAGCCCTAACTTTATTTAGAAGACAATTTGAACTTTGAGAGAGACAGTAAGATTCACAATGAACAGACGTTCAATGTCTGACTATAGCATCCCAAAGGACCAAAAGAAAAAGTGAATAACTACTAACAGCATTCTTGTTCTTAAAAGATAAACAGTATTTTCTATGAAGTGAATTACTTCAGGAAGTCTGTTTTATGCAGTTTCATATGCTTTTTAGGAAGAAAAAAGCTTGAATCAATGAACATTAAAATTTCTACTGTGATTCAGTATGTAGGCCCTAAATTAGATATGAAGGCCTTTTGTTAGTCTTGTCCCTCTCTCAAAGATGTAGGAGGTATTTTGGAACTTAGCTATCAAATTTTTTTGGAAAATGTATGATTCATAGAGGAATTTTCTTAAATCATAATTTTCTCACATGCTTTAAAATAAATAAAACAATATCAGTTTAATAACCCTATTTTGTTTCAAGCTAAATGAAGTTAATGGAAAAGATACTAGAGAAAATAAACATTAACTATGGCTTGTTTTTCCTAAGTGGTAACAAGAGGAAAGGGAACATTTTGATAAACAATAAGAAATAACACAGTATTCAAATACTGTTCAGATGCTTTGGAAATGTATGTCAGCTCACAACCTAAAATCCAGAGAAAAAATTCTTATTTTTCAGACTTAAAAAGAATTTTCTTAACTATAATAGCTAGGTCTACATACTAGAAATAGAGATATAATTGGATGCTAATATTACTAATTCAGACACAAAATTAGATATGCAGTAATTAGTTATAAATCTAACAAAGTTTTTACAGGACTTACTTGTATACTGAAAACTATTCATGAAAGAAATACTGATGAAAGAAATTAAAGATATAAACAGAGAAACTGATTGTGTTCATAGATTGAAAACTCAACATAGTAAAGACATCAATTCATCCCAAATTGATATACAGTTTTGATGCACTTCTTATCAAAGTTCCCCTAAGAGTTTTTTATATATACAAGCAAGATTATTCTAAAGTTTATTTGTAAAAGCAAAGAAACTAAGATACCTAAACAATTTTGAAAAAGTTGACTAAAGTGAGAGATATCAGTCTGCCCAATTTCAAGACACTATAACTATGGTAATCAAGAATGTGTGGTATTGGCAAAAGACCTGACACACAGGTAAATGAAACAAAATTACCTAGAAATAAACCCACAAAAATATGGCCACCTGATTTTTGACAACTGTTTATAAGGAATTTAGTATAGGAAAGACAGCCTCTTCAACAAATGGTTCTGCAGAGGTTAGGCAGCCATAGGCAAAAACAAAAACAAAAACAAAAAAGTGCATCTCTACCTAATTCTCATAATTTATACAAAATTAATTCCAAATTGATGACGGTATTAAACATAAAATGTAAAACTGTAACACTTCTAGGAAAAAAACTTAGGAGAAAATCTTCTGTATCTAGGACTAGGCAAAAGGTTTTTAAACTTGACAGCAAAAGTATAATCTATAACAAAAATATGATAAGCTAGTCTTCATCAAAATTCAAAACTTCTGCTCTGAGCAGGCTGCTGTTAAAAGGATAAAGAGAGAAACTACAAAGAGGGAATACTTGCAAACTACATATCTGATGAAGAATAAGTATCTGAAATATATAATCTGAGAAATCAATAGTGAAAAAATAAATTGGAAAATAGACAAAAAATGCAAAGAGACACTTCAACCAAGAGGATATACAGATGGCAAATAAACACATGAAAAGATGTTCAATATCATTAGCCATTAGGGAAATGTAAATTCAAACTCCAATATGATATCATTATACACCTATCAGAATGGTTAAAGTTTAAAAATAGTGAAACAACAAAGCCTGGCAAGATTGCAGAGAAACTGGATCACTCATAAATTGCTGGGATGTAGAATGGTACAGCCACTCTGGAAAAACGTTTGGCAGTTGTTCAAAGAGTTAGTATTCAACTACTACACAATCCCGTAAGTTCCATCCTGGATATTTATCCAAGAGAAATGAAAAGTTGTGTTCACACAAAAATCCATACATGAATGTTCACAGTACTTTATTCATAACAGTGAAAAAACTGGAAATAGTCTAGCGTCCTTCAATAGTGCACATTTAAACAAATGTGGTACATCCATACCATGGAATACTACTCAGCAATAAAAAGAGACAAATTTGATACATGCAGCAGCTTGAATGAATCTCCAGAGAATTATGCTGAGTGAAAGAGAAAATAACAAATGGTTACAGATGGTATGAGTTCATTTATACACTCTTCTTGAAATGACAAAATTATAGAAATGGAAAACAGATGAGTGGCTGCCACAGTTTAAAGATGGGACAGACAGGAAGAGAAGGAGAGGAGACAAATGTGGTTACAAAAAGTCAATATGGCTACATATTATATGACTCCAACTATATGACATTTGGAAAAGAAAATGTAGAGGAAATATATCTCCACAAATATGGAGAAAATAAAAAGATCAGTGGTTGCCAGAGGGGAGGATATAAATAGGTAGAACACAGGATTTTTAGGACAGTGAAAATACTCAATATGGTATTATAATGATGGATATATGTCATTATGCTTATGCCCAAAACTGTAGAATGTACAACACCAAGAGTGAACCTAAGGGAAACTATGGACTTTGAGAGATTACATTGTATCAGTGTAGGTTCATTCTTGGTTAAGCATCCAAATTTTCATTAATTCCTCTCAATTTTATTGTAAACTTACAACTTCTTGAAAAAATAAAGTCTTAGAAAAAGTTGGAAAAAAAAGGCAACACGTGATGAGAAACATGTTCTCTATCTTGATGAATCAGTTTCAGTATACCTACTGTGAAACTGTACTACAGTCTGTGAGAAACTGAGGGCACATGAGATGTCTCTGTACTTTCTAATAACTGCATGAAAATCCACATTTATCACAAAATTAAAAATGTAAAGTAAATAAATCAATTAACCTAAAATGCAAAATAAAAACATAAATTTGGATGCTTAAAAAAATTTTACTTCTAAATAACATATATGAAACTAGAAAATATAACTATAATCTAATCATTAAAGTTTGTCATATGTAAATAAAGATGTAATTAGAGTGAAAATTGTGGTTTTAAATTCTTATGTTACCAAAGAAGAAAAGCAGGAAAATAAGAGCTGAACTTCTACTTTAAGATTTTGAAACTGTACTGAATAACCTAATATAAGAAAAGGGATAATTAAGATAATAGCAGAAGTTAAATATAAAAGAAAAATAAAATAGAAATAGTTAAATCATTCTGTTTTTAAAATACCAATAAAAATGGATAAATCTAGGTGGCTAATCAAAGATTAAAGGCCAAAGGAAATATAAACAATACAGAGAATTAAAATGATGTATAACTATTGAAATACAGATAGTTAAAAATTAAGCAGTCACTACGAACAACTGTTTAGCAACAAATTTAAAGACACAAAATTTCAATTTTATTTAAAAAGTGGCAACTTGTCCTCACAGGATACACAAATATTTTGAGATCAAATTTTCTTTTTTGACCTGCAGGTTTGCTATTAGATGACCATCTATGAACTTATGGAATATCTTATCCATCCATTGTCAAGTTAAACCATACGACAATTACCTCTGAACAAAGTATATATTTTATAAGAAAAAGGTGAGAGAATGTATTCATGTGCACTGAATTCGCTAGTCTCACCACAAGTCCCATTATCAGAGGAGAAGGAGACTTTGTTGAACAGCAGATACCTTCTGAAGACTCAACTATGACACCAATTGAAAAATAAGATTCTTTGAGCCTAGCTCATTATCCTGAGAAGAAATTACCTGTCTTAAACCACCAGGAAATATATAGTGCTGTTCCTCCACAGTCAGAGAATGCACTGGTCTGCAGACCAAGAGGTAACTAATCTTTTCTTATTTTGCCATAGATTTGGGATACATGGTTTTGAAGTCCTCGTGCCCAGGAATAATAAGAAAATACATTCATACATCTGTTAAATTGGATGCTAACACTGCTATCGCCATTTTAGATTTCTCATGTCATTCTAAAATGTCTTCCAAGGGGCAAAGAAAGAGATAAAATGTCTTCTAAGGGGCAAAGAAAGGGATTAATGTGCTGGTTGCGTTAATTGATCCCAACCACAAGTAAGAAATTACGCAATTAGGTTGTTGCACAGTGGAAACGAATCTGACTAGTACCCATGAGGATGCAGGTTTGATTCCTGGCCTCACTCAGTGGGTCAGGGATCTGGCAGTGCCGTGACCTATGATGTAGGTCACAGACCTGGCTTGGATTCCATGTGGCTGTGGCTGTGGTGTAGGCCAGCAGCTACAGTTCTGATTCGACCCCTAGCCTAGGAACTTCTGTAAGCTGAAGGTACAGCCCTAAAAAGCAAAAAAAAAAAAAAAAAAGAAAGAAAGAAAGAAACAAAGAAAGAGGAAGAGAGGAAGAAAGGAAGGAAGGAAGGAAGAAGGAAGAAAGGCAGGAAGGCAGGCAGGAAAATAAAAAAGAAAGAAAGGAAGGAAGGAAGGAAGCCTCACAGAGTTCCCACTGTGGCTCAGTGGGTTACGAACCCAACTAGCATCCACCAGGATGTGGGTTCCATTCCTGGACTCATTCAGTGGGTTAAGGATCCAATGATGCTGTGAGCTGTGGTGTAGGTCACAGACGCGGCTCGTATCCTGCGCTGCTGTGGCTGTGGCGTAGGCCAGCAGCTGTAGCTCTGATTTGACCCCTAGCCTGTGAACTTCCATACACCACACACGCAGCCCTAAAAAACAAACAAACAAAAAAAGTTAATCCTCACGAACAGCTACAGGAGCAGGTCTAAATAACTCTACTTTCTTTTATTTAACTACTGGATTTTTCCTCTAGCCCAGCTACTTTATATATGACAAGCTCTGATGGTGACTAGCATTTTAGATTTCAGGTTGGAGTAACCAGAGTATATCCAAACTAGCATCACCCTGAGAAGTCGGTAAAAGACATAGGACTTCATCCCCTATATCTATTTAGTCTCTTTTTTTGTTTGTTTTTGTTAAATCGATTTTATTTTATTTATTTTTATTATTATTAAAGTATAGTTGATTTAAAATGTTTCGTCAAGTTTTATTGTATAACAAAGTGACCCAATCATACACAATTCCCTGTGCTGTACAGTAGTTTCTACCACAAACTCTCATATATCCACTCTCCACATTTTGGTGGTTTTCCCTACCCTTTTTTTCTTTTAGGTCTTATAGTAATGGCTCCTGTTCTTACATTTCTTGGGATACTACCATTCCCATTGGTTTGTCTAACGTGTCCATATCCTTATAAATGGTCTCATGTTAAACTCTCCAGAAAGACTTGGTTTGAGTGGCCATCTCTTTCTCACCAGGACCCTGAACAATAAAGCAAATATGATTTTAGATCTGCAGTCAAATGAGTTTTTTAATACTTCATCCTGCCTTAGAAATACCCACCTGGCCCTGATCTCCCTCACAGGGATAGGATTCTTGCTACATGGCACACAGCAGATCTCTGCATGCTTCTTGCAATTTTTCTGCTCCATGGAAAGAGAAACTCAGAAAGGATGGCACAGAGTATGCTTAGACACTTCTGATCTGAGATAATTTGTTCAGAAGAGAGAGTGGGCAGAGAGACCAAGAGTGTCAACTCCATGGACATTTTATCACATTGAAAAATTAGGCCATAGGTGGGGTCACTCCCCTAATTTGCAGAAATCCTGTAAGCAATGAGAAAAAGACAACACAAAGCAGAAACTTTCAAAGAGATACGAAAAGGCAGTTCATAGAAGAAGAAATTCAAATTGTTAATTAGATCATTCCTATTCTAATGGACATTCAATATACTATTTATTTTATGAGATCATCTCTCGCTATTAATTGAGTTTTCTATTTGGTGGAACACTAAATATTTTGTGACTGATCAAAGCAATCAGAGATAACATATGTCAGTTCCAAACTTTAACCTATTCTGTAAAGGCTTAAACTATTGTCTTCTTAGTTCAGCATTGTCCTTTCCCTATCTTGGACTTTAATCCTGCCTTTAATTATGAAATTACTAATGTCATTTATAAATAGGGCTTGCTGTAAGGCAAGAAAGAAATGTTCTAAATGCTTTACATGTAACAACTAGGTTAACCTTCACAACAATCCTGTGAAGTATATAGTATTATTGTTCCCTTTGATAAATGAGCAATCTCTCTGCCTAAATACAGCTGAGATTTGAACTAGGAGAGCAGGCCTCACGATCCATGGTCTTAACTGCCATATTATGTTACCTCAGATTTGCAGCTTGTTCCCGGTCTGAGCAATATTCAACCTATTTTAATCACATTCCTCCCCATGATATGAGTAGCATAAACACTAACTCCATCAAGTAAAAAGTCACTATAGAAAATGTAAGCTGCAGTCTAATTCAGTGTGAATACCACAAAGAAAAACTGGTAGGCATTAGATTAATATATTTAATTGTAAAACAACAGATACAATCGTGTAGAGCCAACATTCCCCTCTACCTTTGAGTTTCCCAGTGTTTAGGAAACATTTAGAAAGACTGAAGGGCAGTGGGAAGGGGAATTCCAGGATGCTAATAGAGCTTAGACCTGGCAGTCTGTTTAAGGAGACAGAAGTTGTGGCCTGCACAGGATTTCCTAGGGAGATAAGTAATACAGACCAAAGAAGGAGCACCAATGCTCAACACCAGATGCTGCTGAACCTGTGAAAGCATTTCAGCAATAAACCAGGACCACAGGAATGCAGCTCTTCTTTCCCGGACAAAAAAGATGATTACACTTTAAGCACAAAAAGTCAAAGGTCCTAAATGGTACTACTTGTAAACCACTTGTCCCTCGCTTCAGAATATTTACAAACTGGATTAAAGCTTGCAAAAGAGGAAGAGAAACTAGGGAAAGAAAGAAGAAATATGAAATGTAGATTACAACAACTTTTTAAAGATATTTGGGAGATTTTTTAGCAAAGATGGGGAAATGCTCCATAAAATATGCTCCAAAAGGGCCTTATTTGTCTTGCTCACTCATCTCTCTGTGCTCGATACCTAGAATGTTGCCTGGCAGAGGTGATGCTTAATAAGTATTTGTCGAATAATTTAATTAATTAATTGAGCAAAAAATAAACTAATGTTGGCAAACCAGAAATCACAAAATATCTTTATTTCTTTCTTATACATAAACCCTACCGATTTGGGGCTGAAATTATCAGGATTATATGAATGAAGATGGTATTTTGACCCTAATGATCAGCTGATTAAAATATTTTCAAAAATGCCATACTTGTGTTTTCTTGCCAAGAGCTACATTTTTTTTCTTTTTCCATAGAGTTTATTTTTTCCCCTCATCACCTTTAGGCCTATTGTACTTTAAACATTAGAAGTGCACCAAGAGGATAATCTCTCTCTCCCCTAATCACTCTCTCTCCCTTTTCCTCCTCCTGCCCCACAATCACCTCCCTCCCTCCCCAGATACTAATTAGCCAGGATTGTGGCTCTTAACCACTTCAGAGAAAAAAATATAATCAATCCATTCACAGATGCATGTATTTATTTGTTGAAATTTCTGGTTTCTCCAGCCAGGGCAAAAATTCCACTCTTCCAAAATACTACCTTCAGTTCATCCTTATCAGAGACAGAAAAAGGCTTTAAGAGCAGCCTAAGGACCTATCTTTCTGCTATGTGAGAAGCAAAGCTTTCAGAGCAGGCACTGAAAACACCTTAAAATCAGCACATAAATATATCTGAAACTACCGTCCTCTCTAAACCCTAAAGCTGCTGAATGAAAGCATATACCTTAATTCAAAGCCGCCATATGCTGGACCTTGTCTATAGGTTTAGAATAAATTTGTTGAGTGTTCTCACTATTATCTCAGAGGTTTCTCAGGGCCCTGCCAATCATGCTGTGGCAAGCTGAAGGTAGGCACACAGGGTAAGGACTCATCTGTTTCTGTTAAGTTGCCTCTAATGAGACAGTCAAGAGCTAATGCGGTCAGTTTAACTGGTGCATCCCTCGAACAGAGCAGCTGTCCAAGAATAATGACCCTCTTTCTCTTCCTTTGTTTCCTTCCTTGCTTAACACAACTCAATCTCTTTCTCTAAATCTCCTACTTGAATATTTTAAATTAATTATATACGGTTGGAGTTGGAAATCAATGTTCTGGTTTATTCTGATTTTCTTCTTGGCTTTGGGGGGGCAGATTTCATAAATATAAGAAAATTAATATAGGCTAGTTAAATGTTATCTGGATAATAAGACAAATGTTTCCATCATACTGTTCAAATGGGGGGAGAAGGAGGTTCACGTGTCATCATTTCTTTACAGCTAATATGCATTAATCTTAAATTTACATTCCAATACCTACTAACTTCAGCATATTCTTTAGTCAAATTTGTCTATTTACTTTCCTTCAAATTCTCCAGGCCTTTGCTTGGGTCTCTGTCTTGAATGGTTTGAAACCTTACAGCTGTCTCTGTCTTTCATGAAAAAATGCATGTAACATAAAGTATAACTCTGTTCTCCTCTATATTATTAACAACCCTCTACTACAGTCTATGTACTAAACACACCTATATTTCACTTATGTTTTGAAAGATTCCTAGGCACTCTATTACCTATACAATTAATTGTGACAATGTCTGTTCTTTTGAATTTTTTATTTATTAACCTGTAGTTTATAAATTCCAAAAGTCAGAGACATGATTGAGTAAGACTTTAACTACTGGTTCACTTTTCTAAACAAGAGCTTTAGGGCAATATTTATTAGGACTTTAAGTAAGATAGCTGGAGAGTATGGGAACTGGACAGAAGAAGATTTTTCAATAAGATACTTAGACAATTTTTGTAAAATTGAGCTGACATCTTCCTGATGTTTTGATCTCAGTGTCTGTATACAAGATATATATACCATCACACTCCAAGTCATTTCCCTGAAGAAAAAGACAACTACATAGCATCTGGAGGGAAATTTGGAAGAGCTGGATGCAAAACTAAAATTCCATAGGGACTCTGAAGAAGAGAGGCTGTCAATTAGAAGTTGTCTGCTTCAAAGTTTCTTCCTGTTTCTTACTGTTTATGACCTTTGAAGATATCTGCACATCAACACATTAAGCACACAGGCCTTAAGTCAAGTTATTCTCAAGGAAATCAGTTTCAATTAAATGCCAATTAAACAAGAAATCCTGTCAAATTTATTGTTCTCTTCCTCTCTTTTCAAGAGAGTGATGGGGTGAACATCATAGAATGTTAGAACACAAGTTGCCTTAAATAGACTCTAGCACTTATTTTTAATCCTTAAACTTGGAAAATAGTTCTACATAAAATTTATCATATAATAAGCAAAGTCTAGATACCATTTTTTTTTATGTCTTATCAGTCTAGGTGGCCCCACACAGGTAAATTTCTGAAAAGCTTGAGATTTAGATCCAGGATAATAATGTAAATGGGTTTGGAGATATAAGCTCTCGGTCCTGCTTTTAAATTGGTATTCACAACTACCCCCAACTACAGAATTTGGAAAAAAATAAAAGAATATTTTATGTTACAATGGGATGGAAGAAACTGTAATAAAATAGAAAAACAAAATCTTTTCAGGAAAAGCCTTGTATTTATTTAGAAAAAGATTTCTAAGTCAAATTAAAAAGCCAATTGTGATGGAAAAGACTGCTTGCCTTACAAAAGGCTATGCGGAAGTTGCTCTGTACAAGAAAGGATGAAGAATTTGAGGTTCTGAAGAAAAAAATCTGGATGACAAAATAAAGCAGCCAATGAAAGGTCACAGAATTGTCAAGGGGAAGATAAAGAAGAATATCAGTGATAGTATGATGGAAGTGAGAGTTTGGAGAAAATGAAACTATTTAATGAGGGATAGAATAAATGATATGGGAGGTGTCACACTCTCTTTCCCATAGAATCTTCATTTCTTTTTTCTTTTTTTGGGTCTTTTTAGGACTGCACCCATGGCACATGGATGTTCCCAGGTTAGGGGTTGAATCGGAGCTGCAGCTGTGGGCCTACACCACAGCAACAGCAACGCAGGATCTGAGCCACTTCTGCGAACTACACCACAGATCGTGGCAATGCCAGATCGTTAACCTACTGAATGAGGCCAGGGATTGAACCTCCATCCTTTCGGATACTAGTCAGGTTCATTACTGCTAAGCCACAAGAACTCCTAGAACCTATATTAATTTCAATCTGTATTACTCATTTAAGGTTTGTTTCATTGCATTTGATACAAGAAGACGAGAAATCTCCAGCTCTTTAAGGAGGGAAAATTCCCTCATATCCATGAAGAAACCCAGGGTGGAGAGTGAGCTTTAATCTGGGATACAGAAAAGTAAAAATTTTATCTGATCAATCATCATCATATAATCTTCCCTTGATAAATCAGTTGATTTTTACTATATAATCTCTCTGTAGCATATTTAAACCTTCCATAGGGCACACACATAGCCAAAACATTAGATTCTGTAATGCTGGATGTGTTACTAAGGGTTATATACTATGACCTACACAGACTGAATCTTTCAAAAGAGAGTTAGGATTATCTAGTAATTTTGGCATTTGCTCACCTCACATCAAATTTAGTTAAAAAGTATATTGGAACTCATGTATGTTTAGTTAGCATAAGCTCTGGAAAGACTTTATGTCCTATTATATCTAATGATTTTGTAGAATAGATCTCAAAGAATTATAAAATATATTTCCATTTTACACAATGCTCTCAATCACAGATTTTTATCGAACACATGGATATTACACTGGCACATAGAAAGTTATTTTTTAACCATAACAATGTTAAACTAAGACAGGATAGCTCACTTTTTTTCCAAATATATATCAATAAATTAAAAGTGTCCTTTTCACACCTAAAAATTACTAAAAGCCTTGAAAACATTATTTATTCTCTTGGGAGAGAAATGATTTTTGTAAATAACAATATTAATATTAAGACTATATTTCAGATTCAGGAAAACATATTGATGGTATTGTTCATTAAAAATTATTGATATTTTCAATTTTTGAATTGACTTTTTTTTTCTAAATATACATCCAGGAAATCAAATGAAACCTCAAAATTCAGTATTTTCTGTTTTTAAATTTTTCAAAATTTTCTTTCCTTTTTTTT
The DNA here is from genome assembly GCA_004024745.2 of Catagonus wagneri. Classification (NCBI taxonomy): domain Eukaryota; kingdom Metazoa; phylum Chordata; class Mammalia; order Artiodactyla; family Tayassuidae; genus Catagonus; species Catagonus wagneri. The sequence continues at coordinate 32,717,553 of PVHT020004944.1, forward strand.
TCTTTTTTTTTTTTTTAAGGGCTGCACCTGTGGCATATGGAAATTGTCAAGCTACAGGTCAAATTGAAGCTGCAGCTGCCAGCCTATACCACAGCCATCTTAGATGATGCATCTAAGATCTCCACTGCAACTTGAGGCAATGCTGGATCCTTAACTTGCTGTGCAAAGCCAGGAATTGTAAACTACATCCTACACTGAGTCTCAGTAGGGTTCTTAACCTTCTGAGCCACAATGGGAACTCCCAAAATTGATTATTTCCCAATAAGAAACAAAAATATTGTCAGTTCTAAATGTTGACTAACTACACATATGCTTTCTAATCACAGTTACTGATAAATTACATTGTAAATCATTAGTTAAGGAAAATAATACAATAAAACTCAGTTGCAAGGTGAATTTTTCCGCAGAATAGGAGCATGGATTATAACAACATTGCTTCTTGCTGAGTATGTACCCTGCACTAGGAGACCTGCTGGATATTTTTCATATTTCATTTAATCTTCAGAACAACCGTGGAAGTTAATTATTCTCATTTTAAGATGAGGTCACTGAGAATCAACAATGTTGGATAACTTGCCAAGCATCACAAAGTAATAAGAAGCACTGAGATTCTAAATCAATTCTACCTTCAAAACTCACAATTCTTTCCAATACACCAGCTTTGTGAGGTTTAGTTCACTGTGATTTGAAACGCACTAGCTCTAGATTAGGTCTAATGAACTTTAAAAAATATTACTCCATTCACAAGAAAGCATGGATGCATTTGCATCACCAAGTTGTAGTTTAGATGAAGAAAAATATGGAACACTTAAAGAGAGAACTGGTCAATTTTTATAACTGTGCTGGGGGTTAATGAAAAAATACATGCATCAAAAGCTAAATAAACAAATACCAACAAAAACTCCCCCCTCTTGCATTAGAAGTTAATGATTGTGATACATACAAAATTATGGATCATTTCTGAGTGTTTGCTGGTATCTCTGTCAATCTCATTTCAGTGACTCATTTTTTGTTTGTTTTTTTCAAAAGCCTTATTTTTAAAAAAATTATTATAGTTGATTTACTATGTTCTGTCTCAAAAGCCTTATTTTTGTTTAATAAATGTCCTTTTAGAATTTTTTTCCAAAAGAATGTGTCAAGACCACACTAAAAAAATATTTATATTAAATCAGCTTTCTCTTTATGAAAAGATGGTGGAATAGAAGGACTGGAGCTCAACTTCTCTCCCAAATAACAGCAAAAATACAACCAAATGCCGAGCAACCTTCAACCAAATGGACTGTAAACTTCCAAAAAAGATACTCTGCTCCAGAAGACAAAGAGGAGACCACATCAAGAGGTAGGAGGGGCGATTACGCGATAGAAGCAACCCCATACCTCCTGGGTGGGAAGCCCCACAGACTGGAAAGTAACTGCATCACAGAGACTCAGCTACAGGACTGAGAGTTCTGAGCCCCACGTCAAATCCCCACGCCTGGGGATCTGGCACAGGGAGAAAGAGACCCCGGAGCATCTGGCATTGAAGGCCAGCGGGGCTTGTGTGCAGGAGCTCCACAGGTCTGGGGGAAACAGAGACCCCATTCTTGAAAGGCACACACAGACTTTCACATGCACTGGGTCCCAAGGCAGAGCAAAGTCTCCATAGGAATCTGGGTGGAACCTGACTGCAATTCTTGGAGGATCTCCTGGGAAAACAGGGGTGACTGTGCCTTTTTGTGGGGGAAGGGCATCGGAGGTGAAGCTCTCAGGAACATTCATCAGCCTGCATTTCTCTGGAGGTGGCCATTTCTGGGAAAATCTGGTCCCTCCCATCAGCTCTGAGAAGCCCCAGGCCAAACATTAATCCAGGTGGGATCACAGCCCCATGCATCAGTAAACAAGCTGCCTAAAGACCCCTCAGGCACACAGCCAGCCTCTAATCTCATCCAGAGACAAAACCCCACCCAACAGAGGGAAAGGAATCAACCCCACCTACCAGTGAGCAGGCATCACTCCCTCCCATCAGGAAGCCTACAGCAAGCCCCCTCCATACCAACTTTAGCCACAGTGGAGGCAAACACCAGAACTAGGAGAGTCTACAACTCTGTTGTTGGCAAAAAGGTCACCACACCAAAAACCTATAAAAATGAAAAGACAGAAAACTATAACTCAGAAAAGGGAGAAAGAGAAAAGCCCAGAAAAACAGCTCAGTAATGAGATTATCAGCCTCCCAGAAAGAGACTTTAGACTGTTGATGCTGAAGATGATGCAAGGCATGGGAAATAAACTGGAGGCAAAGATTGATAATTTACAGGAAACACTGAGCAAAGAAATACAAGATGTAAAAATTAAACAAGAAGAGATGTATTAAATCAGCTTTCTAGAGCCAACAGATTTTAAAATAAAATTAAGGAGGTCTGCTTTAAGTTAAAAGATGATGCTGAGAAGTTCCCATTGTGGCTCTGTGGTTTTTTTGGTTTGTTTATTTGTCTGCTTTTTAGGGCTGCACCTGTGGCATATGGAAGTTCTCAAGTTAGGGGCTGAATTGGAGCTACAGCTGCCGGCCTATGCCACAGTCACAGCAACTCGGGATCCAAGCCACATCTGCAACCTACACCACAGCTCACGGTAACACCGGATCCCCAACACACTTAGCGAGGCCAGGGATGGAACCCACATCCTCATGGATACTAGTCAGATTCATTTCCACTGAGCCACAACAGGAACTCCCATGGCTCAGTGGTTTAAGAACCCAGCATAATGTCTGTGAGGATGAGGTTCGATCTCTGGCCTCGCTCAGTGGGTTAAAGATCTGGTGTTGAGGCAAGCTGTGGCAGAGAACAGAGACGTGGCTCAGATCCTGTGTGGTTGTGGCTGTGGTGTAGGCCAGCAGTTTGATTCCACCCGGGCCCTGGAACTACCATATGCTGCAGGTGTGGCCGTAAAAAGAAAAGGAAAAAAATGGAGATGCTGCTGAGGCTAATGGAATTAAGCTTTGTTTCTGGTTCTGTGATATCAAGGTACCCTTTTTTAATGCACACACACACACACACACACACACACACACACACACACACACACACAACACGGAATGTCTTTCCCTTTAATTTTTTAACTTTTCCTTCTTTTAAAACACAACAAGATGATGACTAAAACATCGAGGCTAACAGTACACTTCAAGTCAAACATATTTTTTATATAGCAACATTGAGATAACTAAGGGGATGCGTGTATGTTTCAGTTACCTGCATTCTTTCTCAGTTTCTCATTTTATCCTGCAAAAAGAGGGAGACAGAAGACATACAGACAGTTGCAGAACCTCTAGGGTACTGATCTCATCTCTTCTTTATTTCCTGGGGAAACACTGGCTTTGGACGTGCTCCCTTTCAAGCATTAATTGCTCACTTATAATGTGCCAGTGAGTCTTCTCTTACACTTAATATGGAAAATGATACAAAATAAGCACTATGCAAAATATCTGATAAATATAGAAGCAATTTTGTTGTTGTTTTCTAGTTTTCAAAATAGGAACTGAATGAAATCACATTTTTGTACTAATAGTCATTAATGGAGCTTCAAGAAAATAATATTCAGAAATAAGTTTATCAGATTCTCCATTCATTTAAGAAACTATTAAATACTTGCTTGGATTTATAAATAGCATTCTTCCATAGAAGTTTTTAACTTTTTAAACTTTGAACATACACAGTAAAAATTAAAAACCACAGATTTTTAAAGATAGTTGTGAAAATATATTTCCTGATAGATTCAAGATAGATATAAATGAGGAGAAAAATGGAACATATCTAACTAAACGAAAATGAACTTGGGGTAAATATAAAATCAGTTAGAAAAATTACTGAAAGTTAGGAGAGACATGCTTTACTGTCAACAAATGTGTCAAAAATGAGATATTTAACTGATGACACCTCTATTAAAAATTAATATGGACTATGATATTATTAAAAAAAAAAAGACCACTGAGGTCTTTAGGAGAAGTGAAAGAATACAACATATGAAAAAGAGAAAGTGATCATCCTACTCCACGTTGCTCTGTCCAGTATATTTTATTCTCCCTCATGGTAAGACATTTATGGGCAAAGGAGAATGCACTGCAAGACTAGCAACTAAGACAGCATGGGAAACTACATCACATAAAGAAAAGCTGAAGGAACTGACCATAGAACTTGGAAAAGAGAAGACTTGGGCAAATCCCAGGGAAAACAGAGAGCAACTTTTTCTAAGGGTTAAAAATACCATTATATGAAAGAAGAGCCACATTTGTTCTGTGTCCAAAAAACCATCCATATTACTAACCAGGTCTCTTTTGTTCACAAGTGGCAAAACAAAATAAAGACAGGGATACTTACTGGTCCACCTGCTTTAGAAAACTAGGGTGGAGTAACATTTGGGGACTGTACATTCAGAGGTTCAAACAGTGTCATTGGGCTGTCATTGCTGAGCTTTCACCTCTTTGTGTTTGGTTTCTTTCTCAGATGGCTTTCTTTTCTCTGTGATTTCATGAGGGCCAAAAAGGTCACTGTAAGTTTGAGATGTACCACAGCCTAAAATCACAGAGAAAAGAAAGCAGCTCTGTGTCCTGTCTTCCATCTGTCAGTTATTACCCAGAAACATGATTGAGTCTGTTTGGCCCCCAAGATGATCACTCCTTGGACTGATCACCACAGACAGAAGGATGGCTGCTGTGAGAGACTTACCCTGGGTCATGTGCCTATTCCTAACAGTGTAGAACCCATGATTGACAGCATCAGATCAATCTGAGTAGAAGCGAGAACAATGAGGAAATATGTAGGCACCAAAGCAAACCAAACCAAAAAAAAAATTGATTAAATTTAAAAAATAAGTAAAGATGTGCACCAAGGCTACTTGGAAAGGTAATGAATTTCTCATCACTGAACGTGCTTAAGCAGAAGTTTAATAACAGCTTGTCAGTGATAAAAGGCCACAGTGCCTCTGGTCAATTATGGCACTCTGAGCAAGTCACCCTTCATTTCCTCATTCGGTCACAGGTAATCATTGAGCACTTACAATGTGGAAGGCCATGGAGATGCAATGGAACAAGATAGGTGAGGTCCCTGCTCTAGAGGAGCTTATAATCAACAGTCTCTAATCTGTAAGAGAGATTATATTTGTCACACAATATGAGTATGATTCAAAGAAAAGATGTATGTGGGAATTGACAATTATAAAACAATACACAAATGCAAAATATTTAAAAGCATAACTAGAATAACTAAGATTTGTGTTGGGAAAGGTGAAAAGATTTAAAAGCAAACCTTATCTCTAAAGGAATTTTATCTATACATGTTACATGCATCTTCCTCAACTCCATAGCACAGGACCTATGATCTAATCCCAAAGGAATTATTCCCTCCAGTAAAGATCAGGGCAAAAAAAAAAGCTCTGCCAGAATTCAAAGAAAAAGGTTTATTTTTGAGCCATAGACACTGACACTGCTTCTGGGACAGAGGTCTGGGTGAGCTCCACAGCAGCCTTGACCTGAGGGCTCTGTGAGCAAGCACAAAGCAGGGCAATTTCTCAGAGTAGCTAAAATGCCTCAGTATAGAGTTTTCTTGGACAACCACTGGCACCAGCTTGCTAAGCTAAAGCTTAAAGGACATGAAACAACCTTGGGAAAGTGAGTAGCCCCATCACCAGGAACTTACATTAAGGAGGATGGGAGTAGCAATATCTTATCCAGCAATACGTCTCTAGTGCCTAGGTACAGTGCCAAGTACATCTTCTATGTGACTATTTTCATTACTGGAATACACTTTAATTCTAACTATACCACTTTTGGGAAGCTCTTTATGTGAGTCATGGCCATTTCATCTTTCTAAGCCTCAATTTCTTAACCTGAAAAACTTTTTAAATAAATTTATGGGATAAGCAATGAGATCTAGCTATATCGCACAGGGAACTATATCTAGTCACTTGTGATGGAACATGATGGGGAATAATGTGAGAAAAAGATATATACATATGAATATATGTAAATATATTCATATGTATATGACTGGGTCAATTTGCAGTACAGTCGAAATTGACAGAACACTATAAATCAACTATAATGGAGAAAATAAAAATCATAAAATAAAAAAAGAAAAAATATAAAAATAAATTTATAGGATACATAAAGAAATACTGCCTCCCTTTTACAAATACTTAAAGATACCCTAATACTTCAATTCTATACTTAAAATGAGTGTCAATTTCCCCACTGAAATTTGTCTACTTAATGAAGATTCTTTAAGATATAAGAATTTACTGTTAACCCATGGGACTCAAACACTTTTGATTCATTTTGAATGTAAAAAAATGATCAGATAATCTTTTAGGGGTCAAGTGGGATGGGATAGGTGAGGTGGTTGGGCGATTCGAAAAAATTAAAAGTTGATCTCTCCTCTCTTAGATTTTACCCTGGTTTTATCACCCATGTTCTTTCCCAGACAGTTACATGATGTAGTGACAGCCCTGATGTATGATAGGAAGTAGCAGGATTAAGAAAAACCTCTAAATCAGTCAGTGCTTGCCGCAGCTTAGTTTTCAAACCATCTGAGCTCTGTTTGGACCAGGATTAGATTTGGCCCTTTAGGTGTTTAAATCAGCCATTGAAAATCAAATGTGTAATTTCCTTTTAGGTCAAAAATATTGATGTCATATCTTCACCAAAAGAATAAACCAAAACCAAAAATAATCTGAAAAAAATCTTTTTCCATTTGAGGGAGGAAAATAGGATATAGAAACTCTGCCCATCTGACTCAAAATGAAAAGTCCAGAAGCAATTACCAAATATCTACCTCAAAGTGTACATTTAAATTGCATGAGGAATCCCATTCCTCAGTAAGGAGCAACGCCTTGGTATTGAAACAGCAATGAAATAGCAAAGCCTTTTGTTTGATGTGGGTTTTCAAGTCAAAGAATTTTTTTTCAGATCTTAAATGCTCAGTGGGTACTACTGACCAATGGAGTAGGAGGCAATTTTACTGTTGTTGGTTTTTTCTTGGTTCTCAAGTTTCTACTATGGCATACTTTAAAATCACTTGGCAATGAGAGCATCAGAAGTCTTGTCAAAGGTCTACTTGCTCCTCTGTTTGAATTAATTTCCAACACAACATTTTTTTTCTGGTAAAAAGAAAAAAATGATATGTTATGTGTGTGTGTGCATTTGTGCGTCTACCTGTTTACCTTTCTACCTTTCATTTTGTCCTCAAAATAACGCAGTAAAGAAAACATATCTTTGGATTTTCTGACAGTCTCTGCAGTTCAGACATTTCTATTGAGACCCTTCTTTTTTTGAAATAGTCTATTACCTCATAGTTGCATTTTCCAACGTTTTTCCCAACAAAGTACAAAGGGAACAGAAAAGGCTCCCTATGGATGGTGCTGATCAGCTGTAAAAGAACTCCTCTAAGGGTGATCAGGGCAGAGACAGCAGTCACTTGGACTTTAGATACTCAATTGTTAAGCAACTCCCTGCTAAGGAGATGAGGTCGGCTTTCTTTCTCTGCCAACAATTCTGCTACCAAGATTGCCTTACTTGTCTATATCCCCTTACAGGCCTTCATTCTCTGTCTCATTTAAAATGCTTTATTTATCAATATGTTTGAAGTAAAGTTCCATATGGTTCAGTATAGCTTTCCACAGATACAGGTGCCTGAATTTGATGGGTCCCTTTTGCAAGCTAGGGATCCCTCTGTGGCCACACTGCCACTGATACGATCCAGCCCTATGTATTTTTGCTGCATTATTCTGAAGTCAGGGGCCTTGGTAAACAAGCAGGCAGCTCACAAGTGAAGAATCAATATTTACAGATAAAAAGAATTTCTTTCAGAATTCAAAGATCTAGGCTTCAAGTGGAAAAGGCAAGAGTGGGCAGTTTCACCAAAGAAATTGCATTTCAAGGTCAGAGACATAAATGGAAGGGGCACTGTAGTTTTCTTAGAAAAGAACCAGTGTTTGCTGAATCTGCTGGTATCAGAGGATCCATCCTTACTGAAAAGGCACTTGTGACTAGAAGTGACCAGAAGACTTTTATGAAGAGTGGAAGAAGAGAACAGGACATTAGCTAGGCAGCACTACAGTTGACTTTCAAAGGAGAGCTTTCTATTCTTTCTAAGTTTGGGTTTGCATACAACAGAGATTTCAGAGGGCTAAGGAGAAAAAAATGGGAGCAAGCCAGTTAAGCCTGCTAGGTCTTTGCTTCTTTTTACTACCACTCAACAGAGCATTAGGAGTGGCTGATTTAGTAAGTCTGAATTTAGTATACAAAAATCTCTCTTCCTAAAGCATGATAGCTAATGTCAAATATTTTTTTAAAGAAATATTCTCGTTTACCCCTAGAAAAACTAACCTGCAATAATGAGGGTGTGCTTTCTCAAGGCTTGTTTTTGCCTACTATCTTGCTCTCATTCATTTTCAAATTCTAACCACATAAAACTCAAGATTTTAATTGATTTTACCTGGAAACTATATCACACTGTCTTGGTTCATTTTTAAGGAGTTAGATGACACTTTCAAAGTTCATTCTTATGATTTTACATGTTTGTAAAAGTTCTCTCTTGAAGGTTTTTCTTTCTCTCTCTCTCTCTTTTTTTTTTTTTTGGTTTTTTGCTTTGTTTTGTTTTTTAAGTGATTTTACCGTTAGTTGCTTTCACTGTTTCCCTGAGGGAAATGATGTTCTTATATTTTAAAGATGCTGGTCAAAAACCTGGAACTGCTCTCTTTATTTTTCCAGCTAACTGCTTCCAGAAATAGACTGTAATCCACAGTGAATCTCAAATACCTTTTTAAAAAAATTAGACTACAGCTTTTATTTTTAAAAAAGCTACTTGGCCACTACCATAAAATTTTGACTAAAAAGATATATAAATGTTAAAAATGCTGATAATAACTACTCATGCCTTATAGAATTTGAAAAATAAAAATGCTATTACACACATATATGTAGACTTGGATTAAGAATCCCCTATCATCATTTATAGGAAAAGAAGAAAATCTTAATCATTTTTTGAAAATCCTATCTGAAATTATTTACTTAATAGTATTTTTTTGTTTTGCGTTTTTTTAATGGCCACGTCCAAGGCATATGGAAGTTACCAGGCTAGGGATGAATCCAAGCTGCAGCTCTGACCAATGGCACAGCATGGCAACGCAGATTCTCTCACCCACTGAGCTGGGCTGGGGATCCAACCTGCGCCTCCACAGTGACCCAAGCCAGTTGCCACAGCTGGATTCTTAACCCACTTGCCACAGTGAGAACTCCAACAGCTGATTTAAAACATATAACTTGAGAGATAAAAGCAGTTCTCATTCTAGTTCTTTGGACTTTTAAACAGAAAACTTCTAAGAAGAAAACTCTCCTGTTTTTTCTTTTTTTTTCAAATGTGACAATAGACTCAGTTGTTTCCTACAATTCAAACAAGAAACAACTCACTAGACAAACTGCCAAGCCAACACTTTTATATATATTCAACAAAGTTTGTCTGCAACAATCAGTAAACAATTAGTAAATTTCTACCCTGTGTGGCATCTACATATGTGTAATGTATACATATGGACATAAGCAGGATGAAAGCTATTTTTGTGTGAGTATAAAGTTCCTTTTCAGAGAATCCAAGTTTAAGAAAAATGTCATCTGTAGCAATATATTTGGAATGAGCTATATAAAAAGCACAATGTTTTATTTTCTCAGGTGCTTCCACTGGCAAGAAAAATAGCTCTTTTTAAATGTTCAGTGACATAAAGCAGAGTGATATAAGCATAAGGTCAAGAAGAGCTTAAATAATCCCCGATCTCTGATAATGTCACCATGAAATTTAACACTCTCCTAAAAATGCTGCTGAATATAATTGCTGAAGGCTCACTATGCTCAGAATGAACTGCTGTTCATAATACGAATATTTTTTATTTTCTAAGGCTGAAATAAGAGAACATAAAAATATTGTGAAACCTATAGAATGGAATATCACTTTGTCAGTGGGGTCTATCAGGTTGATGTTTCTGGTATCCTTGCCAACTTTGGACTCCTTAGTTAACCACTTTTATTTATTTCCTCATTTTTATTATTGCTGTGGTTCTAGGGTTTTTTCCCCATCTAATCCTGGGTACTACTTCTCAATATTTTTATATCATCCTTTTTGTCTCCTAATAATTCTCCAGAAGGTTTACTCATTATCAACTTTAATCAGTCACACCACTGAGACTGCAATTAGTGATTACATCATGAAAAGCCCATTTTCTTTGCTTATTTGAGGGCATTATTTAAAATTTAAAATATATCATCGATTCTCTAATTAGAGCATAAGATTTCCCCCACCCCCGATCCCTTCCCCTCAACATCAGTGTCTAGTGGAGTCTGCAAAGAGAGCATTCGTCAGTCTGAGACGACATACTGAGCTCCTTCAGCAATGCCTTTCTATTGTGCAGACATTTCCTTTGCTAAAGTGACTGGCTCACCACAGCTAAACACATCCACATGGCCTGCCCCAAAGGCTGCCTTTAACAAATAGGCCAAATGAAACACTGAGAATGTCCGTATAGCAAGAACACTAATGTGTACTTTTTAGAAAATGACTGGAGTGTGGTTTTATTGAAAATTACAGTGCTAAAGAGAGGGAGATAGAGGGAGGCCAGGCCTACTCATGGGTGGCCAGGTTTCCATGGAGACTCGCTTACCTCATTAATCCATTCCTTCCTTTCACAGTAATAGAATTTTATGTGTAACACATGACTGCTCAAAATAAAGTCTAGATTTCTGTTTCTTTTGAGATGTGTATCCATTGCACGAATGCGAGTCATTTTGGAGTTGTCCTCTTGTGGTATTTTTAAGGAGATAAGGCACTAAATATGAAGTAGGTCACCTGGAAACTAATCACCTGCATGACAGAAGAGTTATATTCTCCAAATTATTTCCTTGAAATGAATGACCTCCTTCCTCTGTCCATGAACAACCAATGTTTCTTTAGTATTACTCATATACAAAGCCATAAGGGAAATCAGTAATTACAACAGCCAAGACATGGAAGTAAGCTAAATGTCCATTAACAAAGGAATGGATAAATAAGATCTACATATATACAATGAAATATTATTCAGTCATAAAAAAGGATGAAATAATGCCATTTGCAGCAACATGGATGACATAAGGATTATCATACTAAGTGAAGTAAGTCAGAGAAAGACAAATATCATATGAGATCACTTATATGTGGAATATAATTAAAAATGACACAAGAGAACTTATTTATAAAACAGAAAAAAACACAGATTTCAAAACCAATCTTATGATTACCATAGGTGAAACCGTTGCTGGGGGAGTAGGGGGATGACTGGGAGGATAGGAATAACATATATACATACTACTGTAATGAAAACTATAGTATAGCACAGGAAAAGCTACTGAATAGTTTGTAATAACCTATATGGGAAAGAAGACTGGATATATTTACATGTATAACATTCAATTTGCTGTACACCTGAAACTAATAAAACATTTTAAATCAACTATATTCCAATAAAACTAAATTTAAGAAAATACAATACATTGCCCTTAGGTAGAAATAGCAAGAAATAACAAAATAGCGCCTTGAAATAAAAAATAAATTAAAAAAAAAACAAATAGAAACTCAACTCTCCAGAAGAGATGATCCATCTTTCCTGTTCGAAAAGCTTATTTTCTAATGACAATAACTTAAGCTGGTTAACTGCCTAACCTGATTGAATAGCTGACCGTATCTCTTGACACTTTTTTAAGTATAGAGAGAGCAGACAGCCATATAAATTCACACTCTCTCCAGTTCAGTATCTGATGTCTATTTGATGATTATGAGGGTTTTTTTTTATATTATCAATCATATTCTTGGTTGGGTCTCTGGCTATATTCCCCTATACTGTCTGCAGTTATTTTAAATCTTTAAAAAGACAATTTTTCTAGTATGGCAAAAAAAGGGGGGGTTAATTAAGCTTATAGGATTCTTTCATCACCCACTTCTTCAAATTTTGAGCTTAACTGAAAAATGCTGCTACAAAAAGTTTAGAAACCACACTGATCTGCACCATCTCAGTTTCCGACTCTTTCCCACATTGGAAAGCAACATTTACTGTTCTTCCTTTATATACTGTGACCACAAGAAACTACGTCTGTTCTTAAAAATGTTCAAGAGTCACCTAAAACTTCACTCTCCCCTTCTTCTCTCCTGATGGTAACAATCTCATAACTATGTCATAGGGAAAAGACCATCAGCTCAGTGCATCCTCAAATGACCATTTCAAACTACTTTTCCTTTTTTGTTCATTCATCTAAGGAGTATCTCGCTCATTTATTGAATATCTGCCCAGTTTAGGACATAGTAAAATAAGCATGTCTCAATATAAACACAAAAGAAAGGGTCTTCAATGTATTTTCAAGGAACTGTGTTCTCCTAAAAGATCCTCAGGTACACAAGCAATTAATATACAATCCAGAGAGTAATGAGTGTCATGACGAGAGATACAGTTAAAACTACTAACAAGGTGTATAGAACCGAATGGACATAGCCAACCTCAGATGGGCCCTATGAGATCTGATCCCCAACTGTATTGGTGATTTGGGTAAAAAGATGGGAAGAGAGAGATTTTCCAAGGGAAGATAGAACTTGAATAAAGAAAAAGGGGTATAAAATTATACAAAATGTGCAGAGATGTTATAATTAGTATGATTAACTTTACTTATTCAGAGGAAATCTAAAAGAGAAGAGTGAGGAAAATTAAAAAGACAGAGCTGGGTGTTTGTCAGACTAGGTTGTGTACACTTTTTTAATTTGGAAATACTTAGCCACTGATTTTTTTTTTTTTTAAGTAGGTCAGAGGTATTCAACCTGACAGGTGTATCTAGAATGAATTGAAGGCGAAAACCAAAGTGAAACATAGTTTGGATATTCACTGTAACTATCTAAACAATAAGCAAAAGGAGCGTCAGAGAGGCAACAGGAACAGAGTAGAGGAGTGAGATGGAGACGAGAAATGCAGAAGATGTAGGACTTGACAACTAACTAGCTGTGGCAAATAAGAGTGAGAGAAAGAAAAATATTATTCCCACTCTAAACTGAAGTTATACTTTTAAAGTTACTTCATGAAAAAAATCAATGTTCATGTATACTTTATAGATGGAAAGATGTTTTTCAAATTCTGGAAAATAAAGACATTCAAAAATAATAAAGAAATTAATTGAGCCAAGCTTATGTGACAAAGTCATGATAAAAATATAACAGATAGTTTTCTAACTTGGGGTAGGATAAGACTTCTGCAAAAGAAAGGTTCTTTGTTTACTGTGTGAATAATAATAAAAAGAAGAAACATATCGTAAGAGACAATGAGTCTCAAATAAACACAACGTGTACATTACTCTGAGTCAAACTAATGATGCAAAACTGACCCCAGGCTTAATTTGTGGGTTATGTTGTACTCAGAAACCAAATATGAAACGAGGAAAAACCTAGATATAAATTAAATAAAACATAATAAAAACATCAAATTATGTATTTAATCTGATACAAAATTAGGAATTATGTCCTTTACAAACACTACACTTTAATTTCTATTCTCTTTGTCTTTCATTTTGATTGTAAAAGTAACATAGGAATTTTGTGTACCTTTAACTATGAACAATGAAAAGTTCATATCCAGCCTGATTTGTGTGTGAAACTCATACTTAAATCATTCCTCAATTATACTTCAAGCAATAAAGAACAGCAACCCACAGGTATTTATTGAAGGCTAAATAAAGTGAACTTCATTGAAAAGTTCCTTTCAGAAGGAGAGATAAAAGAACTTGCTGAGGACAGTGATTTTTAATACCACAACTGACAAGCAAAGCTCGCTCTGTATTTGGAAAGGTTCAGAGAGAAATGGAAGATTCAGAGAAGGAAAAGGGGGATAAAACAGAAGTAGAGGGAGAAAAAATAATATGCAAAAAAACTAGGGCTCAGATTCTGAATTTATACACCTTCTTATCAAGTGAACATACAAATGTTTTTGTAAAATGCTGACTTGGACATAAATTTAAATTACTATAGTTACATAATTGAAGAATTATAAAAATTCAACCTCAGAGGTGACCCTAGAGGTACTCTATCATAACTCTTTATTTTATTGACAAGGAAGTTGTTGCTGAAGAAGGGGAAAACTAAATCTTTTCTCCCTCTCTGGTTTTCTTCTTAATAATATCAGCATCGTTAAGATCTATTTTATTTCTAAAACACAACAGTGTGTTTTAATAGAAAGAGCAAACATGATTTGAATAGAAACTAATTCTCTGAAATTTGAAGAGCAAACCCACTTCATTATCATATTCATTGTGGCTATCCCTAATGATTCAATAGCTAGCCTCTCTCTTGGCTACTATGCTTTTCCCATGGCTCTGAGCCTCTCTTTTCTTCCCTTCCCCTGTGCATCCCTCTCAGGACATATGATCCTTCTGGAGATCTGGCAGATTTTGAGCAATGGCCCTTGACACAGTTTATGAGTATTTAAGCTGTTAATTTACTAGATCAAAGAACGGAAAAAGCTACAGGCCATACCCCTAATGTTCTTCATCAAAAGCAAGTATGCAAGAACAGAATATGATGATTTGGAAACAGCACAAACTGCACTCATTTCATTAAAGCAACGTGAACTGACAAAAGGTATTAAGTGGAGAACTATTTCCAAGGATAAAAAGGAGAGAGTACAAATACTTAAGATAGAAACATAAATATTAATTTAGAACTAAGATAGCATTTTCAAAAAATGGTGTGTATAGATGCATTTATCTAAAATTAGGTGAAGCTGACTTTTGTTTACCATTTGTCATTAGTTAAAACGTCAAACAGCTGTGTCCTTCTTTATTAATGAAACACAATAAAATAATTTTTAGAAATGATATGCTCTTCCATTATTTATAATTCAGGACATCATTAAAAATAGCATATTTGGACAATGACAACTGTGTCTGATTGTAATATTTTTGCCAAAGTAGGTGACACCACAATATAAATTAGATTTGACATGTGATTATTGTGAAGTTCTTTTCTTTCCCCCCACTTTATTTCTATTTAAACAACTGTGGAAGAGTAAAATAAAAATGTGTAAACAATTTATTCTAGAATACTTGTAGGAAATCTTTCTTAATGTTGGCTGCATTTTTATGTTCATTTGCCCCATGAAATGCAATAGTGATGTTGGATAAAGAACTGCATGTCTCAGTACTATTTTAGCCATTATGCCTGTAGGTGTAATTAGATTTTCTCATTTGAAATCCATGTTATTATGCACATTCGTGGCATGGCACTCCTGTGAGCAATCATCACTGAATGTCTACAATAGGCGAATAATGAGACACATATTTATATTAGCACAGTATTTTTTTTCCAATTGAAATTGCAGTCTCCTTTCTCAGATCTCTAGGTTGAAAAAAATTCATGCTTTCTCCAAACATCCTGTATGATCCTATGATACATTCCCATACACTGATGACCAATTTTTTAGATAAAGGCATATCTTATAAGTGTTCATAAATAATAGTGTATTTATTGGTGCATACACATAAATAATAGTGTATACTTATCAGTAGTGTATATTATGAGTAAGTATGAATGGGAGGCTGCCTAGATTGTTTTTAAAAGAGTAATAAAAGATGAAATATATCCAGAATACATCCAGAAATTTCCATTATAATTAGCTGAGAAAACAAAGCTGATAGTTTTTGAAGTTTAAAAGATTTAAGATATAAATTGCAAAATACAAACAATTTAATTTAAAAATGGTCAGAGGATCTGTTAGACATTTTCCTAAAGAAGATACACAGGTGGCCAACAGACACACACACACAAACAAAAGAAATGCTCAACATCATTAATCATCAGGAAAATGTAAATTAGAACACAGTTCACAGACTGGGAGAAAATATATATAAAGCATAAATCTGATAAAAGACTATTACCCAAAATATACAAAGAACTCTTAAAACTCAATAATATGAAAACAATCTGATTTTAAAATGTGCCGAAGACTTTAACAGACATCTCACCAAAGATATACAAATGGAAAATAATTATATGAAAAGGTCCTCCACATCATATATCATCCGGGATATGCCCATCAAAACAACAATAAGATATCACTGCACACCTATTAGAATGGCTAAAATTCAGAACACTAAAAGCACCAAATGCTGGTGAGAATGTGATAGGAATGGAAAATGGTACAGCCATGTTGGAAGATAGTGTGGCAGTTTCTTATAAAACTAAACATATTCTTACCGTAAAATAGAGCAATCGCATTGTTTGGTATTTATTTATCCAAAGGAACTGAAAACTTAGGTCTACACAAAAACCTGCACAAAGATATTTATAGAGCTTTATTCCTAATTGCCAAAACTTGGAAACAACCAAGATGTCTTTTAATAGATGAACAGATAATAAAACATGATACAACCAGACAATGCAATAT
The DNA here is from genome assembly GCA_004024745.2 of Catagonus wagneri. Classification (NCBI taxonomy): domain Eukaryota; kingdom Metazoa; phylum Chordata; class Mammalia; order Artiodactyla; family Tayassuidae; genus Catagonus; species Catagonus wagneri. The sequence goes on from PVHT020004944.1 coordinate 32,734,020, forward strand.
TATTTAAACTTGAAAGGAAACGAATTATCAAGCCATGAAAAGACATGGAGGAACGTCAAATACATAGTACAAAATGAAATAAGCCTATCTGAAAAGGCTACATATTGTATGATTTCAACCATATGCCATTCTAGGAAAGGTAAACTATGGCAACAATGGTTGCCAGGGTTTGGTGAAGGCAAGGAATGAACAGGTGGAGCACAGAGGACTTTGAGGACAGTGAAAACACTTTGCTTGATGTTATAATGGTGGAATCATGTCTTTACACATTTGTCCAGACTCATAGAATATATAGTAAGAGTGAACTGTAATATAAATTATGGATTTAGAGTGCTTATGTTTTGTCAGTGTAGTTTCATCAGCTGTAATAAGTGTACCACTCCGGTGGGGGATGTTGATAATGGCAAAGGCTATGCACGTGTAAGGGCAAGGATTATTTGGGGAATCTTGTAATGTCCTCTAATTTTGCTGTGAACCTAAAAGTGCTCTAAAAAAGTAAAGTTTGAGAAAAAGAGACAGGGCCCCTGTCTCCTAGTCTCTGTGGTAGAGAAGTATTCTAATTTCAATAAGCACCAATGGACAAACACAGACTTATCACATAGACCAACTCCCCCCATAACATCCTTTAGTGCTTTTTCAGTAGTTCACACCAGTGCTTAAAACCTCTCCTGCCTTTAAAATGTCAGAGATTACTGATGTTCATTTGTTCAAATATAACTAGAACGATTTTGGAAATACCAAAGAATCTTAGAGCGTATTGGAGAAAACATACAGACAAAGGCTTGTGTGAATTCTTTCAAAATTTACATGTGTAAATTATGTGTAATCTATAAGGTAGTTAAGAAATAGTTTATTAATCTTGTGATAAAATATTAATAAAAATGTAGTCAATTCTCATTTTATTTCATATTTAACATTTTCTAATTTCTATGAATAAAACAAAATTTAAGCTATCTGCCAAATTGTTTAGTTTTTAGCTACACATACCTTTCTCTGCATTAAATAAAAAAGCAATATTTGTTCTTGATTAAAAAAAAGTTCTCTTGCTTTTTGTTTCAGTGGAGTTGAATTCAAGCTCTGTCTCCTTTTGCAATAGTGTTGAATAACACCTTCCTTGCCTGTTTAACTTGCCCAACACAATTTTACATCGACATATCTCATAGAATTCTCCCTCCATGATTAGGGGTAACTTTTGCTAAGTTCCAATCCAGGATCTGATATCAGTCCAATCTTGAATATGATATAAAGAACTTAAGAAATCCTACGTAAATAACTAAAATGAGTCAGCAATAGGCTTACTTTGACCACATGATTTTTGTAATGGGATTTCTTTTGAAGTAACACTCCACTTTGTTTCCATTTGTGGACTGTATCTCCTGGCCTCCCTAAATAAGATTTCTTGCCCTACCACCTTCCCATTACTCTGTATCTCCAAGATCTTGCCATCTTCTAATCCCACCAGGAACTGGATCCCAGTTCATACACACTACATTTGCCATATGACCATACCTATGTGACATTTACTTGCAAGCCTGACACCGAGAGCCTCAGCATCATTTTCTACTGTTTTGCCTCCTTAGAAATATAGACAGCCTGTTACCTGGAATGTTCCATAACATACTTGTCATATGTTCTGGAGCTGTTATTTGCCCTGCTAAACTGCTCATCACTTGGATCTTGTTAGGTGCCTAAGTCCCTGCTCTACCTCATGAGTGGGCCTAAACTTCTAGGGTGTACTGTCTGATGCTCAAACCTATCCCAACACACCTCTCAGGGGACAACTCAAGGCCATATTCTTCCATGCTGAGACAAAATGTTTCCCTAACTGCCAACACTGAAAATGGAAAGTTAGGTTCATATAACATCTATGTTTTGTTCTGGGCTATAGAGTGTACAAATTGTGCTTTAATATGTTTTGTTTTGGTTAAAAAAATCAATTTAGGTGTACCATTTCAGAATGAGTTGTGTTTTATGATTCTGTATTCAAGTTAGGCATTTTTAATTCATTTTTGGTATATCAATTTAGAATGATTTGGAGAACAAAATGAAATTCCATTGAAAGCTTCCCAAAATTTAAAAATATTTAATTTCCCGAGAAAAAAGCAAGTGTAGCAGAGATTAGAGAAGACTCTGGGGCTCTCAGAAATCAAATCACTCAGAGCTCACGTTGTGGCTGAGTGGGTTAAAATCCCAACTAGTATCCATAAGGATGCAGGTCGAGCCTTGACATCCCTCAGTGAGTTAAAGATCCAGCACTGCCACAGCACTGCCACAAGCTGTGGTGCAGGTCGCAGATGTGCTTTGGATCCCTCACTGCTGTGGCTGTGGTGTAGGCAGTGGCTGCTGGTCTGATTCAACCCCTAGCCGGTAAACTTCCATATGGTGTGGGTGCAGCAAGGAAGGGAAGGGAAGGGAAGGGAAGGGAAGGGAAGGGAAGGGAAGGGAAGGGAAGGGAAGGGAAGGGAAAGGAAAGGAAAGGAAAGAAAGAAAAGGAAGGGAAAAGAAAGGAAATGAAAAGGAAGGGAAAGCAAGGAAAGGAAAGGAAAGGGAAAGAAAGAAAAAGAAAGAAAGGAAGGAAGGAAGGAAGGAAGGAAGGAAGGAAGGAAGGAAGAAAGAAAGGAGAAAGAAAGAAGAAAGAAAGAAGAAATCAAGTCACATTATTGGACACAAATATCTTTCAGCTGCTAAGTGCAATAAGGCATAGAGATAGGAACTAGAAAACAATAAAGGAAATAAAATCTTCTTGCTCTTTTCTTCAAATTTCTCCTTCAATTGGGTATGCCTTAACAGGAGAAAGAACTTCTTTTCAGTAACTCTCAGGCTGAGTTTGTAAATATTCTATGCAAGCTCAAAAAGAATCTGGATTCTCATATTTGGGAATGTAATATTAAAAATAAATTACAGACCTGTAATTTCTGATTTGCAATTCTATAACCTGAAAGGCTCCAAAGTTAATATTTTTAAAACTCATTTGGTTGGAAAATCTGAGCTGATCTGAATGGATTAGTGACACAAACTTATCTTCAACTGAGAGGCAGCTACAAAAAAATCTTTGTTATATATTTATTTAGCTGTAGAAATATTAAAATATTAGATGATGGAATCCTATGCTAGATCCCATCAGGATTATTTTATGATGTATAGCATTTATAGCATGTAATTTTACTTTATTACCAAAAATATCTAAACCCTGAAATTTATCTAGTCTTGTGAGTTTTGGATAAAATGCTGTGACCTAAATATATATACTAGTTTATACATTATATATAAAAATTCTACATTTTTCCTTAACTTTTATAATTTCTGTTCATTTCTGGCAAAAGTATACCAAAACTCTTCATGTCAACTTTTATCTATTTATATCTATATCTCTCTCTATATATATTTCCTTCACTGATTACATTATATATTTAGGGGCCATAAGGCTTGCTGCATATACGTTCGACTTTTATATATTCAACTCTTCTATTAGTTATCTATTGCTGCATTAGAAATTATCACATACTTATTGACCTAAAATAATACATATTTATTATGTGTGTCAGGAGTCTAATTGTAACTTAACCAGATTTTCTGCTCAGAGTCTAACAGGACTGAAACCAAGGGGGTCTGCCAAGCTGCAGTCTCATCCGAAGGTGCTAGTAAAGAACAATCTGCTTCCAAGATGCCTCAGAATGTCAGCAGAATTCATTTTCTTGTAGCTGTACAATTCACTAAGCTAGCAAAGCAGAGAAACACAAACCGAGAGAGAGGGGCTGCTTGTTCAGGCCTCTGAATTCATGGAAGGCGTGAACCCCCTTTGAATGGGCTCATCTGACTGATTAGGCTAGACCCATCCAGAATAATCTCCACTTTGATTAACTTAAAATCAACTGATTATAGGCCTTATCCTTCACTTTTGCAAAACTGTGTTAATTAGGAGCAAGTTACAGGGTTTGACTACACTCAAGGAGAGGGTGTTATACAAGTGTGGGGTCCCTAGGAGAAAGATCATCTTAGAATTCTTCCTATTTCAGCTTTGACATAACATCTTGTCTTACTGTGTTGCTCTCAAAAGCATAACTTTCTGTTTATCCCATATGATATTTGTCTCCCTTAAAGTCTATTTTCCCGATAAAGAAATGATATTTTGCTACCCTGGCTTTATTTTGGGTATTAATCTGGTAATAGGTACATATTTTCCATGCCTTTATTTTTAAGTTCTCAGTATATTTTTATCTATTTTTAAATACAGGATATTTCTGGATCTGCTTTTAAAACAAAATCATTATTTTTAACATGGAGGGCAATTATGCTACAGTAAGATTTGTTATCAACCAATTTAATATTTTCTACATTCCATATTTTTAAATACATTTTTAATTCCATTTTTAAAAGATATATATCCTACTTGTAGTGTTCTAGTCTCTCATATATATTCATTAAGGACCACCCTCAGGTTTATTTCTCCCAGTCTTGAGTTTATTGATATCTATTTATTGCTCCTGGACAAGACAAGTATCATTGCATGTTCTCATTGTTATTTGTTTTTTCCATCTTTCTCCTATTTGACATCACATTATAATTATAAACATGTCTTGTGATTTAGATATTTCTCTTCCTCCCTGTTTTTTCATGATTCTTTATTTATATAACAGTAAAATTTATTAAGTTATCCCTGCTTCACATAGCTTCTTAATTTTCCTGGATATATTTATCTTCCTGGAGTATTTCTTTCAAAAAGTACTTCTAGGGTGGGGCAGGAGGGGAAGATAGAGAGTTTTTGTGCAGGAAACTGTCTATATTTCTAATTTCTTTTCAATAATCCTAAATTTTACAACATATTCTTACCTATCTTTATTGATATGTAATTACAGACCTATGTATTTTCTTATTTTTAGAATTCTTTCATTTTTCAAAATATTTAAGCACCTTTTTGACCATTTTGAAAATGTATTAAACTTTTAATTTTGCCATCCATTCATCTTAACTATTTCTCATTCTTCCTATCTCTGTATAACTCTGTAATGCTTCAGGACAGTGTAATAATCTGATCTACCAGCCTACGTATTCATCCTTTGCTAACACCCATTCTGCTATTTAATTTTCTAATGAGTTTTTCATTTAAAGTATTATATTTCCAGTTTTTTTTATTAGTAATTTTTTTCTGCTTCATATCTCTAACAACTGCTCTTGTTTCTTAAGGGTATTTATTTTGTTTATTGAAAAGTCTTTTTCTTCCTGGCCTACTAAATCTGTTCCCTCTGAGATCTATTTTATTTCATTTCTTTTAAAATGCTTACTGTCTCATATGTCTTGTTACTTTTTCTTAAATGCCACTTTGGCTGCAATATGCACTTGGCAGAATAAATGAAAGCCAAGGCCTGAACTTGCTGTCCTTCAGGAAGTTGATGGGAAAGGAGGACAGAAACTCTAGCATTACCAGCTGGGCTTCCTACTCCATTTGTCTCCTGTGCTATTGAGGGAACACTTCTTCCCCATTCCAGGTTTTGTCTTCAATTAATGCAATTACTGGCATTTTTCAAACCCCTTATTAAATCCACCCTGATCTGACTGGTAAATTTGTGAGTAATAAATTTCCATGCATAGCCCAACTAACTCTCCTCTTGGGAGCAAGCTGCTTAAAGCAAGCAAGTTTTCTCTTCTGCTTTTCTAGGGTCAGGTTGCCTTTGCCAGGTGGGTAATGTACCAGTCCAGACCTTCTGAAAGATTTGTTGATGAATAAAACTTTTGGGGTGAAATAGAGAGAGAGTCATAGCGCTAGGAGACCTCGCAAACCACTATAGTCTGATATCTGTGCAGAAGAGAGGGAGGAAAGAATGTTGGGTAACAATATCTCATTCTGCAGTAATGTTTTAGAAATATTTCAGCCAGGCTGAAGAGGAGTCCTTGAGCCAAAGTCAATGGAGTCCCCTGCCTTCCAGGAGCAGATATGCCTTAGCATCTCTGCTATGTCATTATTGGTTGGGAGTAGCCCAGGGAAAAATTGAGAGAGAACCTAAAGAGAACAACGTCATGAAAACCAAGAAGCGGGATATTTTCAAGAAGAAGAACTCATCAACATATCAGGTATGCAATGTATGTTTATGGGTATATGTGTATTAAACATAGACACAAAATCCACAGTTAACTATAAACCTCATTGTTCAGAGACCAAAAAGAATTACATCCCATAAAATCTTGTTTTCAAATTAAATAAAAATTTCCAAAATGCTGAGAATATATCAGGCACTTAATTATAAGTAAAGCATTTGTTTAGCACCTACTACATATAAAGCATTGCTATGGGAGAAAAATAATTCCTTATAAATATCCAGTATTTTACAATTAATAGACCATTGCTCCTTCCTTCTAAGAGTTAATGATTATCAGAGATTAGAAACACAATTTGCATCAGAAATACTTTTGTTAATCACAACATGATATATGAATTTATTACCTTAATATTAAAGTTATTAATTTTAAAAATCATTACTATTAGTTGTCCACTGTTGCCTTATTTTCTACACAATCCTAGAAGAAAAGAAAGTGGTCTTTTTCAATAAATATTTAAATTCTGCATAGTTTTGTCTTTAATGGTTCACTAAGAAACAATTATTCAATTATATCTTTCTCTCCCTCCTTTACATGTACACACACAAACTCACAAATTGGGCCTAGGGTTGAAGGATTTGAAAATGTCATCTATTTTTATCATTTATTCACTATAAGCAAGGATTTTCACTTAGAATAACAATATACTCATCTTCTCATAGTTTAAGAAATTGGTAATCTTTGTATGCTGCCCAAATATAACCCAACTCAAATGTGATAAAACATGGTGGTTTCTTTCTAAAGGTTTCCAGATGTTTTTTCCATTTCAAAAGAGTTCCTTCTGTATTATATTGTTATATTCCTTATAAGGAGAAAACTTATGTAACATGGACCTTGCTCCTTTCTAAATGTAAGGGTTTAAAGGTAGTAAAATATTTAAAAAAGAACAAAAAATCCAAATTTTTTACAAAGTACTTCAAGGGTTCATAAATATGGTCCCTAGCTATTCTTCCAGAACTTCCAAATCAGGAACAAACAGACGGAATAGAACAAGAATAGGGTTTGTGCTGGGTGAAGGCTACAAATGGAGCATAACATGACTAAAGGGCAAATTAGATACACAGGAGACCAGATAAGAAACCTGGGAAGCAAGATCTCACAAATGGACTATGAAGCGTTTTCCTACATGGATGAAGTCACCTTAGGATTCTTTACAGAGATAACACAGTCCAAACATTCAGCATAAAAATCACATGGAAAGAAACACGGTTTGGGGGGTTGTTGATTGCAAGAACTTTGGAGAAAGGCTGGCAATCTGTGAATATGATGGTTTAGGTCCAGATAATCAAGTCACTATAGGATAAGAAAAGGCAGACAGAGATAACGTGGAGAAAGCACAAGATAAAATATCCACCAAAATTGCTTACAAAATAACACAGTTTTCTGATGTTCCAGATGGCCTGATATTATTTGCCTGATCATAAACCCCTGGAACATATTCTTTATTAAGCATCACCAAAAGTTATTTGCTAACTTCTCAACATTTGCATTAATGTCTTTCTTTTATGATATTATGTGTCACGCATGAGGTCTGTTACTCAAGAAAACTAGGGAGAATTTTTTTAAAGCATGATCCTAATGTAACAGAAACTACTAGATGCCTTTCAGTATTCCGCCATGATGTTGCTTCAAAATACACACACAAACCCAGTTAACTGTGAAGTGTTGATATTTGAGTTCATATTTTGAAAAGCTCAACAAAACTGACAAACCCTTAGCTAGACTAAGAAAAAAAGAGAAGATTCAACTATCAAAAATAGGAAATGAATAAGGAAACATTACAATTGACTCCACAGAAATAAAAAGGATCATAAGACACTACTATAAATAATTATACACTAATAAATTGGACAACCTAGAAGAAATGAATATATTCCTAGAAACATGAGACTTATCAAAATGGATACATGAAAAATAAAATTAAAAATCTGTACAGATCTAAAAGTAAAAAGAGATTGAATCAGTAATCCAAAACATCCCAACAAAGAAAAGCCCAGGACCAGATGGCATCACTTGTAAATTCTACCAAATATTTAAGAATTAAAGACTATCCTTCTCAAGCTCTTCCAAAATATCGAGGAAACACTTCCAAATTCATTTTATGAAGCCAGTATTTTGCTGATACAAAAACCAGACAAAGGTATAACAAGAAAAGAAAATACTATCAAACAGAATTCGACAGCACATTAATGGAATCATACACCATGACCAAGGGGATTTATTCTTAAAATACAAAGGTATCCACATCTGCAAATCAATGTAACTACATTGCATTAAGAATGAGGTACAAAAAGCACATGATCATCTCAGCTCATTTAGAAAAAGCATTCGACAAAAATCAACAGCCTTCCATGATAGAAACATTCAACACACTGGGAATAGGAGGAAATTATCCCAATATAATTAAGGCCATGTACGAAAAGCTCACGCTGACATAGTACACAACAATGAAAAACTGGAAGCTTTTCCTCTAAAAACAGGAAAAAGGAAAGGATGTCCACTCTTACACTTCTATTAAACATAGTACTGGAAGTCCTAGTCAGAATAATTACACAAGAAAGAGTAAAAAAAAGGCATTCTTCATTTTAATTAAAGTATAGTTGATTTACAATGTTTCCTCAATCTCTGTTGTACAGCAAAGTGACACAATAACACACAGTTCCCTATGCTGCATAGTAGAATGCCATTGCCCATCCATTCTAAATGTAACAATTTGGAAAACAAGACGGAAAATTGTACCTGTTCAAAAATGACAAGATATTATATGTACTTCTAACAACACAAACTGTTAGAACTAGATATTATATGTAGTTCTAATAACATAAATTGTTAGAATCAGTAAGTGAATTCAGCAAAGTTGCAAGATAAAATATCAATATACAAAAATCCATGGCATTACTATACACCAACTATGAATAATCCAAAAAGGAAACTATGAAATTGAAAAGAATTCCATTTATAATAGTATCGGAATGAATGAAATGCTTAGGAATAAGCCTAACCAAGGAGACAAAGGACTTGTACATTGAATTCTACAAAAACACTGATTTTTTTTTATAAAATATACAAATAAATGGAAATATATCTCATGTTCATGGATTGGAAGACTTAATATGTTAAAATTTCCACACTACTAAAATTTCCACACTACTAAAAGTAGATTCAATGCAACTGCTATCAAAATTCCAATGGCATATTTTCAGAAATAGAAAAAAAAAATTCTAAAATTCATATGGAATCTCAAAGGACCCCAAATAGTCAAAGCAACCTTGAGAAAGAAAAACAAAGCTTGAGATTTCACACTTCCTTACATCAAAACATATATTATAAAACAACAGCAATCAAAACAGTATGGTACTAGCATAAAGACAGACATACAGGCCAATGGAATAAAATGAAAAGCTCAGAAATAAACCTTTTACTATACAGCCAAATAATCTTCAGCAGGACTGCCAATACTACACAGTGAGGAAGGTACAAAGAATGGTGTTGAGAAAACTGTATATCCACATGCAAAGGAGGAAGTTAGACCCTTCTTTTATACCATATACCTCAAAAATTAACTCAAAATGGATTAAATACCTACTTTTAAGACCTGAAACTATTAAAAGCCTAGAAGGAAACATACAGGAAAATCTTCATAACACTGGTTGGCAAAGTTTTCTTAGAACTAAAAGCACAGGCAAATAGACAAATGGGACTACAACAAACTTAAAAACTCTGTAGCAAAGGAAACAATCAACGGAGTGAAACAGCAACCCACAGAATGGGAGGAAATATTTGTAAAGCATTTATCTAGTGAAGAGTTAATATTCAGAATCTAAAAAGAATTCCTACAACTCAACAATAACAAAAAAATAAGCCAGTTTAAGAATGGGCAAAAGATCTTGAACAGACATTTTTCCAAAGAGATTATACAATGGCCAGCAAGCATATGAAAAGATGCTCAACATCACTAATCATAATGAAAATGCAGATTGAAACAATGAGATAATCACCTCAAACTCATTAGAGTGACCACTATCCAAAACAAAAACAAAATAATATCTCTGAAGATACAAAGAACCCTCGTTCACTGTTAGTGGGAGTGTAAAATGGTGCAGCCACTGTGGAAAATAGTATGGTGATTCCTCAAAAAATTGAAAACAGGAATTACCATATGATCCAGCAAGTCCATTTTTTGGTATGTACCCAAAAGAATTTAAGAGGATCTCAAAGAAATATGTGCACACCATGTTCAATGCATGATGATTCATAATATCCAAGAGGTGGATGTGACCTAACTGTCCACTACAGGATGAGCGGATAAAGGAATTGTGGTATGCACATAGAGTGAAATGATTTTCAGCCAAAGAAAGAAAGAGAGAGAGAGAGAGAGAGAGAGAGAGAGAGAAGAGAAAATGAAGAAAAAAGAAAGAAAAATGAAAGAAAAATCCCATCATCTTCTACAACCATGAGTAAGCCTTGAGGACATTATGCTGAGTAAAATAAACTAGTCATAAAAAGTAGAACGCTGCCATGATTCTACTTAAAAGAGGTATCTAATTAGTCAAATTCTTAAAAGCAGAAAGTCAGATGGTGGTTGCTATGGGCTGGGGATAGGGAGAAAAGAGTTGTTGTTCAATGGATATAATTTCAATTTTGCCAGATGAAAAAGTTCTAGCAATCTGTTGCACAACCACGTGAATATAGTTAACACTACTAAACTCTGCACTTAAAACATTTAAGATGGTAGATTTTATATTATGTGCTTTTACCACAGTAAAAACATGTTGATTTGAGACTCCAGATGGAAATATTTTGCACAATCTGAGCATAAAAATAATAAATATTAAAAGTAATAACATAGGGAAGCCATGAGTAAATGGAGATAGTTGAGAGAGGTGAAAGGAGAGAGAGAGAAACTCTAATATACGTAGAAAGACTGAAATAACTATTTAAAGATGGGTTTTATAACCTCCAATATAACAATTCACTTATCAGGGATACCAAACTATTGGGTGAAAGTTTGTTGAAGACAGAATTTTTACATGGACTCAAGTTACTTCCTAATAAATTACTTATAATTATAAAGGAGAGATATGTCATTCAACAACTTACTCAGATGACAACTAGACATCTGGTCATTAGGTGATAAAAATTATATAACATCATCTAGAATTCTAGCCAAGAATGTTTAACCTTAATCTAATTGAGAAGAAATGATCATATAAGCCCAGAATGTGAAACATTATAAATTCAACTGGCCTGAATGCCTCAAAAAGTTAATGTCAGGAGTTCCCGTCCTGGTTCAGCAGAAATGAATCTGACTAGCATCCATGAGGACGCAGGTTCAATCCCTGCCTTGCTCAGTGTATTAAAGATTTGGTGTTGCTGTGAGCTGTGGTGTAGGTCACGGTCGCAGGTCAGATCTGATGCTGCTGTAGCTGTGGTGTAGGCCAACAGCTATAGCTCCAATTCTACCGCTAGGCTGGGAACCTCCCTATGCCTCAGGTGGGGCTAAAAAAAAAAAAAAAAAGACAAAAATAAGTTAATGCCAGGTAAAAAAAAGGGAAATGAGAAAAAACTTGGTGAGGAGGAAATTAAAGAGGATTCAAAGAAATGGAAAGATATTCCATGCTCCTGGGTTGGAAAAATTAGTATTATAAAAATAGCCGTACTGCCCAAAGCAATCTTCAGATTCAATTCAGTCCCTATCAAATAACATATGACATTTGTCACAGAACTAGAACAAACAATCCAAAAATTTATATGGAACAACAAAAGACCCCAAATTGCCAAAGCAATCTTGAGGAACAAAAACCAAGCAAGAGGCAAAACTCTCCCAGATTTCAGACAATATTACAAAGCTACAGTAATCAAGACAGTGTGGTACTGGTATCAAAACAGACATACAGACTAATGAAACACAACAGAGAACTCAGAAATAAACCAAGACACCTAAGGTCAATTAATCTTCAACAAAGGAAGCAAGAATATAAAATGTGAAAAAGGGAGTCTTTTCAGCAAGTGATGATGGGAAAACTGGACAGCTGCATATAAATTAATGAAACTGGAACACACCCTCACACCATGAACAAAAATAAATTCAAAATGGCTTAAAGACTTAAACATAAGACAAGATGCCATAAAACTCCTAGAAGAGAACATAGGCAAAACATCTCCGATGGCAATCATACAAATGTTTTCTTAGGTCAGTCTCTCAAGGCAAAAGAAATAAAAGCAAAAATAAATCAATGGGACCTCATCAAACTGACAAGCTTTTGCACAGCAAAGGAAACCATAAAAAAAAAAAAAAAGACAACCTAGGAATGGGAGAAAACAGTTTCAAATGATGCATCTTACAAGGGCTTAATCTCTAAAATATACAAACAACTTATACAACTAAAAAAAAAAAAAAAAAAAAAAAAAAACCCAATGGAAAAATGGGAAAATGGCCTGAATAGACATTTCTCCAAAAAGATATACAGATGGCCAACAAGCTCATAAAAAAGTGATCAACATCACTAATTACTAGAGAAATGCAAATCAAAACTACTATGAGGTACTGCCTCACACCTGTAAGAATGGCCATCATTAACATAGTTAACAAATAACAAATGCTGGAGAGGGTGTGGAGAAAAGGGAACCCTCCTACACTTTTGGTGGGAATGTACAACCACTATGGAAAACAGTATGAAGGTACCTCAGAAAACTAAATATAGAACTACCGTATGACACAGAAATCCCACTCTTGGGCATATACCCAGACAAAACTTTCCTTGAAAAAGTCACATGCACCCATAAGTTCATTACAGCACTATTCACAATAGCCAAGACATGGAAACAACCTAAATGTCCATTGACAGATGAATGGATTAAGAAGTTGTGATATATACACACAATGGAATACCACTCAGCCATAAAAAAGAGCAAAATAATGCCATTTGCAGCAACATGGATAGAACTAGACAGACTCTCATACTAAGTGAAACAAGTCAGAAAGAGAAGCACAAATACCATATCACATATCTGGAATCTAATATATGGCACAAATGAACCTTTCCACAGAAAAGAAACTCATGGACTTGGAGAACAGACCTGTGGTTGCCAAGGGGGAGGGGGAGGGAGTGGGATGGACTGGGAATCTAGGGATAATAGATGAAAACTATTGCTTTGGAATGGATAAGCAATGAGATCCTGCTGTATAGCACTAGGAATTGTATCTAGTCACTTGTGGTGGAGCATGGTGGAAGATGTTAGAAGAAGGTGTACGTGTATGTGTGTGTGTGAGAAAGAGGAAGAAAGAGAGAGAGGGAGAGGGAGAGAGAGAGAGAGAGAGAGAGAGAGAGAGAGAGAGAGAGAGGGAGAGAGAGCGCGCGACTGGGTCACTTTGCTGTACAGTAGAAAACTGACAGAACACTGTAAACCAACTATAATGGAAAAAATAAAAACCACTGAAAGAAAAAAAAAGTTGGTGAGGGCTGGGGGCTGTGCTAGGTGGAAAGACATTGTGGAGACAGCAAAATGCAAGATATGAATCTTAATTGAATCTTGGCTTTTAAAAATAGCTACAGGAGTTCCCGTTGTGGCTCAGCAGCAATGAATCTGACTAGTATTCATGAGGATGAGAGTTCGATTCCTGGTCTTGCTCAGTGCATTAAAGATCTGGTGTTACCATGAGCTGTGGTATAGGTTGCCGGTGGCTTTGCTGTGGCATAGGGTGGCAGCTGCACCTCCAATTTTACCCCTTCCCTGAAAACTGCCATATGCCATGGGTGTGGCCCTAAAATGACTAAACAGATAAATAAATAAATAAAATAGCTACAAAAGAAATTTAGGGAGAGCACTGATGAAATTTGGTTATAAAATGTATATAATTTGATATTTTTAAACTAGGAGTTAGTTGGCAAGGGGCAGAAAATGCTGGATTCATCGCTATCCACAAAGACTGTGACAGGAACCCACAGGCAAGATGAGGTTCCTGCTTTCTCAGTCCATCACAGGCAGCCCCCAAACCTTTGGCTGCTCAATGGGAGAATCTATGAAAACTATTTGGGAAGTTGAAAAGATTGATCTTCAAATGCTGTCAAGTCCTGGGCCTACTGAGTTGTAAACAGTTGAAGTCTAAATTTTTGCCAAGTAAGCCAAGTAAATAAGAGCTGCTCAAAGAAGATAATAGACTCACCAAACTAAAAACAAAATTAAACCCTCAAGTAGTACAGACATTGCTAAAGTTACCTCTGTGGTAAAAGAGCATAATGACAAATGCACACTTCTTACATCCTACAGCCCTTGAATGATGTTTGGTTAGGAAGAGGAAAAGCAATCTCATTGTAGGCAGAACATAATGATTAGGAAGGACTATGCAGCCTAAAATGTTTGCTTAAGAAAATACTAGACCTTAGAGTCAGAACCTTTAGTAATAAAGGTTTACCACAAGCTTAGTTTGCTCTTTTCTTTCTTCCCAAATAATAGTAAATAGTACTAGTGCATAAAAGACCAAGAGTTTTATATGGTATTTTTTTATTGTTTTTGAGACACATATTTACAGACATGAGACTCACAGGGTAATACAGAGAGCTGGAAATTATTTTCTGTCCTTGTTGGCTTTTTTCACTATGTATGAGGCAAAGCCAGACTTCTTTAAAGCTACCTCACTCAGCTAGGAAAAGAATGGGGTGATGAGTAGTAGTTTTCCTTCAGTAAATGCAAATCTGCTGACTTCATGAGCCAAAGCCTTCATATGAAGTGCAAAGCATTCAAAGCTATGGGTGTCTCCTAACATTTCTAGTACAAATATTTCTCACAAAGTACTACTATGACACAACGGAAAAGGTTATGTCCTCAGGAGCAAACTCTGGTTGATTTAAGGACCAATTATTGCTCTACATTTTCAGCATCTATGTGGCCATGTTTGTCCATTTTTTCTATTCTAAACTTGCAACTTTGTGGCTCAAGACACATTTGCAGAGCAGCTGATTCCGTTGCCACACCCTCAAGTATAGGGCAGTGGAACAAATTATCAGTTAAGTTCAAGTAGATAGAATGCAATAGATATATCACTTACACATAAGACAATCAAGTCTAAAACAATGAAAATAAGACCGAAAAACGTAACTGTGTAAAATGAGTGTGAAATAAAATGACATCAAATATGTCTAAGCAGAACTGAATGACTTCTAAGATGCTGATTAGGGAAAACTTGCTCTTATTGAAAATAAAAAGAAACATTCCCAGAGGAAAAAAAGCTTGATGTTTTACCCTATTAATATTCAGAATTATGATGGGAAAAAAAACTAGCAAGTAGTTGGTGCTGCCCTGAGAAAGGAAAATTTGACACTTGAGTTCTTTCCAATGATATGCTTAATATAAAGCAGTTTTTTTAAAAAAAAAATAGGTGGAGAACTGCAAATATTAGCCTAATGTGTTCACTCAAACTAGTTCAATTATCCAATTTATTTACAGAAATAAATTGAGACAAGAGACTCTTTAAGTAAAAGTCATTGCGCTTTTGGAAATACAAAAATGTACTTTCGTGCTCTGCTTAGAACACAGCATGCCACATCTGAAATCATGTTTGTTAAGATGTCTCTAAAGCAACAACTGGCAAAACGTGTTTGGGAAAATGCAAAAGCCTTACGACGTATTACCAAGAGTGTTAAATTCTTCCGAAATTTTAAAACAAGGTTAATTTAAAACATATATTTATGACATCATCTCCTTTGGAATAGGAGGTTTTTTAAGTCAACTGACAATAAAAATTTGAAAGCATGAAGTTCATTGTACTAGAGCTATGCATTTCCATAACCAAAGTCTTAAGATGTGTTATAATGAAAAGTGTTCTTTGGTCAGTTATGGGGGGAATTCTGGCATCTTGGCTGCAGAACTCCTGAGAGACAATTCTTCACAATATGTTGTGGAGCTCCAGGTACTCCACCATAACATACTTCTCTATGGAGCCTCTCAGGGACCAGTGGTCAGAGGCACAGACTTTGGAAGTCTCCTTCTTGGAAAACAGTAGGCTCATAAGGTAGTTGAAATCCTAGATATGGATAAGATGATGTATTAGTTTGCTAGCGCTGCTGTAACAGAGCAACAAACCACTGCAAACAGTACCTTAAACCACAGAATTGACTGTCTCACATTCCTGGAGGCTGGAAGTCTGAGGGTCAAGGTGTCATCAGGGACAGCTCCCTCTGCAGGTTCGAAGGAGGATCTGTCCCACGGCTCCCTCCTAAGCTCCTGGTACTTTCTTGACTTGTGGCTGTGTAACACCAATCTTCACATGGAGTTCTCCCCATGTGCTTTTCTCTGTCAAATTTCTCCTTAGCATTTTACTCATCACCGGAAGTTCTATTGTTAAATCACACTTCAGTTTAGCCTTTTCAAATTTTGAGATGGAAAAGAAACCACTGTCACTAGCACTAAGTACTCCTAACATTTTAGCAGCATTTCTTTGTGGTGGCCTTCATATATTCTAGTGGGCAGGAAGCCAGAGATCCTGGTGCATACTTTGTTACATCTCCAAGTAAATAAAACCAGTCTATCCCTTTTCTGACAACAATAGAATTCTCTTGGCCATATATTTACCATCTAAGACAATTCAGTTTAGCATATATTTCCTTGTGCTATCTTCCAATAATTTCAACAAGATTATAAGTCCCTAGAGAGTAACAGTATATTCCATATCAATTTTATATCCTCTGTATTGCTTATCTCATGGCTCAATGCAAAATACATGCTCAGTGGAAACTTATTTAAGGAACTGAATTATTGACTACTCTCCAAAGAGAAAGATCAAATAATCACAACTAGCAGAGTCATCCAGAATTCTACACTGAAGAAAACAAGGTTGATGCTTCTCCCCAAGCTTTCTCTAACTGTAAAGCAAATATAAAATTTATGGCTTTTCATCATTGATATTTTTGTCACCCCTAGTCTCTTGCCTTGATATATGCCTGTTCTCCTCCCATACTTTCTGATGACTACTTGTTAGCCTCCTCAACCAATTCATATTACTGCCCCCTGATATGCTGGCATTCCCCGATGTTCTATGCTTGGCCTATTCACATTTCTAAGTTATCTTCCTGGACAATAGTCACACGCTTCAGTTGTCAATTCCAGAGTAGATGATGTTTAAGTATACTCTTCAGCTTTGATCTGTTTTCCCAGGCTCAGAGACAAATGTCCAGTTTTCACTGACCCACGCTAAAACTCATTACTGTCCCTAAAAACATTGATCCTTTCTTCTGAAACCTGTATTTTGGGGAAATGAAAGAGTACGCACCAGTCATCTTCATTTGTAACTCTCTTTCCCCTCCTACATTCAAACCATTGTTAAGTCTGGGTAGTTCTATCTCCATATACCATCTCTCCTGCCCTTTCCTTCTCTTCCACTGTTACTAATGATGGTCTGCATCTTACTCAGATCTTTGCCTGGACCACTACAGTAATTTCCTTCATTCACTTACTGCCCTCCTCATTCTCTTGCCATCCCAAACGACTTTCTAAATTGCAACTGTGCTGAATCTCTCCCACTTATCCCTTCAAATCTAGTCTCCACCCTTCTCCACACTGATCTGTTCCCCTGGAAGCTGAGGAATGTGGAATTTATCAACAAGAGTTCTTGTCCTCTAGCTTCCTGTTGGTTTTGACCAATAGGAAATGCTGGAAGGAGTTTGAAAGGTAGGCAGAGAGTGAAGCTAAGTTTCTTTAATGCCTTGATATCTTTGATTCTATCAGGTGGCCCTCTTTATACAGCTCTCTCTCCAGGTTGTATTGTTTAGAGCCGTGGATGGTAAAATCCTGACATTAGCCCTAGTTTCAAGTCCTAGAGACTGCATTTCTTTTGATTTTCATACATCATGCCAACATCTTTTGCAGAATCCCTTTATTAAACTTTTCTCCAATTACCTGATCTGAGTGTGCCATCTGTTTCCTAACTGATATGAAATTATTTATCAAAAACAAAAAAACTATGTCACTATCTTTTAACTTTAAATCTTATAGTTTTTTTCCAGCATCTAAGTTTCAAACACTGTAGCACAGCATACAATATCCTCCACAGAGATCTTGCTTTGGCCTTCCTGTCCCACTGTAATTACACCACTCTCTACACCCATGTATGCTCAGACTCACTGTAGCTGATCCAATTCCTTAAAGAGTCATGTATTTGAAAGTAATATGTCAAGTTCCCCCTATTCTTTCACTTTCTAGTAAAATGCTGCTTTTTTCAATGCCCAGTTAAAACTCCTATCTTTCAATGAAGACTTCTCAACTGAAATCATCTCTTGTTTCTTTGTTTTTTTAAAATATAATGCATTGGCAAAAAGTATTAATTAGTACTATTTTAAGTGATGGGCTATGTACTAATATTTTGGTGTGTTCATATGAAAATGTTCCTCATTTTTGACATGTCTTAACTGCATCAAAAGAACAGCTCTATGTGTTGGTCAAAGTTTCCAGGAGGAAATGCAGCTTGAGCTAGATGCTTACCCAACTGGAGTTCTGCCACTCATGCAAAAACCACTGTATCTGCAGTCAAATGGTAATCTGTATACTATCGGGCCTTATCAGAAAATGATGATGTTGAGAGGAAAATACAGATGGTACAACTAAAAGGAAAAACTTATGTGTAGTTCTTAGATAAAAAATAATCTGCAACAAACATAATTCTTAGAATGATGTCTTAATTTCAGCTGGGGACATAGGCAAGGGTCATGGATGGAGCCAAGTTAGAATATTCTTTTGTGATTTGCTTCATTCTTAATGTGAACTGGGAAAAGAAATAAAGACATTCCCCCAAGAGAACCAAAGGATTTCTTTCCTAGTTATGCAGTGCTGAGAATGTTGAATGAATGTTATCTCCCAATTTTCCCATTACTAACATGCAAATTTATCGGACTCTTTTAGTCCAAGGTCAAATTTGAACGACTGCAAAGGAGACTAACCCTTGAGGACCTGGCTTCCATCCATCTTAGGCTACAGTTAAATGCAAATCAAGTTGAGCAAATGGAATAAGATATATATGTGTGTGTGTGTGTGTGTGTGTGTGTGTGTGTGTGTGTGTGTGTGTGTGTCAAGCAATATCTACAAGTGCTTACATTACTTGAATGGGAATGGTGAAACTGGAGAAACTGGAAAATATTTATTCTATATTTGATAAAGTGAAGACTTTAGAGGCAACAGTGAGTTTGAAGTTACATACACTGAATTACTCCAAAACATATGAAAGGGAAGGGAATAAAATAGCCCACCATGCAGATGTTTGAGCTATAAGATGAACTTCAAATTAGATATCTGAAAACAATAAAAGCATTGACAAAACTTTTTATTTTTTGTCAAATTGTTAAATGTCTTTATACACAAGTTGAAAAGCCAATACTTAAAACCAGACCTGAAGAAAGCATTCTCAGTCACACACAGTTGGGGTCTTGTTGGATATTTGACTTCTCAACACACCTTCATGCACAGGAAATACTCAACATGAAGGGAAGAATATAGGACAAAAAGTATCAGCCATGTACTCAGAACACTGAAGCTCATTTCGAATTTCCCTTGAATCAGGCCTTTTCTTAAAATGGGGGACAGGCATCCAAGGCTGTGTGGGAGTGATGAGAGTGCAAAGCCCACACCAAGGCATGGTGAAAGAAAATGTGCCAAGAGGGATCGCCCATTTTACCAACTAGTGTCATTGCCAGCTCTAATTCTG
>PVHT020004944.1:32753905-32845000 GCA_004024745.2 Catagonus wagneri
TGCTTTTTAGGGCTGCACCTGTGGTATGGAGGTTCCCAGGCTACGGGTCTAATCAGAGCTACAGCTGCCGGTCACAGCCACAGCAATGCCAGATTCAAGCTGCATCTGCGACTTACACCACAGCTCACGGCAACACCGGATCCTGAACCCACTGAGCAAGGCCAGGGATCGAACCTGCAACCTCATGGTTCCTAGTCGGGTTCGTTTCGCTATGCCATGATAGGAATTCCTGTTTCCACTCTTTAATAAACTTTTTAAACTAGAGGGGAATACTTGTCTTGGAAGTAACAACCCACATAAGATGCACAGAAATCTATGTCATTTCTTTGCATTTAGTGGGGAGTTCAGTCAATTGTAACTGGTAGTCATATTTATTTCTGAGAGTTGGATTTAAAAATAGAATCATTCAGAAACCTGGATTGTATTTCCTCCTCGTAAATACATAATTATAGCTTTAACTTAGAGGAGAAATAAAAATATGCTTTAGTTTGAAAGTATATTAAAAAGTCCTTTAATGAATAACTGCTATATTTATTAAATATTTACCTTAAAAGCTATTTTTATACTACATTGTATATCCACATATGATTGATCAAAGCAGACTCCTTCTTCCTGGTTTCTGTAGCGTTTGATTCTCTATACAGCTAACCTCAACACATGCTAGTACTTTTGTTGGAGCAGGAAGTCACTGCATGTTTAAGTAAAAGAATATAATACAGACACAAACTGGTTTGTTACTTCTTTTCCTACTAATCCCTGCCCTCCCCAAAAGTGGCTTTGTTTTATCAGAAAGGAACGCTGTATTCAATTTTGTGGTCAATTACCTTTGTCTTTGTTTCCCTTAAAATATCATTACTTAAATATTGTGGTATTTTAAACAAAGTAAACACATGTTCTTTCTTTTTACAAAGTTACTACCAAAATATAAAAAGCATTATAGTATCTTTAGAATGAAATGTATTTTCTATGAGCAGTAACTTTGTATTAATTGTCAAAATAAAATTGAATAATTGACCAACCATTTTAAAAGTATAGATGAATTTTCTACTTCATATTATTATATTGGAAAATTAGAATGGCTGGTTTGAACTTCTTTTGTCACTTAACCTTAGTTCCTTTGTCTCTAAATGAGAAATTCATCAGAGTACTTTTTTTTCTTTTTCCTTTTTTAGGGCCACACCCACAGCATATGGAAGTTCCCAGGTTAGGGGTCAAATTGGAGCTGTAGCTGCCAGTCTACGCCAGAGCCATAGCAATGTCAGATCCGAGCCACTTCTGTGATTCACACCACAGCTCACAGCAACACCAGATCCTTAACCCTTGAGCGAGGCCAGGGATCAAACATGCAACCTCCTGGTCACTAGTCAGATTTGTCTGCTGTGCCACAATGGGGACTCCCACAGTACTTCTGATTTCAGTATAAATCAATCATTACATTATTTTAAGTCCTTCACATATTGCTTAAACATAAGAAAGGAAGAAGCTTATCACCATCTACTCTTACGACCACAGCCAGACTACATAACCACTGCATTAAATGTCACTTATAGGCTTGGATTGATAGAACTTCCAAACATAGAACAACTTAGTTAAATTACTAGAGTTTACTGATATAAAAGTTACAGAACAAAGCGAGTACCATCAGGGTACAGGGCAGAGAGACAAGTCACACTGTCTTGAGGCATACACTTTTGAACAGCCAAATCTGCACCAGGATTATACAGACGGAAATAAAGTATCTGAAATAATAAGGTCTTTACCTGCAAGTACAGGTTTCTAGTTTATAAGGCCCAACTTCATAACCATATACTTTCTTACACATGGTGAAATTATTCAACACATAGGCAACTATAAATATGTACAAAAGATCACTTCATCTGGTCTTGGTCTCAGAGCACCTTGCAATATTAGAATTTTTTTTAATGGCCACAGCCGTGGCATATGGAAGTTCCTGGGCCAAGGACTAAATCCAAGCAACAGCTGTGACCTACACCTCAGCTGCAGCAATGCCACATCCTTTAACCCACTGCTGCCAGGCCAGGAATGGAACCCACACCTCCACAGGAACCTAAACCACTACAGCTGCATTCTTAACCCACTGTGCCATGGTGGGAATGCTGTTACCAGAGTTTTGCAACAAAATTTGCGACTGCAGTGTGGTACAATATCCTCTGCATCAACACAGTTCTCTTAGTTGACACTCACTCCCCTCAGACTAACCCAGAGTGGTCCAAGTATATACTGGAAAGAAATGGTATCACACAAGCACACTGTCAGTTCTAAGACTCCTGCTAGCAGGAGAGGAAATTACCAAGAAAGACAACAATGCCAAGTTTTCACATTCAGAAAAAGATAAAACAAAGAAATAAAGCAAACTATCTCCAGGAGTTCCCGTCGTGGCTCACCAGTAACTAGCCCAACTAGTATCCATGAAGATGCGGATTTGATTCTTGGCCTTGCTCAGTGGGTCGGGGATGTGGCGCTGCTGTGAGCTCTGGTGTGGGTCGCAGATGTAGCTCAGACCCCACATTGCTGTGGCTGTGGCGTAGGCTGGTAGCTGTAGCTCCGATTGGACCCCTAGCCTTGGAACTTCCATTTGTTGCAGGTGCAGCCCTAAAAAGAAAAGAAAGATAGAAAAAAAAATTTTCTCCACATTATTTACTCTGGCCTCATATAGCAGGTACATGGCCCTTATTCATTCATCTTAATAAATATTGAATACTTGCTTTATGCCTGGTACTATTCTAGGAATTGAAGAAAGAATGGTGTACAAAAGAAAGTTCTTGCTCACATGGACTTGACATTGTACCAGGGTTATCCTCTGTGTGACACTCAACAATACTGCTTAAAGAAACTTAACTTGTGAGCTATTCCAGGCACAGCCTATGTTTACTCAAAGTTAATGAGATGTGGCAAAAAGGGCAGGCTCCTGGGAAAACTGTCAAAATGATGAAGGGTGAACATTAGGTGATGAGAGAGTGTTCTGGTTCAAAATCTGGGCCTTTCCCATGGGCCCATTTGTTAACTAGTGCTGAATTTCAAAATAGATTTGATCCTCGATACATAAAACATCATGGAGAGGAGGGGGGTTATTAGCAAATCACTTAAGGTACAGAAAGTATCGTGTTTATTTCGATGGGATGAAACAATTGTTAAAATAATTCATTAATTACGATCTTGAAGAGTCTCTAGAGTCCCTCTTGAATGGAGTCATAGATCATAAGTAATGTATGTAAATGAAGGAAAAGACAGCAAGGAGTGAACTGTGGAAGCATGCTTCTTCTAAAGCCATTCAAACTTATTTTTAAGAATACTAAACATGCTAAATTTGGCCCAAAGGCTGCCAAATGACAACTTCTGCCACTGTATTATGGAAAACTAAGTCCTTAAAATTATAAAAATAAACATCACCATAATTGTTGTTATTGGTCACAGGAGTATTATTATTATTACACACTTTTTATTTTTAACATGTAGAATCTAATTACTCTTCCTTTCATAATCATACATAAACCCATTTTTCCTTCAGGGCAACCAATCTGTCTTCTATTTTCTGACCATGTGTTTTGAAATAAGTTCCCCTCTACCAGGAAGAGATGCTGCATATGACCTGGCATAAGCCAATGGAAGCATTGCAATCCCCCCAAATGTGATTGATTTTGTAATAAGCACATGAACCAGTCAGGCCTGATGTGGCGCAGTAAACTCCTCTTGTTATTTGTGGAAAACTGATTCTCATTTCTCATGTTAGATGTGAAAATGAAATATTTTAAGGTATGGAGCGTGGTTCCCCGTCATCATGGGACCAGGAGGGTAGAGCCTGTCTGACAACAAAACCAAAGAAGAGTACCTTGAACATAGTAGGTAGATGGGCATAATAAATATTTATTGGGCAAATTAATGAACAGCATCAGAGTTTGCAGATTTGGGTTGACATGGCAAATTAACATCTCTGTGGCACAATTTACTAAACTCTAAAATAAAAGGGATGGTCTAGATTAGTAAGTGTTAAACTATCAGTGGAGAAGAATAAACACAATAGGCCCTCTCTAGTCACAGACTCCATGTCCTTGGAGTCAATCAATCCTGTATCAAAAATATTTGGGAAAAAATTCCAGAAATTTCCAAAAAGAAAAACAAACATGCTTCATGCCCATAACTACTTTAACAGCATTTAGGTTGTATTTACAACTACTCACAAGAATTTGCATTGTATTAAGTATTATAAGGAATTTAGAGATTATTTAAAGTATATGGGAAGATGTGTGCAGATTATATGCAAATAATACACCATTTTATAGAAGGGACTTGAGTATCATGGAATTTTTTTTTTTTTTTGTCTTTTTAGGGCCACACCAGTGCCACATGGAGGTTCCCAGGCTAGGGGTCAAATCGGAGCTGTGGCTGCCAGCCTACATCACAGCTCATAGCAACAGCGGATCCTTAACCTACTGAGCAAGGCCAGGCACTGAACCAGGGACTGAACCTCATGGATGCTAGTCAGATTCACTTCCACTGAGCCACCATGGGAACTCCAAGCATCAGTGGATTTTTTGATGTTCATAGAGGTCCTGAAAGCAATCCCACATAGATACCCAGGGACGGGTGATTGTAATCACCCTCAAGAAGTGAGGGACTGTAATCGGAAAAGCCTCTCATTAGCAGAAATTTTATTCAAGTTTTGTGTCTTAAATACAGACACTTTTATCTTCGGAATGTTTAATAAACAAGTAAAAACTTGTGCTCCAGGAAGATGGGGATGTTTATTCTCTAGCTTCAAAAAAATCTTGGAATATCACACCTGACCTAGAGATACTAAGAAACATGGGAGTAGATGGTTCATAAAGAAAAGTCTACCATCAAAAGTCTGTTAATTTGCATTTCTGAGCACTTGACCTTTAAGACATTTTCTTAACACTTTACAAGTAAATGAGCAGCATTATTGAGTTTTCGTATAAACCAATTTAAGAAAACATTACCAAATAAGTAGCCCTTGAGAACTCTCTTCTTCCCTCCTCTTTCTTCTTATCACTACTATACACCAGCTACCACTTGCCTTCCCCTGTTCGGCCACTGAAATTATACATGCATTTAAAGATTGCTGCTCAGCCAGTATAAATAAGCAGCCTGCCTCTCCTCACCGAATATACAAACACATGTGCAAGTTCTTCATTAAAGAAAGAAAAAATGTTGAAAACAAAGAAAAGGTTCCTCTTAGGATTTTACAATGTGCCCCATTTAGTCTAAGGATGCAGTATGAATCCTGTGAGGCAAAGTGCCACCCCAGATCCTGAGGACATTCTCTGAGCGTGAGGTGTAATTGTGGAAACAGCATGTTACAGAGACATTAACAATGAATCTTGGATTTTCCAGTGTAATGTACGTTTTCTGGAACACTAAATTCTTCCCCAGGAAGAAGTCAGAATGTTTATAGCTTCAGCCTCACTGTTTGTAAATGGAAAGTGGAGCTCACAATTCATAATCACTGATTAAGCTGCTGTTTTTTACACAAAATTGGGGGAAAAAACAGTGGGTTCTTTCATACTGAACCATAAACACATGTTATGTTAAATGTAATAAATTCCCTAACATTGCATTTCTTTTGAAGGGAAGGATGAGGGATGTAATAGAATATTTTGAGCTGAAAGCTAAAAGAGTCTGTCTAGTTGGCATATCAAGTTAAAAATGAAAAGAAATCCCTATAAGTACTTCACCATAATATATTTCATAATTTTATTTTTATATGTTAGCATTAACATTAATGAAATGCTGAAGCAAGAAGGACCTCACAGGTCACCTAATCCAACCCATTTTTTATAAAAGAGAAAACTTAATACGTGGCACAAGTGAACCTTTCCACAGAAAAGAAACTCATGGACTTGGAGAACAGACTTGTGGTTGCCAAGGCGGAGGAGGAGGGATGGGATGGCCTGGGAGCTTGGGGTTAACAGATGCAAACTATTGTATTTGGAGTAGATAAGCAATGAGATCCTGTTGCATAGCACAGGGCACTATATCTAGTCTCTTGTGATGGAACACGATGGAGGATAATGTTAGAAAAAGAATGTATATATATATATGTATGACTGGGTCACTTTGCTGTACAGTAGAAAATTGACAGAACACTGTAAACCAACTATAATGGAAAAAATAAAAATTACTAAAAATAAAAGAGAAAACTGAAAGCACTGAAGCAAAGTGATTACTCAGAGTTACATAGTTAGTGTTAACATAGAAAATACACCAAATTTCCCCAATTTCTAAAGTAGCATTAGTTTCCTGCAGAGGATTGTATAGAAGATAACACTGATTCTGTCTGTTAACTACTAAACAGTGCTACAGATCACACAGATTGTGACACACCATTTTAAATACATCTCAATTCTACTTCTCACTGTCTGCGTAACTGTATTTAGCCATTGTGCTGATCTGGGACCTTGCTCACTGGAACTATTTTCCCCCACTTCCTCTTGCCCTTTAATAAGTGCCTTTGACCAAGCCAGAAAACCTCAAAAAAATACTAGTTAGTAAGTCTGACTTTGCTGAGTCAAGAATAAAAAGATCTATTATAAACGAGGAGGAAAAGAAGTGGGTCACAGTGTAATAACCAGGCTTTCTAGTTTCTATATTTGATGCTTTGACATTTTGCAGACCCTGGAGGGACTGCTCCTCCCAGAACTAGCCAACTCCTAAAGACAGTAAAGGAATGACCTGAATGTTCACCTTTCTTGGGCAAACCAATCACTCTGGAGTTCACACCCAACCACCTCTTTTATTGGGCTCTTATACTCTAGACCACTATTCCCCTGCCCAGGGTCAGGTCCCAGACAACTAGAGACAGGCTTTACACCCCAGAGACCACTGAAATTACTCAAATTAGCCAAAACTTGCCTGTGACCTGTGGAAACCACAGTAGAGTTTCTTTCCCACATTTCCTCTCACTCTTGCCACCTTCTAACCAACCCTGGCGCTTCCTGCATGGTATATGTGCCCCTACCCCTTGGTAAGTGCAAGTAACAAACTCTCATTTCAGGGGCAATCCTTTCCTTATATGTTTGCTTCACTATACCTGAATAATAGTAATACCTACATTTTACAATGTCAAAGGCTAGGAAAACTAAAAGTGCCAAAGTCAAAGCTGGATTTGAAACAAGCAAGAGAAATTAGAGATAAGTCAAAGTAGAGAGAATATGTCAAAGGTATGGCTCAGACAGAACTCTTGCAAACCCAGAATTCTGACTATGGTATAACGTTTGTGCCCTCCTGGTAATAAGGGAGCGACGCCTTAAAACAGCACATTAACAACTTCCTCTTGAACACACTGCTTACTAAATGACATATCAGGACTTGAACATTCCCAGACACACACTCACTATGTATTCCCATGACCAGTGTCCTAGAACTTGTCCATAGCAGAACATTAAAATAGCCTCTTTGTCATCTCCTCGATTTTTGTAAAAATCTTTCTTCCTTCTTTAATTCCTCTAATCTATTCTTTCTAAGCCACAGACTGTATATTCATAAAAATCCTTCATAGTTCATTTCTTTCTCGATTAAGTACTGAAACTTCACTGCTACATTTAAAGCTCTCCAAATAGCGTCTTCAGCCTACCCTCCAGTCTTGACTTCCACAAACCCACTACGTTCACTACGATCTGGCTAAATCAACCATCCACTGTTCCCAGCACATTTTCCCATGTTCTGAACCACTCCACTTTTAGAAGCACTGTAGAACATGTTTAACAATATTGACTTTAGAAAAGAGCATACCTGGGTTTGAATTCTTAGCTCCTCCAACAAACTGCTGTGTGAAGTTTAAGGCTCCATTTTCTTATTCTAAAACAGAATGAATAATAGCCATGTTACATGATTCTTATTAGGCTAAATGAAATAGTACGTTTACAGATATCAGCACAAATTTGCTGTAAATCAATACTAGTCAACACCAGCTATTATACTATTACTAAGCTTAAAATAGTGTTTTTGAGTTTTCAAAATATAACGTAAAACATTGTCACTTGATACCCAAGAAACTGATGTATATAATTGCTACGATTTTTTCAGTAGTAACAATTGAAAAACAACTGAAGAAAACTCAGACTTATATAACTTGCTCGAGCTCATACAGATAAAAATTATAAAAGAAGTTTCCTGATTGTTTCTTATTTTCACTCTTATCTTCACCATATTACATCTGACCTGCCATACAGTTATTTAGTGGAGAGACTGTGATTCATTCAGCTTTTATTTTCATGTACTTAAGAATATATTTTAATCTTCAAACTACTATTACTGAAAACTTGCTCTGTATCCAACACTATTTTAAGAGATTTGCATAAATTATATCATTTAAACATGACAATACTTCTGTGAGTTATATACTTATACCTACTTTCAGGTGAGGAAATGGAAAATCCCAGAAATTAACTTGCTCACATCACACAAGGGTAACTGACAACACCATAGCCATCTAAGGCAGAAGCTGGTGGGCTTACATACTAGGTAAACCTACAATTAAAAATAGTCATGCAACTGATTGCTACTGAATCATATTTTCATTGGCATCTGGGAAATATATCTTCTTTCCTAGGCCAAAGATTGCAAAATAATGAGATTTTCTGGAAAATTCACATGAGTATGTGAGTGTCTATGTGTGTGTGTGTGTGTAGTGCCTGGCTGTGCTGGTATATTTTAATAAGCATTCTAACTTTCTTCCAATAATAACAGAAATTCTCAGATAAAGCTGAGTACATGGCTACACCGGGAGAAGGGTAAAGTGGGGGGGGGTAGGGAGGTGATATTTCCAGGCTTCTTGTGGCTAGCTGTGACCCTATGGAAAGTTCTGATCAATAGGATGTTAGAGAAATGATATAAATAAGTTCAGAGGCATACCTTAAAGGGAAATGCATACTACTTCTCTCCTTCCACCACCTTGCTTAGAACATAGATGTGATGGCTGGAGGCACAATTTAGACCAGAAGAACGAAGGTTATTCCCCGGAATGAAGTTGTAGAAATCTCAAAGTAGCCTGAGTCCCAGACAATTACTAATCTACCTCACCAATACTGAACTCTTAAATCCTAACTTCCACGTGAGAAAAATATATACGTCTATATACTTAAGCCACTGTTATTTTTGTTCTCTTAAAAACAGCCAAATTATTGCAACACTTACTTCTTAAATATTTCCTGATGAGTAGGAGAAAGCTAGAGAAGAAAAGGGGAAACAACTGAAATAATTTCTGAGGAATTTATAGGATAATGTAACAGAGCAGAAATTTTGTGAGGCCTTCCCAGAGTGGACCCCCACTCATGTCCTTCATTTGCCTTTTTATCTATAGAAAAATTTTAGTCAAAGAATCAATTTAATCAGAGAAGGGAGAAGATACAGAAAAAGGAAAATAGTCAAGCAAGACAGAATAAGTTTAACCATTCAGCAAAGTCAAAGACATTTAGTTAGTTCTTCTTCAAAGACTATGGATAATATTCTGAACCATGTCCATGGAGCTATTTTTGCAGGTGCTGAAGCCCCCACCAGGTGAAGGGAGTTAACTGTATGCTGCCCACAAGCATGCTGACCCAGACTGGCTGGAACCAGAAGGTTGATGACGCTGACTCCCAATGACCTCACTACCAACCAATCAGGAAAATAATCACAAGCTGATCACATACTGCTCCTTAAATGTTATAAGACTCCTCACTACCCCCTCCAAGGGGTGGCAGAGCCCTTGAGGCGCTAGCCTGCTGTGTTTCCCTCTTTGCCTGGCAATTAAAACTACTTTTTCGGTTTCTTCCAACTCTGTCTCTGTGTTTCTATTTGGCATCAGTGTACAGAGGCAGCCAATACTTCAGCAACAATAAGAATCAAGCCATAGAGTTACAGAAACTCAGGGCTGGGAGGGATGTTAACAGTCAGCTCATCAATTTACCAAGGCCACGCTCAGTACACTCTCCGAACTTAGCGAAGTAAAGTCACAGGAAAACTACAAAGACATATACTGAATCAGATGTACTTAGCCACATCTCTGAGTTACGTATGCAATATTTGGGTATAATATGTACAAGGCACCACTGCACCAAGGCCGAGGGACCAAGGCACCAAGGCCAAGCCCAAAGTATGCTGCTTCTTTATGAGATGATGCAGGAAGAAAAGAAGTGCCAGAGACCTAAAGGGGGATATTAGTCAAAAGAAGGTTTTCAGGGGCCCACATAGATTTACTACTTGATGACACAAGTTCTTATGGACATCGATAAGCTTTTTCTCCCACACATCCCTCATTGCACATCTGCAGTGACTTGCTTCATGGGAAGCAGGACCACATCACATGAGACTCATTATGGTTTTTAAAATATGAGTATTACAATAGCTACATTTGCATGGTTATGCAGACAAGTCGAGACTGAGGTCATTGCTGCTGCACAAAGTGACACTGTGGTTTATTCTCATGTTTATGCCAATTGTTCAGAAGGAAAACAGAAAATCAAAGATGCTGACTCCTTGATTATGCCTTAGGCAGCAGAAAGTTCAGTGCCATGTTCCCAATCGGTGTTACAAAGCATCTGCCCAGAGGCCTGAGAATCGGTAATACCCACACATTAGGCAGAGAGAGTCCAAGAAATACAGTAAGACATATTCCTCCCTTCTGTTTCTCAAAGGTCAAGGATGTGTCAGAGAGGAACAAGCTGCCTGGGAGCAGCCAGGACCTTTCTGCTTGACTCCTAGATTAGCCCAGCCCCAACCCAGACCACAGAGACTTGCAACAGCCCTGACGCCAAAGCAAGGCTTCCTCTCCATCTGCTTGAAAATATCATCAAAAAACGGTTATAAAAATCAACATAAAGATGCTCCAAAATCTGCAGAGAATTCAGTTCTCTTCATTTAACATAATTGCCTTTCTAAGTAATTTTTCTTTTTTTTAAGACGTGATTTGTATGTTCCATTGAAGTAGAAATAAACTGTTACAAAACATATTTTGTAAAAAGAATAAAAAGCAGAAGTACTTGGAAGCTTTTGTTTGACTTGCATACTCCATCAGTAAAGTGCTCACAAGCAATGCTCTTATGACCCATTAAATGTATTTTACTTCTTCAGAAGGGCCAAACATAAAATAATCTATTAGATAGGATGTGTCACAACTTACTAAAAATACAGGTATTCAGTTGTACATTTCCCACATCAATTGTGTTTGCCACTGGCCGCTATTTTCTTATTATAAGGAAAGTAATATTGGCCTTTAAGCAAAATAAAATCTACTCATTTAATAAATACTCTAAACTTAATTATTTGGTTGGAGTTAAGGACCAGATATTTTACGATTTTCTTTCTGCTAATAATACTTGAGTATTATAAAAAATATACAAAAAATTTTGTAACTATGATGACGGATGTTAGTTAAACTTACCTTGGTGAGAATGTCTCAAAATATGTCAATTTGGAGTTTCCGTTGTGGCTCAGTGGTTAACAAATCCGACTAGGAACCATGAGGCTGTGGGTTCGATCCCTGGCCTTGCTCAGTGGGTTAAGGATCCGGCGTTGCTGTGAGCTGTGGTGTAGGTTGCAGACGTGGCTCGGATCCTGCGTCTCTGTGGCTGTGGCGAAGGCTGGCAGCTACAGCTCCTGTTAGACCCCTAGCCTGGGAACCTCCATATGCTGCGGGTGGGGCCCTAGATAAGGCAAAAAGACAAAAAAAAAAGTCAATTATATCTCAATTTTTAAAGCACTTTCAAAATGCATATAATACAAGTAAGTGTAAAGAAGAAATAAAACTCACAGCAATACCATCATAGAAATTAAAAGAAATATTCTCATACATTTCATATTTTAATGTAGCTTGTTTTCTATTTATTTATTTATTTTTATTTATTTACAAGGCCACACATGCAGCCTATTGAAGTTCTCAGGATAGGAGTCAAATTGGAGTTACCGCTGTCAGCCTACACCACAGCCATAGCAATGTGAGATCTGAGCTTTGACCTACACCACAGCTCACAGAAATGGCAGAATCCTTAACCCTTTGACAAGGCCAGGGATCAATCCTACATCCTCATAGACACTAGTTGGGCTGGTTACTGCTAAGCCACAATGGGAATGTCTACATTTTATATTTAAAATTATATCACAGCAGTTTTCCATGTTTTAAGACATTTTCTGTTTTCCTTGATGTTTTCTTTGCATTCTCTTTTACAACATAGTTTTAACTCCTTATGTTTCTTAGAAACACAACACTATCACCAAGATAAGACATTATTATCAAGATAAGTTAAAACTAACTCCTTATGTTTCTGAGAAAAAAAATCTCCTAGTAGTAGTGGTTAAAGTTTCTTCTAAAATTATTTCTTTGCAGTGCTGCTCTCACTTTATTCAAAATAAAGAATAAATGGGCATCATTTAGGTCACTCCAATTTATCACACACACAAAACGGACAATTTAGGCTCCCTCTGTCCCTTCCTATTCTGGTAGCTTCATAAAGTGTTAGCTTGGCAAGGCTGAACTGTATTTCCTAGAATTCCCTTCCTGTATGTTTCCAGTAAGTGGGGTTCTTGGGTGAGATATGGTGGCAGAATTGAAGCAGCAGCCATTTACTGAGTCAGCTCGTTGTATGAGACAGTGGCCGAGCCTGCAACTACTCCATCCTCCCCTAGATTCTCCTTTAGGTTCTCCAACTTCGAGGCCAGGTGTGTGCTTTGCTCTGTGACAAAGGGCCCTGGCTTCTGCTGGACACCAACACCATCAAGCTCAGAGGAACAAATACTAACACGTTTCAGTTCATCCTTGTGAAAGTTTTTAATTTAATTTAAACATGAAAGTTTTTAATTTTATGATTTATAATTTATCAGTTTTTCTTTTTGTGTCAGTACTTTTGTGGCCATTTATAAGAAATTTGTGCCTAATCTAAGATCATAACTATTTCCTCGGGTTCATCGAGAAGGTTTTGCTCTTACATTTAGCTCTGTGGTTCATTCTGAGTAATTTTTGTTTATGGTTTGAGGTAAGGTTCTTTTTTCTTTTCAAATAGACATCCAATTGCCAGAATCACTTGCAACTGTAAAATTTTCCCCAGTGAATTTCCTTGGCAACTTTACAGAAAACCCTTAATATGGATAGGTAGAAAATGGACGATAGATAGACAGATAGATATGATATATGATAGAGAGACTACCTCCTATTGGATCTGCTTCTTTATTTGAACCCAAACTAATAAATTATCTGAAATTTTCAACTTTTTTAAAACTTTTAATATTACTTAGCCATCAAAGATTTGCTGTTTGTATTCAAAGTTGTAAATATGCTTCAACTATTGATTAAGAATATTTTCGAATGGTTCACAACTTTAATTCTGCAAACTCCCGATTCTTGAGATGCTGAATTTACACAACTTTTAGTATATATGGGTAATGAATAAATTGGTTTATTTTATGCCATCCATGTCTTAGGATGTCTTTCTGTTGAATTTAATGCATAAATGAAAATTTCATTGTGAATGAAGTCCTCGACTCAAGGACATGAATCTCACTTTAATCCTTAAGCAATTCTTAAAATTCCTCCTTTTAATGTCAAAGTATGAGGATGGATGCAGCACTTGTTAACATTATCTCTATTAGGAGTACCGTCATGGCTCAGCAGTTAATGAATCTGACTAGCATCCACGAGGATGCAGATTTGATCCCTGGCCTCACTCAGTGGGTTAAAGAATCCAGCATTGCCATGAGCTGTGGTGTAGGTAGCAGACATGGCTCGGAGCCCACATTGCTGTGGCTCTGGCATAGGCTGGTGGCTACACCTCCGATTCAAGCACTAGGCTGGGAAACTCCATATGCCGCAGGTGCAACCCTAAAAAGAAAAAAAAACAAAAACTGTCAAAAAAAAAACCAAACCATTATCTGTATTATAGAAATAGTGGTTAAAATACCTGGCACAAATCATGGGAAATAGCTCATGAGTTTATCTCTGTGTAATTTACAGTAAACTGAACATAATCTGTCTCAATCTTTATCTGCGTGTTATTTGTAAACAAATTATGTGAAAAATTTCCAAAGAACAAGATACATTTTGTCCACTACTAGAAGTGTTTGTATCCAAATTTCTACTCTAGTTTAAAAACATAATTATTATTAAGTGATAACTTGCTAAGTGAATATGTCTGCTTATCACTTCACATTTCTTTTCCTTCATAGTCCCTTTCAATTCATTCTGTATAGATAAAATTAGTTATCTCTTTAGTTTTTTGGAGTTAACTGGGTTTTTTTCTTTGTTTTCTTCTTATTTCATTTTTTCCTTCTAGCAGATTCACAATTTATTCTTTTTCTTTTTTCAAACGGTAACTCTTGAAATTTTACCATTTTTATCACTTAATGATTTTTGAGGTTAATATTTTATTTATTTATTTATTTATTTATTTATTTATTTATTTATTTATGTCTTTTTGCCTTATCTAGGGCCCCACCCACAGCATATGGAGGTTCCCAGGCTAGGGGTCTAACAGGAGCTGTAGCTGCCGGCCTTCGCCACAGCCACAGCAACGCGGGATCCGAGCCGCGTCTGCAACCTTCACCACAGCTCACGGCAACGCCGGATCCTTAACCACTGAGCAAGGCCAGGGATTGAACCCGCAACATCATGGTTCCTAGTCGGATTTGTTAACCACTGAGCCACGACGGGAACTCCAAGGTTAATATTTTAATCTCACTCATGAACAACAGAAGCTCCTAAGAACCATGTTAACTCATGAAAGGTGGAATTGGTGAGGCTCAAACAGGAATGAAAACATGTTCCTATGCCTTCATGACTTTTTATTTTCTCACATTTCCTAGAGATAAGCTTGATCAAAAACTTTACTCAGCAAGACCACTGATAAGAAAGTCTTAATAAGCTTCAAATCACAATTCATATATTTTCTATGTATATGTCTCCATTTTTGATATTAATTAGTACTCTGCTCTTTGCCCATAATTAATTCACCCAAACAGCCTAAGTATAATCTTAGTTTCGGAGAAGCAGGATTAAGCCTTTTAAGAATTCTTCTATCAAATTAATGTGTCATGAAGAGTTCCATGCGTTTAGGAAGCAAAGGAGGGGAAGGTGACCTAAGTCTGCTGAGCTAAATGAACTGTGGTAAGTCATATGTTTATCCATATGTTGAAAGAAAAGTGAGAACTATCATATGCTGTCTTAAAACATCAATGAGATATTCTCTTGAAATCTGATTTTTCTGCATTGCTATGCTGCTTTCATGTTCAAAGTTTTTACAAGCTCCCCTGAGTAGAAATCATGGGCTGTGGAGGTCTGTATCCTCCCAGGCAGCCAGTATCATACACAGTAGACACTTGGTAAATTTGTGGTCATTGTGTCCGGAGCAAATGAATATAGCGAGTTAGCAAATGAAGGAAGATAGGGGAGAATAATTAAATGACCTGTCCTTTTTTCAACCTAGCCTTTTAATTCAATTTTCTCACTATTATTTCATTTTTAAAATACTTAAATTTATTTAATATTATCTGAATATATTACTTTGCTTAAAAAAAGAATATGTGTCTGTTTATTTAACGGTTTTGGTGTGTTTGTAGCCAAAACTAAAATTGGTCCATCCATCAGAAGTCTGTGAGAGCATAAGTTAACAAATAGTCCTTTTTGGTTATTAGAACTGGAATGAATTACACAATCATATTTTGAAGAAAAACTAGCAACCATGGAGAAAAGGGGTAACTTGGAAACACAACACACACACACCCCCAAAGTTGAAGAGGACCTTCAAAGCTGATCTGATCTGTACACTCAGACCCAGGAAAAAACACATCAGTCATTTGAGACTATGGAGTACATTTTACTTTTAAATAAACCCAATCAAAGAGCCTCCACAATCATCCTTCCTGACAAATTCTGGTTTTAAAGTCACTAGAAATGACTTTACAATATTAAATCAAAATGCTTCATCATGATAAAAGCTAAAAGTGGCTGATGCTATGATAAATGCCTCATGTGGACTATTTCATTTAATCCTCATGATCTTCTGATTTAGGAAGAAATGAGGTAAATAAGGTTTATAGGGACAAAGAAATAGCAAGAACAAGGATTTGACCCTAGGAAATCTGACTGCAGGATCCATTCACATAATTATCAAACTCTGCTTCCCTGTCTTATAATATAAATAATTTCCTTCATGACCAATCGGTAGTACAATTAAACAACCACAATAGATCTCCAATCTTAGGATCTCTCAATTTAATAGCTATTCATGTATTTTAAGATTAATTTTTAGAGCTAATTCCTATTTTTAAAAAGAAGTAAAAAAGGGATGAATTGTAGTTCCTGCTTCTTCTTCCTCTTTCCAACATCCACCGAAAACACTCGGCAACACTCCCACCCTAAACACATACACCATTTTTTAATCAGTACCTAATCTATTTAGTATCACTTTAGGCCAGTTTTTCAACCATAGAAAATAGGAAAATAAAAGTATCATCAGTCTCTGAAATTTCATGTTTCATGTGTCCAGCACCACTGAAGGAGTAGGTGAAGCAGTCCAGAGTCAGAGTATGTGGGCTTTAGTTGCTATTTCTGAGATATCAGGAAGGTTTTTATTAAACTCATCAGTAAAATGCAAAAATAAAAGTTTCTCGTTGTTGTAAAGATCTAATTACATTAAGTCTCTATAAAGCTTTTCACATTATGCACGGCACATAGTAAGTAGTCAACTAATGCTAGATACACTAATATTAATTCTGGTCTGGAAAAACATCGTCACAAATTATGCCATAAATACATTGGTAGCAGTAATGGTTTTTAGCATATCCACTATGGCAACTACATAGAAAAATGCCTATTTTTCAAATGTTAACACGCTAATTTATTGGGGGGGGGGGCCTTTGCAATTCTGCTAACTGGCATACAGTTACAGCTAGAAATTAGTGTAGAGAAAGTTATATTAAGTTTCTGCTATGGTAGATGTAGGCATTTGAGATTATTTGGATGTAAAACTGGACCTCTTAGAAGTTCCTATTGTGGATCAGTGGTAGCCAGCCTGACTAGTATCCATGAGGATGCAGGTTCAATCCCTGGCATCACTCAGTGGGTTAACGATCCAGAGTTTCCATGAGCTATGCTGTAGGTCACAGATGCAGTGGATCCCACATTGCTGTGGCTGTGGCACAGGCTGGCATCTGTAGTTCCGATTTGACCCCTAGCCTGGGAACTTCTATATATGCCGCACATGTGGCCCTAAAAAGAAAAAAAAAAAAAGAAAAAAAAAAAAAGCCTGTGCCCATCTTTAACCATTTATTAGGTCCTAACCGTACTAGTGGGGAAACCACTATGATGTTGCAGGCATTCCTCTGGCTCACCTTCATGAAGAGATAGGATAGCTCTTTATAAAGGCAAGAAAACAGGTCTGAAATTTCCACATCAAAATATCATCTCTGCTCCCAAACGATCAATACAGATCTCTAGTTTATGTACTCTAGCTTCTCACCAGCAACTTTCATCTCCAATGACCTCATTCTGCTTCTGGTAAGTGTCTGACCCACATATCTGATCACTGTAGCAGCAAAGTCTCCAAGCTTGATTCGTGCATTAAACCAGATATCCATAAAACCACAAAACTGGAACACGTTATGCTTGACCTCATATATAAACTATCTCCAATTGTTGTAAAACTATTATCGAGTACCTCGTTTATTCTGTCCCTTATGAAAACATTCACATGAAAAATTTCTCTGTAACCTCAGCCAGATTAAAAATATAAATATACTTGACAAATTTCTGAGCTTCTCATTTTGGGATAGTGGGAGCTTTATAACATTCCAGCTTCTAGGATGATGCTGCCAGTTAAACAGATAAATATATAACATATATATATATATATATACACACACACACACACACACACACATATAACATATATATAACATACGTCAGTTAAATATATAAATATGTATAAACATATAACTTGCCAACACCATATTTTTCTTTGATTATTTTAAAGAGCTTTATATTTGTCAGATAATTGCTTTTATCAGTTTTGGTATTAATCCAGTTCCAAAGTGGTCCCTGAAGTCTCTGTCTGTTGAGGCACTAAGTTGGCTGTGTCTGCCTGGGTCTTACACAGTGGTTTAGCATCTGGAGATTATCTCACCTGTCCGCACCCCAGCTTTTCGCAACACCCTGTATAACTACTATGTAGTAAGCCCTGCTAAATCACTAATGCAAGACTTATTCCATGATCTAGTTTCAAGCGTGATCACTGGTCTTTTTCTGACTGATACCCTTTGTCTGTGTGTTACTGCCCAATTTCCTTTTTTTGTATCAAAAATCCTTGACAATGTGTCTCTATTCATTGTCTGCAGTTCCTCACCACCTATTTCCTCTTAAACCCACTCCACTCAGCACTCTCCTGTGATTGCTATTTTCAAGGCTGCCAATGACTTCCCAGTTATTGAATATAATAGCTAATTCTCAAGTTTCATCGGTCTTCAGTAGTCCTCAGGTCAGATGCTCATTCCCTCTTCCTAAGTATACTTTCTTCATGAGGCTTTCAGTCTGCCTACCTTGCCCGTTGCTCCTTCTGTCTCCTTGGTTAGCTTTTCTCCCATTGCAAACAGCTGAGTCTCTCACAGCTTAGTTCTTGGACCCCCTCTCTATTTTAACTCCCTCCTTTGGTGAGCTCATCCAGACTTGAGACTTTAAATGCCACCTTATTCCAGTGACTGCCTCCCTGACAGAGCCATTGGACACAATATTCCACCCATATTAACTGAGGTTAATCTGTACTTAAGGTTCCTCAGGCTTGAAGTTCTTAGTCATTCCTGTGCCCTCATGTTCACTCACAGCTTATATCTAATATCTCTGAAAATGCTATTAGTGCTAACTTCAGAATGCACCCAGATTCACCACCTCCCACACCTGCATAGATCCACCTTGATTTAGGCCACCATCATCTCATTTGGATATTACCACAGCTCACAACTGATCTCCTACTGCCATCTTCTTCCTGCAGCCGTCTACTCTCAACAAAGCAATCACAGGATTTCTTTTAAAATCTAAGTAAGATGGTAAGTAGGATGACACTTCTTAAAAGTCTCCAGAAACTTCAGATTTCACCAGAGAAATAGCCAAAACTCTTCCAGTGTTGTACTGTTGCCTCTGATCTCATTGCCTCGCTCACTTTACATAGCACTCTTTGCTGTTTCTCCAAGACATTCGGCACATGCCCACCTTTGGATCTTTGCGCTCACTCTTTCCTTTGCTTGGAATCATTTAATCTCAATTTCTTTCATGTGTTTGCTGAATCCTTCCTTTGCAATGAAAGTTGCTCTGATGATCTAATTTAAGATTATAATCTGCTCTCCACACTTTTCCTCCTCTATATTTACCTTTCTCCTTTCTCCGCCTTACTTTTTAAATTTTTTCCATATAACTTAACACTTTCTAACATTTACCTAATTTACTTCTTACATTTATTGTCTATTGCTGTCTTACCTAGCACATAACAGTGACTCAATAAATATTTGTTCAGGTTCTTGTTGTGGCTCAGCAGAAACAAATCTAACTAGCATCCATGAGGACACAGGTTCAATTCCTGGCCTTACTCAATGAGTTAAGCATCTGATGTTGCCATGAGCTGTGGTGTAGGTCACAGATGTGGCTCTGATCCCGCATTGCTGTGGCTGTGGTGTAGGCCAGCGGCCACAGCTCCAATTTGACCCCTTAGCCTGGAAACCTCCATATGCTGCGGGTGCGGCCCTAAAAAGATGGGAAAAAAAATCTGTTCAATAAACACGGCAAGAATACCTTTATTAATCAGCATTCTTAGAAACAACAGAATCTACTCTAGCTAATTTGAGGAAGATTATTAGATAGTTCCCTTTATCTTTGGTACAACTGAAGTAAAAGTATAGAGAATTACTTTTTGATAATTCCCAGGATCACATGGCAACATTTTCTAGATAAAGGAGCAGCCACTGCCATTACCTTGACTTAAAATTAGAAAGCAAGGAAATAAGGAAACTGTTGCCATTATTTGAACCCAAGAGGAATCAAATCCTTTAGTCACCATTCTTGCCCGAATATCCCATCACTTCACTCATGACTGCAACTATAGTAATGCCCATTTGGCTTAAACCTAGATCATAAATACAACTACAGCTGAGGGGCAGTCTGATAAATGTAATTTTTTCTCTTTCCAGTCTCTTGTCTTTGATATCTCCAGGAAAACGTGCTCCAAGGGAGTGTGAGTGGGTGTGTGGTAAGCCAACTGCATTATGAATCAAAACCCACACTTGTGGCTACTCTACATCAAGAGAGTCACTAACTTCGACACTCTGACTTCCAAATAATGATAGCAATATTTTTCCTAACCATAATGCAACCTCCCTCACATAAATGAAAAGGCACAGTCTCCTCAGAGGAAGAGATCCAAAATGTCATCAAACATCACAATCACTTCTGGATGATAAGCTCTCCTCAAAATTGGTCATATTCCTCTCTATCCAGGAACTGTAAATCCAGTAATTATTAATCACTACCACCACTCACTTATGTAAACCACTAGTGAAAAGTGGTGAAAGGAGGGAAACTTTTTATGTGTATAACTATATATGTGACAGACTAGGAAGGAAAAAAATACCTAACCTTCAGTACTCCAACTGGTCACAAGGCCATAAAATTTATAACTTCTTTCCTCTATTACCTCTCCATGACCCTCTCATTCCTGGGCAGTACTGGAAAGGTCCCCAAAAGATATTTCATAAAATTCATAAAATTCAAATATATATATATATGTGTGTGTATATATATATATATATACACACACATATATATATATACACACATAATAGTCAACTCTTTATCGTGTTGGTTGTATACTTATTTTCAGTTTGTTCTTTACCCTCTTTTGATTTTCTTCTTCTAAGATTTAAATTATTTACATGATCGTATGTGACAGCCACCTTTTGGTTCCTTTTGCACATCTTTTACACATTATTTTATACATTTTTTACATCCAGTATCTTTTATTAACATACTCTTTAATAATATTTTAAAATATTTTAATCCATCTGGGATGTATTTTGGGATCTGGTCATGCTCTATT
Source organism: Catagonus wagneri (assembly GCA_004024745.2). Lineage (NCBI taxonomy): Eukaryota > Metazoa > Chordata > Mammalia > Artiodactyla > Tayassuidae > Catagonus > Catagonus wagneri. Next base: position 32,774,989 of record PVHT020004944.1, read on the forward strand.
CTATTTATAGTCCAACACTTGTACTATATCTATCAGGCTAATATTATAGTGTTATAGGTTTTGATTTTTATTTATTCATTCATTCAACACATTTTAGACAAGTCAGTAACAGTTGTAAGTGATAAGGAGAGTGAGGAGATATCTTTATCATTACATTCTAGTGATGAAAATAGTTAATAGCAAGTAAAATAATTTCAGAAGGTAGAACAGTGTGTCAGAAGAAAGAAATGGAATGTGGGGATTTAAAAAATGTTAATACAAATAACTTTTAATAGCAAGTTCAGGAGCGATCTCTCTGTGAATAGGACATCTTACGCTGAGAGCCAAAGGATGAGAAGGCACCAAGATGAAGGATTCAGGCAGAGGACAGCCTGTTCTCCACTTCCTAAGAAGGAAAGACTGGCCACAAATTCAGTGTGATGAGAGCATCATGAGGAAAACAGGACTGGCTAGAGATTAGGCTGGAAGGATAGAGACAGAGAGTCAAAAATTCTGCTTTAGACAAGTTAAGTTTAAAAACTTCTACGTGGGCTATCAGATAAGCAGCTGGATATGTGAATTCAGATCTGAGAGCTGAAGTAGTGGTATTTACAAAATTTTGGAGATGCCTGAATATACATGATAGTCAAAGCTATGGGCGTGAATGAGGTATCCCAGAAGGAGGTTAGGAAGACAACCAGACAGAGCCAAGTCTTTAGTTACGCCAGCATTTAACATCTGGTAGAAAAGGAGACATTGCCAAGGGAGATTATGGAGAGACTGGTGATTAGAAAACAAATACCAGAAAATTTAGTGTCCCTAAGGCAAGAGAGATTTTTGTAAATAAGGGCATAATCAGCTGTGTTGAATGATGTTGAGAAGTGAAGTATGATAAGGATGAAGTGTTCACTGGGCATGTCACTTCTAACCCTGATGAGAATTTTTGATGGAGTAATGGGCAAAGGGGTCAGACTGGAGCAGGTGAAGGGTGAATGGATGACTAGGAAGGAAGCAGAAACAATAGGAATGATGAAAAGTAAGGGAACAGAGAAAGGGCAAGTTCCTAGAGGAGTCTGTAAGGAAAGAAAAGAATGTTATTGTGGCTCTTATTGTAGTTTTAATGGGAAATAAAATGTACATTCAGGGTTTCCCACTGTGGCTCAGCAGGTTAAGACCCAACTAGTATCCATGAGAATGTGGGTTCCATCCCTGGCCTCACTCAGTGGGTTAAAGATATTGCATTACTGCAGCTTCGGTGTAGGTCACAGATGTGGCTCAGATTTGGTGTTGCTGTGGCTGTGGTGTAGGCCAGCAGCTGCAGCTCCCATTCGACCCCTAGCCTAGGAACCTCCAGGTGCAGCCCTAAAATTAAAAAAAAAAAGGTACATTCTTTTTTTAAGTATATTAGTGTGATGGTGGAAATGATCCGAGAGAGTATTTAATATCTAACAAATATAAGTATCCCTTTAATTCTTTTTCAAAAACGACTTCAGCCAGGATTTTTTTTCATCGTCTTTTACACTTATATGTAGGTTTTGTTTTTAACTCTATTAATTTTATTTTGGCAAACCATGGCTAAGTCAATATCTTCTTTTGTGTTTTAAATAAATCAATACTTTCTGAACTGTTTATAAAGTTTTGGGCCATACACTTAAATTGCTTTTTTTCTTTTCCATGTCATATGCTCATCTATGATACAAAATTATGTGCAACTTTTTTCTTCTTAAAACTTCACTAAATTACAGTAAAATAAAAAACCTCATTAGATATTATTTTGTAAAATGATTTGAAAGCAACATAGAAGACATAAAAAAACTCAATACTTAAAAACATTTTAATGTCAAATTAAATTATGTTCAAGTTTTGTTAAAAATATATTTATATATACCTTTACATTGATCTGTACATATGTGGTGGGGGGAGTGGGCACATGCATATCTTTAGTTCCATGAATGAATAAGGCAGATCTGTTATGCAACTGAAAAAGAATATTATTCTGAATGAGAAGCCAGCCTAACTCAATTGACAATTGCAAATAAGTGAAAATAATTTTTTAAACTTCTAATTCCAGAAAAAGAAATAATCAAAATTCTCTTAATGACTATAATTTTCACCTTTAAAAACAAGTTTCAGAGTTCCTGCTGTGGATAGTGGGTGGTTTAAGTACCCAAATGCAGTGGCTAATTACTGCAGAGGTGCAGGTTCGATCCCTGGCCTGGCAGTTGCCTTGGCATTGACACAGCTTTGGCGTAGGTTGTCGCTGCAGCTCAGATTCAGTCCCTAGCCTGGAAACTTCCATATGCTTTGGGTGTGGCCATTAAAAAAAAAAAAGGTTTCAAGTTAATCCTAAAACTACTTTTGAATAAATTACTGTTCTAGGTAACTATTTGTCAGATTTTAATTTCAGTTTTATTTTCAAAACCACTTTTAAAATTTCAAACTAGTAATTCAAATGGTAATCATATTTTTTGAATTAGCACCAATAAAGTTTGTTTTCATAAATAATTGGTAGGAAAATAGAATTGAACTCTGCTTTGTTTTAATATTCATTTTAATATGGAAAAAATGTCAGGGATGCATATTAAAGAAACAACAAATATTTCATAAATGAAAATAAATTACTTTTAGTGTACTTAAATATCTAGAATTTATGGTATAGCAACTGACTATATAGCATTTACAGGATTAGAACATTTATGTTATGCTAGTGATGTTAAAATTTATGACATTTATTTGCCCAATTTGCTAATTCTAGGAATGTATGCACTTTAAACACTTAAAGTAGGGATGCCATCTCCACATCTGATTACAAATTTAACCTCCACAGAGAATTAGGCTCAGGAATCAAAAATGTGAAAAACTCAAGTACCAAATACAAACATGTGAAAAAATGTTTATAGAAAATTAAAGACCACTCACGGAATTCTCAAGGAAACCTAGAGCCCTTAGGTAAGTGTTCTGATGCTCAGAGGGATTAGTTTTCCCCGGACCTGGCCTTACCCACTGATACCTTGGCATGGAATTCAAAGACAGAAATCTCAAGTCCTGAGTCTACTCCTAGCTCTTCTGATAACTTGCTTTTGTACATTCCAAATCCTTGTCCTGTCCATGCTTTAGATTTCCCTTATATAGCAGTCAGGAGGTGGCAGAATGCAAATAACTTGAATCTTCATAAAAAAATAATAAATTTATTGGAAGACTAAATGGTACGTCACAGAACCCAACAGAGTGAAAAGCGGCAACAACTGAGAAACTAGAACTGGGAAGTAAAACTGTTAGGAACGATCAAGGCATTTCCCACTTTTCTCTCTATAGCCAAATGTCTCATTTTGGCTTCTTTTCCGTCTGATATTTTTTTTTCTTTCTCTCTCCATCTTGGCTTGACAGGTTTATTTACCAGCACATGGCACAGATTTGACCATTCTCACTCATCTATCCTTACAAATATCACACCCACAACTAAATGAGCAAGTCTTTCCAAACTTCAAGTTCCTGAGAGAGAAAACAGAATTAATTGTCCAACTTAGGTCATGTTTCTCCCTTTGGTCTCACTGGTTATAAGCAAAGAACAGGAAGGGATGGTCATGAAGAATAGACTGTAGTCAGCCAAGACTGGTGAGACGGGCCTCTGAGATTAGTTTTTGTTAAGCAAGTCATATGGGTGGGAAAGGAACTGATTCTTGGGGGAAAAGGCTTTCATCTCTAGGATTCTTCTCTAAAACTCTTAAAGATGATGTAGGCGTAAATGGAGATCACAGATGCAACAGTGATTTGAAAATATATTTAAGTACTTTAAAATGCTTGATGTGAGTATCAACATGCTTTCTTCTATGGCGTATCTGGATTGCTCTTGTACTAAATATAACATTTTGGGTTAGTTAACATAAATTTCCCAATAAATAGAGAATATACCTTAACAACCGTTCAGTTTACATCTTTTGCCAAAACAGTACTTGGAAAGGTATACTACTTTTTGGTATACTTCTTGCTTTTCAGTATAATGACTTTACCCTAAAGTATACTAAGTAAATAGACATAAGAAGTGGTGTCTTAACAGTGTGTAAAGATTAACCAATTTGTTCCAACAAAAGCACCAAGTTAGTAAAGATCTTATTTAAAAAAAAACTGCATTGGGAGTTCCCATCATGGTGCAGCAGTTAATGAATCTGACTAGGAACCATGAGGTTGCGGGTTGGATCCCTGGCCTTGCTCAGTGGGTTAGCAATCGGCATTGCCATGAGCTGTGGTATAGGTTGCTGACACAGCTCGGATCTGGTGTTGCTGTAATTGTGGCGTAGGCAGGCAGCTGAGGCTCCGATTCGACCCCTAGCCTGGGAACCTCCATATGTCGCAGATGCGGCCCTGAAAAGCAAAAAACAAACAAACGAACAAACTGCATCACACATTATTTTGGGGTAAGCCCTAGAGATTTGCCTTGCACACATCCACAACATGAGAGGTGACACAAGGGTGTATGTTCTTTAACTTATCTGTTGTGACATTACATATATTTCAGAGAATGTTCATGTCAAGTCTTTATTGTTACCCTATATGTACTTTTCTGCTCCAAATTTTATTTGTAAGAGACATCTGAGTGCAAGATAATCATGAGTGTAGTAAGCTGAATAACAGCTACCCAAAGTCATCTGTGCCCAAATCCCTGGAACCTGTGAGTTTGTTACCTTACAAGAGAACAGAGGTTTTGAAGACACGATTAAGTTAATGATGTGGGTTGGGAAGAAGACAGAAGTTCAGATATGGTTAAACCTAATTATGTGTCTCTGCTATAAATGAGTACCATTATTATCCCAATTTACCAGTGATCTCACTCATGCTCTGAGAAGGTAAATAATTTATTCAAGGTTATGTACTGATATGAATGGAACTGTTTTTTTTTTTTATTTTGCCAGGTTAGGATACAGAAAGCAAACAAATTAAAACAAGGAGGAAGAGGAAAGAAAAAAAGTGGAGAAGGAGGAAGAGAAAGAAACCAGACACAGAACACCCTAGCATCTGCTATGACTCTCACTGCATTAAAGAAACCATACATTTTGCCAACTGTTAAAAATATCATAAAGGGCAGTTCTTAACATTAATTTCTGCACATAAGATACATGTTTTTTTTCATCTAGAACTTTAAAAACTTTGTGAGGAACCTCTTTTGGCACCAAATGCAGGAGGCACTCTAACTCCCTGACTCTGATTTACATCCCTTGCCCCAAACAAAGAGTTTGCTTGAAAGCCAGGTCTCCCCATTGCTGGCACCTAAGAAGGAACCACGTCTTACATGGAGGTTCCTCCTCCTCACAAATGTAAGAATCATCTACTATATTCCCTTGTAACCTAGCAGGACCCTATGGGGCTCCTGGGCACAAAAGCTTTTTTGTGTCCTCTACTTCTTGTTCTTTGGAAATGTTCCTCATTCAGCCACTGCAGCCTTCCCTGAGTTCCAAGGGACAGGTTCAGACAGTTGCTGATCAGGGAAGGAAGGGGATGCAAAGACAAGGAAGAAACAGTCAAAAAAAAAAAAATAGTACCGCCTTGGGGCAGGATCCTGGTTCCATCTCAAGGGATGCACATGACGTAGGCATCTTACACACCTAAGAGAAAAGCTATATTCTTATGCTGCTTTTAGAAATGAATACTTTAAAACTGAACAGCTTAGAATCCTTCCTTGTCCTTCTCCCTGGCTTAATTGCATCCTAAACACAATCACCCATAAGCTAAAGATCACCCATAAAACTAAAGGCACCCTGAGCATAACTGCCTATGGGTTAGAGATTACTAGCACATGATGTTTTTCAGAAATTTTCCTAATCTCTTCTAATCTCTGATCAACATGCCCTATTCGCAAGTACCGTTATTCCAGGCAATATCCCAGAAGACCACCATCATGATTGTACTGAGATCTCCTGAGTTCAGCTTTGATGACTAAGATTCCCCCAAAGAAAGAACACATGTTTGTCCCAATCCTGATTCCTATCTAAAAACCTTTTTTTTTCTTTTTTACTACAAAACTCCCTGCAATTCTTCCCAATGGAGGGCACAGTCTTTAAGGCATTACCCTGCTATGGCCTCCTTTGCCTGGCAAAGCGATAAAAGCTATCTTTTTCTCCTTCACCTAAAATTCTGTCTCGCGTTTCTATTCGGCACAGAGTTTCGGCAACACCTTCAAAGCATTTTTTTTTAAGTTCAACTCAGTCTTCAGTAACATACTCTGTTTCAAGTTTAAGTCGCCATTTTTCAGAAGACAGTGTGGCGGTACCTTAGAAAACTCTACATAGAACTACCATATGACCCAGCAATCCCACTCTTGGGCATATATCCAGACAAAAATTTCCTGGAGAAAGACACTTGCACACACACGTTCACTGTAGCGCTATTCACAATAGCCAAGACATGGAAACAACCCAAATGTCCATTGACAGATGACTGGATTAGGAAGATGTGGTATATATATACTATGGAATACTATTCAGCCATAAAAAGGGATAAAATAATGTCATTCACAGCAACATGGATGGAATTAGAAACCCTCATACTGAGTGAAGCAAGTCAGGAGGAGAAAGACAGATGCCATATGAAATCTCTTATAACTGGAGTCTAAAACACTGCACAAATGAACATCTCAACAGAAAAGAAAATCACGAACTTGGGGAACAGTCTTGTGGTTGCCAAGGGGGTGGGGGAGGGGGTGGGAGAGAATGGGGATAACTAGTGCTTTAATGATGGAGTAGCAAGGAGATCCAACTGTACAGCACAGGGAACTATATCTAATCACATGTGACGAATCCATATATGTACATGTAACCGGGTCACCACGTGGTGTGGTTGGAAAATTTGACACAAATCTGTAAACCAGCTATAATGCAAAAAAAATAAAAAATAAAAAAAGTCGCTGTTTTTCAATCAAAATAAAATGCCTTATCAGCTATCTTACTGGAAAGCACCAAAAGAAAGTATCTGTCTAGCATAATTATGCTAAACATATCTTAGGCATTGATTTAAGAAGATTAAAAGATTCAGTTTGTGTTGAATCTTTTCCATGAACCTCATCCATGCTGAATGGTGAGTGGGTTCGGGGAGAGGGGGCTTTAAAAATACAAATTGTGAGTTTGTTCTTTTTCATGCTTCAGAATTTACATAAACTCCTATATTGTTACATGACAATAGAAAAGTCTCGTTACTAATCATAGGGCTTAAAGGAACAGAATATGTTCTATGAATTACCACAGATGTTGAGAATAGACCCATGAAGCTTTATTCTGAAGACAGACAGCACTAATTCACTTAACAGAAAGCTGTCATTGGCTTGGTTTGCTGTAAGTATTCGTTTGTAAAACATAAAGCATATCAGCCAAGATTATTATTACCCTCTCTGAAAATGGATTCTGAGGAACAAACACTTAGCATTTCTGTGTAGTTCAAGCTTATTAAATACTGATAAAAGATAATTTCTGTAGAATCCCCTCACATCTAGAAATGTGAACACATTTATAAATGACTTTTTGTTTATCCTTAACGCCAACAATAACAAAATGGTATAAACACTCTACCTTATCAATGACAGATTGTACTATCCCTGAAGGTTCTAAGTGGAAGAATTCTCTGCAGTCAGTCATGACATCTAACAGGTTAGAAGTAACATCTGAGGTTATTTCTGGACCAAGTAAACACTGTTATGTAAATAAAACATGTGATATGACAGATAAACTGTCATAGGCTAAAGAGTATTAAAAGAGTTTTAAATATCTTTCATTTCTTTCCAAAGAATACCTATCAAAATTTAAAAATGCTAATAATGAGTTCGACTTTTTTTTCATTTCCACATGCTAAGTCATATGCAAAGACTCATTAAGAACTACTTCTAGAGGAGTTCCCGTCGTGGCGCAGTGGTTAACGAATCCGACTAGGAACCATGAGGTTGCGGGTTCAATCCCTGCCCTTGCTCAGTGGGTTAACGGTCCGGCGTTGCCGTGAGCTGTGGTGTAGGTTGCAGACGCGGCTCGGATCCTGCGTTGCTGTGGCTGCGGTGTAGGCCAGTGGCCACAGCTCCGATTAGACCCCTAGCCTGGGAACCTCCACATGCCGCGGGTGCGGCCATAAACCCGCGGCCATAAAATGAATAAATAAATAAAAAAAAAAAAAAAAAAAAAAAAAAAAAAAAAAAAAAAAAAAAAAAAAAAAAAAAAAAAAAAAAAAAAAAAAAAAAAAAAAAAAAAAAAAAAAGAACTACTTCTAGAAAAATAAGTACTACCAAAAACATAATGAAAGGAAATATCAGGTGTAGATTGTCCTTCAAACTTAGCATGAAGGTCATAAAAGGCACCCTTAACTTGTACACAGCTCAGTCCATCTGTTACACTGATTTAAAATTTCAATTTTATTCTTTGCTATTTACAAGTATTATTGCACAGGCTAACAAAAGCAATTATGATCAAAAGATTTAATTAAGTTGGATTTTTTTCTTTTACTTTTGGCAGATGTGACATATATTTTGAAAAGACACTCAAAGTGCTCACAGTTTAGAGAAACAGACAAATATGTAAATAGATGTCAACAAAATAATGTGTTGAATGTATTAGTATGCACAATACAACCAATACACCTCCACTTCAGTGACACAGGGCAGACACTACAGAGAAACAGAATGGTTGTATTGTTTTAAAGAATAAACAAAGATTTGCAACTTAAAGAATGAAGAATGGGGCTGGAAAGTAGAGAGGAAAAATATTCCAGACAGACTCTGGAAATATTTGCCACAGTAACAGTGAATCCCTATTAATTCCCTCTTACTGACTTGGGTGATTTGATTTTTCAGGTTTGTACTATTCCACTATCATTCCATATATTATTCCACTATCATATATGATTCTCCCAATAAAAATCAGAAATAAGAAGTGGTTTGTAACTGACATGTTGATACAATCCAGAGCACGTTTTCAAGTGCAAGGGAAATATTTATCAGAGCCAAAACTCTGAGTGAAGGAAAACAGTTGGAAACTTAATGATAAGGCATTATTTGAGAGTGATATCTACATATTGTTCTTTGGGAAGAAAATACATACTATAGTATCACTTGACATAACACGGCTCATGTAAATATTTCAATACAGTAAGAGCATTAAGAAGAAAAATCATTATTGCAATTTTTATTGCTTAAACGAAGTTTGAAAATCACCTTAGTAAAACAAATAACATATCTATAGCAACCACTGCATGTTTTTATAAAAAATTACAAACTCTTGTGGAAAATTCTTTCTTATTTCAAACATATTTTATGGCAATAATCATAATTAGGCACATATGCTAATGTGAATGAAAGTAGCACCTGTTTTCCAAATTGTCTCATATCACCAGGGGGTTCTGAATTTACCGGGTCAAAGGCAAAGTTCAGATGAATCAACACATGACTGTTATTTTCTCAGATGCAGTAAATTATACATTTCTATTAACTTATCACCATGTAATTATTTATTTTGCATAGTTGATATAACCATTTCAATTACATAATATATTAACAATTATTCACATCTCTCATCATTATTCATGAATGTTAATTGTGTAATGTCTACTCATTGGTGAAGTAATCGGAGATACACATTCTATATCTTTCAAACAAGTCCAGATATCCTCAAGGCTGCCAAAATTCCATGAACAATTTCCAGTCCATGTGTGATCTGAACTCTGTGGCATTTGACCTATTACTGATCACTGCTCCTTTTTGAAATATTCCATCATTGGCTTTGGCAACAGCGCTCTATTCTGAGTTTCCCCCACCTCTCCCACCCTTCCTTCCCAGCCTCGTTTGTGGACTCTTGATCTTCTTCGGGTTTCTTAAATCCTAGCATTTCTTATGTTTCTGTCTTTGGTCCCCTTAACATCTCACTCTGCCCACTCTTCTGAGAAGATTCATCCTCTCCAAAGGTTCAGTTCCCCTCTTCCTTGAAAATGGCCTGACTCTAAGCTGAACCGATTATCCTTCTGACATCTGTTCTTTCTCTTACTGACTCTTCCAGGACTAATGATAGCACCCATTTTTAGATACTCAAGCCAGAAATCTTGGTGTCACTTCAACTATTTTACCCACACATCTCCAACTTCCAGTTGGACACCAAACCCTACACACTGCTTCTTCTTACACCCACTCTCCACACCACAGCCAGAAAGAACTTCCTAAAATACACAGGGGCACATGTCCTCTCTTTCCTGCAATCCTTAAAGACTGCCTCAACATCTCAGCATAACATACAAGTTCCTTCACCAGTTAAACTTCCAACCTTATCTTCAGAGGCAAGAGAGTTAGAAGGACTTGGGAGCTGATCAAGAAAAAAAATATATGACCATGGGACGCAGTAACCTACAACAAGCTTTATTGGGTGATGCTTGAACAGGTACACATGTGGGGGAAAGTCCTCACAGTAGAATCTGCCCAGAGGCTATGGTGAAGGAGTCCCCATGCAGAAGGAGAGGAGGGCAAAGCAACTCCTGAGGAAGAAGGGATAGGAGGGGAACTTGTGTCTAGGCGATATTGGCTCACAAGGTGGGGAATCTTTGGGTCAGAGAGTTCTGGAGGGCAGCGGAAGCTCTGGGTCTTTATGGCTTGAGGTTATCTACTGTTAGAAACTGTGTGGGGTGAGATTTTGTAGGGTGTGCAAAAGACTCTACCTTGATAAATTCTGCTTGCATGGCTATTTTTTAAATAATTGGATGTAAAAAAGTTTGAGTGTGGTACCAGTGGGCTTTTGAGTTAACAGGTCTCAGCCTGCAGGGAAAAAATAAACAACTTAAGGGCCAATAAAATAGAGGCCACTCTTGCCTTGTTTATATAGCACCTCTCAACAGAGAACCTACTTGATCCTGCCCACTAAAACTTGGCTTTCTCCAAGTGAGTGATACATTTTTACAATTCTGTGCTGGTGCCCAGGATGTTCTTATGGAACCTACCATTCCTTTCCCCCTACCATTCAGCAGTCGGGGGAAAGGATTGGGGGCCAGTGTTGGAAGAAATAAACCCATTTCATGCTTATATACCCAAAGAGTATAATGAAAGCCAGTAACATTAAATACATTAATTATAATATTAAGTTATTACATACAAACTTCTCCAACTCTTTTCCCTCTGTAAAACAGGACCTCTATTCTTTCAAAATTGTGTCTAATTATTCCAGTATAACTTTATTAACTATATTAGCTATTCCTATTTCTATGTCATCTAAAAGTTTACAAGCAGATCTTCATTTATGTCATTGGTAAAAATGCTGAACATGTTAGAACAAAATCCAAGTTACCAGAACACCTCCAGAGACCACTTTCCAGGTCAGCATCAGGACAAACACTTATTAGACATCTGTACGTGATCACTAAAGGTGATGACCTGAGCTATATGCTATTTTATTTAATTCTCATTACTTACGGTAATAGCTATTATAAGTCTCCTTTCAACAAACGAAGAAACTGGAGTTCAATGTAGCAAAGCAACTTTCCCAAAATTAGAAATTAGCAGTGATGAAATCCAAACCCAGATCTGTCTGACAACAAAACTTTTGTACTTTCTACCAAAACATGCTGATCATCAAATAGTACTTTTTTCAACCTATTTTATTCCCTTTTATCCATGAGATTTCCCTGCCCACATCTGCCAATCATTAGAAATTCCAGACACATTATGCTAATGATAATTTTATAATGCCTCCCTCAATTGCCAGAGCTCAGACACAGGTGTTCTGGAGTCTTAGAAGTGTGAAAAAGAGAGTAAATGGAGGGAGTAGAGAATAATTTCTCTAAGAATAGCTATTAGGGACAAGCTGAATTCAGATGTGGTTTGCATATTATTAATATGAATGGAATCTAATCTAATCTAGGGAGTCCTGAAGGTTCCATAAGTAAGTCTCAACAAAGGGAACAGGGAAGGCCTTACTTCCAAGCAGTTAATAAGGTTGTGAACCACACAGGTCTATTATCAGTGGTAATGGTACAAGGCTAGGCTCACTGGAAAGTTAGGCAGGATAACAATCCCCTGAGGAACCAAGAAGGCACTCATTCATTAAACAAAAGGAGAAAGGAGAAATGAAATGGAAACACAGAGGTGACTACGCTCATTTCTGACTCTGAATTATGAATCCAGACTCCATGACATGGCTGGACTGACTTGGGATTTCAGATGAGACTGAGCTTGAAGGGCACTGTGACACCACTGTGGGAGAAACTGAAGTGAAAAAAAGGGAGAAAACCACAGTAACGGGAACCTGGCCTGATTTTTTTTTTCTCTGAATAAGGCTAATGAGAATTTACTGTTAGCATTAACACAGAAACAAATAATTCTTGAAGCACTGCAACATAAAATTTCCCAGTTAAATCTATGCTTGTGAGCATTAGGAAGATATATAATTTCCTCTCCCCAGAATGTAAAGACAAATACTCTAACAAAAAGAATACAGCTGATTTCAGAATTTCAAGGCTTAAGGACAAAATTCCCCAACATATTGTCACAACATAGCAGCTATTCAATGTCAATGTTTGAAAGTGCCAATAGAAAAATCATATCTTGGGAAATTTGCATACATACAGGTAGAAAGATTAATTCCTTCATTTATCTAGAATGTTAAGATATCGTTAAATACTATAGAATATGAAACAGTTTGCTCCACGAAAGTACTTTCCATGTCCATTTTCTTGAAAAGCATCTCCAAAAACAATAATCTTTTAGGATAGACTGTTATTTTAAAATCTTGGCAATTTGTTAGAAACTAATTAGATTTTTTAAATATTTGCTTTGTCTTAAATCCAACCATGAAGTAAGGATAATGTATTCCCTTACGAGGAGGCTGTCTCTTGCTGGCTCCGTTGCTAGAGAATTATGAGGCGAGCTGCAATCCTCCTGTGAACCAGTTAGCTTTGTTCATGTTATTCTGAGACAATACACTATATAGCCTTAACCATAGCCAAACATCATGAAGATGAACAAGCGAACAGGGAAGAAAGAAAAAATACTAAAAAGGGAATAAGTTGTTATTATGCTTTTGCATGCTTGTGAGCTTTATCTCATTGTACTCTGATATCATTGTCCTCTGAGACTTTAAAGGAAAGACTGATGTAGAAAGAAAGGCACTAAGGTCTCCCAGAACAGAAGGTTCTCCTCGTGTGATTCACTGAGGAAGAAGCAGATCCATGGACAAACCATAAGAACTTAGGAGGCAGATTTTAATTATGCAGGAAAGGGGCATCCCATCTCTTCTAGTGCCTCCCCAGACTTGACTTTGGACTTTATGAAATCTAGACCCGTGTTGAAATACCTCTGGACCATGGAACAGAATGTTAAATATAACATTTTCTGTTTGCTCAGAGCTTCAGATGAGGATTCAATAAGAAAGAAAAAATAAATAAATAAATAAATAAATAAATACCTTCATGTATTAAAGCGATGAGTTAGGCCACACCTGCAGGGAGGCCTCTGTAATTTTAAAGCAGATTCTACTAGCCTCAGCCATCACACACCTCCAGACTTAATGAATGAAGAAGATGGCGTAACAGAGAAGTTTTAGAGCGTTTGAGTGAGGCACTGTTGAGGATTCCTTTGCAGAGACTGTCAGGGTGCAGTGCATTATTTTCCCTCTCAAGGGAGAGGAGGGAATACCTCCCTCTCCTCTCAAGCTGAGGAATAGGACAACTTTGAATAACTTGTTTTGCGTTCCCTGAAATTTGACAGATAAAGAGGCTAAAAGCAGTCTTTTTCCTGAAAAGAAAGGCATCAGGTTAACCAACCGTCCTGGGATAACAGAGCAAGGAGAGGTGGCTGAGATGGGAATGACCTGTACGTCCAAGGCTGTGTGAGCTATTCTAGGGGAGGATGTGGGCTCCACAGAAACAAGCTGGGCTGACTCATCCTGAGTGGGACTGCTGAAGAGGAAGGCCTGGAGGCATGGGTGGATCCAGCAGGGATGCTCAGATCTGCCCACCAGCATCCAGAGGCCTTGAGGGAGACTGAAAACAATTAAGAACGGGGAGTATCTACTCTGTCAAAGGAACTGAGAGGAAGTCCTCCAAAGAATCACAAAACACTCCATAACAACAAAAGTCATCCTTTTGAATTAGCGACATCCAGAGGGTATCAAAACCAGATTCACTTCAAGTAAGTCTTTCTTCTTTTATGTCTCTTCCTTATCCTACTCTGAACCCAGAAGAGCTGAGTGCCATTCAGGGAATGACGGAGAATGAGCAGGGCAGAAGATGAAGAAACAGAAAAGACCTTAGTAACGCCCTTCAACTGCAGTCTCCTAAGCCTGAAATGTGCCTGAGCTGGGGGAAGAGAAAAACTTGAACCTGTGTTATGGAGTGGGATGATGTGATTATACTGAAATGGGCCCTTTATTGTTTAACAATAACCAGAAACATCACAGCACTTGGCAAAGTCCCAGGCCCAGTGAAAGAGGTATTTGACAAAGCCAGTTTAGTGGAGAGTGAGGAGAAAAAACAATGGTGCTATCTTTTTGCACCTAGAATTCGACTTGCTCAATAACCTGGTAGCATTAAGGATCACAGGCAACTTCTTCCCTACAGAGTCAGACAACTTGCTGAGAGAGGGTCATCACTGTAGGAATTACAAATGAAGATGAACAGAATCTGTCTGAGAAAGCATTTTCTCTAGGTGTATGCTGCTCTCTGGTTATTTCCCTTTTGTTTGCACTAAACATTTAAAAATGTTTTATTTTAATGTTCCAGCCTACTAGCACCTAGGTAACATCTAGTTAGTCCAAAGCTCTAAAACTCATGAGCCCTAAGGTCATAATGGCATTAATTAGCATGCAATCTCCAAAGATGGTACCTCACAGCAGAGTAAGAATAGGAACTATGAGGTCCAGTGGTTCCACCACAGATATGGATTCTCCATTGCCAAACTGGGAAGATTACATTGATATTGTGTCAAGGGACTAGAAATTGTCTTCAAAAGTATTACAAAACCAAGTGGAAGTATACATCTTCCAGCTAGCTAGTCAGTTATACTAGAGTAATTGAAGAGAATCCCTTACTTATGAGCAAAAGGACATGATGTCTTTCCTTAAAGCAGTACACACCAGAGTTCTGACAAAAGGCTTTACAGAGCATATTCTATGCTGAGGCTCAAGTATTCTAGGAACGTCAGTTGCTGGAGAGGTAACAGTTCCACCCACTCCAGCTTGAACAGCAGAAATTTAGATTTATTTTGGTCCCACGTTGTGTACAGTTTCTGGAAAAGTGATACTTTCAATGTAACTGCTAAACAATGAAAGAACAGCATACTCTACATTAAAGCAAATGTAAGGGAATATAGCCAGAGTTAGGTCCTAGATCAGTGAAGCACTGGTGCATCCAGAGGTCACACTCCTCTCCCTACAAAGTCCATGTGTTTCTAGATGCCCCCTTGTACTCCTAAAATTGGTGCTCTGATCCTGAAACCGTACTCTTAAGAGACTGGTGTCAATGACTTAATTGCCAAAACCAAGGGACCTCTTAATGTTATCACTGTGTTCTTATTTTCACTTTGCAATTAATCATTTGTATGACTTTGTTTAAAGTCTGTCTTGCCACAGTAGATAATGAAGTCCCATGAGGACATGTCACTCAAGTTCATTGCTCTATATCCAGCTCTAAGCAGGCTGCCTAGTGTATAGCAGGGACTTGAAAAACTAAATTGTTAAATAAATAAAAGGTATTCAGGGGCCAGCTTGTAAGGGGGTTTTGAATGCCAGGCTATAAAGTATAAATTTATTCAATAAGCAATGGGGAGATACTAAGAATTTCTTAGCTTGTGCCTCTTAGGTTTGACAACATGCTGGAATAATTATTCTGACAGAATAGTGCAGAATCATCTGGATGAGGGGAAAGGCTGGAAACCTATTTCTCACCACAGAGCCCACAGGGAAAGATAGGTGAACTTAGAGAAATGTCCAAGCAAATAAATCAAATCGAAAACTATCTTATCCAGCTGTGTTTGTTTTGTGTGTGTGTGTGTGTGTGTGTGTGTGTGTGTGTGTGTGTGTGTGTGCTGTGTTTCTCTCCTCTCACTAAAACGACTAGTTAGCTGTCTGAACTGGTTAAAATCACAGATAATCAGGGATACAAGGCCTTGTACTCAAAATCAGATGGAAGTAGTTTCTGATCTATTTGGTAGAGCTTATTGCTAGAAAAGTCTTGACCAAACTTCAGTTTTGTAAATATTTGAAAATGACCAGAGCATCTGTCCAATTTCTCTTTCCAGTAATTTTATAACTTTTCACATGAAGAGTCATTAATGTTTCACTTTCTGGGCTAGAATGGATGGCAGCCTCTCAGAGCCAGCGAAAAAAAAAGTCTGGCTGGAGAGACTTCGGCCTGAGACTCTGGCCTATGCCTCGGTATCCCCTGGGAAACAACCTTAGTTGTAAGAGAAAAAGATCAGGCTGCGGGTCAGTCTCAATCAGACTATGGCAGGTTTTTATACCACAAATAAGCACTGTCATTCACATTTTCTTCATGTTAACCCTCCTTCTCCATCTCCATCTCTTCTAGAAACTCATGTTTATTCAACCCAGTGGATTTAGTAAAGTTTTCCTTGTCTCATGAGTCATGAAATCATATTTTATAAACTATATGGAAAATGTGCAGTTAACTTATTTTCAGATACTCCTAGCCTATACTACAATGAATTCATTTTTTCCTTGAATTTCATGTCAGTAAAGACTGCCAAGGATTCCAAACTCAGCATGCTATATCCGGGAGACCAAAAGAAGTATATGCTATTTTCTAAGATTTGAAAGTACGAAGATCTGTTTTTAAAAACTAAACTCCCCTCAGAGCTTTAAATTTTGAATTTTTGAATTTTCAAAATCTTATTTCCACTCAAATTATTAGATATATGTCTATTATACAACCCAAACAAGTATTTAGAGCCACATATCCAACAATTCTAACAATACGGTATTTTTCTTTAGGGACGAATAGGATAATAAGCAGAAATAGAAAATAAAGGCAAAATATATATATTAAAGGCTAATCTTTGCCCTCATAATAGTCTCTGGTACTGTGAAGTACAAAATAGCTGGGTTTTATAGTACAGAATTGTGCAAGCAAGTATGTCCCTGATTTTCCTCACTGTATCCTTGGTACCTGGTATGGTACTTGACTGAGCACTAAATATTTGCTTGCTGGATAAATGTTAGTTGATGAAAAAATAAGTGAATGAATGAAAATGAATGAATTCTCAATTTGATAGAAATAACTTAAAGGCAGTATGAAGCTCTCTTCTTCCCACAATTTTTTACTCATAGTCTATTGACTCTGAAGGTCATGCAAAGTTTTCTGGTTTCCTGAGTGACCTAATGTAGTCCCATGGCCTTAAATACCTCCTACATGCTGACAACACCCACTCCAGCTGAACTTCAGACTTCTCCATCCACTATCTATGCAAACACTTCTACTTAAGTGTGTATATGTGTGTGCGCACATGAGTGTGAGCAAACGGTGTATCCAAAATTGAACTCTGTATTTCTAATCATCCCCACACAGCCTGCCTGCCTCTCTTCCATCTTATTCATATTGGCAAATGACAACTCCACACCTAAGACTCAAGTCTTGGGTCACCCTTGTGTCTGTTCTCTCTCTGAATTCTATGCCCAGTTCACCAGCAAAACCATCTCACTCTACCCTCAAAATACATTCTGAGTCAAGCCACTTCTTCCCATTCCAGCACTAATCCTTCTAACCCAGGTAAATTATCCTTATCAGGATGATGGCAAAGCTGCCAGGTATTCATCCTGCTTCCACTTTATCTACCTGCGTGCTTCTAGAACCTAAGTCACAGCATGTTCTGCTCATGTTCTTTCCTCACATTCTTTCCCTCTGCACTCTTAAGTAAAAACAAAGCCCTCACTTCAGCCTGCAGAGCACAACACAATCTACTCACCACCTACCTCTCAAATACAGCCTTCCCTCCTTTGGCTCCTTATTCATTCTACTTCAATCACACTGGCCTTCTTGTGGCTTTTCAAATCCACCAAAACAGTCCTGCTTCTGCTGATGTCCTTGCTCTCTCCTCACCTAGGTATTATGGCGGTTCTTCTCATTCAATTCAAGTCTCACCAAAACAGATCACCCTATCAAAGCACCACCTCAAGTCACTCCCAACCACTCTACCCTCCTTGCTTTTCATTCTTATCGCTTATCACCACCAGAAATATCATCATATCGATACAGGCATCATTTGTCTGCTTTCCCCTTCTCTGCACTGGAACACAAGCTCTGTGACAGCAGGTATTTTCCCTAGAATAATGCCTGATGGTGCTCTGTGAATCGAGCAAAATTCAAGGCACTCTGTATATCTTTGAATATCCTATGTGTTGATTTGGTACAAACAGTAAAGATCTGTGCAATGAATGCATGGATTTGTTCTAGAAATAAGCTTTCTAAGGAGGCAGTTAAAGTAATAGGGCCAGATGCAATGCCACAGAACTAAGTCAGAGATTCCGCCTTGCTCTTGCTTGTGCTTGCAGATAGCCTAGAATCAAGCCCTCTTTGAAATCTTAGCTCTGAAAGAACAACTCCCTCCCTTGCCAGGACATGTCAGATGGTTCAGATGTATGTTTTGGACACAGCTATGTTTAGTTTGTCTTCAGTCTAACCACAATTATGGTAGGTTAATGATTTCTCCAGAGCAGTCTGCGTTTTCAGTCTGATTTTCTAGCACCCTCCTGATCATGGCTGAAGAGTGATTATTCATGGAGAAAATATCCTGCCTTGACAAACAATAGGGGAAAGTTTTAGCGACTTTATATTACCTACTAATTTTCTTCATCTGAAGGTCATGCTGCACTCATCTTACTGAAATCGCCTCAAAACACATAAAATTGGTCATTTATAACACTCATGTGAAACACGAATTGTATTTTTTTAAAACTTAAGAAGCTGTCAAATTCTATTTTCACGGTACACGTGTGTGTCTAGGACCAGTCCTTTCCTTCTCTTTTCAGACTCCATTACACGCTCTAAGCAACAATTCTTAGGAAAAGGCTTTCATCTTTTAAAACTTTACACAGGAGAAGCATCAATAATAGCAGTAATCATAATCTGAAATTCCTCTCCCTCTTTCAAAAATGTTTTAGGTTCTCTATCTAAAAAGTAAGTGTCAATGGAAAAATAAATTTATGTGAAAATATATGTGTAATGACTCTATTTGAAATTTATTTCACTTTGTTATAATTAATGATCCACAGAGGAACATTTTCTTCATATAAACCGGAATAGCATTATCTCTCATGAGAATTTCTGAGTTTAAATTTTTCCTGTGGTGATTTATACTACATCCCTAAGTACATTTGCTGGAAGAGGCATCTTACTGTCTCTCAAAATTTGCTTGAGTAACAAGTTATAAGACTGGCATTAAATAATTACTCTTATAACCAATCAGTTGTTATCTTTAGATACTTTTGTGATAGTTATCCATTACCACTAAAGCATGTCAAAAGTATTTTCAAAGACTCAGTAAAGCTCAAAATGTTATCTTCAGCCTTAATTTCATATAAACTGTCCCCCAAAACTTTTGATGTACGTGTAGCCCACCAGAAGGAACCCCCAGCCTGACCCAGGCCTGACCAATCAGTATCCTATGACCCTAAATGATGGGTCCAAAAATACAACCCAGCCAGGTCAATTAGAGCCCTTTCCTTGAAGAGATTTTTTTTTTTCAGACATTAAAAGAGAAATACTCCCTCCTGGAGTGCTAAGCTGAAAAGGACCACCCTCCGAAGCTGCCGGAGTTGGAGAAGGTACAAGAGGGTCACCATTCAGGTACTGATCAGTTGTCACCTTTTAAATTTGAAATAATCCTAGAAATTCTCATTTCCACTTAGCAAAGCACAATACCAAAACAAACTGGGAATGAGCAGTAAATTTCAGCCGATTCTCAGTTAAATGACTTGTCTTCATTCTTTAAACATTTCCTCAGTACAGATGAATGGGGCAATGACTTGCAAGTTCTTGGACAGTAGTGTTTTTTATTTGCAATTTTGTTTTCCGTTTCGGGTTTAGAGCTTAGCTTTTTTATTTCAAACAGGCAAACTATTGAAACTCAGCTCTTTCTGCCATCATTAGTGCCTGGATTTATGGACAGATCAGGAATCATCAGGGAAAACATGTAGAAGCAAGAGGAGATGAGAAAGAAGGGTGTGTGTGGTCCTTGGTGGGTATCTAAGAATGAGAGCAGGCACATCATCTCAGTTCCAGCCCTTCAACTAACAGTGAGGTTCCTGAGAGAAAACAGGGCGCTCGACCAAAGTCTCACCTGGTTAATGGAAGCTCAGTCTCCAGCCCCCTTATCAACTGCCTTTCATGAAGGAGGCCCACGTGTAGTAGCAAAGAAAGAGGCTGACTCAAAACGGAGGAAAATGCAACTGAGAAAAAGGCTGAAGAGGGAGAAGGGCAAATGGGAATGAGAGTTAGAGAATGAATGAATTGAATGAAGTTCACCCAAATATATGAGTCAGAGACTGCAAGGAGATACAGACACTGTTTGAGGTGAGAAAGGGGTTTTGGAGCCATCTGGAAAAACCCTTTTCACATTTCTCACAGTCTGAGTAAAGCCATCAATGTCTTGAGAGTTTGTGCTCTGGCTGCCATGTCATCCAAGTGTGGGCAGACTTCCCTCCAGCCACAGCGAGAAAACCTCTCTGCTCTTCCTTAACAATAGCTTTCAAGAACTTATCAGGGGTCGAGCCACAGCCACTGTAGAAGCAACGCCGAGTAGTTATGTTGTGAGCCACCTTGGTTTTTCAAATAAGACAATCTGGGGGGGGGGTGGGGGAATGCACTGGGGGTTTGGGACACAAAATCTATAAAATTGACTTGTGATGATTTATGTACACCTATAATTGAAATAAAATCCACTAAGAAAAAATAAAAAAAAATAAACTCCAAAGAGAAAAAAAAAAACTTATCAGGCATGTGTCCTCTACAAAGTTTGCTAAACATTGCTGCTCTTTTTTTACCAAGTGCTTTTTCAGTCAAACTTTGTTTTAGTTGGGTTGAATAATATAAGCAAACAATTTTGAGAAAATATATATTCATTTGCAAATAAGTCTTCATGAGTATCATTTATCTAGTACAAATTAGATGACAAAACTGCTTACTTGTCCACATTATTTTTTGATTTTGCCAACTGGAGGGAAATTGATATTAGTCAATGAATAAATATTTACTCAAGCCTTGCCAGGACCATGCGACATATGATGTCTTTGGTAAGGTTTGCATCTGAAATTCAGATCTGAAGTTTGGTCTTTTACAAGGTAAGGGGACAGTCATCTGCTTAAATTATCCTTTATGCAAGATACACAGAATAAAGTCCTGAGTCCAAATCTTACAGAATAAATAAAATATTTATGCCTACTACTCATAAAATACTCCTAAGTTGCTATTCATGGACAGCAATAAGAAGAAACTGATACAGTATACTTGTTTTATCACCTTAAGGACAGGGATTAGGTCTCCTTCCTTTGAGGAGGAGTGTAGTGTTGTGCTTAGGAACCAGGCTTCTGGGTACAGACCCAGAGCTGCCCATTGTTAAATGTGGGCTGTGGAACAAGTCCTTTAACCTCACTATACCCGTTTCCTTGAGTATAAAAGGATAATGCTGGGAACCTTCCTTACAGAATCACTGCAAAGAAGAAATTAGACACAATAGGTAAATTATTCAAAATAGTGCTTGGCGCACAATCACTACCATATACATGTTAAGCACTACTACCACTATAATCATCATCTGAATCCCCTCAAAGCATGTACAGTAGTGTCTATCACATAACAAGTGCTCATTAAGTATGTATTGGCCAAATGAATAATGAGTGGAAATTGTGAATCAAAGACATAGTCCCTCTTCTCCATTTACTGTATGTGGAATGATTGGCTATAATGGTATATAATAAGAATATCAACTTTGGTGTTAGATGACTTGGATTCAAACCACTTCAGCTCTACATCCATATAAAAATCACTTGACCTGTCTAAGCCTTACGTTTCCAGATGGTGACAACTAGCTTACACATATTTAAGAGTCCAGCTTCATGACAGAAGCTTGATAGATGTTTTTTCTCCGACACCCACCCCCCTCAAATGCTAGTTGTCAATTTAGTGGCAGAAACAGTAAGTTTTCCAGTATTTAGAAAAGAAAGGAATCAGGAGAAATGAATCTTCCCAGGCTGTGGAAGTCTGAGATGGTTTCCTGGAACAGGTAACCTTGAACCTGATTCGGAATGTTGGGAGGATGTTCACACCCTGGAAGGGAGGGGAGGAAAGACATGGTGGAGGCAAAGCACAGAGCAAGAACTGGAGCAGGTGACCACAAAGGCAAAAGCAGAGGGCTGTGTGAGAATCATTAATGGGGAAGATAGGGACAAATGACAACAGTAAATATGAAATCTGAAAGGTCTCCTCAGGAAATAGGAAGCCCCCAGGGCCCTCTGGCACAGGTAGCTATGCACTGGTGCTCAAGAGACTGGTCTGCTGGCTGTGGGTACTAAATAAGGTGAGACTGGCAGATGGTGATGACATTAGATGATGAGATATTTTCATTTTGTGAAGTGGGGGAGAAGCGCAAGGAAAAGATGCATCATCTGTCAACAAGGTCGGGTTGCCAGGTATGAGGTGAGAGGGAGGAGAAGTAAAAAATTATCTTATTGTTTTGAGTCTGGGTAAAGGACAGGAAGAAAAATGGGAGAAGACTTTCAGAGGTGATTTGAACCCTGCTTTTATATAGAAAATAAGAATTTTCCATGTATGTCACAGAGACTTGCAAACTATAAAACCACTGAGTTATTATCTTCTCACAGAATACGCTTGAATATCTAAGTGAAACAAAATGATAATACTGAATAGTTATGAAAATACATGTTTCTTAGTAAGTCATACTTACTCAATGTGTTATCTGTAATTATGTAAAGAAAATAATTTTCCTGATTTGAAAAGGAAAACTGTATTAGAAGAAAGTATTTTTGAAAGGACTATAATTACAATAGAAAGTATTCATGCCTTAATTGCAATAAAATCTGTATAAATAAGCACTATCTACCAAAATATAATCATTTTGTAACATTTATTCACTAGATTTATCATCAATTTCCTGAGAAATACTGGAGAGACTGGCTTGTAACATAAATCAGACAGATGGAAAATGTGTAACAATTTCTGTCTAAAATTATCTCAACCACTTTTACCAAGCAAGTCCTTTAATTAATTTTGTTAGAAAATCTAGACTCCACTTTACAACTGATTCAACAAACACAAGATGTCTGGCACTTAATGGTAGGTGGCAGTCCCAAGTATATGGACAGACTTCCACCTTCCAAGGGTCTCTGACTCAAATTATAAACAGGAACTTAGTTGTTTAATGGAGGCTCTTCAACACAAGGAACATAATAACACAGACATAAGTACTTTCTGATTTGCAGCGGTAAATTTACTTCTTAAATACTGCTAAAGTAGCTAAGACAATTTGGGAACTTGAACAAGACAAGCTGACTCTTCCCCTTCCCTTTTCCTCTTTAAATGAAACTGTTAACTAAGTGTAATTCTGTAAAAAGATAATTACTCATTTAAGTCTTCGTGATTTCTTTATGTTTTTAACTTCGTGAAACTTAATTTCCTGTATACTAACAAAGGAAATGATGCATGCTACTTAACAGAATCCTGGATTCTTACTGGGCTAAGTATTAAAAATCTATAAATAATAGCTTGGGTTTAGATCTATATTATATGTATTAAAGTATGAAAATTTGATTATGGTAAGTTTTACTCAGCACCACTTTTCTCATTTGGAAATCATTTATTATTACCATTCCAAGTCAATTCTATATCTTGAGAGACCAGGAAATGTAATGATGCATGGCTCCCGTAATTTTGAATACAGCCTACAATGTTAATATATTCATTTAGATAATTATCACCACTAATATATTTACAGAATTAATATGCTCCAGTTACATGCTTAACATGTAACATCTCATTTATTTCTCACAAAAATGCTAGGAAGTACAAAATATTATTACCTTCACTTTGCAGATTAGCAGACTGAGGTTTATCAACATCAAATAACTTGCTCACTGTGGTATAGCTTATCGGAGGCAGAACTGGGATTTGGTCTTAGGAAATTTGAATCTCAAGGCCTTCAGCCATAGATATGCTGCCTCTGTGACATCATTTTAAATGTTCTATGAATCAAATAACATAACCAAGATAAGGCAGTGTGCTTGAGTTTTAATTAGTGGGAGGAAAGGATTTTGATTTCTCCTGGTAGCTATGTGTAAGGGTGAAATTTAAAGACTGTCATATTGAACTACCTAGAAATCATCTAATTCAGTGAATAGAACCGTCGTAGGAAGACGTCATAAACAAGACTTTCAGCTAAAACATGTTTCTTCAGTAAGCCCACAATTGTCTGACGCAAAGCAAGTTTCACAATCATTTCCACTGACCTTGGCTTTCAAACCCACTGTGTGCCTTCCCATCACAGAATGGGAATATGTGTAAAATACATACACACTCTTGGTAGAACTTTTGCAAAAATACTCTTGTTAAAATTTTTGGGAAAAATGATGTCTTGCGTATTTTTCAAAATATTTTACACAAAAAAAAAATGCTTCCAGTTAAAGCAAGCACCTCTTTCCATCTAAAATCTTATGTATTCATGAGTTTTAAAGCTTGTTCTTGTTTTTTGTTGTTGTTGTTGTTTTTTGTTTTTTGGGATTTTTTTTTTTGCTCTTTTTTTTTAGGGCCCCACTTATGGCATATGGAAGTTCCCAGGCTAGGGGCTGAATTGGAGCTGCAGCTGCCAGCCTACATCACAGCCACAGTAACGCCAGATCCAAACCATGTCTGTGACCTCCACCACAGCTCATGGCACCATGGGACCCCTTAACCCTATAAGCAAGGCCAGGGACCGAACCCACATCCTCATGGATACTTGTTGGCTTCTCTTACTGGTGAGCCAAATGGGAACTCCTGTAGCTATTTTTAAAAGCCAAATACACAGTTAAAAAGATGTTTCTACCAGGAGAGTTAGGGACTTGTATAAGGCTGTATAATTATTTGACTGCCTAATAGATATCAATTGCTGATATATTTTCCACTGTAATATACAAAGAATATAAAGTTTTCATATATACACTTATAGTCAAGATTACATTTCAAACACTACTAGAGAAAAACCATGACATAAAAAAAAATCCAATATTGTAACACTGTAATTTGTAAATAAATTCCACTATAATTTGGAATTTTCTTTTGTACTTACCTTTGTGTGTGTTTGACATTTTTGTAGTTTGCACTATTTTGAAAACAGAAATGAAATTATACCATGAAAATGGATGAAATGGAGTTGAAAACTTCTCATTCTCAAAGAGATAATCTTGCATTTATGTAAAATGGAACTTACCATAAATTATAATAATCAAGCATTTATTTTATCTATCCTTCCTGGACTTAAAGAAGTAATGAGGGAGTTCCTATCATGGCTCAGCAGTTAGCAAACCCGACTATCATCCATGAGGATGCAGGTTCAATCCCTGACCTCCTTCAGTGTGTTAAGGATCCAGTATTGCCACGAGCTGTGGTGTAGGTCACAGACGTGACTTGGATCCTGAGTTGCTGTGGCTCTGGCGTAGGCCGGCGGCTACAGCTCCCATTCAACCCCTAGCCTAGGAACCTCCATATGCCACGGCACAGCTCTAAAGATACAAAAAGACAAAAAATAAAAATAAATAAAAAATAAAAGGCAATCAGAAGTTTTTGCCATGGAATTATCTAAAGGATTACAAGATTTCCATAAAGTGAAAATAAGATAGATACAATGAGACTAACAATAATATTATGAGGGAGCAGTCAATCCCCACAGACTCGTTACATCCATCATGTTTGGTTGGGGAGATCAAACCAGGGACAGTTATGACTAGTACTCTTTGGCTCTTAGACACAGTGGGTGGAGGAGAGAGGACTGGAATTCAATATGTCTAATACCTACAACATTCCATGGTTAGCAGTGAACTGTCAATTAAATAGTAAAAGACTGACAATTTAAAAATGAATATTCCAACTTACTAAATATGTTTACTTAGAAATGTTTCATTGAATTTTAATTAAGACCCTACATTATTGGTTCATGCTGTAATGATCTCCAGATTCTCTAAATAAAGTGTGTCCTGGAATGTCAGGTATGTTTACCCACAGCTCATCAGGCCACCAACCACCCTCCTTCAGAGGCAGGCCATAGCCCTTCCTACAGCGGCTCCCAGGCCCGCTTCTAGAGGTCTCTGGACTACTCCACCAATGAGAACAAAGCCCACTATGTCTGAAAGTGATTGATTTTCATAAAAATAAAGCTACTCAGTTTTAAAACATCTGCCCTCTCTTCGACACTTCTTAGACTAGCAGAATTACTGTTTTTATTTCATGTGATCAGTTCTCTCATTTCCTGGATACATTTATCCAGATGTCTGGACATTTTTCTCCATCACCCACCCTCACTCACTAACCAGATTTCACTTTGTCCCACTTCCATCAGTTCGTGAGGCCCCTCTGCACACACTTGAATGAAGAGTTCTTTGGAACTAGAAACAGACTTTTTTCTTCCCAGTAAGGAAACTGTTTTCTTAATAACAAGATAATTGTTTGTATTTAATGAATAGAGGTTTTTCCAAGGAATTTTAAATGAGTAACACTAAAAACCACATTTGGGCTGAAATTCCTCATCCTATCATTGTCTGAGTGAGTCATGACAGAAAAAAATGTTTCCTCTATCAACATGTGCAGACAATTCCTTCAGGATGAACATGACCTGATTTTCAGGTGGTAAAGTAATGAACTAATTTGCTGGAGAAGAAAAAATATACAATCGTTAAACTACTCTGTCTCTTCATCAAACTGTCTTTGTAACATAATCAAGTCTGAATGAGACTTCTCAAAACGTTTGAATATGTAAGATAATAATCAATCGGAAACACACTAGAAATCAAATGCACATCACAAATTACTCTCTTTTAAAAGGCAAAATAATAGAACAGTCCCAAAAGTGGAATGCCAAATTCATTTAGTGCTAACATTCAGAATCTCTAAACATCAGATGGTGATATAACCCTGTATTGGTATAACATGGTGACAACTGAAAAATACTGATAGAATCGCTTAAGATAAAAGTCTAGCTGGAAAGTTTACACAGGTGTGGACAAGCATTGGTATTACATAGAGTATACTTTAATTATCTTTTAATTTCAAATAAATACTCTGCTGCTACATGAAATGATGGAAAGTTTTTTTTTATTTAACCCCATTATAATAAAATTATTTTAAGCCCTTTGAGAGTATGGAATATTTCTCATTCATATGTGCACCAGAAGACAGAGTACAGTGCCTGCTGCACAAAACAGTACATACCATCGTCCCCAATGTCAAGTGTGGGCAGGTGCTTCATAGCTCTCACTCCTCACACTC
This sequence comes from Catagonus wagneri, assembly GCA_004024745.2. Taxonomy (NCBI): domain Eukaryota; kingdom Metazoa; phylum Chordata; class Mammalia; order Artiodactyla; family Tayassuidae; genus Catagonus; species Catagonus wagneri. The sequence continues at coordinate 32,802,451 of PVHT020004944.1, forward strand.
CAAAACAGAAAATTTTGAGTGTATTACAGAAATCTGCATGTTCAAGTTCTCCAAGCATTTCTTGTGCACACTATAGTGTGAGAACTACTTTTATGTTGTTTAATGTTATCTATCATTTTTAATTTATTTTTATTAAGGCACAGTTGATTTACCACTGTGCCAATTTCTGCTATACAGCAAAGTGACTCAGTTGTACACATTTATGCATTTTTTTATATTCTTTTCCATCATGGTCTATTCCAGGAAATTACATATAGTTGCCTGTACTATACAATAGGACCTTGCTGTTTATCTATTCTAAATGTCATAGTCGGAGTTCCCTTCGTGGCTCAGTGGTTAACGAATCCGACTAAGAACCATGAGGTTGCGGGTTCGATCCCTGGCCTTGCTCAGTGGGTTAAGGATTCGGCGTTGCCGTGAGCTGTGGTGTAGGTTGCAGACGCGGCTCGGATCCCGCGTTGCTGTGGCTGTGGTGAAGGCCGGCAGCTACAGCTCCTGTTAGACCCCTAGCCTGGGAACCTCCATATGCCGCGGGTGCGGCTCTACATAAAGGCAAAAAGACAAAAAAAATAAAATAAAATAAATGTCATAGTTAGCATCTACAAACCCCAAAATCCCAATTCATCTCAACTTGGCCCTTCCTCCACCTTGGCAACCACAAGTCTGTTCTCTAAATCTGTGAATCTGTTTCTGTTTTGTAGATAGGTTCACTTGTGGCATATTTTAGATTCCACATATAGGTGATATCATATGGTATCTGTTTTTCTCTGACTTACTTCACTTAGCATGATAATCTCTAGTTGCATCTATGCTGCTGCTAATGGTATTACTTCATTCTTTTTATGGACCAGTATTCCACTGTGTATATGTACCACATCTTCTTAATCCATTCATCTGTCAGTGGACATTTAGATTGTTTCCATGTCTTGGCTATTGTGAATAATGCTGTAACGAACATAGGGGTGCATGTATCTTTTGAATAAAAGTTTTTTTCTAATACATTCCAAGGAATGAGATTGCTGGATCATAAGGCAGTTCAACATTTAATTTTCTCGGGAACCTCCCTACTGTTTTCCACAGTGATTGTACCAATTTACATTCCCACCAACAGTGAAGAAGGGTCCCCTTTTCTTCACAAAATCTCCATTTTTCATTTGAAGATTTACTAATGATGGCCATTCTGGCCAGGGTATATGGTACTTCACTCTAGTTTTGATTTGCATTCTTCTAATAATTACTGATGCTGGGCATCTTTTCATCTGCCTATTGGCCAACCATATGTCTTCTCTGGAGAAATATCTATAGAGGTTTTATGCCCTTTTTTCGATTGGGTTGTTTGTTCTTTTGCTGTTGAGTTGTTTGTATATTTTGGAGATGAAGTCCTTGTCATTTGACTTCTTTGTAAACACTTTCTCTCATTCTGTAGGTTGTCTTTTTGGGTTTCTTCACGGTTTCCTTTGCTGTGCAAAAGCTTGTACGTTTGATTAAGTCTTTTTTGTTTGCTTTCGTTTTTATTTCTATCACCTTGGGAGACTGACCTAATAAAACATTTGTACGATTTATGTCAGAGAATGTTTTGCCTATGGTCTATTCTAGGAGTTTTACGGTGTCATGTCTACTAACATAAAAAAGTCACTCAGCAAATGTTTGGTGACTTTGGAACACTAGGGTGTAGAATACAGAACTATATTCAATTAAGTTTACCACTGTAAAAACATCTGGACAGCCGATTTTCCTCCCTCAAAGATACTTATGACAATAAATTGGCCTACTTTCATTATTTTCATTGGTTAAACCAAAAATTCAAATCATATCTGTTCCATCTTTCAATCCTTGTCACTGGGCCCTCAGTAACTGTTTCCTATAATCATAACTTCCTGTGAGTACTTTCTCTCTTTTCCTAGTTTCCTCCTCTCATCCTGGCCTTAACTTGTCTGTAGATTCCCATTTCTCTGTGACCGTCTCAAGTGAAGTCACATCAGAGTGAAGAAGGCACGTTTATATAACGGGCTAAAGGTTTATGCCCCCACAAAGAAGCCCAATGCTAAAGCATTTGGAGGTGGAGCCTTGGGGAGCTAATTAGGTCATGAAAATGGAGCTCTTGAATGGAATTAGTGTTCTTATAAAGAGAGATATGAGAGTGCTTTCATCCTCTCTCTCTGCTATGTGAAGATAAAGCAAGAAGGTGGCCATCTGCAAGCCAAGAAGGTTCTCACCAGGAACCAAATTGGCCAGTACCTTGATCTTGGACTTCTCAGCCTTCAAAACTGTGAGTAAAATTTTTTGTTGTTTAAGCCACCTAGTCAGACTATGACAGTTGATATCTGACCAATTAACCACTCTCACTTGCAAACTAATTAGGAGTCTGATTCCATAAGTCAGGTGAGAGATGATGGCAATTTAGAGTAAAATTTCCAGCACTGGGGAGAGTGAAAAATGGTTAGCCTTGGGTAGTGTTCTTTGGTAATAAGTCATCAGTGCTAAGTTCTCTTTGTACCTTCTTCTTTGGTAAGTTCACCTGGGTCTGGGTCCATGACTTCAATTACCACATACAGATGGATGACTCACATTTACATATATATTTCTTTCAAATTCAGACCCTTATAATTAATTGGCTACTTGGCAACTCCACTGAATTTTCTCAAAATCACCTCAAAGTGAAAATTTCAAAGGTTAAAGTCATAATTTTCTCCCCCAAAGTTTAACACAGCTCTAACCTGGACACCAACCTTGTCCTCTTCCAGTGTTCCACGTCTCAAAAATGGCACCATCATCCATCCTTGAGTGGTGGTCATGGACTCCTCCATTCATTTATCCTCTCATACATATATCAGCAAGTCTGTTTACTTTACCTCCTAAATATTGAATCAATAGACACGTCTACATCTCTATTTCCATTTCCCTGGTCCAAGCCACCATTTTCTCTTGCAATAACTTAATAGCTAGTTTCCCTGCAAGTCATTTTTATTTCTCTTCTAGTCCCTTTTCCAGTGCAACAAGAGTTATAACAAATGTCAATGGCTTTCTACTATTTTATGATGAAAAACAAATTTTTGGAAGTGGTTATAATAAGGTCTGGTCCTATATATCCCTCCAGTCCTAGTTCCTACCAGTACTATCCTTAGAGGCAGGAGAGGGACTTCTAGGCCCTTCACTTTTAACATTTTCCCACACTCCCTCTCCCCATACACACATGTGTGTGTGCAAATACAAAACATATTAAGAAATATATGGGAGCTTTTGTCACTACAATAGGCATTTCACCCTAACATGCTACAACTCATTTCCCTAAATATCTACTCCTGAATCAACACTCTTAAAGCCCTAGGAGAACACTTTCCCACAACGCTTTCACTGTGTCCTCAAATCAAAAGGTATTGGCCTCCAAACGCCATGAAGGTTTAGAGATGCTTGTACCACTGCTAACAGCAGGAGAACACTGCTGCTTCAGGATGCAGAGCATTTAAGCAATAAAAACTCTTAGATTAGAGCTTAGTAAATCAGTTTGTCAAATCCTTCTTTTCTGGTAGCATGAATGTAATAGATTCTTATATAACTTTATAATACTTTAATGTTTCATAAGTATTTTCTCCTGATAGGCTGCAACCTATATGAGGGCAGGGACTGGAGGGGAAGTGGATAATAAAATTTGATTGATTAAATAAGTAAATAAATTTAGAATAAGACAGAAGTGACGCAATCACTTGGACAATTCACTTAACTTCTTTGAAATTTAGTTTGTCCGCTAAAATGAGGATAAACACCCCTACCTCATAGAGTTGTTTATGACTGTAGTAACAATGCTATGAAGAGCACACAAACCCTGAAATTATAACTTATCATATTTCAATAAAATAGAAAAGATGTCAATCTTTGCTATGGTAACGATTCCCCAGATGCCACCATATTTATTAATGCTTTACTTATTTTTCCAAGTTTTCAGAACAAATTGCCTAGAAACCAAATCGTGAATAATTACACTGAGAAACTAAATCTAATGCTTTTTCTTTTGCTCACAGTTGTTTTCAGAAGATGAGAACTATAATGACCCAATACAGCTGAATTTTAATTATAGAGGAGACATTTTATTGACTATTGTGACGACATAAATACTGATCCTGCCCCATAATGCTTCCCTTGACCCTTCATCTGTAACTTAAGACTCTTTAATTCACATTTATTTATCTGCAGATAGCATTTGAAAAGCATTTCAAAAAATCACACATGAAATTATATTTCACATTGGAGAGCATTTATTGTTAGTTGCCATTACTTTGTCATACAGATCTTCTAACATGATCCTAATTATATTTGTGTGAATAGAGATGTCTTTCCAACACTCTGGCTCTTGGTATCTTGACCCTCTTCTCTTCCAAAGACCTCATCCTTTATGCTACCTCGACCACTCACTCACATGGTCATAGAGTAGAAACTGTCATTACCAGTATGTGCAGACCTACCAACTTTCAATCTCTATGTCTTTCTCCCCAAACTTTCAATGTCTTGTTTTTTTCTCTTCACACCCACTAAAGACCTTGTTCTCCACACACCCCTCAAAAAGTAGAAGCACCCCTCTATTGTCTTCAGCAGCCAGATTGAGTCTGATACAGTGTAAATCAAATCATGCCATTCCTCTGATGAGAAACCACTCTTATGTAAGTTATGATCATGCTTGGAAAGAAGCCAAGCCCTACAGTGGCCTAAAAGCAGAGTAAAAAAGAGGCACTACTAATAGCTGTATCAGGACAAGAGGCATAAGCTGGGAATCTTCCAGGCAAACTGAGAAATGTATTTCCCCTACATGGTTCTGGCTTCCATGAACTCAACAACCTTATCCCCTATTAGTTCCTTCCTTGCTCACTCTGCTATATAGGGCAAGCAGCTCCCTGCCGTTCCTCAAACATACTACTAAGCTTCAGTCTAGGGCTTTTTCACCACTATTGTCTTCACCTTCAACATTCTCCAAGATATCCTTTGAGTTTACTCCCTCTCTTCCTTCAAGTCTTCACCTTCCTTAGTGAGGAAAGAACTTCCCTTGACCCATGATCTAAAACTGTCACATACCCAACTCCATCCTCTTTTTCCTGCTTTAGTTTTCTCTTTAGCCATTATCCCCATCAATTATACTACATATTTTACTTAGTTTTTTGTCGTTTTCTGTGTTCTGACACGCATACACATAAGTATGTAAGATTCCTTTAGTCAGGGATTCCAGAGAAGGGCTTTTTGTTGTTGTTCCAACACTGGAAGAATATAAAAGACCTTTAATAAATATTTACCTTTAAGTCTGACTGAAAAAAACTAAGGTTCTTATTCAGTTCAGGTAGCCTCATTCATCTAACATGGTCCATTCTCACAAGAAATGAGACTTACAGCATCTTAACTGTAGACTGGATGGGTAAATAGAAAAATCATGTAAAATATTCAGAGAATAAGAATTATACTGATGACTGGAGCAAAGGAAGGTAGGAAAGAAGAGAGTTTTGTACACTGGAGTGGGAGAAAGTTCTCAAGAGAAGGAAATTCCCCATAAGCTTGGACTTGAAGAAAATGGAACTGGAAGGTGAGAAGAAGAGGATCTCTCTGAGTAGGAAGAAAGAAGCTGGCAAAGCAGGGAGACAAATGAAAATGATGTCTTAGTTAAGATTTTCTCACCAGCAGACCCCGAGAGGGAAGGAAATTTATTTGAGTGCGATTCCTGGAAGCACACATAAAGAAGGAGAGAAAGTGACATAGAGAAGGGACAGAAGCCCATGAAGAGTACGAATATGAGAGGGCAACTGCCGTGGCAACCGTAGTTCAATTTTCCTAGAGAACTTTGAGACACCATTTTGGTTTCTCATCGCTGTTACAACAAATTTACAAACTTAGTGTCTTGAAACAACACAAATTTATGATTTTGCAATTCTGTAGGTCATAGGAACAAAAATGGGTCCTACAGAGCTAAAATCAAGATGTCAAAAGAGTTGTATCCCTTCTAGAGGATGTATGGGAAAGTCTCTGACTTTTCTAGCTTGAGAGGCTGCCCATATACCTTGCCTTGTTGCCACCTTCAAGCAATGGCATCATTCTCCTTCTATTATCACACATCTTTTTCTGACTCTCCTGCCTTCCTTCTTTCCATAATAAGAAGCCTTATAATTACATTTGGAGCACCTAGATAATTCAGGATAACTCCTGATCTTAAAATCCTTAATTCAATCACATCAGCAGTCTCTTTCATGTAAGGTAACATATTCATATCTTCTAGGGATTAGGATGTGGATATTTGGCAGGGGGCATTGTTCTGCCTATATAAATACCATCTAGAAACAGTTCACTCCACTACCAAGGATAAGGAACCTGGAGCATAATGCACTGACTTCTAGTCCTGACCATTGTTTGAAGGTTGCCTTGGATTGTACCTGACTGTAGCTGAGTAAATTCTCAGAGGCAGGAGAAAGTAATCAAGCAGTAATGAAGATATTGGAAATGGGATGCTGCTGATGGGCAGAAATTATTATGAATTATCTGGAATTATCTGAGTTATTCACTATTATCTGGAAGTCAGGGTATAAACAGAGGACAATTAGGAGTGTGGGGGTGGAGGGGTGGAAACCACAGGATGTGGTATATGCATAGATAAGACTGGCACAGATTATGCAGTGACCAAGGACCAAAGCATTGACTTTAGGAAAACATGAATTTTTAAGAGAAGTGATGCAAGTAATATTTTAGGGATATGTATCTTGCAGAAAAATACTGGGATCCCAGTTCTTCAATAATCCACAGAGGTCAGATGATGGAATGTCATGACTAAAGTACAGATCAGAGAACTAAGAGGAAGCAGTGAAAGCAGAAGGAGAATAAAAACCTAAGTACTAAGAACTGGAGTCAGGGGAAGAAAAGAAAAATTTTAAAAAATCATAAGATTTCTAGCTTAAAAGGCTGAAGTAACAGTGAGTATAAGGAGTTTAGAATGAAAATTCATTTAATGAAATGGATAGGTTCAATTTCAGTCTCAGTAAATTTTAGATGACGGTGGTATATCTCAATCAAGCTGTCAAGTCATTGAAATTCCTGTAAGTTATCCCTTATCTACACATTTCCAGTCAAACTGAAAATCTTATTCAAAACAATTAAGATCATTACCATTTCATTTTGTGTCTAGTAGAGCAAATGCTTTGACATTTCTTGTCAGTTCACTTCCATTAGTATATTTCCAAGCTCATTCATATCACTTTTACAGCATACTTAATAGGAAAGTAAACTTTCTTGGAACCAGAGTTTTAGACTTTTTATTATATAGTAAGTAAGAGAATTATGAAGATACTTTCCAACCACACACAAACCAGAAAGGTAGAACTGTATATTAAAAATTGCATTGGTCTCAGAGTCCATGCATCTGGATCAGAGTTCTACCTCACTTTCACACCACCTAACTGTGCAGACCAGGGAGTCTCTTAAATGCTGTGTCTGCTTCATTACTGATACTGAGGAAGTTGGAATATTTTATCTCTAACATTCCTCCTAGGTATAGAAGCCTCAGCTCTCAGCAGACAAACTGCTAAGTTTATAAGCAATTTAGTCAAATTCTAATCATTCCAATATAGTACTTATTTTATCTGAGTCTATTATTGAATTGACTCCTTTTTGAAGCCATGGTGAAGATTCTGAGTGATAAGTAATATGTTGTTAATGCATAAATCACACGTACAATGCACGTGATGATGTGGGTTCAATCCCTGGCCTTGCTCAGTGGGTAAGGATCTAGTGTTGCCACAAGCTGCAGCATAGGTCACAGATGTGGCTCAGATCCAGCACTGCCATAGCTGTGGCATAGGCCTCAGCTGCAGCTCTAATTCGATCCCTGGCCCAGGAACTTCCATATGCTGCAGTTGTGGCCATAAAAAGAATAAAAACTAATAAAATTAACCGAAAATATCAAGGGATGCAAAGGATGCAGATACAACTAAAACTCTCCTATATACATAAAATTCTAGAACAGGTAGTTAGTCTTTAGTGAATAAAATCAGGAAAAAGATCCTGCTTGAGAGGCAAAGATACTGACTCAGGAGATTGAGGCAACTTTCTGAGATGACTGAAATATTCTATATCTTGGCAGGCGTTTCACATCAGTGTGTACATTTGCCAAAATTTTATTGTATTGTGCACTCAAGATTTGTACCTTTCATATTACTGAATGTAATTTTACCTCCAAAAAATCTGTAAGTAAACATTAAATTCTAATTAGGAAATTACCCTTCAATGGTAGTATGGGCTAGTAATTCTGAAACTATTTTCTAGGTATTCTAGGCCAAAAGGGTATAGTAGTCAGGGTTTTCCAGAGAAACAGAACCAATAGGATGTGTAACTGTCTGTGTGTGTGTGTGTGTGTGTGTGTATGTGTGTGTATACATGTGTATGTGTGTGTATGAGAGAGAAGGAGAGGGAGGAAAGAGTGGAGAGAGAGATTTACGGAATTCATATAAAATCTGCAAGGCAGACTGGCAGGCTGATATCAAGGGAAGAACTGATATTGCCATCTTAAGTCTAAGGCAGTTCAGAGGCAGAATTCCATCTTCCTTAGCGTACTTCAATCTTTCCTCTGAAGGCTTTCCATTGATTGGGTGAGAGCCGTCCACATTATTATTATGGAGGATAATCTTCTTAACTCAAGGTCCCTATATATGCATATATGTATGCAAATATATATGTGAATATAAATATGAAGCTAATATGTATATATGAAATGTATAAGTTCTATAGATACATTTTATATATAAATATAGGATTATAGAATTATATATAAACTATAAAAATATATGCATGTAGATATAAAAAAGTAAAGCAAATGGAGCAAAAGTAAACAATGGTGAACATGGATTAAAGAATATCCAGAGTTTCTTCTACTGTACTAGTAACTTTTCTTTACATTTGCAAAACTATAAAATAAACAAGATTACAAAAAACCATAAACTATATGTGCACGATTTTTTCATGCCCACATTAAAGGTGTTCAGTATGTACTTATAAAGGATGGATGAATAAAGCTTTATGAATATAAAAGCTTTTTATGAATATAAAAACTTTCTATAAGTTAGGGAAAAATAGTGAAACTGTGAAGGTTTTACTAAAAATTAAAAATCTAGTCTTCGTAACTCATACCACATTTTTCAGGACTTATATAATCATATCATAATACATACTGGACATATATTTTTACCTGATTAGACAAAACAGAGCACAAGACATACAAGTCATCCCTCAAATCATTCTGATTCTTCCCCAGGTAGATTTCACATCAGGTCAAAAAAACAAAAAACAGGAAGTTGCTTTATATCCAACCTGAATGTAATAACTTAGGTCTTAACTCTAATTCCCACAGGCTGTACAACTTTCGTGTTAAATATTTAACATCTCAAAAAGGTTTAAGGATGTCTTCAGAATAACTTAACATTACATAGTCTCTATTTCCTGTATGATACCTTCATTTTTACTCCTTGATGCAGCTTGTAACTAAATCCAATAAAAAGCCACTTCACAATCTTACTGTCCAAACAAGTGGGCCAGGGTACATACATGTTTGTCTTCATGAGGGTTTGGAAATCATTAATGAAGAACTCCAAATTTGAATAACAAAAACATAATTTGTATTACCATTTTGAGAACTATTTCACAAACCCTAGGGCAAGTTAATTAAAATCAGATTACTTGTATTTTGAAAGAATGACATTTACAGAAAAACAAAAATATTATTTAGTGAGAAAAGTACTGTTTCAACATCCTAAAGCTACCAAGAATTTTATAAATAATCTGCTTGAATATTTCTATCATAATCAAGGCAGTTATTATAAAATACATTTGAGAGTTTAGCAAATATTAAAACAATGAAAACTCTGGTTAAGGAAGGAAATAATATGAAAGATGCTGGCAATATATATTGATTTCTTTCTATATGCGAGATACTGTATTCAGTATGAATATGCAGATATGAGAGACTTATATTCTCTCCCAAAGTATTTTGTGAACAAGCACAAAACTTGGGACACCAGAATGAACCTAACCCAACTTAAGGGCAGATTTAGTGTCTAGGCAACTTTAAGTACATAATACTGTATTGTTAATTATAGTCATACACTATGTATTAGCTCTCCAGTGCTTATTCTTCTTCTATTGCAAGTTAGTCCTCTTTAACATCACCCCAACCCTACCATCCCCAAGCCCCTGGTAACCACCATTCTACTCTTTGTTTCTACAAGTTTGGCTTTTTTTAGATTCCACATAAAAGTGAGATCATAAAGTATCTTTCTCTGTCTGACTCATCTCAGCACAATGCCTTGAAAGTCCATCACACTGTTGCAAATGGCAAGACTTCATTGTTGAGATAGGCCATCAGGCCTAGATCTTGATGGATCCCCATTCCCAAGTTTCAGTTCAGGGGTGCAAGCAGGCTGTATACCAGGCGGTGGTTTCCCAAGATAAGACCTGAAATCTAGATCTGTGGAAAAGTATCAGGAAGCCTCATTTTCACCAGAAACTCTAGATTAACTTTCCAATCCAGCTTTAGCAATAATAAAGCTAATATATTAATCTTTATCTGAAGTCCATGTCTATTTCTGTCTGATTCTCAGAGAGGAAACTAGACTTCAAAGGACTAGATGACTGAAGGTAGAGATAAAGAGAGAGGAAGTGATATCAAAGACAACCCCTACATATAAGCCTTTCTCTGTTTCTCTACCACAGCCACCAAGGGATGCATGTCAGTGAAAAAGTCAATGATTAATCCAGCTTGTAAAATAAATTTCTCTCTAACATGGTAACTTTGGTCTCAGTGGATTCAGGAAGAAATGCCTTGGCAGGACATTCAAGGAAAGAAGCAGTGCCAGAATATACAGCTTTAGCCCACTGTACTAACAGAGGGCAAGCAGCCCTCTGTCTGCTTGCTACTCATCACTCTTCCCCAGTCAAAGGCATATTCAAGGGAAATGGCTTTATTAACACGACATGGTTATTGATTTCCCTGCAGGTAGGCTGAGGCCTGGAACCCCCTCCAATGAGGGACCCACCCAGCAATGACTCATACTTCTGAGAAAAGCACTAGCAAGATATTAAATGGTATGCAAAAGGTAATTGTTACTTGAAGTAAAATAAGTAAGTTTCACCAACATCTCACATTAAACCTATGTATGAAATGTATCCCATTCTTCCTTTTTCAATATTAGGATCTGAAATCTATACAGGGCCAAATCCAATATTCCATCATCTGTTGGCACACATCTTTTCTAGCTCCCTCTGGGCCTATGTTCTCATGTTGTGAAATTCAGATTCAAAACTATCCAAAAACTTGTGTGTTGTCGATTATAAACTTCTCAGTTAACTTGCTAAATTTATTATTTTTTTGTTCATAATAATATTGAGAATTAGAACAAATATCATAATATGTGAACTGAAATCAACACAGCATTTCAGTAGAGTATGGGACTTGATGTCATCCTAATACACTCTGAGAGATAAGGCTTTTTTTAAAAAAATACCAATTCTTAAAGAACTGGGTAAAAACAATATGTGCATGTCCCTGATATATTTAATATCAATAAATAATACCACATACAAAACTGTGACCGCGATATTTACTGAACAAAACTAATGTAGTATAAATTCTACTGCTACTATAGTCAATAAGTCATTAATTTAAGAAGAGTTTATATGAACTACTTCCTGCTGCTCCTAAAATAAAATGAAGAAATTTTTCACAGTCATTTTTTTCACTAGTTTTCACATAAGGGTACCCTTTGTTTTTTCTCATCCCCAGGACAGCAGGCAATGAAAGTGATTTCTTTCAACTTGGCTCTTTTTCTTCAAAGGAATCACTGACTTTCAAATAAAGCATTGAGTCACCTGGCATACAGCCTTCAATCAATATTTGTTGAATGAATTAATGAATGATCACATATGATCCCAACACACACATGTAGAGAGAAGGAAAGGTAATTGGGGTAAAAGAGCTAAAAGAATAACTTCCTTTAAGTGTGTAAGAATCCCACTTTTAAAAAGAGAAAGAAACTAGTAGAAAACTAGAAGATAATCACCCAAGAGCAATTTTTTTTTATTCAGCTACGCATACAAATGCACACACAAAAGAACCCCATTTATATCACACATCAAATAAAACTGAAGTTGGATTACAAAGAATGCTCTATTAATAGAAAAGGCAGGATTTTTACCAATTTTTTTGTATCCCAGAATACATTAACATAGTTATGGCTCTTTATTTCAAAGAAAAATAATGGTAAATCAAGAGCCTCTGATGTTCAAGGAAGAGATATTTGGAGAACACATTCAGCCAGTATTGACATCTATGTAGTAACCACATGCCTCTTACTTATGAAACATGAGTTGGGAGTCTAGTAAGCACACATCTTCTAAATTCTTAATAATATATTTATATTGAAAATATTAAAAATATTATCATCTGATAGACTCCACTAAGGAATAGAGACCACTTTATCAGGTTTATAATTTGGATAAATAATAAGCTATTTGTATCATATTCACATGAACTAGATGTCACAGATGCCTCAGAAAATCTCCCACATTTGGAATGAAAGATTAAAAAGCCTTATACAACTCAACAGCAAAAAAGCCAGCAACCCAATTGAAAAATAGGCAAAAGACCTGAGTAGACATTTCTCCAAAGAAGATACAGATGGCCAACAAGCACATGAAAAAATGCTCAATATCACTGATGATTAGAGAAATCAAAACTATCATGAGATACCATCTCACACCAGTCAGAATGGCCATCATTAATAGGTCCACAAACAACAAATGCTGGAGATGGTGTGGAGAAAAGGGAACTCTCCTGGACTGTTGGTAGGAATGTAAATTGGTACAGCCACTATGGAAAACAGTATGGAGGTACCTTAGAAAACTATACACAGAACTACCATATGACCCAGCAATCCCACGCTTGGGTATATATCCAGACAAAACTTTCCTTGAAAAAGACACATGCACCCATATATTCATTACAGCACTATTCACAATAGCCAAGACATGGAAACAACCTAAATGTCCATCGACAGATGATTAAGAAGATGTGGTATATATACACAATGGAATACTACTCAGCCATAAAAAAGAACAAAATAATGCGATTTGCAATAACATGGATGGAACTAGAGATCCTCATACTAAGTAAAGTAAGTCAGAAAGAGAAAGACAAATACCATGCTATCACATATCTGGAATCTAACATATGGCACAAATGAACATTTCCACAGAAAAGAAAACCATGGACATGGAGAACAGTCCATGGAGAACAGCCGGGGGGAGAAGGAAGGAGTGGGATGTACTGGGAATTTGGGGTTAATAAATGCAAACTATTGCCTTTGGAATGGATAAGCAACGAGATCCTGCTGTATAGCACTGGGAACTATATCCAGTCACTTATGATGGAGCATGATAATGTGAGAAAAAAGAATGTATACATGTATATGTGTTGGGTCACCTTGCTGTATATTGACAGAACACTGACACTGACAGAACACTAAAAATTGACAGAACGCTATAAACCAGATCTAACAGAAAAAATAAAAATTATAAATAAAAAAATGTAAACTAGTACAAAAAAAAAAGTTATGCTTGCTCTTAAGCCTACCTGTTTTCCAACTCATAAAGGAATCCTGGATTAGGTTTGGTTAACACAATGTTCCATCCCAAAATTTTTTTTAAGTAAGAAATATCTCTGATAATAACTTCCTAAATAAATTATTGATGCTATTCTAGTTACCTGTCACAATTACAGCATTTTAAGTTTGTCCTTGAAGAATGGAATTGACATTCAAAAGTGAAACGGCTAAATACAGATTAATAAGTACTGTACAATCATGCATATATCTTGATAAAAGTTGGTTATGAGTAGAAAACATTCTGAAAAGATATATATTAAATTTTGTTAGCAACTTTTTTACTTATATGTATTTTTTAAAAATACTTTTATAATACAAGTCTTTGAAATTATATTCATATTCAGGATTTATAGTAATCATTTGCTAATCAAAAATGAAAAAGTCACTTTCATTTTAATTTCAAGAAGAGAAGCTCATGATTGCAAGCTCCTCTGTCTATGACAAGAAGTCTGAGTTCTGAAAAGCCCCCCCATTCCCTCATTTGCTGCCAATTTAGCAGCTGCTTCTTTTGTTCCTTTCAACAGCTCAGCTGCCTCTTTATTCCCTGAAGATCAGAGATGAAACTCAACTACATGAATCATTGTTACTTACCACATTTTATTATTTTGACCTAACTTGGTATTTCTTAGCTGTGGGTCTCATTCAACTATGAATTTTTTGTGTTTGGCAGAAATAGCACATCACTGAGGATGTGTAGCTCCAAACTTGCTCCTAGTGACGTGCCTCCCCTTTTGGAAAATCCCAGGCTGCAGAGGAAAATGGCCATTTGACAGTTTGATTGCATATGCATGTACATCCAAACTTGATGGGACTTCAGGCCTAAATTCTAGATTGTAATTACATGGCAGTAATTGTAAGAAATCTTAGCTTTTGTGCTTCCAAAGTAGGACATACCACCTATACCACCCCTTAAAAAAATCACAAAGATTATATAAATTTCCATAGCTCACATTAATGTGACTTAAATATTATCCACAGCTGATCCACATCATGAACTAAAATTATGTTTTCCCTGGAATTGCTAATTTTTTTATTTATCTTGTTTTTTATACACCTAAAACTAATTCTTTCCCAAATTCTCTGATAGAATTGTAAAACTTCTCCTAGTATAGTCAAACACACTTCTTAATCCATCAGTTCCATTTTTTTTTCTTTTTTCCTTTTTTTTGCTTTTTAGGGCCACATCTGTGGCATATGGAGGTTCCCAGGTTAGGGGTCTAATTGGAGCTGAGGCTGTAGGCCTATGCCAAAGCCACAGCAACACCAGATCAGAGTCACATCTGTGACCTACACCACAGGTCACGGCAACGCCAGACCCCTAATCCACTGAGCAAGGCCAGGGATCAAACCTGTAACCTCATGGTTCCTAGTTGGATTCATTTCCCCTCTGCCAGGACAGGAACTCTTCCTTCAGTTCCATTTAATTTTTGTTGACTGCCTTGCTCCAGGAGCACTCTTTCCTCCTGCTCCAGCCAGGCCCTTGTCACACTATGCCTGCTGCTCAGCTGTTGCCATGGTAATCATCATTCTAAGATTTCCAAAGCCTGGGCACTCACTATTTCCTGGATCCCAGATCTTCTTTTTACACCTTCCTCTCTGTCCTTTCATTGTAAAGATCATTTGTTCCCTTCATGAAAAAGGGTGCTTGGAAGATTTTTTTTTTTTTTAGAACTTCCCTATCTCCATCCAGAATGGCCATATTCTGGCTGTATCTGTATAGTTTAACAGGGTATTGAATTCTAGGTTGAAAAGTTATTGTCCAAGACTGATTTGATCCTTGTTACCACTGTTGTTGTGAAATTGTCTGAGATATTTCGATTCTTGTTCCTTTGTATATATATTGTTTTATTTCTTCTGGAAGTTTTCAGGATCTTAAGTTTCTCCTTGGAACTTTCACAATAAAGAGCCTCAGCATTAGCATTTCTCACAGACCATGCTGAATACCTGACAGAACCTTTCAATCTAGAAACTGATGACTTTGGTTATGTGACATTTTCTTCTTTATGTCTCTGTTTTGTTTCTCTCCATAGTCTCTATCCTCCTTTTGAAATGGCAATTGGCTGTATTCTGTATCTCTCAGCTTGACCATCTACTTCGTTTATCCTTTATTCTTTCTGTTATACTCTTTTTAATTTTTGCTTAAGTTATTAAGAAAACTTCATTAACATCTTCCAAATTGTACTAAATTTTTTATTCCTGCTCTAAATTTTTAATTTCCAGGAGCTCTTTCATTTACTCTGTATTATTTTCCTTCTGCTTTTAAAGTAATCTAGATTATTTCCTAAGAATATCAATTTTGTTTTGATTTTTTTTTAAATTTCCTTCTGCTAACTGCATTTTTTCCCTCAAAATTCTCAAAGGCTTTAAAAGCTAGTGATAAATACGCAACTTATTTTTCTCTCAGAAAAGAGTATGACTGATCACATTGTCACAACATGGGCTACTAAATATTTTGTACTGAAGATTATTTTGATAATTTAGTATCAAAATAGCCTTTCATTTACATTCTTATTAAAGACAAATATCAGTAAGTGGGAGAACATAAAATCAAAAGGCCCTGATTTGTAGTTATTTGCTCCAGGTCATACAAAAATGAGTGAGAGCATCACAATGGCCATCTCTGTCAGGCGAAAAGGGAGTCTCTAGCACTGTAAAGAGACTCCTTTCGTTAGAATTAGCCCTCTCATAAACAAACAAGACAACATTGATTCTATTTATATAACCTTGAGTAACCTCAAGGAAACCCAAAATGTAGGTGATAAAGTAGGATTTTTTTTAATTCATTAAAGATTAGACAGTGTGGAACAGCTTTTTTTCCAAAGCATAGAAAACAAAACAGTTGATAAATTCTCAGGAATTCAGGAACTAGGTAGTTTTCCAATAAATATCCTGAACACATTCCCACTTATAAAATTTCCCTGTCCATTTCCCTGCCAGCATAAGGGAATGTAACAGTTCATTTTTCTGTTTCCAAGAAAAAATTCTGGCACAGAGTTTTGGCATAAAATGGAAGATGAATTCTCCTCAGTAACAACTATGCTTTCTCAGGAAATGTAATATATCTTCACTGAGAACAGTTCTATGAGCAAAAAAAAGGGTTCACACAACAAACAACAAACAACAAACAGACTAAATAAAAGATAAAATGTAAGGCATAAAATGGTGCAAATTTTCTTTTTTTTTTTTTTGTTTATGAGCTCACATGTATTTAAGCAAGTGAATATAATCAGGTACATCGCATTTCTATAAACATGATTCTGTGCTTAGCTTATCTTGCTGTACATTATGTAGTCTAAGGAAATTTTTTGAAAACATTATACTATTCATCTGAGTTAGAACACTTAACAATAAATGAAGCAGCCATAAAAATAAAAGTCAAATGAATCTCTTAAGAAAATTTATATTGATGTTTTTCAAGCTTCCATCTTTCCTTTAGAACATGAGTCATCCACTCTACACTCTATAAAATGATGTGCTCTTCATATTTCTAAAAAAGTATAGACAATAAGGCACAATAAATATGTACTATTCTTGTTTTCTCTAACTTCTTTCATAAAGCTCACCCACCAAATGAAATTGTCTAACTGGACTCTCAAAACAGTACATTTTTTTGGATATGTAATTAACAGCATAAGTTTCATATAACAACAAAATTTAAGAATGTTCTTATTTATTTTGTTCAATGACCTTGATAAGGAAATAACAGTTACATGGTTTCCAGAAAATACTGAACACCCACTCTCCACTACACAACCATCCTTTTAAAATAATTTACACTGTGGAAAAATTATTATAAATTAGTTATTGCACATGTTTCAAGTCTAATCAGGTCCACTGACATACAGCTACATAAAATTAAAACTTTTAAAATGCTTTGTCTATATTATAGGTGAGGGGAAAAAAAGCTTGCATCCAGGTAATAGCAATATAACTTAGACGTACTTTATATGATAAAATAAGACAACGGCAATACGATCATTAGACTTCTTTCTCAGGTGTAACAGGATGCCACCATTCTGGAAAATGTCACCAGCTAAGAATCAAAGACCAAGATATTTGGCTGTATGTTCCTGCTCAGTGTAGTCATTTCATTTCTATCAAACTGTATATTCTTAGCTAAGATAAACTGAGAAATTACAGCAGCTATGTATGTCATTTTCCTGCTCTAATCTATATTCTAACTACAACAAATACCAGAATATAATGCTAAATTTAGAAGATGATTTAAATACTTCTTGTTTTGATAATACTAAACATACGAATTAAGACCAAATCTTGGTTCCAGAAAAATATCAGAAACTGGGAGAGTACAGAGGGTATTGCACCTGCTGTAGTCATTCAGAGGAAGCATAAGGTCAGAACAACTGAGAAGGATTGAACTAGGAATATTGTTAACTTCTCTAATCAGCTCATGGTAATCCTGTCAGAGATCAAAAGAGCAAAAGGTCAGTACAGATGGTGCAGAAAAAATAAAGGAAAGAGAAGATTGGGGATTTGGGTAGAGGGTCATTCGGGTTTTGTTGGTCATAATAAGGAATTTTAATTTTATGCTAAGTACAGAGGGAGACCACTAAAGTGTTAATAGTGCATAGTTAGTGGCTTAAAGCAAGACAGAAATTTGTCCCTCTCATCTAAATGAAGTCCAGAGATAATTAGATTGGTTTCTGGATTCAATATCCTTTGGAAACTCAGATTCTTCCAGCTGACTATCCAATCATACTTAAAGAATGGCCCTTATCTCCAGAAACCAAGATGGCTGTCAGGGTTCTTACCATCACAAGGACATTCCAAGCAAAAGACAGAGGAAGAAACAAAGAAAACAGGAACAAAAGGCATGCACCAGCCATCAATTTAAAAGTTCGTGGAAAGTGCCATGAAACACTTTAGTCTACATTCTACTGGCCTGAATTTAAACACATGGCTGTCCCAAACTGCACTGAGCTCAGATTAAAAATGGCAGTTCCAGTACTAAAGAGGTGATAGATACTGAGTAAGCAACTCACATTGTGTAATATGAACTTTGTAAGAATAGGCAATTTTATACAACAGTAACATACTGCCTCAAAATCTCAGTGCTTTAAAACAAAAGAATGATTTATTTCTTATTTATGCTACACATTTATGACAGGCCAGCAGAGGGGCTCTATCCATCATTCAGTAACTCAAACTCATAAGACAGATGACTCTCATGGGCAAGCTTCTACTTTATATGGTAAAGACCACCATGTTAGAAGAGTGAGGAAATATCACTCTTTTTCATCTACTGAGTAGGAGAGACTCAGTAGATGAAAACCTATAAAAACATAGCTGAATTAACCAGCGCCATCAATACCTAAATCTAACTGACATCTATAAATCACTTCATCCAACAATAGCAGAATTAACATTCTCTTCAAGTTCACAGGGAAAGTAAGCCATATTCTGGGTCATAAACACATCTTAATAAAATTAAAAGAATAGAATAGAAATTATTCAAAGTATGTTTTCAGAATGCAATGGAATTAAACCAGAAATCAATAATGAAAAGATAGATGAAAAATCCCAAAATATTTGGAGATCCAAAATCACACCTCTACATAACATGACACAAAGAATAAGAGTATTTTGAACTAAATAAAAACAAAAATACAACTTATCGAAATTTGTGGTATCCAGCAAAGGCAGAGTGTAGAGGGAGATTTATAGCATTGAATACATGTATAAGAGAGAAGAAAGATCCAAACTCAAAAACTAAAATTCACCTTATGAAACAAGAGAAAGAAACACAAATTAAATTCAAAGTAACCAGAAGAAAATAAATAATAAAAATTTAGAACAGAAATCAGTGAAGTTGAATGTAGGAAATCAATGGAGAAAATCAACAAAACGAAAAGTAACTTCTTTAGAAAGATTAATAAAAGTGATAAACCTTTAGACAGATAAACTAACAAAAAAAGAAGGCACAAATTACTAATATCAGGAAAAGGAAAAATAACTATATATCTCATGGATTAAAAAATAATCAAGAAATATTATGGACAACTTCTTACCCACAGATTTAATAACCCATGTGAAATGGACTATTTCCTTGAAAGATACAACCTATTATAATGTACACAGGAAGAAACAGACAATCTGAATAAGACAGTATCTATTAAAGAAACTGAATCAATTAACCTTCCAGAACAAAAAGCCTGGTCCTGATGGGTACATAGGTGAATTCTATTAAACATTTATGGAGGAAATTATAACAGTTGTCCACAGTTTCTTCCAGAAAACCAAAAGCAGATAGAACACTTACTAACTCATTCTATGAAACTAGCACTATCTTAACACCAAGAGTGAAAACATGACAAGAAAGGTAAACTAAACACCAATATCTCTCATTAATATAAATGCAAGAAGTCTCAAAAAAATAATAGCAAATCAAATCCAACAACAAGAATTATATACCATGACCAGGAGAGGTTTATTCCAAGAATGGTATGCAGGGCTGTTTCAACATTAGAAAATCAACTGATGTAATCCATCACATCAACAAGCTAAAGAAGAAAAGTGACATGATTATATCAGTAGATGCTCTAGAATCATTTGACAAAATCCAACACTCATTCATGATTAAAGCTCTCAGCAAACTAGAAATAGAGGGGGACTTCCTCATCTTCATAAAGAACATCTACAACAAACCTACAGCTGACATTAAATTTATGATATTTTCCTGTTATGATCAGGAACAAGACAAGAATGTCCTCCTCTCTTACCACTTCTATTCAATATAAGAAAAGTAAATAAAAAGTATATGGACTAGAAGAAGGAAATAAAAGAAAGGAAGATATAGCTAGATGGAAGGTAAAGAAGGGTAGGAAGAACAGAGTAGGATTTGGAGATGTGGGGTTCTGACTTTTGGAAGGGATAACTTTGAGTAACCCTAGGATCAAGGAAGAAGAAATTACAGAAACAAAAATGTTTAAGATATAGAAGGCAAAGACAATGATCCATAAAGCAATGCCACTCAGAAACAGAATGGTCTAGGATTCATAGCATAGGTAAAGGAAGATAGAACAATTTTTTTTTTTTTCCCAGCTTCTTAGGGCCACACCCACAGCATATGGAAGTTCCCAGGCTAGGTGTCAAACTGGAGCTATAGCTGCCAGCCTACACCACAACTCACAGCACTGAGTGAGGCCAGGAACCAAACCCGCAACCTCATTGATTCTAGTAGGGATTGTTAACCACTGAGCCATGAAGGGAACTCCAAGACACAACAATTTATGCTAAAGTTAAATATCTCCAGAATTGTCTTCACTCAGTCATTGATAGAGGCAATGGAAAAGGAACAACTGAGTTAATGACTCTTCAGGATTCTGGGGTCTTCTACCTTTAGAAAAAAAATCTTCCCCAAGCTACCTATTTTAACATTCTAAAGAAGTTTTGGTTTTTGCTGAGCCTCTAAAGAAGACCTTCTAACAAACATTTTCAATCTCCCTCTTCATTCTGCCCCTCTTTCCACCCCAACTCACAGAAATGTTGCAGTGTTTCGAACATATGCAGTTTCATAAGATTTTACATCCAATTAGTAATTGTGCTGGATATTACAAAAATGAACTTTCTAGTAGAAACTTTTTACTTACGCAAAGTCAACTGAAAGACAATCTAAGGAAAATGAATAATAACCATTCATAGCGATAATAACTTCAACTTATGAGCACTATTTTGCACCTGTCAAAATGTATTTACTCTGATGCTTCAACTTCACCCTAGCTGAAAATTGAGTACCAGTGTATGTTTGACCACTAGGCAATTTTTAAAGTACAAAGCTTGTTTCTAAACTATTCCTAAATTAGTTTATAACATGAAATACATTTATTAGGTCCTGTTAAATGGAGGAGAGATAATTTAAACACATTTTATGCTTTAAAATGTTATTGCTAAAATATTACCTAGGCTAAAGAAAAATTGGCTCACTGATCATAGTAACTCATTAGAAGTTAGATGGTGGAATTGTTTCCTGGCAAAGTTTCCTTCTGAAAACTAGAAGGAACAATTTTAGCTTAAGGCAAGGTAAAAAAATAACTCCAGTATGCTATATTCAAGAGTATCAAGTAAGCAGAACCCTATTTGGACTAAACCTGTTTTAATTAGTGTAAATGAGTATCAGACTAGTTTATCATCATCACCATTATGACTTAAATGAAAATTTACTTTGATTTAGTGCAGTTTATGAAGTTTTTCTCACACAGGTGTAATTTCAGTATCTACTTAATGATTAAGTAATCCTTTCTTATAATCCTCATTATTTAATTGCTAAAACTTAATCTACAGAGTAATTTTGATAATATTTTATTATTCAAATCTCAGATAAGTATAATTGGTTTGTGAAACCATTTTAAAATACGGATTGTTTATTAGTTACATTTATGCAAAGCATAACTTTTTAACTAACCCTATATAAGGAAAACTTAAGAAAACATATTTCTGTAAATTTCTTTTTCCTTTTAGAAAATTTGTGCATCTTGGAGAACTGAGTTGTGATAATAGCTGGGTCTAAAGCTTGAGTATCAGAAAGGAAAGAAAAGTAAGACGCAAACCCAAAGCTTGCATCCAAGTCCAAAATGCAGTGCAACCAATGCGCAAGCACAAGCTTTCAGAAAACCAAGAGAGAATAAGCCAGGAAGCCAGAGGCACAAGGAAAGAAACCAGAATTACTCAGAGAAAATCTCAGGTATTAGAGGGAAGATATCCAATTCAGAGTATTTGTAGATTCAAAACTTCAGGATAATCACCACAATAGAATTGTTCAGTGGTCCAAAGTGTTTCACTGTCCCTGTGTCAGGATATTTTGGAGTCATTAAAGGGGCTGATATGGCCTAGAAGATAATAATGGTAGACATTAGAACTTTAATTCCATTGAAATATTCTTCTTTCCCCATCAACAACTTTTTACCTACCTTAATTAGAGAGATTTAAATTTTGAAGTAAAAAAAATAGACATTATTCGATAATATTTCTCAACTTCTCTGGGATTCTTGGATAAAAGGTATAGTAAGTGAAATACAGCAATCTGCTCTCTAGAGGTTATTTTTCAGATACCAATAGTATTATAGAATATAGGTAAGAAACAGAAATAAAACTAAAGAGCCTCTGGGAATTTAAAACAGATTTAGTCATCCATTTACTCCTTCTTTCATTCATCAGATACTTGTTGAGGAATTATTCCATGAACATGACACAGTGCTAGGTGCTGCACATACAGTGCTGCATGGGATTTATAGTCCAGTAGAAAAGATATTGATATGAGTATGTAAAGTGTATCCAGAGATACATAGCAAGGACTACCATTCTCATCACTTCCTCAATAAGATGGCAGGGTAGGGATAAAGGAAAGCTATCCAGAGGATGAAACCAAACCAATATTCAGATGACTACGTTTTTACAAAGGTGGAAAAGTTATGAAAGAAAAGCAGAGAAATATGTTGTTTTAGGCAAGAATAAATAAATGAGATGAAACCAGTGCTTTGAGGAATCAGAAATGCATATATTCATTTATTCAACAAGTGTTTACTGAAAACTCAGATGACTGGAAATAGAAGCATGGGAAGAACAGACAAGTCCTTTGCTCTCCTATTGTTTGCATTTAGTGGGTCAAAATACATTTTAAGCGAGGAAACAGTAAAAAGTGACAAAGGCTGGATGTATCTGAGGAACCAAGAATGGGCCAGAGGCTAGAATGTAATGACCCAAAAGAGAAAAGACGTAATACGTAGTCAGAAATCAAATTCCATTGGGCTATGTTTGCCAAAATAAAGCTTTTTTTTTCCTTCATTTCCCACCATATGGTTTTAAGCAAAGCGGATATAAAGTCTGATTTACATTTTTCAAGGATTACTCTGGTTGTTATGCAGGAAATGGATTAAAGAGAGGTGACAATGAAAGCAAGGAAATCAGAAGTTATTACAGTCAGCCAGGACAGAAGTAATGGTGGATGAATGCAATCAGTGGAGAGGACAAAAAGTGAGTAGACTTTGGATACAGTTTTGGAGATAGAGTTGATTGCACCTGTCAATGAACTCAACAGGTGTGATGAGCTAAGAGAAAGAAAAATATCGACGTTAATACAGAGTTCTATGTGGCTGGAATTTAAAGCAAATAATGAGGCTGGTGAAAGATGAGGATGAGAAAAAAAATGCAAGAACCAGTTTATCATGAAAATGTATGTCCTATTAAATCTATATATTAATACAAAGGGTAATAAGAATCCATTAAAGGATTTAGGCAGCTATCCTGCTTAGAGTAGATATAAATTTTTGCAAGATCGGTCTGATGGAAAATTTTTCAAAACAGCCTCAAAAACTAAGACACTCAGGAAAGATCCTGAAAATATTATAAAAACATACATAGAAAGAATATTAAGCATTATTAGAGGAGATAAAAGAAGATCTAATTAAATGGAGAGATATGTCACATTCATGGATTAGAAGATTCAGTGTTATAAAGATTTCAGCTGTCTCCCTATATATTATTGGGTTTATATTCAGTGCTATTTCAGTCAAAATCCCAAAGTTATTTTTATGTATCTTAGCAACATGGTTCTAAAATTTATATGGAAGAAGCCCCAATAATGCTAAGACCATTTTACAAAAAAGAACACTGTGGGAGCTCTTACCCTTCCAGATATCAAGGCTTAAAAAAAAAAAAAGCTTTAATAGTTATACTACGTGATAACAGGATGAGAGAAAAACAGACTAATTAGAACTCAGAAACAGACCAAGCATAAAAGAAAAAATTACTACAATGATGTTTTCTTATAGTATAAGGAAAATGACTTAATCGATACATGGAATTGGTTCCTTATAATATTTATTTAAAATTAATAATTTCATTATTTAAAAAGTAAATTTTATTAATAATAATTTGAACTATGTATTCATAATTAATAAATGATTTGAGTTATCATTTAAACAGAAAATTAAAATAAAATTAGATTCCAATCTCACAACACACACAGCAAAGGGAAAAAGGAAACAAAGGATGGAAATGATACTATATTTTAAAGTTAAGGATGTCCTCAACTGATAGCTTTTCTTCTGTGAGACAAGACCACCCATTAAGAGTGACAGCAAAAGTAAGAGTAAAACATGTTTGAAAACGGCGTGGATTTTGAGAGCCATGAAGAATAAATGACGAGTTGTCTAGGAAAATATAGAAGAAATTTTGCATAGTATTTAAATACCAAATGAATTTGGAAACTTTGAATTTAAGGTAGTACCCACTGGAGAGAGCTATTCAACTTTCCAATAACTTTCTGGTAGAGACTTAAAGGAGACAGCTAGATTAATTGAGAGTTGCTTTCCATAGACAAAGAAAGGAAAATGGGTGGTTTAGGGAGTCGAGGATAATGTCAAGATAGTGGTCAAAGAGATGGAACATGAATCATAAGAACTGGGAATCCAGGGTTCAAATCCATCATCAGCATGGATGATAAAGTAACCCAGGGTGAAGGCAGAACTCGGACTGGAGCAGAAAATGGGGAGCCACATACCAAAATTTTCCAAGATCCAAGGAATAAAATTTATCCCCTTTGTTCATAGCATTTATTGACTTTATTTTGGAGAAAATTAGAACCCATTTCTCAGTTCAAATCAGGCACATGTATTGTCCTAAAAAGTTACTGTTCTTGGGCTGACAACAGAGAAAAATGTAATAAAAATCATAAATAACAAAGAGAACAACTATAAAAGCAGAACAGTCTAAGACTATTTACCATGAGAAAAGAAATAGCCCTCAACACATCGGTGACCCTGGAAGACATATCATAGTAAAATCCCTGAAGTCAGCAAAGTTTAGATTCTAGTTCCTATCATCTCTTGGGAAATTCTCTGAAATACAGTTTCCACAGCTATCTAATGAAGAGATTAGGCTCGATCATCTCTCAATTTATTTTTAGCTCAAAGTATATGTTCCATAATGTTTGTCTTGACTTACCAGGGGAAGATTCTCATTTAGGAAGAGATTATGTTACATGTTTTAGAAAAAAAAAAAAAAACTATCAAAATAATTTAAATATCAAAGGGATAAATTTCAATTACTTGAAAATTTAACTATGTTTGATATCAAGTGTTCCAACAATGGAGATAAATCAATAAAAGGAAATAGCTGTAGAACGGAATTCCTGTATCCAGAATTCCCATATTCCAGAATCTTTCCTTTGGCTCATAATTTAACACTACCCTGTAGAGTTCAATTTTTGCTTAAGCTATGCTAATATTGCTCCCCAATTAGACTGTGAGTCCCTACAAGACAGTTTTAGTCAGTATTTTACTTTTCTTCACCAAGACTGCTCTCATAGGTCTGGGTTTAAACTAGACACTTTATATTTCCAATATCTGAAATGAATAAAGACCAGACTGGAAAGTACTGCCTAAAAGTTTCCAAAGAAAAAGGACACGATTATACCCACACAGAAACTAGGCCAAGAAATAAAGTCAAGTGCTTACTGTCTTATCTATTTCAACAGAATAGTGAAACTTCTGATATCCTATGTCAAACAGTTGTGTTTTTCTTTTCATGTTAAAATGGATATTTGAAAATCAAACAAACCTATTCCTAGCCTTACCCATTTCTGGTTCATATATAATGGACTCCAAATGTTTTTAAACATTTTTTGCTCCTGATCTGCATTCCAATTAAGTTTTTTAAAAAAAAGCATATCAAACACATAACAGATTTAAAACTGTGCCCAAAGACCTAAAATTCAGATCACTATTCTCTTTTCCAGTGTTTTCCAACACAGATCATAGTCATAAAAATGATTGTAAAAGTGGTTAAGAACAGTTTATATTTTAAAGAAAACAACATTAAGTACTAGCTAAAATGGCAGCAATTCTTTATTCTAGGCTTAATGTTTCAGTGAACAGATGAACCTCTGAGCTCCACCTTCCCAGCAACTAAAGCTTCACCAGTCTCTTGCAAAGAATGACAAATAGCACCAGGAGCCCAAAACACGTAGGCCACATTCCTCTTATTAACTTTGCTTGTCCTGGCTTGTCTCTCCATAGAGCACTAAGGTTCCTTCCAAGAAACTTCAAAAGATCCCTCAACAGCAAAAATAAAACACATGTCAAGAAAATCGAGCTGTTGGTAGGACAAAATTTATGACATTCTCTACCACAGCAGTTGAACATCTTTTACTCCATCAGGTTCTCTGGCAATATCCCTTATTCATCTTTTTGTACTTAAAAACCTGAAGCAATTTCAACAGATTATCCACATATGGACTTAAGCCAAATTTGGACATGTGTTTCTTTTTCATTCAATCAACATGACTCATAATCACAAGACACTAAAGATACTGAGGCATAAGAAAGAAATTGTATAAACAGAGACCCAGAATTTACCAATGGGCAAACACATAGTTAATGCCAGAGCAGGGTCTAAAACCCAGAATTCCTAACTGGGAGTCTACGGCTCTTTTCAATACATCAAGAGGCTGACTGTATCAAATTTCATGTTAACACCGCCCCATTAATAAAAACAGGATTTTTTTTTTGGTATATATATATACCAAAATGGGTATATACCAAAATGGGTAAGGCTAGGAATAGGTTTGTTTGATTTACAAATATCCATTTTAACATGAAAATGTGTGTGTGTGTGTGTGTGTATATATATACATTTTAAAGCTATACTGTAGCATGAATATAAGGAATTCTTTTTAATTACTATGTTGTAAGCATTGCTAAAAGTTTTCTTTAGTATGAATTGTTTAAAATCAGGGATAGAGTACCTCTTATAAAAGAAAATATGATAATAAAAGTGGAGTTTTGTAGAGAAAAGATGCTTATCATACCCAATCTCCCTGCAGTTTTCACATATTTTCCTTCTTAGTCTCTTCAGTTACTTCAGGACATCATTTTCTTTTTGTTCTCCACTTAACACCTCATTTCTCCTTCTCAGTGCTTACATGGACTTTTCTTCCTCTGCTTCCCTATAAGTGTTGGGGAATCTCAATGTTTCAACTCAAGAATTTCAGCCATCTAATTCCATATATCTATATGATGTTATCTATTGTCATGAATATATCCATTATCTATATGGTGATAAGACCTCCAAGTATACGTGTATATATCTACTCAAGGTTTACTTCATTCATTTAATACAGAATTTTTCAGTACTTTTTTGTGCCAGGCACTATTCTAAATACTAGAGATATAATAATGAATAAAAGAAAAAAATTCATGACTTCATGGAGAGTACATTCCAGTTGAGGGACAGGGAAGTGACAATAAACAAATAAGTACAAATATATATATATTAGATGACTGTAAATTCTGTGGTAAAATAATGCAAAAGGATGAAGATGGTACTTATATGAGCATTAAAATCATGAATACAGTCCAGTGATAGAAATTCTATTTGCAACAAACTTTGGGATCTGTCATAAACAGATATTGGGCCTTATGTGGTAAGGACAATGCAATATCTCAAGCCTCAAAATTAGCCCAGAGATTACAAATTGTCTTTTATTCTAAAGTCTTCAGAGCTTCTCTAGGTGATGCATTTAAAGTATAAATTATGCCCAGTGCCAGCAAAGACTATTTACTATAAATAATGTTAATTTATTTTCTCTATAGAAAAGATCATTTGTAACAAGTACATAGTCTATCCCAGGAATGTCCTGGTGACAAAGGGCTCATATGGTATGAGATCAGAGATGACAGATAACGCCCCTAGATCAGCATTTCCTGTAATGCCTTCCACAATGCAATGACTGATAAATATTAACAGGTTCTATTGAAACAAGCGAATGATAGTTGCGACTGAGAGTCAAATACAACTGCCAAATTCTGTGTTAAATAGAATTAAAGACTGTTTTCATAAACCTTTTCAGAGTCTTTTCTATCCTAAGGTGAACTCTGAATTTCCAGCAAAGGGATAATAATCTTTCCCAATAATACCATATTTTAAGAAAAATTACCTAGGATTTAGTTTCCACGGACAATCTTTCAGAATCATTGGTTTCAACTTCTCTTTCTTATCCCGCAGCTCATAAAAGAAGCCCCCTAAACTATTTGGCTACACTTATTAACACAGGGTGACTCTGAAAAGAAGAAACCCTTAGAACTTTATGAATGTGTCACACCTTTGTGTACAACTGAATTCAGATTCTGATGATGGTGGCTGCCCAGAAAATAAGAGGGAAATGATTTACTGAAATGAGTGGAGAGAGAGCAAGGAGCTCTAAAGGAAGGAGGAAAGCAGTAGATTATTTCCCTAGAAGCAAACTTCTGCTACTCACAATTTTTCCAAGGGCCAACCTTAAATTGAATAATTCCATAGCTATAATTAAAATGGTTAAATCTTCCCTCAAGGCTTTCTCATATTTAAAAATTCAAAATCGCTTGGAGATACTTGCCAATCATGTAATAACATTAATAGTTTTCCTGTGGCTCAGTGAAAAACTGAAGTACAAGTGGGTATCTGCTATTTATAACCTATCAGATTAGCACCTTTACACCAAAAAGAAAAAGACAGTAAACTAGAATTGAATTGTCCATGGCTACAACAAATATAGAGAGAAAAACTGGAGTTGATTCTGTCAGACCTTCTAGATCTTTTTGGCATAATGACTCTTCACACATATGGAATTTATGTATATTAATTCAACCTAAGCGAACTGAGAAGCAAATGATCTCCAAATTTTTCCATTCTAATACCTGTGTATATTTACATATGCAATCCAGTTAACACAGGTTTTTCCATATAACATCTGAAAGGAACTATGAATCATATTAACATGCTTCTGTGGAAAATACATGTTAGCAAAATGGAAGGAAACAGGGATCTATACCAATCAGATTACAGTCTGTGTTTTCATTAGCTACAAAGTTGTGGAAATTTGGCAGGAGTAAGCTTCAGGGCTATTTCAACTGCAGCCAGCCACTTCTGCACCACCTCCCCTAATCTTAAGCTTTTCTAGACCCACACAATTTGTACAGACCTGTAGGAAATTATTCAAGAAAATTTGCTGATTTATAAGCTAGGTTAAAATCCCCTACCTACATCTTTCACTGAATATTTCTTTTTGTTCTGGAATAGAACTATTGGCATACTACCCACAAATAATACAATGATAATAATAATGTATTTTGTATAATTCATTTAAATGTATTTTTGAAGACTAAATGTATACCAAAAAAAAAAATCTCAAAGAAAAAACATAAGAATTTTTTCATGAGTAAATGAGTTTAAAAAATCCCTCCCAGAGTAGATTTTAAACGATCCTCACAATAATTGCTATGTGACATGATGGAGGTGTTAGCTAATGATATGGCGATAATTGTTTTGCCATAAGTAAGTTTATCAAGTCAAAACAATATCTTGTACAACTTAAATTTAAACAATGTTATACGTTAATTATATCTCACTAAAGCTGAGGGAAACCATCTCTTCCAATTGAGATTTTTCCTCTATCCTCTGAACCCTATCGAATGTTTTATTCCACATTATAATTCCTAATGAAGACTCAGCTAATTTCCACTCATGACTCCACTTTTTCTAAAACTACTCCTCCTACTACTAATAATAACAACAATAATTATAATGGCTAACATTTTATATTACACGTATAACAAACATAGCATACTTTGCCAATGAGCCCTGCCAACCATATTCTAGGGACATTAGAGGTTATTTAGCTGTGCTACAACTCAGCTCAGAAAAAAACTGTTTTCCTAAACCCTGTCATGTAGTATTCTATCTGAAAAAAATTGTAAACTTCATATTCCTTAATGAAGTGGGGATTCTGAAATACAATCACTATGAATATTTTTATTAGAATTCAGAAATTTATGCTGTTAAACACACATACAAACTATTTCACCACTTTTGGAGGGGTGTGATAAGGTTTTTATGAAGAATTTCCTTTATTTTCACATTTTGGGGATTTCTTCCTTCATGTTATCTATCGAAGTCAAATTGGAACATTTAATTGAAGACTAGTCACATTGCTGAATGGAATATTTCACATGCCTGGGGAAAGTTTCCATGCATTTCCAGTTAAAGAACCAGCATTACTGACTGCTTAATGCATAATTTAATATTTCAGGAAACGTTTATGCTTAAAATGCCAATGATGTTGCCTGGGCATCCAGATACATACACACACCCACATATAGCCACACTCTACTGAAATTATCTAGACAGGCAAGGTTTCAGAGCTGTGGCACAATTACTGCAAACAATAAAACATACATATATATATATATATATATATATATATACATACATATATATATATATATGTATGTATATATATATATATATATGTAGATTTGCAGTCTCTAACAGACATAGGACCAACACTATCAAATTGGCAAACACATGAAATACAGGGATTTTGTTGAATTTCATCAACAAGTGCAGCCTAAAATATTTAACATTATAGCTATGCTATATTTTATATTAATTTCAAATTTATTTACAAAACTTAATGATTAGAAATCTATGTTGAGTTACCTATTTTTTTTATCTCCAACATTGTTTCAGATGTTGACTATGTAAATTCTAACAGTTTCTTGTTCTGCTGCATATCCTTCCAATGTATCCTGTTTCTAATTGCATATTAAAGGACACATCCTCCCTGATCTTTCAAGTACCAATGACTGAATATATTCCTCCCAAGTGGGAGTTCAAGCTAGAAGAAATGCTAATCTTAGAAAGTCATTGAGGCAGAGCAGAAGATGGCGGAATAGAAGGACTGGAGCTCAACTTCTCTCCCAAAAAACAGCAAAAATACAACCAAATGCCGAGCAACCTTCAACCAAATGGACTGTAAACTTCCAAAAAAGATATTCTACTCCAGAAGACAAAGAGGAGACCACATCAAGAGGTAGGAGGGGCGATTATGCGATAGAAGCAACCCCATACCTCCTGGGTGGGAAGACCCACAGACTGGAAAGTAACTGCATCACAGAGACTCAGCTACAGGACTGAGAGTTCTGAGCCCCACGTCAAAACCCCACGCCTGGGGATCGGGCACAGGGAGAAAGAGCCCCAGGAGCATCTGTCATTGAAGGCCAGTGGGGCTTGTGTGCAGGAGCTCCACAGGACTGGGGGAAACAGAGACCCATCCTTGAAAGGCACACACAGACTTTCACGTGCACTGGGTCCCAGGGCAAAGCAGTCTCCACAGGAATCCGGGTGGAACCTGACTGCAATTCTTGGAGGATCTCCTGGGATAATAGGGGTGACTGTGGCTTGTTGTGGGGGAAGGACATTGGAGGTGAAGCTCTCGGGAACATTCATTAGCCTGCATTTCTCTGGAGGGGGCCATTTCTGGGAAAATCTGGTCCCTCCCATCAGCACTGAGGAGCCCCAGGCCAAACAATAATCCAGGTGGGATCACAGCCCCACCCATCAGTAAACAGGCTGCCTAAAGACCCCTCAGGCACACAGCCAGCCTCT
Source organism: Catagonus wagneri (assembly GCA_004024745.2). Taxonomy (NCBI): domain Eukaryota; kingdom Metazoa; phylum Chordata; class Mammalia; order Artiodactyla; family Tayassuidae; genus Catagonus; species Catagonus wagneri. The sequence continues at coordinate 32,834,565 of PVHT020004944.1, forward strand.
AATCTCATCTAGAGACAAAGCCCCAACCATCAGAGGGAGAGGAATCAACCCCACCTACCAGTGGGCAGGCATCAGTCCCTCCCATCAGGAAGCCTACAGCAAGCCCCGCCCATACCAGCTTTAGTCACAGGGGAGGCAATCGCCAGAACTAAGAGAGGCTACCACTCTATTGTTGGCAAAAAGGTCACCACACCAAAAACCTATAAAAATGAAAAGACAGAAAACTCTAACCCAGATAAGGGAGAAAGAGAAAAGCCCAGAAAAACAGCTCAGTGATGAGGAGATATCAGCCTCCCAGAAAGAGACTTTAGACTGTTGATGCTGAAGATGATGCAAGGCATTGGAAATAGACTGGAGGCAAAGATTGATCATTTACAGGAAACAATGAGCAGAGAAATACAAGCTGTAAAAATTAAACAAGAAGAGATGCAAAATACAATAGCTGAAATAAAAAATTCATTAGAAGCAGCCAACAGTAGAATACAGGAGGCAGAAGAACGAATCGGTGAGGTGGAGGACAGATTAGTGGAAATCACTAATGTGGGAGAGAAAAGAGATAAAAGATTGAAAGGAAATGAGCTGAGTCTCAGAGGACTCTGGGATAATGTTAAATGCACCAATATCCGCATTATAGGGGTGCCAGAGGGAGAAGAGAGAGAGAAGGGGACAGAAAAAATATTCGAGGAGATAATAGCCGAAAACTTCCCTAATATGGGAAAGGAACCACTCACTCAAATCCAGGAAGCGCAACGAGTACCATATAAAATAAACCCAAGGAGGAACACTCCAAAACACATATTAATCAAAATGACCAAAATTAAAAGACAAAGAGAAAATATTGAAAGCAGCTAGGGGAAAGAAACAAATGACATACAAGGGAACCCCAATAAGGTTATCAGCAGATTTCTCATCTGAAACTCTACAGGCCAGAAGGGAGTGGCATGATATATTTAATGTGATCAAAGGGAAAAATTTACAACCAAGATTACTTTACCCAGCAAGGCTCACATTCAGATTTGAAGGAGAGATCAAAACCTTTACAGATAAGCAAAAGCTAAGAGATTTCTGCAACACTAAACCAGCTTTACAACAAATCTTAAAGGAACTTCTCTAGGCAGAAAAGAAAAGGCCACAACCAGAAACAAAAACACCACAAATGATAAGGCTCACCAGTCAAGGCATATATACAATAAAGATACTAAATCATCCATGCACAACTATGCTACCAAAATCAGAAATCGTGAGAAGAGAGCACAAATGCAGGTCACTGGAGACGCACGTGCAATTAAGAAACCAAAAACTTCAAACAATCTCATTTGTATATAGACTCCTATATCAAAACTTCAGGGTTAAAAAAAAAGCAACAAAAACCCCAGTTAATACAATGGCAATAAGAACATATGTATCAGTAATTACCTTAAATGTTAATGGACTGAATGCCCCAACCAAAAGACATAGACTAGCCGAATGGATACAAAAACAAGAAAACAACCAGTGGATGACTGAAGAAATCAACGAGGAAATTAAAAAATACCTAGAAGCAAATGACAACAAAGACACGACACTCCAAAACCTCTGGGATTCAGCAAAAGCAGCGCTAAGAGGAAAGTATATAGCAATACAAGCCAACCTCAGGACACAAGAAAAAGCTCAAATAAACAACCTAACTTTACATCTAAAGCAGCTAGAGAGGGAAGAAGCCAGGTCATGGAAACAACCTAAATGTCCATCGACAGAGGAGTGGATAGGGAAGATATGGTACATACACATAATGGAATATTACTCAGCCATTAAAAGGAACGGAATAACATAACGTGGATGAACCTAGAAATTATCATACGAAGTGGAACCAGTGAGACAATTAGACAGCAACACCCAATGCTACCGCTTACATGTGGAAACTAAGGAGACACAATGAACTTCTTTGAAGAACAGACAATGACTCACAGATTTAGGAAAACCTTGGTTTTTCAAGTAAGACAATCTGGGGGGTGGGGGGATGCACTGTGGGTTTGGGACACAAAATCTATCGTATTGACTTATGATCTTTGTACACCTGTAACTGAAATAAAATTCATTGTTAATATAAAAAAAAAAAAGAAAGTCATTACTCTCCCCTATGATATATTAGGAACAATTTTGATGGTACGTCTACAAATAAGCCTGGCTTAGTTTCAACAATATCACTTCTCCTTATTTACTCTAATTCTATAGTTTATAGCTAGTCTTGGTACGCTATCAATAATTCAGTGAAAGTTATTTTCCTCTTTATCTTATCATATGCAAATAAATATGTATTACTCATTGTAAGTTTTCATGCTAGTTTTATTCCTACCTTCATTCTTTCATTTTCCTGTATGTTTTATACAGACTGGCTTGTGATCCATATTAAATATCAGAAATACATGACTTGGGGAGTTTCCTTGTGGTGTAGTGAGTTAAGGATCTGGCATTGTCACTGCAACAGCCCAGGCTGCTGCTGTGGCATAGGTTTGATTCCTAGCTTAGGAAATTTCACATGCCACAGGTGTGACCAAAAAAAGAGAGAGAGAGAGAAATATCTGATTTTTTATTATCTCTTCCTGTGTAGTTATGCCCAAGCATCTTCAACTGAAATATACATTATTTTATTATAAATTAGTTTCCTTCTATTTCTCTTTAAAGTTAGATCCAGAGAATTCTATTCACAATTTTAAAATTGTGTGTGGGGGCAGGTTACATTCCTATGAATTTCATTTCAGTATGATAAAAGAAAAATTATAAGTAACATTTTATAACTAGAGGGTATAGATTAATGTATAGCAACTGTTTTATAGGGCAAGAACTTCCAAACAAAAGAGCTAAAATATTCCTTTTCATATCAAGATTTATCCATCAAATGCCATTAGAAAGGAGATCAGGTAAACAAGATTATTCTAGAAAGAAATACATGAGGATTAACACTGTGACAAATTCCTATTATGTTCATAAAAAGTATATGAAGAAACTAAACTACATACCATATGAATCCAACTATATGACATTCTGGGTAAAGCAAAACTATGGAGACTAAAAAAAAGATCACTGGTTGCCATGGAGAGGAGGAAGGGAGGGGACGAATTAGAGGAGCACAGAGGATTTTTAGGGCCATTAAACCCCTCTATATGACACCATAATAATGATTATATATTATACATTTGTCCAAATCTATAGAATCCATAGTACAACACCAAGAGTGAACCCTAAGGTAAACTATGGACTTCAGGTGATTTTTAACGTGCTAATTGTTAGGATGTGGGTTTATCAGTTATAACAATAGTACCGATCTACTGGGGATGCTGATAATGGGGGATGTTCTACCTATATGAGAGCAGGAGCTATCTGGGAAGTTTTTACCTTCCTCTTAATTCTGCTGTGAACTCAAAACCGTTCAAAAAAATAAATCTTAGAAAATAATAATTCTCATGTGACGGTTAAGTGCTAAAAAGAAAAATAAAGTCTAGTAAGGATTCAGAGAGTGCCCTTTATATATATCATCAGGAAAAAAAAAGAGATAAATTGATAACAGAAATGCAATAAGCAACATATTACTACATTAGTTTTACATTTACAGAATTTAAATACCAAATTTTATGGGAGTTAAACTATACTTATTTTAATTAGAGAAATTAATTTCAACTATTTTTGTCACAAAATAAAATATTTTATGCAAAGTCCTTGCCTTCAAGTCCAAAGAAAGCAATGAGGACCATATTTATATATACCCTTCAGGTCTTTTTTTTTTCTTTTTTTTTATATTTTTTAGGAGCGCACCCATGGTATATGGAGGTTCCCAGGCTAGGGATTGAATCAGAGCTGCAGCTGCTGGTCTATACCACTGCCCCACCAATGCAAAATCTGAGCTGCATGTGCAACTTACACCATAGCTCATGGCAATGCCAGATTCTTAACCCACTAAGCAAGGCCAGGGATCGAAACTACATCCCCATCCACCAAGCCACGATGAGAACTCCAGGTCTCTTTTTTAACATACAAATGTGTTAATTTAAAACATCATAAAATTTTATAACTTACATTCTTCTTTGTTATCACCTTTCTGCTATTATTCCATAATATTGATGATCATTAGTTTTGTCATTATATATTAATAAGGAGATAATTATAATTCACTTAAACATTGCTCTACTATTAAACCTTTTTTACTGCTTCTAGTATTTCAGTTTTAAGCTACAGTGACATAAATACATTTGGTCATTTCCATTTTCTCCATATCAGATGACTTATTATGCTACCATACAAAAAGTGAGATTGTGGGGTAGTTAAGATTTAAAGAAAGCCTCTACATCTCTTGGTAAATATTGTCCAAATAGGTTGTACCAATATAAAGGCATAATCAATATCAATGCTGTCTCAACACTATTTTCTAACATTGGAAACTCCTATTTTAGTTGAATGATCCCATAAAAATTAATAGGATACAGCATTTTCTCTTAGGAATTCATTGCACAACAGATGCACAAATAATCATAATACATTGAAATACATGTTCTAATGGAAGTTACTGATTTACAATAAGATTAATGCATATATATGCATTGGTATGCATTTCCCACTTTAGTCCCAGTTGTCTATTTAAGTTTACGGGCTTTCTAGAAATTTTTAAGTATTAGAAACAATATTTGTCTTCCAAATAGTGGGATTTCAAGCTAAGGTATATGTCATGCAAGAAAATGTCTACCAATGACAATCATTTTCCAGTTTTATTCTGAAATTCCCATATAATATAGGCAATAGTGAAACATATTTTATTAAAGTTTCCAAAAGTGGATTCATTTCTTCATGTATTCATGAAGCAATGGCATTTATCTTCCAAAAGCAGCATAGCCAAAGGGTAAAGAACCATATAAAATCGCCAATATTTCATTTTATAAAGATGTGCAAAAATATAATTTCATTAGTTCAACATAATACATGTATTATGCTATAACATGTGTTCTTTTACTTAGGTTACTTACACATTACTATAGGTGAAAAACAAGAACAACAGTTTTGGTTTAAAAAAGTTAATTTTTTGGTTGATTTAAAAAATTTTTATATCAAAGTACATATTTGGTAAAAAAAATCAAATACTACTATAATATAACAAAAATCAACAAAAATAAGAATCCTTCTTCTGTACAGCTTTCATCACTTCCTTATTCTTGTCTGGCTTTATGCTATATCACATTATTTCTATGTGACATTATATTTTTACTTCTTTTTTAAAATGTTATGTGTTTTCACAGTGGAATGCATGTTGTATGGAGACAAGGAGTTTGTCTATTTTATTTACTACTATATCTCAGCATTTAGAATGATGCAATACCAAAAGCAGGAACTCAGTAAATATCTGAAAAATGAATGAATAAGGACTTTCATCAAAATGTTTCTGTGAGTTAAAATACAAGGTACCAGAATTCTTCAGTACCCACATTATAACAGGCATTTTATTGATAATAATGGTGCACATTTATTGTATGTTTATAACACATTAGTTACTGTTTTAAGTGCTCTATTTTCATTTGCCCAGTAAATCTCACAATAACTCCTAGAGGCAGCAGTTTTAGACATGATGAAATAGGCTCTAAAAAGTAAGTGCCAGAGCAAACTACAAAGCAAAGTAAGTCACTAGGGACAAAAAAAAAAAAAAAAGGACATCATGTAATAATAAAATGGTTAATCCTCCAAGAATACTTCAACAATCTTTAACATGGATGAGACTAACAATAGAGCAGGAAACTAAATGAGGTTAAAAATTGACAGAACTGCGAGGAGAAATAGATGAATCTACAATGATTAATGAAGATTTCAACACCACTCTATCAGAAATGGACAGATTCAGTAGACAGAAAATGAGTAAGAATGTACTTCGACGCAACATACCATGAATCAAATATATATAATTGACATCTATAGGTTACTTCATTGTACAACTGTAGAAAACACATTCTTCTCAGGTTCACATGGAACATTCGCCAAGAAAGCCTACATCTGTGGGCTATGAGCACACCTTAACAAATTTAAAAGAACAGAAATCAGTCACTATGTACTCACAGACCTCAATGGTGCTAAATTAGAAGTCAACAACAGAAAGATGAGAGAAAAAGCCCAAAATATATACAAATTGAACAATGCACTTCTAAATAATACATGGATCAAGGAAGAAATCATGAGAGAAATTTAAAATATTTTAACTAAATGAAAATGAGAGTACAACTTATCAAAATTTGTGCTTGAAGAAAAGCGGTATTCTGTGCAAAATTATAGCACTGAATTCCTATATCAGAAAAGAAGATATGAAGTCAATATTCTAAGTTTTTACTTAAGGAAACTGAAAAAAGAAGGCAAATTTATTTCAAATAAGCAAAAGAAAGGAAATGAAAAAAATTAGATCATAATCAGTAAACTGAAAAAAGGAAATCCACAGAGAAAATCTACAGAACCAAATGTTTTTTTTTAAATCAAAAAAATTGGTAAGTCACTAGCCAAGTTAACTGCAAAAAAAAAAAAAAAAAAAAGAGAGAGAAAGAAAGAAGAGGAAACTTGCTAATATCAGAAGTTAAAGAGAGGGAGCTCCCATTGTGGCCCAGCAGAAACTAACCCAACTAGCATCCAAGAGGCTGTGGGTTCGATCTCTGGTCCCGTTCAGTGGGTTAAGGATTGGCACGCCTGAACGGCAGTGGAGATCGCAGATGCGGCTCGGATCTGGCATTGCTGTAGCTGTGATATAGCCCAGCAGCTGCAGCTCCATTTGACCCCTACCCTGGGAACTTCCATATACTGCACCTGCAGCCCTAAAAAAAGAAAAAAAAAAAGAAATGAAAGAAAGGACATTACTACAGATCCCATGCACATTAAAAGGACAATAAAGGAGTACAGTGAAGAACACTATGCCCACAATTTTGATAGCCTACATGAAAAGGAAAAATTTCTTGAAAGACACAAGCTGCCCAAACTCACACAAAAATAACAGCACAATATTTGCAGCAACATGGATGGAAATAGAGACTCTCATACTAAGTGAAACAAGTCAGAAAAAGAATGACAAATACTATATGATCACTTATATCTGGAATATAATATATGGCATAAATGAACCTTTCCATGGAAAAGAAACTCATGGACTTGGAGAACAGACTTGTGATTGCCAAGGGGGACGTGAAGGGAGTGGGATGGATTGGTAACTTGGGGTTAATAGATGGGCAGACTATTGCCTTTGGAATGGATAACCAATGAGATCCTTCTGTGTAGCACTGGGAACCATATCTACTAACTTACGAAAAAAGAATGTATACATGTATGTATAAATGGATCTCCTTGCTATATAGTAGAAAACTGACAGAACACTGTAAACCAGCTATAATGGGAAAAATACAAATCAGTATAAAAAAAGGTAAATATCTGTGAAATAAATTGAATCAATAATTAATAACATTCCAAAACAGAAAGCACCAAAATGAGATGGGTTCACTGGTGAATTCTACCAAATATTTAAAAGAGAAATTATGTCAAATATTTACAGTCTCTTTCAGAGAACAGAAGCAGAAAAATGTTTTCTAATTCATTCTATGAGTCCAGTGTTACACTAAAACAAAAACCAGACAAAGACACTATAAGAAAGGAAAACTATGGATAATACCTCTCATGAATGTAGCTGAGAAAAATCTCAACAAAATACCAGCAAATAGAATCTAACAGTGTATAAAAAACTGTATACCACATTAACTGGGAATTACTTCAAGTATGCAAAGTTGGTTCAACATTTGAAGATCAATTAATTTAATTAATCACATCAATAGGCAAACAAAGAAAAATCACATGGACATATAATTAGATGCCAAAAAAAGCATTTTACAAAATCGAACACTCATTCATGATTTAAAAGAAAAATCTCAGTAAACTAGGAATAAAGGGAAACTTTCTCAACTTGATAACCTCCTCCTCAAGTTTTACGTCCCCTATTTAACACTGTACTGAAAGTTATAACTAATGCAATAAGATGAGAAAAATAAGATGCAATACATCTTGGGAAGGAAGAAATAAAACTACCTTTGTTAGCAAGTCAAATGATCACTTATCCAGAAAATCCAAAAGAATCAACTAAAAAAACTCCTGTAACTAGTAAATGATTTATAGCAAGACTGTAGGATACAAGGTTAGTATACCAGGGAGTTCCCGCTGAGGCTCAGCAGAAATGAATCTGACTAGTATTCATGAGGTTCGATGCCTGGCTTTGCTCAGTGGATTTAGGATCAGGCATTACCATAAGCTGTGGTGTAGGTCGCAGACACGTCTCGAATCCTGCATTGCTGTGGCTGTAGTGTAGGCTGGCAGCCACAGGTCTGATTCGACCCCTAGCCTGGGAACTTCCACATGCCATGGCTGTGGCCCTATAAGGCAAAAAAAAAAAAAAAAAAAAAAAAAACACCCCAAAATGTTAATATACTAAAGTCTATCATTTTCCTATATAACAGTAATAAACAAGTGAATTTTGAAATAAAAACATAATACCATTTACATTAGCACCCCCCAAAATGAAATACTGGGATGTGTGTGTGTATATATATACATATTTTTTTTTTGGTCTTTTTAGGGCCACACCTGCGACATATGGAGGTTCCCAGGCTAGGGGTCTAATCGGAGCTGTTGCTGCTGGCCTACACCTGAGCCATAGCAACGCCAGATCCGAGCCACGTCTGCAACCTACACCATTGCTCAAGGCAATGCTGGATCACTAACCCACTAAGCGATGCCAGGGATTGAACCCACAACCTCATGGTTCCTACTCGGATTCGTTTCTGCTGTGCCATGATAGGAACTCCCAATACTGGAGTATAAATCTAACAGAACACATACATGATATACACATAGAAAACTACAAAATTCTGATTTTGAAATCAGAATTCAAAGAACTAAATTAATGGAGAAACATTCTGCATTCATGGATAGGAAGACTCAATATTTTAAGATTTCAATTCTTCCCAACTTGATCTATCAATTCAATGCAATCCCAGCCAAATTCCCAGCAAGTTGTTTTAGGGATATCAACAAAGTGATCTAACATTTATATGGGGAGGCTAAAGACCCAAAATATCCAATACAATATTGAAGGAGGAAAATAATTGAGTAGTAACACTATCTAACTTTAAGAATTACTATAAAGCTGCAGTAATCAAGACAGTGTGGCATTGTTGAAACAGCAGAGAAACTGATCAAATCAACAGAATGGGGAGCCCAGAAATAGACCCACATTAATACAGTCAACTGATCTTCGACAAAGGAGCAAAGGCATTACAATGAAGCAATGATAGTTTCTTCACCGAATAGTGCTGGAACAACTGGATGTTCACATACCAAAAGTTGAATCTAGACACAAGTCTTAGACATGTCACAAAAATCAGCTCATATTAGATCACAGACTTAAATGTAAAAGGCAAAACTATGAAACTCTTAGAAGATAACATGGGGGAAACCTAGATGACCCTGGCTTTGGTGACGCCTTTTTACATACAACACAAAAGACATGATTCATAAAATAACTAATAAGTTGGATTTCATTAAAATTAAAAAATTCTACTCTGTGAAAGACAGTGTCATGATATGAAAAGACAAGCCACAGAGTGGAAGAAAATGTTTGCAAAAAATAATCTGATAAAGAATTATTATCCAAAATATAAAGAGAATTCTTAAAATTCAGCAAAAAACTTGTTTAAAAAAGGAGCTAAAGACCTTCATAAAAGAACATACGCAAATGGCAAATAGGCATATGAAAAGATGCTCCACATTACATGTCATCATGGAAATGCAAATTTAAAATGAGGAATGCAACTACCTGCCTATTATAATGGCCAAAATCCAGAACACTGGCAACACCAAATGTTGGGAAGGATGTAGAGTAAGAGGAACTCTCATTCACTGTTGGTATACATGCAAAATGGTACAGCCACCTTGAAAGACAATCTGGCTGTTTCTTTCAAAACTGAACAAACTAAACTCTAAACATTTACACAAACTAAACTAACCATACAATCCAGCAATTAGAGTCCTTGCTGTTTATGCAAAGGAGCTGAAAATTTACGCTCACACAAAAACTTGCACAAGGATGTTTATAGCAATTTGTTTTATCATTATTGCCAAAACTTGACAACCTAAATGTCCACCAACAGATGAATGAAGAAGATATGATATCATGTTTTATCTATACATAATACATCATATCCTATATTATATATCCTATTATATATATATGATATCTATCATATATGTATAATAGAATACCATTCAACCATAGAAAAGAATAAAAATTTTGCCATTTACAATGACGTGGATGGGCATGGAGGGTATTATGCTTAGTGAAACAAGTCAGACAGTGAAAGACAAATACTTTGTTATCACTTACATGTGGTATCTAAAAAATA
>PVHT020004944.1:32845100-32899335 GCA_004024745.2 Catagonus wagneri
GAACCATGAGGTTGCGGGTTCGATCCCTGCCCTTGCTCAGTGGGTTAACGATCCGGCGTTGCCGTGAGCTGTGGTGTAGGTTGCAGACGCGGCTCGGATCCTGCGTTGCTGTGGCTGCGGTGCAGGCCAGTGGCCACAGCTCCGATTAGACCCCTAGCCTGGGAACCTCCACATGCCGCGGGTGCGGCCATAAAAAAAAACCCGCGGCCATAAAATGACAAAAAGGCAAAAAAAAAAAAATAAAAAATAAAAAATAAAACAAATAAATGAATATAACACACTCATAGACACAGAGGATAAATTAGTGGCTATCAGTGAACAAGGGTAAGAGTCAAGATAAGGGTAGGGAATTAAGAGGTCAAACTACTATGTATAAAATAAATAAACTACAAGGACATGCTGCACAGCACAGGGAATACAGTCAATATTTTACAAATAACTTTATATATTCGTCTTTTTAGGGCTGCACCTGCGGCACATGGAGGTTCCCAGGCTAGGGGTTGAATTGGAGCTATAGCTGCTGGCCTACACCACAGCCACAGCAATGTGGGATCCGAGCCACATCTGCAACTTACATCACAGCTCACAGCAATGCCAGATCCTTAACCCACTGAGTAAGGCCAGGGATCAAACCTGCGTGCTCATGGATACTAGTCAGATTTGTTTCCACTGAGCCATGACGGGAACTCCTACGATAACTTTAAATGTAGCATAATCTTTAAAATTTTTGAGTCACCATGTTGTATGTCTTTAACATAATACTGTAAATCCACTATATCTTAATAAATAAATAAATAATCCTTATCGTTGGGGAAAAAAGACACATACACACAATGGGATACTTTAGCCATAAAGAAGAAAGAAATCTTGCCATTTTTGACAACATGGGTAGACCTCAAGGATATTATGCTAAGTGAAATCAGTCAAACAAAAATGACAAATACTGTATAGTTACACTTCTATGTGGAATCTAAGAAACAAAACAAATGAAACAAAGTAAAACTCAGACTCACAAACAGAAAACGGATTGCCAGAGAAGAGGGATGTTTTGGGGGACGCAAAATAGGCGAAGGGGATATAGTGATTCAAACTTCCCAGTTATAAAATAAATATGCCTGGATATAATGTACAGCATGTGGAATACAGTTAATAATATTGTATTAATTTTGTATAGTAACAGATGGTAACTAAACTTGTGCTGATCATTTCACAGTATACATAAATGTCAAATCACTATGTTGCACACTTGAAACATATAATATTTATGTCAAATACACTTTATTAACAAAAGAAGTATAATAGGAGTTCCTGTGGTGGCTCAGTGGTTAACGAATCCGACTAGGAACCATGAGGTTGCGGGTTTGATCCCTGGCCTCGCTCAGTGGGTTAAGGATTCGGCTTTGCTGTGAGCTGTGGTGTAGGTTGCAGACGCAGCTCAGATCCTGTGTTGCTGTGACTGTGGTGTAGACCAGCAGCTGTAGCTCTGATTAGAACCCTAGCCTGGGAACCTCCACATGCTGTGAGTGTGGCACCTAAAAAGACAAAAAAAAAAAAAAAAAGAAGTATAATAAATTGTATACGTACATTCAAAAATGTTTACTGAATGCCCACTCTGTGCTTAAATTATGGGAGGCACTAGCAACATAACAGTTTACAAGAGAGACATGGCCCTGCCCTCATGGAGGTTACAGTCTAGCACAGAAGTCAGATCTTATATAAGCGATAATAATGAAGTGTGATGAGCATCGTTAGATGATAAATCAGTTAGGGCTCTTTCAGCCACCAGTGAAGAAAATGTATACACACAAAAACAACCTGGCTTGAACAATAAAAGGGAATGTATCGGCTCGTACAACTGGAAACGTCAGGCATACACTTACCTTCGAGTGATTTTTGATACAGGAGTTTATATAATGTTACCCCAAACTGGTTTTTCTTTCCCCATCTTTTGGATTATCTCCTCTGGATGTCTGCATTATCCAGCTCATCTGATGGAGACAAGATAGCTACAGCAACCTCACCTCACATCTTCACATGAACAGCAGAAAAAGGAGCCACTTTTCCAGTAGGTCCCATAAAGCTCTGAGATTCACTCTGATTGTACCAGCTTTGATCATATACTCACTCAGAGCCAAGGATTCCAGCCTGGGAAATGTGATACGCTGATTGTGAAGGCCAATATTCACAGCAATTATCTCATGGAAACAACTACGGTATTATGTCAGATTCAACCAACACACCACAATTGCTTTTGCTAGACCTAGGCATAGAAATCAATGTGCCCATGCTGTTATTGAGAGCTGTGAAAAAGTATGAATACTTTCCTGTACCTTTCTTCTTTTCTAGGTAACACTAAATGTATCATAACAGAAACTTACTGACAACTACTGCATTTCCCCCTTTCTCACCTTTGAATCTCAAAGCCAAGAATCTAAATAAAGCATTCTACCACCAAAATGCTATAATTCAAGAGTTGGTTTCTTTACCAAAGCAGAGAGCATTTAATATAAAGTATTGTGTATTTACTTAAAGTTTTTTATATTTTGTGGCATTAAATATTTTTAAAACCTTATGTCAGCCATGTACCCTGTAACTGGACAAATGTTAAAGCCACCATGTAACCCAAAGACATGACATTTATTTTTTTAATATCTAAGAGGAATGAAATGGTGAAGCCAAGCAATTCCAAAAGGGAATATCCTTTGACCAGGAGAAACCGGGCAGTGCCCTGAGTTTCAAATCATTTAAGAATCTCCAATATAGGAGTTCCCGTCGTGGTGCAGCAGAAACAAGTCCAACTAGGAACCATGAGGTTCCGGGTTCAATCCCTGGCCTCACTCAGTGCATTAAGGATCTGGTGTTGCCGTGAGTTACGGTGTAGGCTGCAGATGAAGCTCAGATCCTGCATTGCTGTGGTGTAGGCCAGCAGCTGTAGCTCCAGTTGGACCCCCGCATATGCCGTAGGTGCAGCCCTAAAAAGCAAAAAAAAAAAAAAAAATCCCCAATATATATACGATAGACTCCAGATCCAAAAAGCTAATGAATAGCAATAGATAATTGTGGAATAGAACCTGAAATTCCCAATGAGTCACAGATTTTTCCAAAAGCTTCTGTTACACTTGGAAATAGAAAAGATAGCAATAAGGAGAAACGGGTAAAAATCATAAAAAATAAAAAGGAAGAAAGTCAGTTCTAAGCATCTCATGTAAAACACTACGTCGCAAAACTTTAGTGAACATCCAGTTATCTGGGAAACATTTAAAATACAAATTCTTGAGCCTTACCCCTAGACATTCTGATTCATAAGTTTTGAGTGGGTTCTAACATCCTACTTTTTCAATCAGCACCCTGGGTGATTCTGATGTTAGTGGTCCAAAAAACACAGTAAGAGAAATTTACTTTATGGCTAAATCAAAAACTGCTATATCTAATAAAGCCAGACATTTTTAAACTACCATGCATTGTAAGAGTAGGGCGAGTGCACATATCAGTGAGTAAATCCCATCAACTACATTGGTTCTGTTTCATAAATGCAGGCCTAAATAAAATAGACAGCATGGATACAGACCAGTTCTTGGAAGCTTACAGAGAGTAGATTCTAAGATAGTGATGCCCCTGAGGAAAAAAAAAAAAAAAAAAACTAACATCTTGGAGATAACGCTACACTTTTCAAGTGAGGACAGTAAGCAGAACTGTAAAACCAAGGGTTCAATCCACAAGTACTTGGAGGTCGGGAGTAGAAGTCTCTGGGATAGGCCTAAGGTCAGCACTATTTATGCTATCTGAAAGCATCTTAGCAAACTTCCCTAACAAAGCTTAAGTTCTGGTTGATTTCCAGAATGATTCCAGGGAATACTGGAATATCTCATTTGTAAAAGTAGTGACTAGGAGGGAATTGTGGTCATCCACAGCTCCCCATACAGATCCAATTTCTGATTCATCGGGTTATGTCATGTAATGTGACCAGAGAAGAGAACAAAGTATAATAAGCAGTCAAACTACTGTTCATGCAAATACCTGTTCATTTGCAAATCCACTAGTAATCCAAGGAGTCTGCAGTGGCTTTATACTCTCCATTAATTTTTCTACCAAGTCTATCCCCATAAAGCTGATTTCTGCTGGACTTGCAGAAATTTTCTCAACTGTATATTTTCACAAAGCCCCAAAATCCATGGGTAATAACTGAAGATCTACAAGTTTTCATCTCTAAAACTTATAAATCTTGCCTTATAAATATATCCAAAAGACAATTTTGAAAATAATTCAGATGCCCAGAAAAAAATAGTATCTTATACTGCCATGACACATAATGTGTTTGTACATGTGTATGTGTGGTGTGTGTATCTGTAGGCAGTAGTGTAATATTTCAAGTAAAAATATATATTTGTCTCTAATGGAAAACTCTATTTCTCTTTTTTAACCAAAGTTTAAGAGAACAGGTCAGAAGGCTAAACACAGCATAGTAATTAAAAACACCGATTCTGAGTTGAATTTGGATGCCAACTCTGCTACCACTTTTGAGATTTGGGGTAAATTTTTTAAATCTCTATACATAAGTATGCACAACTCTAACAAGGACACAAATACCTACCTTACAGGACTGTTGAAAGTACTAAAAGACGGAATCTGTATAAAGTGCTTAACATAGCAAGTAATTACAGTTATGATGGTAGTCAAATATCCACCTTAAAGAAACCAATTAGGAAGAAAATAAAAAGCATAGTCCCTCATTAGTTTCTCAGGGAATCTTAAGAAAATCAGTTCCAATGGCTTCAGAGAACTGTTGAAAAGTTGTTAAGTGACAAAAGCAACCCAGACTTTCTGGACTTCACAAAATTAGGAGGTCAGAGTGACAGAGAACAACTTTTTACTTACCCTTAACTGTAACTCATGGTGAAAGTATTGATTCTAAAACAGCTATTATCTTAGGCTATGTTAAATATCAAGGCATGTATATTCCCTCTGTATTCAGCCCAGATTACTACGTTCAGTAGTTGGACAAATAGGCAATTAGTTGGACAAATAGGTAATTAAAATATAAATTCACCTATAAAAGAACAACCAGAATGTTAATGAGTCTATAAACTCTCCATGCCTAAGAATGCTAACTGTTCTCCAAAAATTCTTCTGTTCTTCTCTTAGAATAAAAGAAAACCTTTTGTAAAGGGAATTTGACCACCTGAAATAAAGATTCCTTTACAAATA
Source organism: Catagonus wagneri (assembly GCA_004024745.2). NCBI lineage: Eukaryota > Metazoa > Chordata > Mammalia > Artiodactyla > Tayassuidae > Catagonus > Catagonus wagneri. The sequence continues at coordinate 32,850,306 of PVHT020004944.1, forward strand.
GATTTAGCCAAGTGACCTGGTCAACAATACATAAAGCAATAGTTTCTTAAAGCACTTTCCAAAAATCTTCCTTAAAAGGCTGCTGGTACATGGTCTTCTCTCATTTCTTCTCTGTCCTCTCTTACTTGCTAGATAGAACGTGAACATGATTGCTAAAGGAGAAGAAGCTGTTTTGGACCATGAGGTGACCCTGGGAAGAGACAGTATTATAGATAAACAATAAGCTAGAAGAAGCTTTGAGTTAATCTTTGTGAAGCAAAGCAAGCGTAACATGACTTAACTATTTACCTGCAAATTTTTACCTTGGGAAGGAAATTACTTCCGAACTTTTTAAGTTACTTTTATTTTGATAATCACTGCTAAACTTTACCGTAATTGTGTCAAATGAAAAAAAAATAGGAGAATAAGATTAACCTAGATTCATGTGAGCCAAATTCAAAACTTACAATGATTCCCTATGACAGAGTTAAAAACTATTCTGGAGAGTGTCATAACAGAACTTGTCTAATGGAGAGCAGTAATATGCAGACATAGCTTTCACGGATTTTTTTTTTTTCTCTTCCTACTGGCAGACATTCCAAGAGTTAATGTTGAATACAAATGTGTGTCTGTCAGTAAATTTCATTAAAGTGAAACTCCAAAACTTCTTTTTGACATATAATCATTTGCAAAATTTGCGCTCATGTTCAGATACAGAATAAAAGAAAGTTAAAAGACTTAATAACTCCCTAGTATGGTTTTCTACTCCTCTTCACCATCCTAATCTTCTATGGACTATCACTCGATTTAATTAAGTGCCAGTGTTATCCCAGCTTAAGCAGACCAACACTTAATCTTCTCTTACAGCCTACCCTCCTGAAATGCCTGCACTTTATTGCCAGCAATAGCATGAGGATATGCATTGCCCTGTTTGGAGTGCATGCACGCATGCACACACACTCTTTGTAGTTACAACACCCAAATTAAGTGCCCAAACTTTATCTGTTATTAAGTTCCCATTATCCTCAAGACATTACTAACCTCCATAATTCCAAAACAGAGATGTCCCTCACTCTCTCTCTCCTCTCTTCTCATAATCAATCCAATAAAAACAGAACCCATCAAAATCTTCATTTTTCCAATTTTGAATTTCTGTGAAAATGAATTTCTCTGTCACCTCCATTTGGCTAAATGTTTCTCAATTCCTCCTAATGAAATCCATGATTTCCCCCTGCCTCTAAAAAGTTCAGATATTACAAGCATTATTCTTTCATATATTCTGTTGTTTATCATCCAAAAAATAACCTCCACAATTTTCTACATGTTGAGGACATCCACTTACCATTTATTCTTCCCAACTAAAGAATCCTAATGTTTCAGTCTGTCCTCACAGAACAACATTTTTATCCCACGTAATACTTTTAACATTGTGTTTATATTTTTTGCGTACAGGAAAATTTTCCAGTGAAAGACTTAAAAACAAGAGAACCCAGAATATGAAAGAAACTTTTAATCTAAATCTCATGCATACTGCAAAACATCTTTCCTGCAGATAATTAAGATGAAATAAAGTTTTTCAAATAAAAATTCCTTCCCTTCCTCTGTGTGTTTTTGTACTGAGGGCAATGAGACAATAAACTGAATTATCCATCTCTCTCAATGATTATACTTCTTCTTCATTACCAGTATTATGGACTGAAGAATCTGAAATGGAGAGTAGAACAGTGTGATATATTTTAGGGCCACCTGCTACCACAATCATTATCCTAATTCCTCTAATTGCTAGTCTATAACCTTGGGAAAGTGACTTAACCTGTCTTTGCCTCAGTTTCCTCTAAAAATTGGGATAACAATAGTATATTTCATTTGGGTTATTATGAATAGTAAGTGAGACAATCTATTAATAACTATGGTACCTGCCATATGTTAAGCATTAAATAAACAGATCTTCTAACTTTTTTTGGGGGGAAGGCTTTCTAGAGCCACATCCATGGCATATAGAGGTTCCCAGGCTAGGAGTCGAATTGTAGCTACAGCTTCTGGCCTACACCACAGCCATAGCAATGCAGGACCCTAGGCACATCTGTGACCTACACTACAGCTCACTGCAATGCCAGATCCTTAACCCACTGAGCAAGCCTGGGATTGAATGTGCAACCTCATGGTTCCTAGTCAGAATAATTTCCACTGCGCCACGACAGGAACACTCAACAGATCTCCTTACTTTTTAATCACAATGATTCTGCGCTCTTCTCATTAGGCCATGGTGGCAAGTGTGAATGACACAGATTGAGTACTGGCACACTTAACTCAAAACATAGTGCTTTGAACCTACCGAAAGCCACCACACATCAAAATCTACTGAACATCAAAAGTGAGGACATCCATAATTTTTTAATTTAAAAAATATGCACTGCGATACACGTTATTTGAATCCCTCAAGCTTAGAATATAGCACTTTAGTTTTGATGACCTTACATTTTAAAGAAGGAATTATCACATGCCATCAATGTATTTAGCATCACTTGGGATATTTTGAAGAATGCAGCAGAAATATAATAGAGCCTATCTTCTAGAGCTTACCTTATGCTAAGATGACAAATACATTTCCAAGCTTACAACCTCAAACATACTATTAAGACAATATAATACAGAGGATAAATTGTAGAATGAGTTCCAAATGTTTTACAGAGGGGGGGAAGATAAAAGATAATTCAAGATGTAAAGAAAGATTCTATTAAATACGTTGGAATTTAAGCATTTAAGAAATTTTTGTTGCTGTGGCTGTGGCGTAGGTCGGCAGCTACAGCTCCTGTTAGACCCCTAGCCTGGGACCTCCATATGCCGCGGGTGCGGTTCTAGATAAGGCAAAAAGACAAAAAAAAAAAGAAAAAAGGAAAAAAAGAAATTTTTACTGTCTTAGCTATTTTATGAGATGAAAAATATCCCCTGAATATGGGATTGTTTTACACTTCTCTTACACATTTTCATTCACTGAAAAAATTTCTGGGAGTTCCCTTCGTGGCTCAGTGGTTAACGAATCCCACTAAGAACCATGAGGTTGCGGGTTCGATCCCTGGCCTTGCTCAGTGGGTTAAGGATCTGGCGTTGCCATGAGCTGTGGTGAAGGTTGCAGACGCGGCTCAGATCCCGCGTTGCTGTGGTGTGGTGAAGGCTGGCAGTTACAACTACTGTTAGACCCCTAGCCTGGGAACCTCCATATGCCGCGGGTGCGGCTCTACGTAAAAGGCAAAAAGACAAAAAAAAAAAAAAAAATAGAAAAAATTTCTGAGCACCTTTATGTATAGAGGATTGCGGATGGCTTTGGGAACACAACAATAAAAACAATACATTACTCTCATTGAAAAAGCCTCTAGGATTTCCTGCTCCTGGCATAGGTGGAATGGCTTACAGCAGAGCACTGTTTTCACAGGCTTAGTCTGAAACAATTTAAAAAGTTGGAGAAAATTTTTAAAAACGTATGTGTTTAAAGATAAAAATATGAATAATCAAAATATTGGAGAAAAGTGGAAGTACACTGTGGTACTTTTCCCTTCCAGAAAATTGTTAGGCTATAAGAAGGGCTGGATTAAGAGGCACCATAGTCACCATTTACTGTTTGCAGACTTTTTGATGAGGGCCATTCTGGTTGCTTTAAGGTGATGCCTCAAAGCAGATTTGATTTGCATTTTTCTAATAATTAGTGATGCTGAGTATATTTTCATGTATTTTTTGGCCATCTGTATGTCTTCTTTGGAGAAATAGCTATTTAGATCTTCTGCTCATTTTTTGATGGGGTTGTTTTTCTTTTTGATATTGAGCTGCAGGAAGGGTTTGTATATTTCGGAGATTAATTCCTTGTCAGTCGCTTCATTTCCAAATATTTTCTCCTATTCTTTGGGTTGTCTTTTCTTTTTATTTATAGTTCCTTTGCTGTATAAAAACTTTTAAGTTTAGTTAGGTCCTATTTTTTTTTTAATTTTTGTTTTTATTTTCTTTACTCTAGGAGGCAGATCTGAGAAGATACTGCTGTGGTTTACATCAGAGAGTGTTTGGCCTAGGTTTTCCTCTAAGAGTTTTACAGTATCCAGTTTTATATTTAGGTCTTTAATCCATTTTGAGTTTATTTTTGTGTATGGTGTTAGAGGGTGTTCTAATTTCATTCTTTTACATGCAGCTGTCCAGTTTTCCCAATAAGACTTATTGAAGAGATTGTCTTTTCCCCATTGTATAGTCTTACCTCCTTTGTTGTAGATTAGTTGACCACAGGCACATGGGTTTACTTCCAGGCTTTCTATCCTATTTATCATTTGTTGAGATGGAAACAAAAATCATCAATTTTGGCCTCTGTAGTGTAAGCCTTGATAATTGTTCTTGCTTGGTTGGTTGGTTTTTTTCAACTACAAGTGCCTGACTTAAGCTTTGACTGCAGAGGCATTCATTTCAAAGAGGCATTCACTTCAAAAAGACCACTATCTCAAAAAACACATTGCCATGCATACTCTAGATAGAGCCAGGCTGTCTCCCCACACTGAAGTGCCTCTGTTTTAGAGATCTTGGTTGATTACAATAACCGATCATCTGGGCTACTTGGTTTTTTTCATTTCCAGCTCTCAAACTTTTAGATCTTATGTTTTAAATTCATCAATAAAGAGTGAGCCCATGAAACCCTAGGCTCCTACCCTCAACTCCATTAAAAGCAGAAACTCAGACCCTGTGTGGTTTCTCTCTATGCTTGACCTCACTGTGTAGCCTGAGGTGTGCTGTACAATTTCCACATCTTCTAAGTAATAAACCTTTATTTTTTCAAAGTTTCCTGATAATTACTGCTGAGAAGGATCTTACAATTATAATAAGAGCTATAAGAGCTGGACTAACCACAACACTGATTATTGATAAGCTGAGACTGACACACAACACCTTTCTTTCTAATGTATACAATTAGGGCTATAAATTTGCCTCTTTAGCTTTTCCCACATGTTTTATTATTTATTATTTTTATTATCATTCATTTCAAAATATTTTCTAATTTCCATCTTAACTTTTTAATTGATCCATATGCTATTTGTAAATGCATTCCTATTTTCCAGATACTTAGGAATGTTTTTATTGATTTACAGATTAATTGTACTGTCACCAGAGAATAAACATTGTACAATTTCAGTCCTTTAAAATGTATTGACACAAACAATGGCTCAGTGCATAATTAATTTTCATAAATATTTCTGTGCACCTGAAATATATAATATAAAATCCAGAAGAATCTACATAAAAATTGTTAGAGTAAACAAATTTTGCAGGGTTGCTGGATATAAAGACCATATTTAAAAATCAGTTATGTTTCTATATACAGTCAACAACTAAAAAATGAAAAATTTTTAAATAGTACTATTTCTAACAATGGTGTGGTACACAAGAGATGAGCCATTAAGACCCATATTAATTAAAATTTTATTGACCCAGCCACAGCAGTACTGTCAGAAGATAGCTCTCTATTCTAGCCCCTTCAGAATTTCCCTCATTGACAAGGAGCCATCTTGCTCAAGAGCATGCCCTTCCCAAAGCAATCCATATCCAATAATGGATAATCACCCAGGGGCAATTTTGGTGAGATGCATTTACTCACAGGTCCCTTTGGGCTTGGCCAAGTCTTTGTCAGACCTATATTAAAGTTTGACTTCTCCCTCTGTAAATCATGTCCTCTCTTCCACAGATGTTCACCATTAATAAATAACCTATGTGCCTAACTCCATCTTGGCATCCATTTATACCAACCTGAAACAACTGGTACCAGGAAGGTCCTAGAAATAAGCAATAAGATTAGGTGTTAGAACTGAATCACTTGCTACTCAACAGGAATTGAAGACGTCATGGCTGAAAGTAGCAAAGACTGCCACAGACACAGGTGTTGGTTCAATAGTTAAAACTATAACAGATCACTAAAACTGTTCACTGGGATAGTGTGCCAGTGGAAAAGAATGCACTGACTAATGTAAATATCAGAGTTTTGAGAAGTAACAGATAAAACAGTACATATAAAGACAATGAGATTGGATGGCCATTGCTGCATGTCATTGATACCCTAAAAAAATAATAACGAAAACCTGCAAGGCATCAACAGACAACTGAAAGATAAGTGTGAAAAACATCAGACCTCTTTGCTAGCTCAAAAAGAATGTCTCATCTTCTTCAGGCAAACGGTAAAGAAAGATAAGGCCCAGGCCCAGGATTTAGGAGTTAGAGCATAAAAAACTCTGCACCAGGTTTAGGCTGTGGTGTAAGCAGCTCTGATTCAGTAGAAGCTACGCTATTAGAAGTATCATTGTTGAGCAAAGATACCACGTGAAACATGGAGCTTATGGCAAGCCCCAGAATGCAGTTCTCTGATTTTCTGGAGCAGAGCCGTACCATCTACCTTGGAACTATACACCACTGGGGGGAAAAGTATCCCCGGAGTTTTATTGATCTCTGGTGGAGACTAAATACCTGACCATGGGATAATAAGTTACCATGTATCTGGAAATGCGTATCATAAGCTGGGCTCTGTGAAACTCAGTAAGTCATAAAGACAAGCAGACCCAGAAATGGCGCATCTTGAGATGGAAATGGTATATCCTGGATCCAGCACTAGCAGGACAAGATTACATAAACAAGCTGTATAAAGACACAGCCCAGATCCCAATGTCTCTCACCACTACTGTTCAGGTGCACTTCCTTTAGCTCAGACCTATGACCATGTAGTGGATTTCTTATTACCCTCTGATAGAGAAGGAAAAGACCTAAGCAAACTTTATTGATGAATTTGATCAGTATATAAAGTAAGACACAAATGAACAAAAGTTTCACTATAGTCTCAATCAGAAGTGTCCTTAAAGGCTACTGCAAGGAAAAATCCCCCCGATGGTTGGAAATTTGGGCAAAGCAACAAGCCAGCCTCTTTGTGTGAAGGTGACTCAGGTTAGAATATATACAAATTCATGGGTGGAGAACAGCCTGTCTGGTTGGGGCCTAAAAGTAGAAAGACTGGAAGAAAGAGACAAGGAGGTCTGATGCAGAGACATGTGGATGTACACATGGGTGTGAGCACAAAATGTGAAGATCTCTGTGTCACATGTTAAATCATATCAAAGAGCAGGATCCACTACAGGAGAAGCACTAAACAACCAAAGAGAGAAAATTGAACTAGTCTGTTGACTTCAACCAGCATTAGTGATAAGCACAGAACCACAACAGGCACATGAAGGAAGTGGCCAAGGTGAAAGATATGGAGGCTTTACATGGGCCCAACTGTGTGAGCTCCCACTGACTGGGGCTGAGTTAACTTACTGCTGCTACTGAATGCCAAACCTGACAGCAACAGCGGCCAAGGCTGTGCCCCAATATAGCACTATTCCTCAAGGAATTTTGCTACATTCTACTGTATAAGGCCAAGTTTACTAAGTGGGCCTCTTACTTCCTAAAAAGATGACTTCAGAGAAATAGCCACATATTCTAGATATGGGTTCATTTTCCTGCACTTGAACCTTCAGCTATCACCATTATCTAAGTGCATATAGATATTTGCTCCCCTACATGGGACCCACACAATACTGCATCAGACCAGATGACCAAATGACCCATTTCTACAGCAAAAGAGGTGCAAAAGTGGGCCCTGAAAATAGAAAGGTAGGATCCACTGGTGGGATTACATATTATACCACCAAAATAGATGCTATTGTTGCTCAAAGTCACAACTAATGTGCCAGGTTAGAGGCAAGCAACCATGAGGACAGAATTCCATCCTCTGTGAAGCAGTATATACATTGAAATCAAGAACAGTAAATGATAATCTGAACTTACTAGGAAAAATATATGAGCGTGGGAACAAGGGCGTGTGATGGCCTGCTTATCATTATTCTGCATGACCCACTGACTTTGGAATTCCCATCTCCAAAGCTCGGAGATCTTTAGGGTTAAAGGTCTTGATCTTTAAAGAGAGTATACTTTAACCATAGAACAAAACAATAGTCCCTTTCAACTCCATGCTATAGCACCCCCAGGGATAAGCAGGCAAGAAGAATCACCCTCTTAAGTGGAAAAATTAGCAGTAATCATCAGAAAGAGGTATTGCTGCTATGTTACAGTAGGGGCAATGTTGCGTACTTTTGGTACCTCTGGTAACTCTCACCAAGTTGTGACAAGTATAAAGCCCTTGGCCTGACAAGAGTATGTGGAGACTAGGAACTTGGGACTCCTCAGGGTAAGCCGCTAAGGAGAGTTGAGTTTGTACAGAGTTAGGAAATATAAGGTGGATAGTAGAAGAGGGAGACAATGACGATTGGTTGCAGCTGCACTGCAATGATGGCGGTTATGGGGTTTTCTACAGGCTTTTCCTTTTTAAGTTTCCCCAGGAAGACAGAAGATTCTGGAAGAGCTGCCGCCAGGATGTACTTGAAGAAGTGGAGTAGAGCAATATATGAGGTAGTCTGTGATGGACACACCGCAGCTGAGATGGACACAGAGATGCACCACCGAGATCCTGTTCCCAAGAGTGGTTTCATGTTCTTGAATTTCTGTGAGATTTTTCAAGTTTGCCTCAGCTGAAATGAGCTACTTCACAGAAAAGAACACCTTTCTGAGGTAGCCCACACCCAATGGACAGATTGCTGCCAAAGTACAAATGTCTGATCATTCCTGCCCCCTGAGAGATATCTGTGAAAGGCTGTATTTACTCCATGTACCTTGTGGATTTAGCTGAGGCTTTTCCAGCCTTGCACTGCAGTTTGACATCTTTCTCTGTCCAATTTTGCTGACTCTTTCTCCCTTCCTCAGGGGCTGATCCCTCATAAATAGTCTGCTAACTAAACTTTTTCTCATCTGTTTCTGAAAGACCCAATCTATTGCAATCATCAAAATGCAACAAATACCCAGAAATAAATCTAACAAAAGATTTGTGACTTTGAAGAAAAATGGGGGAAAAATGTTGAGAAAATAGAGATAAAACAAGCAGATGAATAATTCATGTTCAAGGATTGAAAGTCAGTTTTTTTACAGATGCCCATTCTTTCCAAACTGATATAAATGCAATGAAATCCCTGAAACTATCTCAGCAAGTTTTACTCGTGAAAACTGACAAGCTGATTCTAACACACACATGAAAATTCAAAAAGGACAAAAACAGCCATGGCAAAATGAAGTAAATAAATTTGGAAATTATTAATTTAGGAAATCATAAATTATAAAACTATAGTAATTAAGAGAAATGTAGTAATGGCAAAAAAGATATACAAATGAATGGACTAGAAAAGGATCAAAAATTCAAAAATTCACATATAGACAGTTGATTAATGACAAGATGATGTGGAAGAGCAGTGGAGGAAAGGATGTAATATCACTATATGGTTTGAAGTCAACTGGTTTCCATAAGAAAAAAAAATTATCTCATCACCTGTCTTACTTCATGTTCAAAAATCAATTTTAGATGCACTCTAGATGTAAATATGAAAGATCAAAGAGTAAAGCTTCTAGAATTTAAAATAGAAGACCATATTCATGACTTTGGAATAGACAAGGATTTTCTAAACAGGATGCACACAAAAACGCGCACACACACAATCATCTCTTCATCAAAAGACAAAATTTACAATAGTAGAAATGCAAAAGAGCAGGAGAAAATATAATCAACAAAGGAAATGATTCCAAACAAAGAGTACCTATAATTAATGAGAAAAAGATAAGCCCATAAAAAAAATTGAAAAATCATTAAAAAGAGGATGGGGGTATATACAAATACCAATAAACATATGAAAAAAGTGCATGAGCACATTAGTCTTCAGGGAAATACAACAATATACCACTGTGCAATTGTGAATGGCTAACAGAAATGCACATCTGTCTTTATTAAAAAAAACTATACAGACATCATCACAGTTAAAAACTGGGAAAACCCAAACATCTATTTATAGTCAAACGGATCCGTAATTTTGCTATATACATACAACAGAAGGCTAGCTATAATGACAAATGGTAAACTACTGCTACTTACAAAAAAATACATTCCAGAAACTTAATTTTGAATAAAACCAGGCCAAAAAAATCATCATACTGTATGATCCTATTTACATAAACCTCAAAAGTATAAATGGAAATTATTTATGGAGAAGAAGAGTGGGTAGTGACTGTGTGAGGGTCACAGGTAGGGTTCCTGGGATACCACTAACTGCTCTATTTCTTGACAGGGGTAGTACTAGTATGAATGTGTTCACTTGGTGCAAATTTTTTGAGCTTTACACACAATCTGTGTACCTTCTTTCAACTATAAGTTACATGTCCAGCACGATGTCAGATAAAAGGAAACCAATATTGGTTTAATTTATAAACTTCATTTGCTATACACACAGTGCATCAAAAGAATGAGAGTTCTGGGCACAGGAGTAGAATATAAAAAGCAATCCATCCTCACAGGTGCGAGGGAGGGCTGAGTGGAGACAGAGGCCCTATGTCAGTGCCAAGGCCACCACACCCTTGGCACAGCTGTATGTACCCACGTGTCATGCTCACTTTATAGAAGAACATTTTGCTAATGCTCTAAGGCTATAGACCTAAACACAAAATTCTGTTTCTAAGTTAACATGCTGTACCATTCCTTCTGTTTTACTTTGGCTGCTGAATGGCAATAGTCATTGCCTCCATTAGTTTTAAGTGGAGGGCTTTTCAATGATACATTTATGAGTTTCTCATTTTTTAAATGGGTAAACCTGGCCAACTCCACAACCCTACATACTTTTACTAGTACAAATACCATCCACTGTAAACACGTTCTTCAGAGGGAAAAACCTGGCTCCTTGACACTTCGGTTGGGCCAACACATCCCACCAGGTTTACAGTGAAAGATCAGAGTTCTCTAACAACAGCATGAGGAATATTTTCCCATCCAGGGATGAGTGACTTCTGACAGGAGTTTGTAGATCTGGCAAGACATAGCATGCACCAGGCCAAACCAAACATTGAGTGGAAAACTCCACTCAGACAGTGTTCCATGGGCCCAAGCTCCAAAGCCATCCCACATGCGCAGCTGACTCCAGTTAGCAAGGAAGCAGCAGCCAAACAGTACTGCACATACTGTACAAAGAGTGTGCCTCAGCCAGGTAGAGGGAAGGATGACAGGCCAGTGGGACACCATCCCAGGTCTAATCAGAAGAGTAAACTCTCAGTTTTCCAGGATCTTATAATGCCAGAGATACTTTGAACATGGCTTTGAGCAAATATCTTGAGTGTAAATGGCTTTTGTGACCTCTAAATATTTTCCCTTTTATGCCTAGAGAAAAGAACCTTGTTTTCACATCTCTACAAAGTGAAAAAAAAATATTTTTTAAGCACACTTTATTTAAATCACTAATCAGATTTTGCCATCTTCTTTCAACATTCTTATTCCTCAATTGCAAATTCACTAGTTAGGAACAGTGTTTCTATACATCTTGCATCTTGACAAGTACACTATTCATACTCCAAGCTACTGAATATTTATTCACATGATCATTACATCTACTTCGTTAATATATTTTGAAAACTTTAAAAGGTGCTATGGAAGCATCTACGAAATTGTGCCACCAATAAAAAAGCTTTCATGAAGAAAGACAATACATAATTGCAAGTTGTTTGTGCATTTACTTTAAATAAGTGACATTTATCCACTTGGTGTAAAACTGGAAAGTGTGATGATGCATGTATATGTCAAAAGTGGAAGATACTCTCCCCTAAAGATGGAAAATTGCTTTACTTACAGCATATTATAGTAGACTTCACAGAGCAGTTGAAGATGTCAGAGATGCCTAAATGAGGAAAGAAAGATTTATTTTTGAAATTCTTTGGATTTCAAAGTATTGTGCAGATATATAAATCACATTAATTGTATTACATACACTAATATTTTTATGCTCAACAACGGCTATTAACACTCAATTTCCAAAAAGATAAATATTTCCTGACATATAAATTCTTATAACTAAAACAACATACTTTTTCCAAATAAATATGTTCACACCCATTTAAATAAAATCACATCTTGTGCAAATAAGGAACAAGCCAAAAATTACTGTGAACTGTTAACTCTAGCAAATACCAATTACCTTCTTCTGTGTTTTCCTGTGCTTTCCCAGAACTCCACATCACCCCACTTCACAACTTACCTTCATTCATCTCAGTAAAAATTTAAAGATTCTTACCCTTTTCACCCAAGAAGGGTGAAGGTTTGCATCCCAGATTAATTCACTCATGAAAGAGCTAAAACTTTCCCCAGTATCCATTTTCCAATGACAAAAGGTTTAAGAGGGAAAATAGCAGGGTTATTTAGTTCAACCCAGAAAAATGTTTGCCTAAAATATTTTTTATCTTTTTCTTTTAGGATCACACTTAAATTTCTATAGCCATATACAGTTTACAAAGTGCTTCGTGCTTTATTTTGTTTAAATCTCACCAGAACAGTGTTCAGATCACTACTTTCCAGATGCAGAAACTGAAGCCAGAACCTGAATCTAAGCCCCTGATCCCAACACAAGATTTTTCTTCTTGACCCTATTTGCTCTGAATACATGAAAGAAATAGATAAAGCTGCTTAGGACTCCCTTCTCTTGGGTGAGATGCAAGAACCTACACAACTTAAAAGGAAGAGAGATGCTAATGGAGCCTGAAGAGATACTTAGCGATTCTGAATAGAATTGTGAGAGGCATTTTGTGATAGAGAAAGGAGAAGCGAGATGTGAAAGTTATCACTTCAACCTTTAAGGAACTTGCTACAAATCAAAACCACTTTGGTAGCAGTTCTCTCAGAACCACGCTAAAGCAGAGGTTTTGAATAGTGCTGCAAGAAGGAAACAAATCTGGGTTAAAACAGCACATTTGCAGTGGTAGTTAGACTAGCTCTAAATTAAAGCTGCTTGTAACTCACAGCTCCAGTTTGTGGGAGTGTAAACGTTCTCATGGCCTCCTTCTGCGTTTGTCTTCTGTCTGCTTCCACATGCGCTCAGTGTCCCACTGTGTCAACCAAATTGTGAACTCACGTCTTTTATTGGTTTCAAAAAAATTAAAACATACTACCGTTTTAAAAAAAAAAAATCATACACTGATCATTACGAGCAATGGAGGTTTTTTTAAAGACCAAAGAAGATTAGAAGGCTGTGACATAGCTCAAATTTTAAAATTCATCTTTCAGATACACTTCTTCTCAAAATTTCCTGGATAAGAATGGGACTTAGGAGTTCTCTCTTGGTCCCTTCTCTAGCCAGTACTTCATCTATTCTCCCAACTCCTCATCTTTCTGATAACTGCTCTTGCTTACCACTGACCTCCTTTTTCTTCTCATTTTCTTCCCCTTCCACCTCAGGAAAAGCAAAATGTTACTTCTTGTCTCAAGTGTAACAATGTAGTGATTGTCACTGTTGAGATGTTCCTAAAATCTCATCATCCAACCCCAGGTGATTACCCAAGTACTTTTCCCCCCAATAGCTCTTAACTACAGTAAAGAGAAAATGAATGAAGCAATAGTCATAAACAACCAAATGACCTTGGCCGGCCACTGATTTTAAAATAAATGTATATATAAAACTAATTTAGATAAAGTATGATTTATCCGATGCATTTTGTATTCACAGTTGTCTTAGAAGCAAACTGCTCATGTGTATCCAGCTCACATGAATTTGAAGGATCAGCCACCAAAATCCTTTATACAGAGCTTTGAGCAGTAATTAAGGACATGGTATATGGAGCTAGACAGCAGAGTTCAAATTCCATCTCCTCCATTCCCTTAAGCAAATTATTCAACCTCGCTAGCTTCAATTTCTTCAGGTGCAAAATGGAATGATAGTAATTGCTGCCACAAGATAGGGTTATCATATGGATAAAATTATTTAATACATACGAAGTCCTGAGAACATTGCCTGATACACACTGAATATTGTTAGATCTTATCAGAAATGTCTTAATTCACCACAGATTTGTCTTAATTCACTACTTAATTCCTTATATCTCCTCTTAAATACTTGCTATATTTACTATATTTATCAATTACTAATGTGTTACTTTGAAACAATTCTTACACAACTTATAGGTTTATCTTTTCTTACAAGGCATTAACTGCATTTTAACATATTTGTATCTTTTGTAGTGCTGAGTAGAATCACTTGCTTATAATGGGGCTTAATTAATATTTACTAGCTCAAACTCCAGCTGCAATAAAACCAATTGTGTGTTGATATACTTTTAACTTGGTTTATGACACCTTACTGGAGAATCATCTCAAAACCCTGTTTACCAACTAGTGCTTGCCCTTTCTTTCCTCTTGATTACCGGAGGTATTGTGATGTCCATTTCTACAAGCTTTCACTGTCCCTACTGAAATTGCAAGCCATAGAGACAGAGAGAGAGAGAGAGAGAGAGAAAAGGCTAAATAAATGAATACATGTGAGACTCATTAAGTTGCATCTATATTCATGGTATTTTTGTATTTTGTTTTGTTTTCCAGTAATTTTATTTTCCAGCATATTTCCAATATAAAATATGCAAACAATTGCAAAATATTACTTTTAGTTATCATTTCAAAATCTATTGAAAAATGTGGGCATACTTTAGGATGAAATTTTTTTTCTCTCTAGTGTTCTTCATTTTACTTAAAAGCTACTGTATTGGCATGTAACCAAGGATTGAGGTAGGGCTAATCCATAATGACCATTTTAGCTATTTTTCATAGCAATGAGAAATTCAAGGATCAGAAACTACTTTCCAGACATTTAGGTCATACTATCTCTTCACTGCTCTGCTCAAGTTTCTAATACCTAGTCCTGTGTGCATACACATCACATCTTAAAGCAAGTTCTCAGACTCATGAGAGACCAATTACATGAATTAAAGGAGGTCAGCCAAAGGGGAAAAAAGAGGATGCAATTTTAGGTCTCTGATTCTTTTTGGACTGCAAAATCTGAGGCTTGGTCTGTTTCCAAACACCTGCACCTAACTAGGAGAGCAAGAATGTGTTTCATGGCTCTCTACCTACCTATTGATTAAATAAATATTATTATTTTTATAGGATAATCTTAACAGAAATTCGCTTGGCTAAGAAACTGTAAATTCAGAAAATCAAATTACTGATATAATACGGTTCTTTCTATCCATGAATAAAAAAATATATATATCAGGCTATACAGATATAGACATATACAATCTGTCCTCTATAACAGTAGTAAACATTCAATAGCTTTTAGGGGAAACACTGAAAAGAAGTAACAAAACACATAATCTTTAACAGAAGGTAAACTGGAGCTCATACATAACATCATCCATCAACCCTCACTCTAATACCCACACCCAAGGTATCTAAGCAGTAAGTGATGTACACAGGAGCTTCAGTTTTCTAAGTAAAAATGGAGATGGGAGTTTGTGGTCAGAGTGTAAGCCTAAGAAAGGAGAAGGTGTCAGGGGTACTATGATGTCTGTTCTGAATAGAACTCTTGTTCTGCGTTTAAGACCCTACAATTAGCGGGGTGGAGTCCAAAAATGATTAAACTCTTTGACATGAAAGATTCTGTAAAATATTGGACCCAAGGAGAGGTTCTTCCCACTACTACCCAGAACCTAAAATATGTTAGCAGCGCAAGGGCTGTAGCTTGAGACACATTTGAAGATAGTTTTCTCGAAGTAAACAAGTAGTGCTCCTATGACATAAAGCGGCAATAATGACCCTTCAGGCACCAGTGATCTGTATACACAGGAGCTACAACATAAAAATACGAAGACTGGGCAAGTGACAACTACATCTAGAGTATGGGCATTTCGAGGCAACATCTTGGGAATATATGGAAACAACTGAGGGATACATTAGGAGTGATAGATTAAGATCTGTTATTATGCAGATATAAGTTTGCACATCAGCAGATGTAGATTAAATGTATACTGGGGTTTTAGAAAACTAATAAATGAAACAATCTTTTCCTCTCCCAACTTCAGAAATGACTGAGAGATGAAAGTGGGACTTAGGAGGAAAACAAAACACCAATTTAATTATTAATGGTTGGTGGACGTGGTTTAGGTGTTTGGTAATCATGAGCCTCCTAATGCTGGACTCCCAAATTAAACAGAGTTACCACCCAGTCACAGGCAGGGCTGAAGGCTGTAGACCTCCTCGACAGGGGAAGAGACTGGAATGGAAGATCATGACAGCATGTGTATTCTCCATAAGAAAATCCAGAGAAAAGGAAATAATTAGGCTATGCTTGCCAAATTCATGTTTCCAAAGTCACCTTTTTGGGAGCACTAAGAAAGAGGATGAGTTAAAACACCAGGGTTATCTCACCAGAGGAATACAACACCATATTTAATCTTCTGTAAATCCTTCCACATGGAAAGATGGAGCTTGTCTTTTAGGGTCGCACATGTGGCATATGGAGATTCCCAGGCTAGGGGTCTAACAGAAGCTGTAGCCTCCGGCCTTCGCCACAGCCACAACTACGCGTAATCCGAGCCGCGTCTGCAACCTACACCACAGCTCATGTCAATGCCGGATCCTTAACTCACTGAGAAAGCCAGGGATAGAACCCGCAACCTCATGGTTCCTAGTTGGATTTGTTTCTGCTGAGCCATGAAGGGAACTCCGGAAAGATGGAGTTTGTAGAAAGGAGGTTCCTCCACCATTAGCGATGCACAAGGAGCCCGGCACTGTGCCAATCACAAGAAGACTATTAATGGAACAATCTACCATAGTTTAGGTATGTGCCAAAGGCATGAGTTACATACCAATAAATATCTGTCTTCCTAACTCCCAAAATTTGGTATAAATTGGAAATATGCTCATTTCTACTTTTCTTACTTTTTCAAAGGGAGGGAGTAAGAACTGTTCTTCCTACACATATCAGTTGGTGGTAAATAAGACCATTCAATAACCCTGTGATTACAACGATGATTCAGAAAAAGATTTCCAACTGCCATTTAGATAATCCATGGAGATGAGGAGAGAAGAGAGGCAGAGATCAGATTCAGATTCAAAATAACTTATATCGAGTGCCCACTTTGCGTCAGAACTAAGCTAATACTTTCACAGATGATTTCATTTAATATAATTTAGTCCTTAAAATATGAACATTAAAAGAAGAAAAACTGAGATTATTTTATTTTTCATTTCTTTTTAGGGCCATACCTGAAGTGTACGGAGGTTCCCAGGCTAGGGGTTGAATCGGAGCTGCAGCTGCCTACCTAAGCCACAGCCACAGCAAAAGGGGATCCAAGCCATGTCTGCGACCTACACCACAGCCCATGGCAACACCAGATCCTTAACCAACTGAGCGAAGTCAGGAATCAAACCCATATTCTCATGGATCCTAGTCAGGTTCGTTAACCACTGAGACATGAAGGGAACTCCAAAACTGAGATTCTTTTAAATAACTTGTTCAAGGAGTCAAGGTAAAGAAGAGGTATAATGATATTTTAAACAAGTGTGACCCTGATTCAGTTCATTTTGCTACACAGCAGACATTATCAATATACAGATATCGAAATAATTGTAACTTTTTAAAAGTATACTTTTTTGGACAAAATTAAAAATCCTTTGCAACTTTGAATGACACCATTAGGAAAACAAAGGATCAATAGTCATTTGACTAATATAATGGTAAATAGTCTTCCCCTTTTAAAATCATTGTGTATATGTCTTTCATCAAACCCAAGCTTTGGAAATTTTACCCTGACATTTCCCCGACACTGAGAAATTTCCCCCTGACATTGTGCAGATACAGGATAACCCAGTGACAATCACACCCTTGCAGGCTTTGCACATGAGGCATTTTAAATGCTGGTGAAGATAATTCATGGATCCAAACCAACATAAAATCTGAAGTGGAAGAAAAAGTTCCCCTCTTCTGTTAAGCGATAGCTCAGAGAAAGAGGACGGAGTGTTCTGAAGGTATATCACGAACTATGCAGCTTGGCCTGCTTTGATTGTTCCCAGAGGCTCCCTTGGCTGTTCTGGCATACTTCCTCTCAGATTTATTTTCCATTGCACCACTTCCCGGAATGATTAGAAACAAATACTAATGCCAAACAAGTCCAAATATGCCCGAGATCCTCTCAAACAGCTTGGCACTTTCTGCTGCTTTCACTGGAAACTCCATGATGGGGCTTGCTAAAGAAGTTTCCATTTAAATTCAGCTAATGCAATAATTTGAGATTCTGAGTGACTGATTTTCAAATATATTTCTTATTTTCTGTTTGGAAAGACCAAGTTATACCAAGACCAAGATATATGGATGGATAGACAGATTGATAGATAGCTTGGAGATTTTACATATACCTAGCTTTAAATATAAATGGAAAAAGCAATGATTTGAATAATTTGAGAAAAATCACAGAAATACAAATTACATAGATATTTTTTGCCCTTCTTACTTTTCTTGAAACTTCCTACAATTTTATCCACCTTATTTTATTTTATCCACCTCATTCAAGTTAGAATACTAAAGCAATTTCCTCTGGAAAGGCCAGTAAAAACATATTACCTAGGAAGAGGAAATGGGGAAGGTTGGGTTGTAAGGAGGGTCCATCTCCCACTGAAGAATAAGGGAGACCTGCTTTATGAAGCTGGCCATTTATCATCTTTGTAGCAGAGACTGATGAGAAGGTATGTATGTTCTAATGAAGGAGAGAAAAATCATCTCAGGCCTGTTACTCTGTGAGCTCGCCAAGGGCATCCAATTTAGTATCTCAAATTCAATGTATGCTATCATAGAGTTCAGAGTAATTCCTGCAAATGGTCAATTCAACAGTATGTAAACAACACATAAAAAAAAAAAAAAAAAACAGCCATCAGATCACTCGATCCAAGCTGCATCTGTGACCTATGCCACAGCTTGCAGAAACGCTGGATCCTTAACCCACTGAGCAAGGCCAGGGATCAAACTCCCATCTTCCCAGATACTACGGTGGATCCATAACCCATTGAGCCACAGTGGGAGATTCTATTATGATGTTTTGACATTTTAAGAATCTTTCTGGCTGGAGAGAGACTGCTCCTACTGGGACTAGCCACTTTTTAGAGATAGTAAAGGATTAGGGGATCATGTCTTTGATATGAAAACTAACCAGTCCAGACCTATACATCCCCTATCTGGCATGCTCAAGGAGGCCTTAATCATCCCAGGGCTAGGCATTGCCAGCAAGAGACCATCATTGTAGACCAAAATTCACAGGACTTATTCAAACTAGTCAGTCTTAAGCTGTTTACCCTCCCTGTCTTGGCTTTCCTGAGAAAATCCCAATAATTGCATTAAATGTAAACATATTAAACATTCCAATCAAAAACAGAGATTGACAAATGAATAAAAATGCAGATCCAATTTTATGCAGTCCATAACAGACATAATTTAGATTTGAAGACACACATTGAAAGTAAAAGGATGAGAA
This sequence comes from Catagonus wagneri, assembly GCA_004024745.2. NCBI lineage: Eukaryota > Metazoa > Chordata > Mammalia > Artiodactyla > Tayassuidae > Catagonus > Catagonus wagneri. Next base: position 32,869,704 of record PVHT020004944.1, read on the forward strand.
AAGGTAAACCATGTAGACAATATCAAAATCATAAAAAGGGAATGGCTATACTCATAGACAATAAAATGGATGAGATATTGTGACCCAGATTATAGCCAGGAATGTCACTTGGGTACTAATCCCTTATATTTTGTCTGTGTTAATGGCCAGCTGTGTTGCTGCATGTGAGTCAACAGGGTATACAGTCCCTACTGGGCAGTGCCATTGTCTGGGCCCACCAGGAGGTAGAAGGACAATGCTCCTTCAGTCAATAGGACTTTTTCCAGATCACAGCACACCCACTGATGGCAGACAGCCAAGAAGTTTTAAGTAGCCTCATGGAAGAACCTGAAAGTTCTATTGCAACTCATTCCAACTAAATAAAGGCAAATTGATCCTGATCATTTGGATGGAAAGCGATGCTGGACAATGCACTTGCCATATAAACTGCCCCATGCCAATGTCCCTTGGTTTGGCCAATGAACTCCATGACAGTCACAATGTCAGGTCCACCAGCACCAAGGGCAGCACCAAGGCCCTGAACACAGTCTAGAAAGAACTATTAAACGGAGAAATAGTTTCCCTTTGGCTTCCTCAAGCTTGGCAATGAAGGCAGTTATTTCTTTTTTCTCCCCAGGAAGCCAATAATGCTTTAGGGAGAAAATGGCAACAGGCTTCCACTTACCCTACTAAGGTAGCCCTAACCACAGAAATTCCAGTCAGGAGCTGGGGATAAAGGTGAAGCCAAGTGCACGCAGATAAAACATCTATACCAATAATATAGTCACTAGTGGAGGTCACAGCAATGGATGTTTATAGGGACACAAAAGCACCCATGCATAGCCAAGTCTGGGCAAGGGTAATCTCAGACCTAAAACCAAAGAGCTTTATCTGCTTCCCCCTCCTCCTGGTGACAATGGTTGTGAGGATCACAGTCACCTATGAACCGGTATCTGAAAAACCCAAGAAATACAATTCTCCCCTCACCTCGCCACTGAACTCTGACCCTGGCCTAGGAACTCTGGTCTTCCCTAGGGACACAGGGACCGAAGTGTAACCCCATCTCTGTTTATTTTTAAAGCTAAGAGTTCCAGGTAAAGGTTGGTAAGACTCTCCAATTCATTTCAACACTCACTGGGAGGGAAGGAAGAAATGGCACTTGTGTCAGTCACAAGAAGTCATAGTCATCATGTGGGCCAGGGAGATCTGCCCATCAAGGCCTTCCAGGTACTTGGCCTGGTATCTGGTCACAACAATTCCTTGGTCGAGAGCTCATCAAGCTCCTCCTTATCAAGTAAAACAAAGCCATACATCTTCGAGGAAAGGTCCTTGTCCAAGTTGCTCAGGAGAGGATGCCCATTTATCATTCCTGCTACTGGTCACATGCAAGCAATAATACAGCAAGCAGAGAGACCCTGGCAGTGTCAGTTAGGAAAAGAGAAGGAAGAACAAGGAGGCAGAAAAAAAGCAGAGATGGAGAAACTGAGACCAGATTGTAGACCTATAAAAGAGACTACAGTTGTCCTTTTCTGAGGAGTTCATCATGGCGTTACTGTTGAGTGAACTGTGCTGATCTGGGACAAAGGTACTTACTTACAGCTGGAGAGGCTCGCTGAGTGTCCGTGAGGCTTCTCACATTTCCCTACACAACACCACCATAAAATGCTACTAATGAAAGGAACCAAGGATGTTTATCTTCCTCACAACGAACATAGTGAAACACAAATACTTTGACAGTCTCAAGTTTGGGGGAAGGATGTGGTGATAAGAGATCAGTTCCTGTATAGTTTTATATGCAAAGCTAATGAACTGGAACTTGACCCTGTTGGAAATGGGAAGTCACTGAAGAACTTTAAGTCAGAGTGACGTACACAGATAAACACTTAGAAAAATCACTTTTTGAACTGTAAAGACTGGGTTGGAGAGGTTAAAACATAAGTGGAGAGAGAGAACATTTGAACATAGGAATTTTTAATACTTGGTATCCCTATGTGACTTTGCTTTTTTGTGCTCTTATTGAGTTTGTATCTTCAAAATAAGAGTTATAGCATAAATATGAGCAGCTGCAGTCAACTTAAATCTAAATAACAACTCTGCTAAGCCTAAATTGTAGGGCTTTTCCTATCACTTCTTTTAGGGCTTTTCCTATCACTCTATTTAGGTCACTTGACCTAAACAGAGACAGTCAGACTAAGCATGAAGTAAGTGTATAGAGGTGATGAGCATTTAAATTAAGACAAAAAGTTAAACAAAAGCAATGTAAATAATTAAAAAGTTTCAACTATAGAATGGGGATAATTCTGGAAACAATGTCCCCAGTAACATATTCACTTGTTTTTCCCCTCAGTGTACTGGAATTCAGGGATGTTTAGCAGTACAACGATCCCCAAGGACAAACATACTTAGTTCCCTGAGCCTCTGTAAAGTCAGGTTTAAAACACTGGAAGATCTTTATTTTAGTTGTTGTTAAGGTTCACCTTTTATTTCCACTAACACTTCTAGTTTATAAGTTCATATACTTTGGGCTGCAAACCTTAGTGGAAGGTTTGAGAAAGATATTTAAATGTTCCATCTAGACAGTCAGGCCCTAGGAAGCAGACAAACGAAATAAACCAAGGAATTTTCTGATTAAAAAACTTCAAAGAAATTGCAGCCAGATGTTTTCCCACCATTGATTTATTTCCTCTGAAAACTGAGCAAGAGGAAACAATCTGTGGGAGAAAAGATTGATTTAGACATATGTCAGGATTCAGTGATAGTAAGGCTTGGTAGAGAATGGTCAACCAAAAGTCTGAGAGTGAGAGAGAGAAAACTAACATTTGTAAAGCACTTTGAAGAACTTGTCACTTAAAAATATACTGACTCTCTTCTAGACTTTGAGAGACTCAATAAATCTCCCTGGTGAGAGATCAGAATCAATTAAAAAGCAAATAGTTACGGCAGAAGAAGACTGAAATATCACTTTCATTACCTATGAGGGCTGAGTGACAGAATATGACTAGATGTGTTGAGTTCTGGAATTAGTCTAATTTAACCACTAGTCATGGAGGACTAGAAGGGCAAAGAGGGAATGGCTTGAGTTGAGCAGGCCCAGTTCTTCTCCCTGATCCACCCATCAATAAGCTACTCCCTCCCTGGAGAGTTGATGGGGGCCAGGGAGGCTATATCCTAATAAAGCCTCTTTCCCATGAAAGGATTCTTTAGAACAAGGAATACCCATGCCGGCCCCGCCCCCAACGTTCACCACCACCTGATCATAATCCATAATATAAGCAGACTCAGAAAACACTGTTACTTATTCAAGAGCAATAAATATCAAGTGACAGAATCAAGATTTGAATTCCAAACCATCTGACTCTAAACTCCTTTCCTCTATTCAAGATTTGGTCCACTAAGGGAAAAGAAAATGTTCTCCTCTAACTTCTTAATGTTTTCAACTGGGCCTAAGAATTAAACTGAGATAAGACATTAACAAGAATAAAGCATACAAATTTTATCAGTAATTTTCACATGTACATGGGAATCTTCATCAGAAAAATGAAGACCCCAAAAAGCGGTTATGTAACAGAGAATGAATGTGACTACATATTGGGTAATTCCTTTAGCTTGAACCCTTGTGCTATGCTGCCTGTCTTAGTCACGCTAGCTCTGCACCTTTGTAAAAAGAAAGTTGCCTATAGCCCAAGATATTCATGATAAGCCATCCTCAAAGCTCTGATCTTTAAAAGTATAACACTTTTCCATTCAGAGATAAGAAGTTGCAGAACAAAAAAATAACAATTGTCTTGGAGATTTGTAGGAACATTGTGAACAGACCTACATGGAAGATGCAAGAGCAAACGATTACGATGGAGAAGTTTGCAATATCCAGCCATGTTTGTTCCCCTTTTTGCTTAAAAGAGGCCTGAGTTCCAGCTCCAGCAAGATGGCTCTTTAGGGCACAAGTTCACCATCTTCTCAATCTGCTCACTTTTCAAATAAAGTCATTTGCTACTCCTTGCCCCAACACCTTATCCTCATGCGGCAAGCAGTAAGAGCATGGACTCAGTAATAGCTAGGCCTAAGTGCTTATACGCTAGGCTCAAAAAATAGTAGCAACTGTAAAAAAAGTAACAAAAATACATGGGTAGACTAAAAAAAGGCAAGAGTTACTTTGACAAGATCTGTTTATAAAGATCTCTCTGAGTCTGAGCTCTACATCTCTGGTGATAAGAATGTTTCCTTCATCTTCTACTTTCAGGAAGAAAAGAGGGGGTCAGATTGCCCTTTTGCACCTGCTGATTTCCAAGTGCCTTTAACTCAAAATCATCAGGACGTCAAAGTGGCATATTTGGGGATAACATGTCCTGAACTCCTTCACAATCTTTTTCTTAAAGCATGGTAGAAAAGGGACTGTTTGAACTGCTTTAAGTATCTTATTAAGAGATTTTTATGGGAACTTCTGATTCCTCCTAACTTTCTACCAACCAAGTATAACAAAACAAATATTTACAGGGACAATCTTCCCATCGATGGAATTTGAAACTTTCTCATTAGATCCAGTTCATAAGAACCAGACACTGTGTTTCTGAAGAGGAATCCTCTCTACCTGAAGAGAGGGAAAATTGAGTTTTCTACTGCAACTGGTTTCGGAAGCAATTTTAAATGAGAGATCACAGACCTTCTAGAGGTCAACATTATGAGAGGGAAAAAAAATGAAGCCAAAAAGAAAGCAGAAGTGGAAGAGCTTCGGAAGGAATGAAGGAAGACAGACAGAAGAAGGAATCTGACTGCCAAGGGCCCCCAAGTTAAGCGAGTTCCAAGAATGAGGTATTGCCTTGGGAATTGCTGGCAAAGGAACATGACAAGAATTGTTGCCATAGCCACAGCTGAAGTGTCTAATAACACTGCTGTCACAGTCCTAGTCAGCTAACCAAGCTGTCACCATCTCAGTAGGAACTCCCCCTTAACCTTTGCAAAAATGCCTCATCCAGTTATTGTGGGAGGAGAGCTACACAGAGCTGAGTTTTAGCAACCACTGAAGATATCCCTTGAATACCTAATGGCAGGGTGGGGAAAGACAATGTCACCTGAACTCGAAAGCCAAAATACATATACCTGAGCACCCCATGAGATGGAGTGGACACCCCTACTACCTAAAGGAGCCAGATGGGCATGATACTAAGATGCTGCCCTCCAAGAGGTGATAGCACTGAGACAGAAGGCTCTGGACAAAGACTGGCCTAGGTTCTCTCCTAGTCTCCCACCCACCAGCAAGTAAGTTACATCTTTTATAACTCAGTTCCAGACCTATACAATGGAAATTTAAAAAAAATAATGCTGCAGTTCCCATCATGACTCATCAAAACCGACTAGGATCCATGAGGATGCAGGTTCAATCCCTGGCCTCGCTCAGTGGGTTAAGGATCCGGCATTGCTGTGAGCTGTGGGGTAGCTCGCAGATCTGGCATTGCTATGCCTGTGGTGTAGACCCGCAGCTGTAGCTCTGATTGGACCCCTAGCCTGGGAACCTCCTTATGCCGTGGGTGCAGCCCTAAAAAAAAAAAAAAAAAAGGAAAAATAGTGCCAACTTCACAGGCACTGTTTCAAAATTAAAATAGGTAATATACTGAGAGAATTTAGAACCATGCCTGTCATATAAGAAAACATTCAATAAATTATAATGATGACATCTAGTATTTAGATTATAGTTGAGAGTCATCAGCAACATTCCAGAACTTTTAGCAATATTCTAGAACCTGATAGGTCCAATAATGTTTATGAAAACCAAAGGATTATATCACCCATTGAATACAGGACTAATTATCTCTAAAGACTCAGCACATAAGATGTGGAAAGTTGTTACAATTTTTTTTTGAAAAATTTTCGCAGTGTGGCTCAAGAGAAAGTACACCAGCTGTGGAGCAAGGCAAACTCCCAAGAGCACCCAGAAGCCTATCTGCTACTAAAGTTACTGTCACAGGCTCCTGCAGAGAGAACTCTGTCTCAGCCAGGAAGCCAGCAACCACTGACTGGCTCTATCCACCCTAAGAAGACCTAAAGAGGAGGCAAAGGGCAGTGATTTCCGCCCTGAGTTTCAAACATTTCCACAGGACCCTGTCACCTGCCCCCACTGGGATGCAGGCCGTCATTTCTCTGTTGTCTTACAGGTCTGAGCCTTTGGGAATTGACCCTAGCTGATTTCAGATTTTGACCAGCCCCTAATCACTCCAGTTTAGTTTGACACACAGGAAGGATCTAATTCCTCTTTCTGCATAGTTACTAAACTAAGCTTCACCCTACAGTTACAGAATTCAAACTCTCTTATTGATGGTTTTGATTCTGCTGTCACTTACCAATGGCCAAAGGAAACTTACAGCTGGCAAGATTATAGAGTTAGGAATCTGTGTCTGGCGAAATTTAGCAGAGACCAGTGGTGGGGATGATAGAGAATGGAGATCCTCAGGAAATACAGCTGCTGTAGTCTGAATGTCTGTGTCCTCCTCACAAAGAAATTCAAACATTGAACTCTAATCCCAATGTGATGGCACTTAAAGGCAGGGCCTCTGGGAAGTGATTCAGTCAAGAGACAGAGTCCTAATGAATGGGATTAGTGCCCCTGTAAAAGAGGCCCAACAGAGCCTGCCATGTGAAAATCCAATGAGAGGTCTGCGACCCACAAGAGAGTCCTCACTCAACCATGCTGACACCCAGATCTTGGACTTTCAGCATCCAGAACTGTGAGAAATAAAGCACTATCATTTATTAGCTACCCAGTTCATGGTATATTGTTAAAGGAGTCCAAATAGACTAAGGCAATTGCATAGCAACATATGCATAAGGAGTCACTCAGAAAGAGACAGATGCTATAGCAGGCATTCCAAAGGCATCAGTATGACTACAGGTCATCTTTTGTGACCTGTTCTAGTAATTCCAAAGCATATATATATATGAAAAACTATATACACACGTTTCTGCCTTACATGTAGGATTTGGCCTTAGCAGTCTTGGAACTTCTGCTGCTATGTAAAGCTATGTTCCTGATAAATGGCACCCCGTCAGTTCATACAGTCTCCAACTTAGGGATACTTCCAAACTGATTTCCCTCATCCTTACAATTACCACTTTATATTATCTACTTGGGCCAGTGCTTCTTCAAGCTCTGAATGATTTCTTTAAATCAGGATTTCTCGCCCAGAGCGCTACTGAGATTTGAGGACAGATAATTCTCTGTTGTGATGGGCTCTCCTGTACATTGCAATACACAGCCTTGGTTTCTACACACTAGATGTAACAGTAGCCAGTAACAACACTCAGCACTATCTTCTTTCCTGTTAATGACAACCAAAATTGTCTCCGGACATGTCAAATGTTTCTGGAGAGTAGAGAAAGGATAGAAGGGGGAAAAAAATCACCCCCAGATGAGGACCACTGCTTTAGACTAAACTCCATATGTACGCACTTTGGGAGGTTCATTTGCTGTGACCCCAGGTACTTGGGTACTCCCACATATCATTTTTTAAAATCACTCTTCAATGGAGTTCATTTTGGTTAGTCTCTATTTGCCAATTTGTATCCTTGTCCCACTTTTCTAGTGCACTGGTATCCCCACTTGCAATATCTTGAAAAACTGAACTTTAAATCTACATTTTTAAATAGGTGAATGAGCTGAAATAGCTGCTTCTCTTAGCAAATATTTAGAAGACATCCACCAGAGTCCTTGTCATCCTCCAGTTCTGTGGCCTCTATGGCTGGTTTCTTCATCTACAAAATGAGCAGATGGACTAGGTCATAATTCATAGATTAAATGAATAGAAAGAGAAAAAGTATGAAATAGGCCATAAGGGAAACAGCTCCTTAGGAAGGGAATTTGTCTATGATGAATAAAAAAAAGCAGTGGGCAGAAATGGTCTTCCACAAAAATGTTCACCAGTCTAAATGCAAAATATCAATTATAAAGCTAACAAAAGAAAATACAGAGAATACCTTTGGAATCTTAGCATGAGAAGGGATTCCTAAACAGCCACAGCAACAAAATATATAAATTTATTATCTCTTTTCTAAATATACTTCTTTTTTGATCAGTATTCTGACTAATCATTATCCTGTAGTCAAGACATCTGAATAACTTAAAGGAATTTTCAATTCAGAATCGTCCAAAACCAACCACTCATCAGTCATAAAGTTCTCTAGGTCATCTTATATAATGTCTTTGAAAACTGCCTCTTCCTACTCATCTTAGACACTGCCAAAATGTCTATGTTAAAGATAATTTAGGAGTTCCCTTCGTGGCTCAGTGGTTAACGAATCCGACTAAGAACCATGATGGTTGCGGGTTCGATCCCTGGCCTTGCTCAGTGGGTTAAGGATCCGGCGTTGCCATGAGCTGTGATGAAGGTTGCAGACACGGCTCAGATCCTGCGTTGCTGTGGCTGTGGCGAAGGCTGGCAGCTACAGCTCCTGTTAGACCCCTAGCCTGGGAATCTCCATATGCCGCAGGTGCGGCTCTGCATAAAGGCAAAAAGACAAAAAAAAAAAAGATAATTTATAATTGATGTTTCAATTTTATAGAAATGTACAGTGTCCAGAGCACCTAAAAATACATCTCTTGGGACATATCTGATCATGCTATTCCTCTAATAACTTTGATAGCTCAGTATTTGCTTTAGTTTTTTTTTTTTTCATCTGATTTATGCCCACAGAGCAAAATATAATATCCTTATCATGGCATTCAGGGTACTTGTGACTTTGATCCTACATATCTTCCATTCCAGAACACTGCCATAGCCATCTGCATCCATTGCCTATAGCTGCTCTAACAAAGTACCACAAACTGGGTGGATCAAAGCAACAGAAATGTATTGTCTCATATACAGATCTGAAGATCAGAAGTCTGAAATCAAGGTGTCAGCAGGGATATGCACCCTCTGAAGGTGCTTGGGAAGGATTCTTCCCTGCTTTTTCTAGCTTTTGGTGTTTGCAGATGTCTCTTGGCTTATGACAGCATAATTTCAATTTCTGTCTGTTTTCACATGATGTTTTACCGGTTTTTTTCCTATCATTTCCCCTCTCTGTGTCTAATTTCCCCCTTTTTGTAAATATGCCAGTCGTATTAGATTAGGGCCCACCCATGAACCACATTTTACTTCAATTATCTCTCTAAATAAGGCTACATTCTGAAGTGCATTAGAATTCTTACATATCTTTTGAGGGGAAGACAATTCAGTTCATCTCTGAACAAGACAAATTCTTACCTCTCCTGGCCTTTGTTCACTCAATTTTCCTAACATGAATGTCCATCCTTCCTATTAAAGCTCCTCAACCGCTGCCCTCTTTCATGTACCATCACCCCACACGCTGAATCTTCTCTTCCCACTCCCAAGTAGGGTGACCATGCTGTCATTCTACGGTTAGGAACTCCGAGTCTTATGACCCATGTTTCTGATCCCCCAAATCACTGAGCATCTCTGTCGTTCCCTATGTGAAGGAGAGGCCTACGGGGAGGGGCGGAATGGCCAGTAGAGAATATAGATGTGTAGACACAGGATGATGCCCTGATATGTGGTGGGATTAGAAGCAGAAGCCAAGAAGCTATGTGTGGTGTGGAGTATGGATGTGGTGTGGCATGTGTGTATGTGTACATATCTGCAGGATGATTAAATGGTACAAAGTATCAGGGAATACTGTGCATATTGATCATGGTAAGAGAGGCTAGAGAAGTCGTATGTTAAAAATAGAAGGTAAAAATATTAGCATAAGGGCGCTATGAAAGTAACAGATACTATAGTAGCTTTTATGAACAGTTTACCACTTATTCAAAATTATCGTAAAGCGCAATGTTATCACATTTATCAATAAATGTGCTAGGCTATTTTTGTTGAAATTTTTTCTAGTTTTCAAGATTAAAATCTTTATCTACAGGGTCCTGCTGTATAACACAGGGAACTCTATCCAATATTCTGTGATAATCTAAATGGGGGAAGAATCTGAAAAAGAATGAATATGTGTATGCGTATAACTGAACCACTTTGTTGTACAGGAGAAATTATCACAACATTATAAATCAACTATACTTCAACAAAACTTTAAAAAAATGAAAAAAATCTCTATCTACTGCTAGCATTTATATCTTTTACTCATATAAGATGGTTGTCAGCTCAAAAAATTGAAAGAATTAGAAGAATCAATGTTTTAAGGAAGGGAGCCAGTGATAAAACTAACCATCAGTACCTATTTTTTCCCCTCCTTGTCATCCTTAAATACTTTGTACCTCTCACTCTCTTCTTCACTCTAGACCAGTCCTGTTTGCATTATTGAGAACCAAGGTTGCTCCAAAGAAAACTAAGCTAAGTAGTAGGAAAGAAGTTCTCCAAACAAAGTCCTTATGGAGACTAGCTGGTACTACTGCCTGTCTCAGTCTGTGAGGTTCTTGGAAACTAGGGGGTCTTTCTAAACTGAGATGCAGTGAAGCAGAGTCCCTGCAGGGCTCAGAAATGCTCCAACATTTCCACCTTCAGGAAACTGGCTAATTTTAAGGGGGGAGCACAATCCAGCACAAAGGCTACTTTGAAGAATCTCTTCGTAAGCTTTTGTTTATCCTTCCCCTTTTACAGCTACAGGCTTAAAACTGTGCTACTTGAAAGAAGAAAGGTATATAAATGCAACTGGTGTTAAAATAAGCCAAGGAAAAATGGAAATCACACCAGGCAAAAAAGTTGGCTGCAAGTTAAGAGGTTTGATTTGTCTTGGTTGTGAATTCCATTCCTACTTATACCACTGAGATATTAAGGAAATTTGCAGCAGCTGAAATTAAAGCTTTGGCATTTTAAAGAATATTTGAGTGCTACATTCTATCTTATTATTTGCTTTCCTTTATTATTATTTTAACGACTTGGGACATGGTATGAGTCTTAAAACAAATCTGATGAATGTGAAAGAATGATTTGGGTAAACACAGAACTAAAGTTAGCACACTGTTCATCTGCAATGAAGGATAGTATAAAGCCTACACGCTTTCTTTTTCTTTCTTCATGCCTTCAATAAATCTTCTAAATATTTCGGTTTTTCGGTAAAATAGAAAGGCATACAAATTTTCATAAAATCTCTATGCTCAAAACTTTTAGACTCATTTCCCCTTTTAAAATAAGATTTTACAAACAGAAACAAATGAAGCTAACTATATCAAAATGATTTTTTTAAAACCGCATACAACAATTTTAAATGTCTGACGGTAGAAAATTATAAAGAAAGAAATAGTTATAACAGCAGAGATAATTGTGTTACTGTTAGTATATATTCTTACAGTTTTTCATACACAAACAGTACTTTTTATAATTTGAAATGCTGTATACTCCTTTTTAACATTTGTTTTTGTGAAATATTAAGCATATAAAAAGATGTTTAAAATACTTGTGCAGCTTATAAATAGATTAAAAAGGAAACCATCAAAACCACCTTCCTGCTTAGCTAGGACTCTCCCTGCTTAGCTAGGACTACAGAAGCCCACAGTCAATATCCCTTCATGCTGAGTCCTTCTCACCAAGCATCTTCCGCTTATAATTTTATTACCCAGGTTGCCTAACCAAAGGGAAAAAAGAGCATTGGTGCCAGTACAAGTATTCCATCCCCCACGAGATGTTTTTTCTTTTCTCACTGTGAATTATCAAGTTATCGTTTTGGTTTTAGATGTCAGTGTTTGAACTTGCTTTCTGAGAATCTCCTCCCATGAAATGGATCTGATCTTGGTGCTGCCAAGATCACATTTCCAAGTCTGAAAGATAAAGGATAGAAATTGGCATGAGATAAAACCACCAGGGTAATTACGAAGTTGATGGAACATGAGCCTGATGGCATTTCCAGAGCAACACGTGCTCTACCATACCACTGGCTTAGTACACACATGCTTTTCCCACAGACATTTTGCTATTTTAATTTTGGAGCAGACTGTCTACAAATTAAACTAAACCTGCAAAAGAACAGCTGGAGGGGAAATATGATTGCCCAGCATTCTACCCACCTTAATTTCAAAAGTGTTGTTGAAGCTCTGTTCCAAATTGGAGATTGGAAGTTTACTAAGGAAGGACTCAGAGAGCTACAAAAGACCTATATTAGATTCACGAACAGCCTCCTTCTCCTTCCCCTACCCTGTCTTTAGAAAAACTGGTTTCCTGTTAGTTACCACATCTAATCACTTATCTAATCATCTTTGGTTTCTCTTCTCTTTCTTGGCTCACTTCTTCCTGAGTCTTTCTTTTTTTTTTTTTTTTTTTGCTTTTTAGGGCCACACTCTCAGCATATGGAAGTTCCCAGGCTAGGGGTCAAACCAGAGCTGCAGTTGCCGGCCACAGCCACAGCCACAGCCACAGCAACACCAGATCTGAGCCACGTCTGCAGCCTACACCACAGCTCATGGCAACACTGGATCCTTAACCCATTGAGCAAAGCTAGGGATTGAACCCGCAACCTCATGGTTCCTAGTCGGATTCGTTAACTGCTGTACCATGACAGGAACTCCCCTTCCTGAGTCTTTAGCAATAGTTTCCACTCAGCCAGTGAAAGGGAAAGACAGAAAAGGGAATAGGATAAAAAGTTCCTACTTAGTGAGTGAGTGGTCATAGGATTAAATCTGGACTCTCTGGGCCAGTCATGGGTCAAAAATTCATGCTCTCCCATGGGCTCTCTTAGTAGGTTTGTCTGACCACAGATCACCTGACATGGGCTGTGCTTCTCTTCCTGGCCATTTCCCCCATATCAGCTCTCAAGTATGGAGTCTCCTTACTCTCCTGGGTGGTCATCTGATGCAAGGTGATTCCCCTTTTGGCCTGCTGTTGACAGTACTGTAGTTATATCCACTCTCTAACACTGCTCTTTTATATTCTCCAATCATGGAACTTGTCCTTGAATATTCAACTTTGAAAAGTCTTTCAGGGACTTCTCATCGTGGCTCAGTAGTTAACGAACCCGACTATTAGCCATGAGGATGCAGGTTTGATCCATGGCCTCGCTCAGTGGGTTAAGGATTCTGCGTTCCTGTGGCTGTGGCATAGGCTGGTGGCTGCAGATCCAATTCGACCCATAGCCTGGGAATCTCCATATGCCATGGGTGCGGCCCTAAAAAAAAAAAAAAAATGAAAAGTCTTCCAGAAAGGTATGACTCACACTGATTTTGGTATCTGTCTCAGCTGAAACTTCAGTCTTGACATTTTCTTACTGTTCAATTTTTTAGCAGTTAATTAACAAACATTTATTAGGAGCTAATTATATGCCAAGCTCCCTACTAGGCATTAAAATACCAAATTAAACGTGGCATCTGCCTTTCCTTGGAAACACTCACAGTGTTTGGTGGAAGAACGTATTGGAAGCATGAGTCAAGATATGTGCATAAATATTTGAAGGCATGAGTCAAGATATGTGCATAAATATTTGAAGGCAGTGTATAAGCACTTTATAATGAACAGGTGATTGTAAAAGCACGAAAAAGGTAACAATTTGTCCTCAGGGACTAGTAGGATTATTTTCAGTAACTTCTCCCTAATTAAATGTTTTTAAATTTTATGCCTCCTTGGGATGAAGGAGAAAAGACTTGTCTTACATACAGAGAATTCTAAATCAGGGTTGGCTTATAAAATTAAGTGGAATTCTGTTATTTTGGGGTTATACAGAAGTTTGTTGAAAGTTTTAGAAAATCCGTTCCTCAGTTAATGCTAACCCAAGAGATAACCCTTTAAAGCTAGTTTTTATTTATTCATTTATTTTTAATTTTTTGCCTTTTAGGGCCACACTTGCAGCATAGGGATGTTCCCAGGCTAGGGGTCTAAGCGGAGCTATAGCTGCCAGCCCACACCACAGACACACAGGATCCAAGCTGCATCTGCGACCTATACCACAGCTCACGGCAACACCAGTTCCTTAACCCACTAAGCAAGGCCAGCGATCAAACCTGCAACTTCATGGTTCCTAGTCAGATTCATTTCCATTGCACCACAACGTGAACTCCTTAAAGCCAGTTTTTAAAGGACTCTGTAAAGTGTAGTGAAAAGAATCTCTTGAGCAATACCCTACTTAGAAATCAACTTCTCAGAGTTCCCATCCTGGCTCAGCAGAAATGAATCTGACTAGCATCCATGAGGACGCAGATTCGATCCTGGCCTCACTCAGTGGGTTAAGGATCTGGTATTGCCATGAGCTGTGGTGTAGGTCGCAGATGCAGCTCGGATCCTGCGTTGCTGTGGCTGTAGCTTAGGCCCGCAGCTATAGCTCCGATTGGACTCCTAGCTTAGGAACCTGCATATTCTGTGGATGTGGCCCTAAAAAAACAAAACGAAAAAAAAGAAACCAACTTCTCTAGGACAAAGCATACCCTGGCACTCTAGAGCTATGTCTCAGCACACTGTGCTGCCTACTTACACAGCACTGTAACTGCCTCTTCTGATCTGTCTCTCATTAAATGATAATATCTCTAGTGGAAGAAATTCTGACACAAACTCTTGTACTTACCACCAGGCAAAGAGTTTTGAATGACTGATTCTGTCAATGATTGTCTTTGTATTTCTAAATGCCACAGTTTCTCAACTTCTCGACAAATCCTTTTCTAAAATGATTTAACAATGCTTAAAGACAAAATAAGAAGTGAAAGAAAAATTGTGAATGTATTTGTGAGACCATGTGTTTCAGTATGGGTTCAGAAAATACAGTCACTAAATTTATACATCAAATATCTGATAATTTAACATTTATTGGTGATTTCCACCTCAGTAATTAACCACTTGAAATTCTAACATTTTTAGAAAATCCAGGTTAGTCCTAAATATCAATTGTAAACATGTCTTTGAGGGGTTTTGTTATGTTCTCTGCAAATTAATTGCATCAGCAATCAAATGGCAGAAGAAAAAAATTTATTTTCAAAATTAGATTTAACCACTATAAGAGCTTATTGGTTTTGTATCCACATAAGCAGATCTCGTAATGCAATCAGTTTTTCCTAGAACAGAGTGTTGCTTGCAATCTACCAGAGGCAGTTTTCCTCTTTCATAATATGCTTTGAGGAAAAGTCTTTCCTAATATGCCTTGAATACATTCACTGTTTCAGTTGTTCAATTCTGCTTCAGGGACATCATTTATCCCTTTTTTAGACCATGTCCATCTCTTCTTTGTATCTATTAAGCTCTTTAATTGCTTTAATCTTCATGTCTTTTTCTGCTACCTTTAATTATCATGTCTTTTATTATGAAAATAAACTCTGTAAGTTATATCTTTTCTGTTTATATTAGTTCTATAATAGTGATTCTTTGTCTTCAATATGTCTCCTGCTCTGGGAAATCCTTCCTTTTTTTCATTCTCAGTCTGATTTTTATGTTCCTATCCATCTAAAAATAATCATTAATTCCAGTTCAAGAGGCAAAGCATATATCAGGATCAAAGAATTGCAATTCAAGGTACACAGATTTAGGTAGAAACCCAAGTAGTGTCCCAATTACAGGACAGGGGCTCAGGGTCTTTATGGGAAAAGAGAGAGAGAAGAGCTAAGTTGTTTTTGAGAAGAGATTATTGGTGCACGATGAGGTAATAAATTAGGTGAAGTGCTCATTGGTGACGAGGTAAAGCTAGATTTATACTTCATTGATCAATCAAGTGAAGTGGTCACTAGGTAAAAGTTCATTTTTATCAGTCCTTTCAAGAGGATATTCTTGGTTTTGACGACTTCTTGGAACGTGGGCAGTTTGGCCTAGTTCAAAATTTCAGAAACCGGGATGTATCAGACAGTTCCTCTGGAATGGCTGTTCCAGCTCTGTTTTAAATGGCTTCACTCATGTCATCTTTCACAGCGCTATCTTTGAGTTATCTAGTTAAATTCATATTTTTTGCAAATCCTTTAATAATCAGATGCTTTCATGGAGATATTTCTTCTTTTCCCTGGGTTATGTTTATCTTTAAAATATTTTTTTTTCAGATTATTTTCTCTATAGGTTATCACAGCAGGTTCCCTCTGACAATCCATTCCATATACAATAGCTTGCACATGCCAATTCCATACTTCTAATCTATCCCCCCCGACCTGTCCCCTTTGGTAAATTTGCCTTTGATGTCTGTGAATCTGTTTCTATTGTGTAAATAAGTTCATTTGCATCCCTTTTTTTATTCTACATACAAGTGATATCATATGATGTTTGTCTTTCTCTGGCTCACTTCACTTAGCACGGTAATCTCTAGATCCATCCATGTTGCCTCAAATGGCATTTCACTCTTTTTTATGATGAATATTCCATTGTGTATATGTACCACATCTTCTTCATCCAATAAATCTTTAGATGTTCTGTCTTCAATGATTTTCTTCTTTCCTTCACTTTTCACCCAATATATTTACTGTAATTTATTTACATAGAACCCAGGATGACATTGTTTCCTGTTTCACTGCTGTGTTGCTCACACAAGAAGGGTGATGAGCAACTCAGTCAGCATCTGCTGTTTGATCTGATAGACTCTCGAACTCTTCTTGAAGCCCTTTCTATACAACACTTCCATAGTTCTAGTTACTGGAGCCTCAGGCTTTTAACATTTGGGGTTAGAGAAAAGCAAGTTTCAGCTGGGCCTGTGAGCAATCTTTGCCAGTGAGACTGGGCTTTGGAGGGATTTTGCTAAATATTCTGTGTTCCAGTTTTCTCTACCTAACCTTTAATTTATCTTAATCCAGTGTGGATAATTTGACATTCAAATAATTCCTCCAATTTAGTGTGAGTCCCTAAAGACTCAGCTCCATCAAAGTCAGCCTGAACTTTTCCCTAACCACATTTTTATTCCCTTTTCCACCAGCCGCTTTTATTCTCCGAAAGAAGACAGAGAGTGGTTTTATTATGTTTCTGTTTTGTTTTGGCTTTTGGCCCCTGGGTTACAAGTTCACAGTGTAGTAAAGGGATGCTCTTAGCTCATCTCCTTCCTGCCTCCCTCAGAAGATTTAGTCTTAGATCTCCTCTTTGCCTGCTGTTTCACCTAATTTCTGTTTTCTCCTGAACTAATGGGTGTTTAGTATTTGTAGGATCCTTTTGCCTTCTTTCTTCCTCTTTTGTCTCAACAGAAGTCTCCAAATATGGTAAATTCATTTTCTCTGACAAACCAGAAAGGCAGAGGTTTTTAATTTCAAGTGCATTTCCACATCTACCCACATCATCTCTGCGCCTCTCCTTCTGCACATGGTGCAATAGATATTTCAGGCTTGTGTCTATCTACAGCCCTTTCCTCACTCCCATCTCCATCCGATCTTCACTGTCAGTGCTTTTCTAAAGGGAAGTAAGTAGCTGTGCTGAGCTGCTCTAATCAATGGCTTGTAAACACTTAAAAATTTTGCTTATTCTTTTATTAGCCACTTTCTTTGCACATTTAATTCAGGCTATCATTTTTGTGGAGGATTCTTGTTTTCCTAATGATTTTCATTTATACCATTAGTTTCTCAAAGGGAGAGATTTTTAAATCTGGCTTTACTTCACTACCTTGAGTAAGAATTGATCTGCTCTTAATAGGCCATAGAAGAGGCTCCCAGGTCCTTAAGGAGAGAAACTCCTGGGTTATAAAACTGGCAAAAAGTTTTTAAAAGATACTATACATACATCTCAAAGGGGAAAAGAAAGAATTGTCAGATTTTCCAAAGTAAATACTATAAGAAAAAGGTCAGGAAGAACCTCTCTAAAGTGGAAGGAAGCAGTAAGGTTGATGTAATCATCTTATTGGACAGCATAGGGAAATGCAGAGAACCCACTGACCATCCCGTTCTTCTTATCTAGCTTACTTTCTGTAAGCTGAATGATTATGAAAGGCACAAAATAATTGACAATGTTGATTCAGTTGTCGGTATCATTATACAAAGGTTGCAGATAGCACCACAGAGACAAAGAGATAAGTACAAATTCTCTGAAGTGAGAAAATCAAATTCTGAAAATTTCCTTTGGAGATCAATGAACAGCTTCAGACCTTCATAATCAATACAGGCAAATGTTCTTAATTTCCCACTTGCAATTTATCTATTTAGACTCTGCACTGCTCAGAAAATACAGACATAGAAAACTGTGCCTTGGTGATGAAGAAATTTTGTTCTACAACAAAGTGTTCGCAAAGCTTCCTGGGTTGTCATTCATAAGTGCGATTCTTTTAAATGCTCAATAAATTCAACATCCTTGTACATGTTTTAAATTATGCTCTCATGTTTATTTTCAATCTCAACTTTATGAGACCATATATTATTTATTCTAATAAACAGAAACAAGGGAAATAATGGCAATACTATACTTTTAAAATGGTTTTTGTGGTTTATTTAAAGTTACTACATATTGCAAAAAGGTATTTTGATTGCCTTGGCTCACAAAGAGTTAGAAAGTTGTTGGCCCTGGAGTTCCCTCAATGGCTCAGTGGTTAACGAATCCGACTAGGAACAGTGAGGTTGGGGGTTCGATCCCTAGCCTTACTCAGTGGGTTAACAATCCGGCTTTGCCGTGAGCTGTGGTGTAGGTTGCAGACGTGGCTCAGATCCCATGTTGCTGTGGCTGTGGCGTAGACCAGCGACAACAGCTCTATTAGACCCCTACCCTGGGAACCTCCATATGCTGCGAGTGTGGCCCTAGAAAAGGCATAAAGGAAGGAAAGAAAGAGAGAGAGAGAGAGAGAGAGAGAGGGAAAGAAAGAAAGTTGTGGCCTTTTCAATCAGAATTTGTGTTACCTTTCCCACTGCTACACACTATATATTTGTAATTAATCTCCTCCTTGCTAATCTTTCTGAGATTAGAAATTCTGTTTTATACTTTTACTTGCAAAAGACTTTCTCTCCTGAGACTTAATTTCAATCCATTCAATTCAATAAACATCACTCTCCTACTGTGTGCTAGCCACTGTATTAGATGGGGCTGTCCCATCTCAAGGAGCTCATGGTCCAGCAGGATTCAAGTTAAAAATGAGAAAGGAAGAGACAGAGGTTGACAAACAAAACACCAAACGTTTCTACAAATGCTATCAATAAACTTTAAAATGAGATTTCACATGAATAAGTAATATTTAGATATAATTCCAATCATCAATCTTATTTCCTCTGCTTGAAACGATATTACTTATTGCCCTGTTAGTCTCACTCATCCTTTCATTTTTACTCCAGATATCACCTCCTCCAAGTATTCATTTCTTTACTTGTTTCTATCTCCATCTTGACAGTGAGTTTCCTGATGACTGAGCAGAGTCTTTATCACTGATTTTCAGGCACCTCATATTAAATACAGGTTGAAGGAATAAGTGAATAGATGACTACATACAATAACAATACTAGCTAATGTTTATTGACAATTTATCTGTGCCACCCACTATGCTAAGTGTTTATAGAGGCGCTATTTTAATTAATCTAATTATTATTCCTGATTTACATAGCAGAAAAACAGAAGCTGTTAATGGATAAGAAATTTGCTTAGATTAAGTAACTATTAAATGACAGAGCTGGAATTTAAACATTAGCAGACTGACTTTGAAACCTGCTCTCTTAACCACATCATGAATGAATGATGTAATTTTAAAATTGGTGTTACACAATGCAGAATGAAACTGTTTTCACGAAGCAGGTGGAACAAATTTCTGCTAGGTCTAGCAATTTAGCAAAGATGGGAATTAAAAAATGTCATCATGGGAGTTAAAATGTCAAACATTTAAATTACTCCACAGAAAGAAACAAATTTTAAATATCCCACTGGAACTAGTTAAGCATGGAGTTGCCCAAAGGCAGGAATAGACTTTTCAGGAACACTTGAAATCTGAGGATATCACGACTAATTATTTTCAAGATATACATCCAGCTTTGAAATATCATTGACATAATTCAGCAATTATCCTTAATTTATTAATAACTATAGTGCTAGTTCACTTTTTAAATGAAAATATTACTAACTCAATTTCATTAGCCTAATAATTCAGTTTGACATGTATACAGTAAATTTTTATACTGAATATTAAGGTGATTAAACGTGTACTCACTCTCATAATAATTAAAAGTCTTCACCTCCAATTCAAATCAGCGAAGTACAGTTATGTTCCCATTATGCCTGAATTCTAGACTCATATTTTGAGCCAAACTACTCAATAATCTTATACTTGGAGCATTATTGAATGAGGCAAGTATTTGATCCAGCTTTAAGAGCAGACAGTAAAACTGAACTTCAAAAGACTTTAGAAAAGAAAACAAAAGTTAGTTGACTGGCAAAAGTAACAATTTCCTTCATTTCATGGTTTTATTCATGAGTTACTGATTCCAGAAGACTAAGTTCTGTTTCTGATCTTGTCAACCTCATGTTACTCTGACTGCACAAACGGGATCTGACTTCACCTTTGGTTAGTTTCCACAGTTTCTCTGTCTTCTGAGTGACACTCTAGTGCCTCACCTCATTAGAACACACAGGGCCAGGGTGCCCTTATCACCCTTATTCTATGGCACACAGCTTTTCCAACCAGCTACAAGCTTTTCAAGCATATTAGAGCCTGCTTCTTGAAGGGCAGTCCCACGTCAGCAGGCTTGGCATCAAGTGAGAGCTCAGAGGGTACAACACTGGATTAAAAACTTTCTTTTGAATTGATTTATTACTATTACTGTTAATGTGCGATTTATCAAAACAACGTTACAAATTTTCATAAATACATTTTAAACATAAAAGTAAATTTTTATTGGTTTATGTACCTCTTAATTAAATTGGTAAAGGTATTTTTTGTTTCCCAATTAGTTACTGTATTCATGATAGAGTATTAATGATTGCTAGAATGAGATAACGCTCAGCATCAGTTCTGCCTCTATTTTCCACTGTTACAGGCATTAAGTGCTAAGAAACTTTGGTCACATAAGCAAACAGATGATAAAAGAAGGAACTTTTTGTTTGTACTTCATCAAAACTACAAATTTTTAATTTTAAAATTTAAAATTATTTTTCATGATCAATCAACTGAAAACTTAGTGAGGCCCTTTCCTAATACTGTTGAAAACAAAGAATTGGAAACCAACTGACTGCAAAAGGATTTGCCCCACAATCAGTAGAGTCATTCATATTCTCATTTTCTAAGTACTATCACACTAATATTAATTTTACCCAATATTCTTTTATTTAGAGGCACCAAGTTAACTCTGCATATGCAAAAGGGTTGGGAAATCAAGACATTATTAATTCCAATAGATTTTACCATTATAGTTATCTTACTATATGCTTTAAATCATTTATCAAAATGCCAAAGCTTTAAATTTAGCTCCTTCAATTACTATTATGATTTTATTACAGATTTTCACCTCTAATCATAAATGAAATTGACCCATAATTTTCCTTTATTTTTCTGTCTTTGAGATTCTGATATCTGGTATATAAGTTTTAGCCTCGTACAGAGTTATCAAGAAATTTCTTGGACAACCTAAAATAAAATAAGGTGGTATTAGCTATGCATTACTTGAAAGTTCAATAGAACTAGCCTGAAAAATCATCTAGCTTAATGCTTTTATAGAGGGGATTGTTTTGGTTACCATTTCAATTTATTTTATTTTCAATTTCTTTTAAAGTTTTCTGTTTATTTCCTATTTCTAGTTCTAACTAATTAAGAATCAATTTCAACATTCTATGTTTTTTCCAGAAATGTAGCCATATCAGTTCAGGTTTCAAATTTATATGATTGTTCATATTTTTCATGATCAATCAACTGAAAACTTAGATTTTTTTAATTCTTTATACATATGTATATAATTATTTACATTGTTTCCTATATTTTGTTTTTCTTTCTTCTATATTTTCTAAGTAAGCTTTTTTTTTTTTTTGTCTTATCTAGGGCTGCACCCACGGCATATGGAGGTTCCCAGGCTAGGGGTCTAACAGGAGCTGGAGCTGCTGGCCTTTGCCACAGCCACAGCAACGTGGGATCCGAGCCATGTCTGCAACCTACACCACAGCTCAAGGGCAACGCCGGATCGTTAACCCGCTGAGCAAGGCCAGGGATTGAACCCACAACCTCATGGTTCCTAGTCGGATTTGTTAACCACTTAGCCATGACGGGAACTCCTATGTAAGCTTTTACATAAGTTTATCTAGCTCATCAATGTTTTCAAAGATACATATTTCAGCTCTCATAATCAAATGTATGAGGTAATTAGATGTAAGAAATAATTCATAAGAAACAATTAAAAACTTAAAATGCCTGTGAATAATTATTTTAGAAATGTATGAGTCATAAAAGAAATTATGTCTTTATTGCTATAGAAATTAGAATGTAGTCCTGTTTCTTCACTGAAAGATTAATATTATAAAAATATCGTTCTTCTGAAAGAATAAGAACGCCAAGATTTTTTTTATAGAAGCTTAATGCCTAGAAAAGTGATTTTGAATTTTATCTGGAAGAATAAAAATAGCAAAGATCCTTTTTTTAAGGAAGTAGGAAATCACATGTAGCAGTTACTAAATTTGTTATAAGACTATAATAATTCTTAAAATGCAGTGCCAGCATGAGAACAATTAGGCAAATCAGCCTGCTTTTAAACAATATTTTCAAGATATACATGAAAACAACAGAGACATTAGCATTTACTGAATGCTCTTCTCAACCACCTTGCATAGTGGTAGAGCCATGTGACTAGTTCCAGCCAATGAACAAGAAGCAATAGGAGTCAAGGCAAGACATCTGTGGGTGGGTGAGAGTTCTCCACTTACTCTCACCCCCATTCTGCCATGAGGAGTATATAAATTCAGAAGGAAGCACCTAAAATGGGAACAAGCTGAATCAATCATCTTGTGGTGGATAAAAGATGAAGCTTCCCTAGAGATCATCCAAGTCTCATTGAATGCTGGGTGTGTTCTAGAAAGAAACCTTGGTTGTGTTTATCCGCCGAGATTTGGGGGTTTATTTGTTATCACAGCATACAGAGCCTATCCTGACTGATAATATAAACACAAAATAATATTGGTGTCTTTCAGTTTTAAAAAACCTATGAGTTGAGTACTATGAAACAGTAAAGAGGGCAGTTATCAACAACCTACTGAAACCTTAGAAATAGGGGAAGTGAAGTTGCATTTGAAAATTAGCCTAAAGAATTAACACTTAAAGGATCTGAGAAAAGACTCTTGAGTCAGAGATATAAGATTTTTCATTCGTGGAAACTGAGCTTTATGGTTGTGCCTGTCCTCCTGACCCTCAAATCCCATGAAGATAACACAGAGTAGGTTAGGTGGATACTACATACACAGTGGATCAGTGTCACAGTTGAGGAAGACTCAGTTTAGGTAACCCGAAAATTCTACAGTTGGGCATTAAGCAAACCTGCCTCATCTGTGCTCTGGCAGGAGACATTATCTTTATTTTACTGAAAAAATAAGCACATCTGTGGTCTGTTAGAAAGAGTTACCATTATCTTTCAAAGATATTCTCTATACATATATCCTTGAAAATTTAGTCATTTTAGTGTCTTTGCTCAAAAGATTTGCAGACAAAGGAGAGACTCATAGGTAATTGTCTCCCAATAGTCATAAAACTAAATAACCAATTCAATAAATCTATCAAACCTAAATTGTGTGGGTCTGGAATAATGTACTCAGCTCTATCCCCAATTTACTTGTAAAGAAAATGTGAAATGTTTTATCTCTATGAAGAAATGCCTTGGAATTTGGTCATCTTTCTTTCAGTCAACTTCTGAAATAACGGGATTATGGGAGAGAGGGATAAATTAAGCTCAAATTTCTCACCATGCAAAATCCCATTCTGATAGATTTATTTTATTATCCCCTATCTCTAAAGATTCTCATATTTCATAGATATATCAACCGTTTTGGAAAATTTTTACGTGCAGTATCTCCCTCTTTCCCTAGGGTAAGATTTCCCTTCATTTGACTTAACTGGGGAAAGGAAGGCTTTTTTTTCCATACTCATAAAATTATAAGAAGTGAGGCTACACACAAACTCCAGGCAATGGCAAAATGAGCTATCGAGTCCCTGGCAAAGTCATTAAATGAGAACAGCAGCTGTCAGACTGGACTCAGCAAACACCTATGCATTCAGTAAGAACTTGGCAAAATGCTCAAAGCATGGTGCCTGGGTAGAACCAGAAGCTTGTCAGGCGGACTCAAGTACAGTGGAATTAATGGAGTAAGGGTCCATGTAAAGAAATGCATGTGTAATCTATGATAATGGAAACTCTGAGAATTAGATAGTTTCATAATACTCTGACTAATTTGTCATCATTTCCGTGTATTAAAGGTTTTACAACTATCTAGGGAATCAAGTCTCAGCCATCAGGCAGTCTGTGGTGTTAAATATTTCTGAAGATCACAGTAATTTAGGCATATTACGTCTCAAAGAGAAATTTTTTACTTTTTAAAAGCTCTTTTAAATTTTATAAGTATTTTTAAAGTTTTATAAGTATTTAAAAATATATTTTATTTATATATATTTTATAAGTATTTAAAACCTTCTCTTTGCTTTAGTCCCATAGAAATAAAAGTTATCACAGTTATATGGAAAACTAACAATAAAACAGGACTTTACAAAGATGAATGAGGCTTAGAAAGACCAGTTTTGCTATTGCCTAGTACCTTTTGCAATTCCAACACCAACTCAAAACGTGCAGAAAATCCCATAACTACTGAGAGTAGCCTAAATGCCTGAACCACGTGTCTAAATATGAAGCCATTTTACATTTTCTTTCTGAAACTTACATGGTACAGTATGGTTTGTTCTGGAAGCCATTTACCAAAAATTTTGAAGATTTATGGGTTCACATATAGATATTAAAAGTTCTAGACCAGTTATTTCCCTCTGTTTCTTCACAGGAAATTTGAAATAAAAATTCTTTTCTTTTCTTTTTTTTTTTTTTTTTTGCCTTTTTGCCTTTTCTAGGGTCACAAATATGAAGGTTCCCAGGCTAGGAGTCTAATTGGAGCTGTAGCCACCGGCCTACACTACAGCTTCAGCAACACGGGATCCGAGCCATGTCTGCAACCTACACCACAGCTCAAGGCAATGCCAGATCCTTAACCTGCTGAGCGAGACCAGGGATTGAACCCAGAACTTCACGGTTCCCAGTCGCATTTGTTAACCACTGAGCCACGATGGGAACTCCCATTTTTAATGTTTCAAGGCTGTTATTCGGAAAATAATAGAAACCAAGAGCTTTAAACATCACTGGAAAAATCTGGAAAAAGAAGGAATTGTTCATTCCCAGCTAATGCTAGATATAAAATGTAAAGAATTTAAATGATGCAGGTAAAACCTCGAGATGTGAACTTAGCAGTAATCTACAAAAATATGGGGTAGAAGTTTTAAGGAAAATGTAATAAGTTTTACCAAAAATAAATAAGAAACAGCTGAAAAACAGAAGTGAGTCCTGCTCAGAGATATGTAGTAAATGAATTTTTTTTAATGTTACCAAAGTAGCACTGCAACTAGAGGATGGGACTTCCCAGTGGGGCTCACAGGTAATGAACCTGACTAGTATCCTTGAGGATGCAGGTTTGATCTCTGGCCTTGCTCAGTTTGGTAGGGACCCGGCGTTGCCCTGAGTGGTGATGTAGGTCACAGACATGGCTCAGATTCAGCATTGCTGTGGCTGTGTTGTAGGCCAGCAGCTATAGCTCTGATTCAACCCCTAGCCTGGGAACTTCCATATGCCACAGGTGCGGCCCTAAAAAAAAAAAAGAAAAGAAAAGGGAAAAAAAAAGGTATGGATCTAATGCCTCACTTAATGCACATTAACTCTACTTCTATCACTTGTTTGCTAGTACTTCTTTTCTCTTTTTCTAGACACTTTTGCCCCAATACGCCTAACACAGGAACTACATAAGTTAGGGTTCTCCAGTGTAAACTGTTTAAAATTTGTGAATGTCTTCTGTGCTATGAAGCGGTAGAGGGAGTGACTCTTAGGTGAATATACTCTGGACTAAACTAAGGGATTCTTTGGAGACTCTATTCTTTTGTTCTATAAAGCTCATTCATTTTGGGTTATTTTCTGCCTTTTCATATAAACATTTATATGATTTGGGATCCATTTTCTGTTGGAGCTAAGCCTAGTATAGCTGACACAGGGCTTTTCTATTTAACTGTTTCACATTTAGAGCATATGTATTTACTTAGATTTATTATAAAAATTCAACCACTTACCATATTACTGGGTAATGGACTGAAAAAAATAAAGCACAGCTAATTCAAATTTAAAACCCAATTACTTGAAAGTATTTATCCAGAGTTTCTCTTACGGGATCTATGTAAATTGAATTAAGTAAATGTCTTCTATGTGTTCCTGCGGAGTTTATAATCCAACAAAGATGCTGCTAATAGTAATGAGTTACAGTTTTGAGTGCTTACATACCTCAGGCATTATTCTAAGTACTTTGTATATATTATTTGAACTCACGACAACCCTATAACTTTGGTACCATTATTATACCAATCTCACAAATGAGAGAATTATGACTCACAGAAATTAAGAATCTTTCTCAAAGTAATAATCAGGAAAATAGCAAGCAAGTTTGACCCCAGAGCTCTGGCTCAGGTCTGCCATCCTATACTCCATTTCATAATAATGGTCAACATTTGCAGAGTATTTACTGTCTCTTCTCAGGACTATATAAGCACTCTTCTTGGTATTAAATAAGTGTGACTCCTTTGATCCTAACCATAGTCCTGTGAAGTTGTAATACTATAACCCCCATTTTAGAGATGGGTAAAATGAGAACAGAAAAATTAAGTAATCCCACAAGGCCACATGATAGGAACTGGTAGACCCAGGGTTATAAACAACACATATTATTAAATCTAATAGTATCAAAGCACCTCACAGCACCTGGTTCTCGTAAGCAGTGTGTTTAGAGAAGAGAAATTAGATATTTTCAGATGTTTATTCTCCTACCCTTTGACAAGACAATGGGAAGGACAATGGGTAGGAAATTGAATAGATTGTTTTTTATATTATATATTTATAAAAACTGAAATTATTTTGGTCAGTTGAGCTATTTAGGCATTTATTTACATATGCTCAGTGTAATCAACAGAATATTAACTACTGAGGGAGATTATCTAATAAAATCACAAATCTAGCCAAAAACAAAAGGTCAAAAACTGCCCCATAAAGATTTGAAAATGTACTAGAAGAAAAGTACTACCATTGATGATTCCAGTGCATCTTTCTAAAACTGAATTATTTGGCTTTATCATCTAAAACTAAAGAGCATAACGATAAGCTACATAATAGTGTGCCAGCCTTAAAAGTGATTTTCTTTTTCTTTTTCCCTAGTAGAACTGATACTGAAAAATTCTGGAGGGTACCTATGACCAATTTCAGTATTATTCAGGAAAAAAGTCATTATTTTACTTATATGCATAAATATTAGTTTAAAAGTAAGTAAATTTAAATGAAATTAGGTAGAGAAAAATACAAACTCATTCATAACATGTCCATAAAATATTAAACATTACATCTATGTCAGCTGAAGTCTTAAATATTTAGAACAATACCCTAAGTAGCCATGGAAAAGTGCTCAAGAATAAACTTTGGACTGCGGCAAGATGGTGGAGGAGTAAGAGGTCGCGCTCACCCTCTCCCACAAATACATCAAAAAACGCATCTAAATATAAAACAAGTTGGACAAATCATCTTCTGAATGCTGATTAATTTAAACCTCCAAAAACTGCAAGAAACCCTTGAAATAACTGGGTAGAACAACAGAAGAAAACAAAAAAAAAAAGGTGAGAGAGAGAATAGCAATTAGGATGGTAGCCAGCACCCCAGGGAGGGAGCTGTGAAAAAGAAAAGTTTCCTGGGAAGAAACCTAAACAACGATCAGCGGATCAATGACCAACGGAACTAGAGGGACATCAAAGCCTGAGAAAAATGCAGCAGCTGGATTGAGATAGGAAAATCGGAGAAAGAGACTCAGACAGAGGACCTGAATACTGGTGCAGATACTACAGCCTGAGGCGCCGGGTGGTGCCTGGGAGCTAAGACACAGGTTCCTAAGGTTAGTCCCTGGGAGAGGGCAGAGGTCAGTGGCCGCGGCGGTTGCGGGAATAGGACAAGGAACGGTGATATTCTATGATTTGTGGAGAGCAAAACCAGGACTGAGGGAACCGAGGAAGTCTGGTCCCGCAGGGGAGGCAAGCCTACATTGTTAGGGAAGAAGAGAGGAGGAGGAGAGGCTGACCACCACAGGAAGCAACTTGAACTAGCACGCAGGGCGGGGCGACGGTGCCACGCCAGAGCGGAGGTGGGGAGGAGCCAGTGGAGGCTGCAGCTGCGGCAGCGGGAGCGGAGCCCATGCCTTGAAGCCCATGGGCGGAGCACTGTGCCAGGTTGTGGAGCCAGGCGCCTGCGCCAGCCAGCATCGGCAGGGGTGGCGGGGCCCTGGGCCGGTCCACGGACCTAGGTGACTGCGTCAGCCCCACAGAGTTGGTAGCTCTAGTGGGCGGAGCAGTACGCGACCACACGGAGCTAGCTTTCGCAGAGGAGTGGGGCCAGCGCCAGCCGCTGCCGCCAGGAAACCGCCCCATCTGACGAGAAAGCATCAGCGGAAGGGCGGAACAAACACCAGCCTGCTGAGCCAGCCTCTGACGGGTACCTCTTGTGGTTCCAGTCACCTCAAAGAGGACTTTGCAATCAAACACTAGTTTCCCGTGGCTCTCACTCCCGGGGGAAATCATACTTCCTGCTGCTGCTATTGCCAAATGCTTAAGACACCTGGTAGATCTGCCTAGAGCTCGCGACCACGTCCCAGGGCTGGGCAACTAGGAGTGGACAGCGCCACCTTCCTTCAATTGAGAGCGCAGAGACTAGGCTCCCACTGTCGACTTTAGCCATTCATTCCTACACTCTCACAGAGGACACTCAGAGTACCACTGAGATAACAGCCTCCTCATTCCAAAGAAACAGACATCAAATAGTCAAACTCCTACACCAAAAATAAACAGTAACCCCACCAAAAAATACAAAGGGGAGCTCCTCCCTAGAAGTAACCTTCCAGCGTGGCCTCCCCAAACTCACAGAAAAAGAAAACCACAAACAAGATGAAGAAGCTCAAAAACCATTCCCAGTTAAAAGAACAGGACAAGTCATTTAAAGCAGCCAGCAATGAAACTGACCTCTGTAGTCTGTCAGAAATGGAGTTCAGAAGGGGGGTAATGAAAATACTTGAAGAATTAAGGCTGAATATCCAGAAATTAAGAGAAGATGCAAACAGCAATGCAGAGTCCTTTAGAAAGGAGCTAGAAATCATAAGGAGGAGCCAAGAAAAGCTAGAAAACTCATTTGCAGAGATGCAAACTGAGCTAAAGGCAATAAAGAGCAGTTTGAATAATGCAGAGGAAAGAATTATTGATGTAGAAGATAGAATAATGGAAATCATGCAATCAGGACAGCAGACAGAAAATAAAATTAAAAAAACATGAAAGCAATTTAAGGGATCTATGGGATAATATAAAGAGGCCCAATTTAAGCATAATAGGAATTCCAGAAGGAGCAGAAAAAGAAAAAGGCATTGAAAAAATATTTGAAGAAATTATGTCTGAAAACTTTCCAAATCTGAAGGAATCTGACATCAGGATACAGGATGCTCAGAGGGCCCCAAACAAGCTAAACCCAAACAGACCCACACCAAGGCATATTATATTAAAAATGGCAAGAATTAAAGATAAAGAGAGGATCCTAAAGGCA
>PVHT020004944.1:32903290-32922656 GCA_004024745.2 Catagonus wagneri
AACTGGAGTCTAAAACACTGCACAAATGAACATCTCAACAGAAAAGAAAATCATGAACTTGGGGAACAGACTTGTGGTTGCCAAGGGGGCGGGGGAGGGGTGGGGGAGGGGTGTGAGGGAATGGGGATAACTAGTGCTTTAATGATGGAATAGCAAGGAGCTCCAACTGTATTGCACGGGGAACTATATCTAATTACATGTGACAAATCCATATATGTACATGTAACCGGGTCACCACGTGGTGCAGTTGGAAAATCTGACAGAAATCTGTAAACCAGCTCTAATGCAAAAAAAATAAATAAATTAAAAAAAAAGAATAAATTAAACTTTAAATTTTCTAAGACAGAGTTATAAGAGCTAATACTGACTACCAGTCATATGTATAAATCTTCCCAAAAATCTAAAAATAGGGATGTGTTAAACAGGATACACAAAGACATAGAGAATGGTTCATCGAGCTTTCCCAGCTAGGAAAATGTGGCTTTCCCATACATCATTCAATAAAAAACAGATGGGGAAAACTGGTTGCCAGAAAGAAAAAAAAGATATACAGCATGTTATAATTATGAGCTTCAAATAAACAAAGAGAGGGACAAGAATATTATAAAACAAAAAGCAAACTTCTTCCATAAAAGCTATCTCTCCTGAGTAGGGCAAACTAAGGATAAAATGACATTCTCTCAGAAACATTTAGTACCCCTCGGATGAACATTTTTAAATTATCTGGATACCTCCCCTTCTTTGGTTATAACACTCCTGGTACTTGTGGTTCTGAAGTCCCATCCAGGCTCTGGGGATGGGCTGTGTGATTCATGTTGGTTCAGCCCCTTTAGCCTCATGATCATATCAGGCCACATCAGGGATGGGCATGTCTCTCAACTGGTTCAATTTAGAATAAAACCTAGGGTTTGTGCAGAAACTCTGAGGGAGCTATGTTCATTTTCACTGAAGTCGAATATAGGATGCTGTAAATCTGGAGCTACTGACAGCCATCCTAACACCACATGGAAGTAAAATGAAACCACTAAGCAGGAGAGCAGGTTGATGAGACAGACAGTGAGTTCTGATGACAGCATTTCAGCCCCGTAAGTAAACTAATCCTAAACAAGATGCACTCTGGAATTTTGAGTCACATGAGCCAATAAAATTCCCTTTTATCCTAAGCCAGTTTAGGTTGGATTTTCTATTTAATGACCCTAGAAAAGTCCCTAATAATCAGACTCCAGTCTCAGCAAAATATTGAATAATAAAAGCTAGAGTCATTGCAGTTTACATAGCACCATTTCCACACTTGTCATAACAAGTGAAGGAACTCTGTGAAGGAAGTGCCACTACAACTCCCCTTTTACAGATGAGGTTAAATGAGGTCTTAGTCTGTTGGGACTGCCATAAGAATACATCACTTTCTGGAACTCCCTGGTGACACAGTGTGTTAAGGATCTGGCTTTGTCACTGCAGTGGCTTAGGTCCCAGCTGTGGCACAGGTTCAGTCCCTGGTCCAGGAACTTCCATATGCCGTGGGTGCAACCACAAAAAAAAGGGGGGGGGGCAGAATATACCACTTTCTGCTATAAAAAATACCACTAGCAGCTTATAAACAACACAGGAATATATTGCTCATAGTTCTGAAGGCTGCAAGTCCAAGATCAGGAGATCAGGATGCCAGCATAAAGCAGTGAGGGCCCCCTTTTGGATCAGAATTCTTGTTGCATCTTTACATAAGGGAAAGGAAGTTAAGTTAGCAGGCTCTCTTAAACCTCTTCTATAAGGTCACTAATCTCATTCATGAGAGCAGACCCCTCATGACCTAATCACTTCCCAAAGGCCCTACTTCCCCACCATCATATCAGGCATTCAGAATTTCAATCTATGAATTTTGAAGGACACCAACATTCAGACCATGGCAAAAGACTTGCCCAAGATTACACAGTTAATAATTAGCAGCACACAGGCCTTCTGAATACAAATCCCAT
Source organism: Catagonus wagneri (assembly GCA_004024745.2). Lineage (NCBI taxonomy): Eukaryota > Metazoa > Chordata > Mammalia > Artiodactyla > Tayassuidae > Catagonus > Catagonus wagneri. The sequence goes on from PVHT020004944.1 coordinate 32,905,264, forward strand.
GCTTTTCCACTTGTGTTTTTCAATCTCAGACTAAAAACAAAAAATGGGATGCCCAGTACTACATCAGGTGGTATTATAAAAAGTCATAATTTAAGTGTAACTTATCTTTCTAGAACTTCATTTATATTCATATATCTGATGGAAAGTATATGTTATATGATGTAATTTATAAATAATTCTATATAGTATTCTAAAAAGTATTTTAAATCTTAATATAGAGCAATGCAACATTTTTATTTTATTTTATTTTATTTTATTTTATTTTATTTTTTGCTTTTTAGGGCTGCACCCATGGCATATGGATGTTACCAGGCTAGGGGTCAAATCAGAGCTACAGCTGCCAGTCTACACCACAACCACAGCAATGCCAGAATCAAGCCACGTCTGCGACCTACACCACAGCTCATGGCAACACCAGATCCTTAACCCACTGGGCGAGATAAGGGATTGAACCGGTAACTTCATGATTCCTAGTCAGATTCGTTTCCACTGTGCCACAATGGGAACTCTGAGCAATGCAAATATTTTTAGAATTCAAATATGAGATCACAAAAAACTGTCAGGCTTGTAACTGGCCACTTGGGTCTTTACCCTAAGACAGAAAAGGTAAAAGTTAGATCCTTTTGCCATTAGGAAGCACATAAAACACAGCAGTATTTTGAAACTTAAATGAAAGGACAAAATTGATTGTTTAAAAATAAAGGACGTGAAAAGTCCACAGGAATGGCTTAATGACTAAACAAGCCCAGAATATTTTGAACAAAATATAGAAATGTAAGTACAAAATATTCCAAACAGACTAGAATTTCTATTGCCACTTACGTACTATTGATCTAGATGGTCCAGAAAATAAAGTCACAATAATTGTCCAGAGGGACTTCCAAAATAGTTTGGCAGTACAGTTCAAGAAAATGTTTGTTTTAAAGCTAATACGGAAAAAAATTATTACTGATGATAGATTTTTTTATTTCATTCACTACTTTTGGCAGAAGTCTAATCTTGAGGATAAAGCAAGGCCAGTAAGTCACAGAGAAGGTAGAAGGCTGGAAAATGCCCCCCTAAAAATATCCCACCTTCTAATCCCCAGAACTTGTGAATATGTCACCTTACAAAGCAAAAGGGGCTTTGTAGACATGTTTACGTTAAGCATCTTGAGATGGAGAGATTATCCTGAATTATCCAGGTGGGTCTAGTGTAATCACAGGGTCTTTTTAAGAGATAGAAGGATCAGTGTCAGAGAGGGAGATGAGATAACAGAGAGGTCAGAATGATATGGGGCCACAAGCCAAAGAATGCAAGGGGGATACTGGAGCTTAAGGAAGCAAAGAAACAGATTGGCCCTTAGAGCCTCCACAAAGAACACAGACCTACCAACCAATTTTAGACTCTGGACCCCAGAACTATAAGATTATAAACTTATATCGTTTGAAGTCACTAAATTTCTAGTAATTCGTTACAGTGAAATAGGAAACTAATACAGGAGCTATATTTTCTTATAGAAACACTTTAAAGAAACATAATTTATGTATATATATATTGAAGCAAAAGATTCTCCATTGTGTAGGATTCCTAGAAGCTAAATCCCAATTGTCTAGTATCTGCTCTGTATCATCTAGTTCACTTTTTACTAGGCTATCAGTCAACATTCACAAATGTATTTATTTTTATATGACTAGAAGACTTCAAGTTGGAAAATAAAATTTTAAAACATACTTTTACAATAGCATCTAAAAAGTCACCCAGGAATAAATCCAGTAAAATATGCACAAGACTCTGCACATGAAACCTTGAAATAATATTGCAAGAAATTAAATACCTATATAAATACATAAATCATAACTGCAGATTGGAATACTAATATTATAAAGATACCATTTATCTCCAAACTGATGCAATTCAATCCACATAAAAGTATCAAGGAAATTTACAAGGTAATTTTAACATCTATATAAAAATGCAAAGGGCCAAGAATACCTAAAACAATCCTAAAGTAAAAGAAAAAGGTAGGAGGACTATACCGAAAATCAGGACTTACAAGTAGAACAATGAAATAAATAGAAGTCTTAACACAGACTCATATATAAATGGACCTTTGATTTATGATAATGGTAACTTTGCAGAGATTATCTTTAATAAAAGCAACAGAGCAGCTGGTTATCCATATGGAAAAAAATTAACTTGATCCCTGCCTTATGCCAAACACATAAATCAAAGGAAAATAGGTTTATATGTAAAGTCAAAAATAATAGTGCTTTTAGAAAATAATTTAGGATAATATTTTCATTACCTTGTACTGGGAAAACATTTCATTCATAAAAATCATTTAGCAAGTTCCCTGGTAGCCTATCGATTAAGGATTCAACACTGTCACTGCTGTGGCTTGGGTTTGATCCCTGGCCCAGGAACTTCCACATGTCATGGGTGCAGCTAAAATAAAAAAAAAAAAAAAAAGATTTAGGAGTTTCCACTGTGGTTCAGCATGTTAAGAATCTGACTAGTATCCATAAGGATGTGGGTTAGATCCCTGGCCTTCTTCACTGGGTTAAAGGATCCAGCATTGCTGGAGCGGTAGTATAGGTTGCAGATGCAGCTTGGATCTGGCATTGCTGTAGCTGTGGCGTAGGCCACAGCACTCTGACTCCTATTAGACTCCTAGCCTGGGAACCTCCATATGCTGCAAGTGTGGCTCTAAAAAGACAAAAAAAAAAATTAATATAAAATAAATTATCAATAAATTGGGTTGATTACACTTAAGAATTACTGTTCATTAAATGATACCACTGAGAAAGTGAAAAGACAAATTTGCCTTCCAAATACACAGGTTCCACATCTGTGGATTCAACCAACTATGGATTCTATACTATGTTTGATATCTGAAGTTGGTTGAATCCACATATGCAGTTGGATATGGAAGGCCAATTATGGGACTTGAGCATCCAGATTATAGTATCCAGGGCAAATCCTAGAACCAATCCTTTGAAGATACTGAGGGCCAAATGTATATACAAATCAAATTATATCGTACACTTGAAATTATGATGTTATATATTAATTAGACCTTGATTTAAAAAAAAAGAATTCCTCCAAATCAAAAGGCAAATGAGAAATACTCCATTTAAAAACAGATAAAGCTCTTAATGACAATAAAAAGTAAAATAAACAAACGGTACTTCATTAAACTTAAAAGTTTCTGCATGGCAAAGGAAACCCTAAACAAGATGAAAAGACAACCCACAGAATGGGAGAAAATATTTGCAAATGAAGCAACTGACAGATTAATCTCCAAAATTTACAAACACCTCCTACAAGTTCAATACCAAAAAACACAAAAACAAAAAAACTTGTCAAAGAATGGGCAGAAAATCTAAACAGACAATTCTCCAAAGAAGATATACAGATGGCCAAAAAACACCTGGAAAGATGTTCAACATCACTCGTTATTAGAGAAATGCAAATCAAAACCACTATGAGATACCACCTTACACCAGCCAGAATGGCCATCATCAAAAAGTCTACAAAGAGTAAGTGCTGGAGAAGGTGTGGAGAAAAAGGATCCCTATTACACTGTTGGTGGGAATGTAAACTGGTGCAATCACTGTGGAAAACAGTATGGAGATTCCTTAGAAAACTAAAAATAGAATTACCATTTGATCCAGCAATCCCACTCCTGGGCATCTATCCAGAGAAAACCATGACTTGAAAAGACACATGTACTCAATGTTCATTGCAGCACTCTATACAATAGCCAAGTCATGGAAACAACCTAAATGCCCATTGACAGAGAAGTGGATAGGGAAGATGTGGTACATACACACAATGGAATATTACTCAGCCATTAAAAGGAACGAAATAACAGCATTTATAGCAACATAGATGGACCTAGAAATTATCATGTGAAGTGAAGTCAGTCAGACAATGAGACACCAACATCAAATGCTACCACTTACATGTGGAATCTAAAAAAAGGACACAATGAACTTCTTTGCAGAACAGATACTGGCTCACAGACTTTGGAAAACTTAGGGCTTCCAAATGAGACAAGTTTGGGGGTTGGGGGTTGCACTGAGGGTTTGGGATGGAAATGCTATAAAACTGAGTTGTGATGATTTCTGTACACCTATAAACGTAATAAAATTCATTAAGTAATAAAAAAACAGATAAAGTTCTTGAGCAGGTTCTTCACAAAAGAGGAAATTCAAAACCAATAAACATAGGAAATTCAAAACCAATAAACATAAAAAAACCCCAATAAACACTGTTACATGTTTGCTTAAACTTTACACTTTTCAACTTTATTATTATTTAGGGAATTCATACCAAACCATTTCACACCAACTAGACTAGCAAACATTTAAAAGACTGAAATACCAAATGTTGACAAAGACATAGAGTAACACCATCTTATGCCATGCTGGTGGAAGCATAAACAGATACAACCAATTTGGAAAACAGTGTATTACTGAAGATATACATATTCTGTGACCAGTAATTCCACTCCTATATATATAGCCCATATAAATATGTGCATATATGCACCAAGTGGCATATAAAGAAAGGTTCCTAATAACATTATTTACAACAGTGAAAACTATGAAACAACCTAAATGTCCACTGACAATAGTAGGTAAAGAAACTGAAATAATGCGTGCAATAAAATAATGTGTTTCAATAAAAGTTAACAAATGACAGCCACACAAAACAACATGTATGAATCTCACAAACATGATATTAAGCAAAAGGAGCTGGACACAAAAGCATAAATATCATATAATTCCATTCACTTAAAATCCAAAAACAGGCAAGACTAGACTTAGAGTTTACAAATGCACACTAGGTGACAAAATTATAAGGAAAAACAGAGAAGTGATTATTACTATCAATATAATGGTTATATTTAGAAATAAGAATGAGAAGTGTGAGCAGGTATGGTAATGACAATGTTCTAACTTGACCTAGCCGATTGTTACATGTTTGCTTAAGCTTTATACCTAAACGCACTTTTCAATTTGTGTGATTTTTTTTCCAAAATTAATTTTTAAAGTGCTGCAGAAAGTGAAATAATCATAGTTTACTGTGTGACTCAATCTGAATTGTATATGTAGATTATAATATATAATAATGACATAATATTTACTAATACATTAATCTGAGAAAAATTACAGCTTAACTCTACGAAGAGAACGGGGGGGCTGGGAATGCATATTTATGTGTTCGTGGAAAGCAACTAAAGAAAGGTAAATTTTCATTTTATTTAGTAGAAAATCAACAGATAATACCTAAAACTGAGAAAACAATAAGTAGCAATAAAAGAATGTTACTTATATATATGAAAATAAATACAAAAGAATATTCCAGAAAATAAAAAAATTACTATCTCTGGAAAAGAAGAAATTAGTAGCATGAGACGAATATGGTAGACCTAATTGACTCTTTAAAGTATGCTCATACATGTATTAGGCAGGAAAGGCTAGGTTATGATGTGATAACAAGCAATCCGCAAATCTGGACACAGCACAAAAGCAAAAAATAAAGTTGTTTTGGTGTTAAAATTACTGAATACAGTTATTTACTTATACATAGAAATACCTCCAAATTTAATGATACTGTATTTTCCAAGACAGCCACAACAAGAATTCTCATTACACATGCAGTTCCTCTTAATGTGTTATTGCCACTCCTTCCACAGGAGATGTGGGTCTATGTTCCTCCTCCTTGATTCAGGGAGAGCTTATAACTACAGCCTGTAACAAACAATCTGCCGAAACTCATACAAGAAGAAATAAGCAATCCAAACAGGTCTGTATATATTAAAGAAATAGAATCAATAACTAATAACCTTCAGAACAGAAAGCACCATACACAGATGGGTACACTGGTGAACTCAATCAAATATGTAAGGAAGAAATAACCAATGCTCTACAATCTCCACAAGCAAAGGGAATACTTTCAAACTTACGTTATGAGTCCAGCATTAACCTTATACCAAAACCACACAAAGAAATCACAAGAAAAGAAAACTACAGACCAGTATCTCTTGGAATTGACCAAGATGTCCTTCAGTAGGTGAAGGAATAAATAAACCATGATACATCCAGACAATGGAATATTATTCTGCACTAAGAGGAAGTTACCTATCAAACCATCAAAAGACATGGAGGAAGCTTAAATGTACATTACTAAGGGAAAGAAGACAACCTGAAAAGGCTACATACTGTATGATTCCAACTACACGACATTCTGGAAAAGCCAAAGCTACGGGACAGTAAAACATTCCGTGGTTGACAATGACTGGGGAGAGGGGTGAGGTGAATAGGTAGATCACAGGGGATTTTTGGGGAAATGAAAACAGTTTGTACGATACTATAATGATGGAATCATGTCATGTTAGCCCAAACCCATTATACATTTGCCCAAACCCAGGTATACATTATATATTTGTACAACACCACAGTGAACTTTAATGTAAACTGTGGACTTTGAGTGATCATGATATGTAGGTTTATCAACCATAAAAATGTACACTCTGCAGAGGATGTTGATAACAGGGAGGCCTTGCACGTGGACAGGCTGAGGTTAAATGAGAAATCTCTGCACCTTCCTCTTAATTTTGCTGTGAGCCTAAAAATACTTGAAAATCTTACCGGGGGAGGGGGGAGGGAGTGGGATGGACTTGCAGTCTGGAGCTTTAGGATGCAAACTGTTATATTTAGAACGGATGGGCAATGGAGCCCTACTATACAGCACAGGGAACTGTGTGTAATTGGGTCACTTTGCTATACAACAGAAATTGAAGAAACATTGTAAATCAACTTTAACAAACAAATTTTTAATTTAAAAAAATAAAATAAAATCTTTTTAAAAAGCAGAGATGTCATTAAATATAATTAATTGTAAAGTAATACATTCATTGTTAAAATACAGATCCTCTCTTGTGATATTTTAAACCATCTAGTTATAAGACGTCATTCTAAAACATGTTGACACTTTCGCCAGTCAGCATTCCTAATTTAGTTGATAATCCAAACATTATTTTCTGAGAATTAATTCTTGATCATCCTACTTTTAGTTATAGATTAGCTTTATAACTGAACATGACAGTACACTTTAGTCACTCTAAAGATCTCCTGAGTTTCAGGTAATTACCAGTAGCCCTCATTAAGAAGGTATCCCTAAGTCATCTTGATAATCAGGGTCAATCAACATTGCCAAAATTCTAATACCCTTTCCATGTCACAAGGATCAGAATCATAAGAGCTCTGTTTCTTAGAAACAACTTCTAGGATCACATCACAAAACCGGCCCGCTAAGCTGCTGCTACTTCTGTGGAAACAGTCAATCCATTCCAAAGGAAAAAATCTTTACTGGCTTTTCCCCTTCAAATTCTCTCAGATCATAGACTACTATTTTAATGAAACCAAGAGAGCTTTATTTGAAAAGTCAAACATTAGAGTGAAAACTCTAGCAGGCGAACTAAGTTGTGAAAATAAATAAATCAGTCAATAAAGAGAAACAAGTATATCTGGTTTTTAAGAAACAGTATCTACCAGCTAGAGCATTTACTCACTATTCAAATATTTTATATAAGAAACAGGCAAATAAGTAATTGGAATCTGAGTAACTTCACTAAAGAATCTATTCTGTCATCACATGTATGTCAAGGTCAAATGTCTTTTTGATTTACACATTATATACATTTGACAAATCTCTGTTGTCTACTCTGTTCACACCGGGTGATTTCAAATTTTATTGAAAGTGTGTTCAGTAAGTCATTGCAGGACCTAATGAGATAGAAGGAATAATACTCAAGAAAACAAGCAATGCACTCCTATACTTTTATATATCTGTAAAGTCTTAGTCATATGCATAGATAAGTGGTTTTTAAAAATCGTATTTAAGTTTATGAATCACATGAACTAACCTTACTATAACTGAAATGGTATTTAGTAATATGAGTTATTGCAATAACCATAAATGATTAAAAATACATTCTTTCCTTCTTTACCGAAAAAGGAAAAAGTCACATTCAAAAAAACTACTAATCAGCTCAAAAAGCATTGAATTTTCTTAAGTGAACAGAGTCTTAGGGAAATTCAATACTTTTTCTCACTTTTTTCTCTTTTCATATTCTCCTCCTATAACGAAAAAAACTCTTTTAGTAAGAGTTAAAGAACACTGAAAAAATCCTGACCATAGATTTTGAGATATTGTCTGAACTGTTACTTAAGCTTCCTGTTGTATATATAAAACCCCTGTTAAAAATTTATCTAGGCTTTTTTTATTACGTGTTCCTCCCAATGCAGACGTTAAATACCATTCGTGTCTTCCTCCATGTGTGTTCTTCTTAGACAGACGGCTTAGCACCAAACCTTTTTATTCTTTCCGGGTAAGCACAATTTCCAAATCCTATGTAGTCTGACTGACCTGTGAAAGGTCAGTCAGCAGTGAGATAGGCAGCCAAGTTCTACAATGGCACGAAAGAAAATAAAGTGATAGAGAACTTCCCCTCTCTTTCTACATGGAAACACGAGATACTGTGGATTCTAGGGGCCATGAGCAGCAACTTGCAATTTGAAAATTCCTTGTACCAACAGAATATTGCTAATGCAGAAAACAAAATTCCTTTGGCTCAGTGTTCACCTATTACTGCCATGTATTTCCTGATTTCTCTGCTGTACAGGAGTGGGAGAAATATATGAATATATGTAAATATATGAATCTGATCACTATCCAATTCAACTACACTTTTAACAGTGAGTAGTTGGTTTCTGTATGAAATGAATGAAGAGGGGATTAATAAATCTCATCAATACAATTCATCTCCTCCATCTATGCAAATTCAACCCTCCAGGTGGAGTCCTGAAGTACCACCATGACTCTATCCATCCAGAGGTAAGGCTGTGGGTACCTGATGAAATTCACCCTCGTCTTCAGCCAGAGTTCCTGTTCTGGCTCAGTGGTAATGAACCTGACTAGTATCCATGAGCGGGTGGGTTTGATCCTTGGCCTTACTAAGTGGGTTAAGGATCTGGCATTGCCGTGAGTAGCAATGTAGGTTGAAAAAATGACTTGTATGTGGCATTGCTATGTCTGAGGTTTAGGCCGGCAGCTGCAACTCTGATTTGCCCCCTAGCCAAGGAACTTGCATATGCCACGCGTGTGGCCCTAAAAATGAAAAAAGAAAAGAAAAAAGTCTTTAGCCACTGGGCGAATGCTTTTGGCTCAGGCTTCTTCTCTGTCCTTGGTATTCTCTCGTCCCCGTCTAGTTTTCCTGTTTCTTTCACATCCCCTCTTACTTAGACTCTCTACTTGCGGTGATAACCTAATTGTTTACATTACCTGGACTGGATTTCACTCCTGCCCCCTAGATGCAACTTTTTAGACCACTGACCTTGGTTTCTGGAGTCCCTGTTGCCACACCAAATCCAACTCCTGTAACTCCGACCCCCAACACAAATCTCATGAACAGCTCTTATATTTCTTGAAAGAAACTGGTAAGGCCTGAGGAGATAGAAGCAGTCTGTTTCCCTAAGTCAAAAGCACCACTGATTTAATAATAATGAAAAGTGGAGGGAGATACTTTACGCATGACCTTCTACTGTAATAGGTATGTACTCTCAGAAATATAATACTGGAAAAAACACAAAGACAGCTTTGACTGGAAGAAACATAGTTCACAATATGCTTCCATTAAACCATTACTCTTACCACAGCAACCCTACATTGGTTCCCTTATAGAAAGGTGCTGAAAAATTAATCTCTTTAATTACAGTTTTGAAATAAATCTATTTAAAGAGATGGGTTAAAATTTTAAACTTCATATTATAGTTTAAGTAATGAATAGAGTTCAGTGAATTAAAATAATGACCATGTAACTTAAAGGAGCTGAAATGGAATTCCATGATCCAAATCATACCCAAACCTACAGAGGAGATTTTTAAAATATATATTCCAAAATAGCATCCAAACTTGCCAAATCTGAATCTCTGTGCATCAGGATAAGAAGTATTTTTTCCCAAGAGGTGCTACTAGTCCCTGAAAAAGCCTTTGAGAATCCCTGCTCTAAGAGAGGTGGATTGGTTCTCCAATTCATCCTGTGTGCTTTGCCTCAAAATTGCTACGAAAACAAGTAATCAAAATGAAGACTCCAAGGAAATTAAGTGGAAGATTTTCCAAGAAGTAGGAGTCAAAGCAAAGGACAAAATATAAATCTACTGATTGTTACTGACTCTGACCGATTAAAATATTTTTCCTATCTACTTCCCATCTTACCACTTCAGCATAGGATAGTACTTACGAACATAGAATTTGGAGACACGTGGCTTGGTTCCCAACCTGGCTCAATCACACACTAGCTCTACAACACCAAGAAATTTTCTCTATTCTTCATTTTCCCCAGCTAAAAAATCCAGATATAACATTAGCATCTACTTCATGGAATCACTGTCAAGATTAAATTACTAAATACATGCAAATTGCCACGAAAAAATCCTAGCATACAGAAAACTCTCAAGAATCTGAGTTATAATTAATATTCATTATAGCATTGGAGTGGGTGTAAAAGACTTTGAAACATACTAGGTTCAAGTTAATATAAATTAGGCTATAAAATGTTGCAAATTACTACTTCTTTTCATAGACATTTAAATGTTCTAGTTTATTCGTCACAAAAATGTTCACATGCAAAAGTACAGAGTAATAACAAAGTATAGCATGTATATGTATATACGTCCTATATACATGTTATACTTCCAAGATTAGTAAAATTAAGCACATAATTCTTAAAAAGTAAAGAGACCCTTTGGTGGATTTATTTTCAACTTGTTTACTTTGGTCTAGAGAGTCATAATTTCTCAAAAGAATCCTTGCCCATGTCAATATGTCCCACGACACATGAATGATAAATGCGTTTCATATAGTGGAAGATTTTCTTTCCAAAAAACTGTTATCAACTGCTGAAGTAAATTCCCACAGGGCAGAAGAATACCATACACGTGGTCAAGTTCTGTGTTTCTCGTTTTGGTCATTTAATTGCTCTGCATTTGTATCTGGCTTTGACGCAGGAAAGTCTGATGCATGGAATATGCCTCAAAGCTGAGAATAAGATATTTATTCAGATTTATTCTATACAGCATAATTTTCTGGGGAGAAATGTGTAAATGTGCTTTGTGGCAACATATACGGAACTGGGGGTAAAATGGTAAAAATAAAACATTCTCCAAAGGAAACCACTGTGACTGGGGTAAAGCCCAGTCAGATAAATTTAACTTTATTTAAACCCACATGTCACACGTTATTTATAATTTTTACGGTCTAAAAGTGGGTAGAGAAACAAAAAGTAGGACTATTTAAATTCATGTACACATGGCAAAATGTCTTGTGTTCAGAACTGAGGAAATTTACTTCCTCCGCCCTCCAAAACAAGCAGGTTATCTGCTATTCTTTAAATTTTAGACCAATTTTGTGTTTTTCTCCTCTGCCCCTTTAGGGATGTAAAAGATTTTAAACTAAAGATATAGAATTACAGAAATTTTTTGATCTTAGAGTGGAAAAGCAAATAGAGAGACTAAAATGGGCTTTCTTCTCAGTCCCCCAAAATTAAATGGAATATTGATTGCTACTGATATCAATCTAATTTAAGAGCTCCATGAAGTTCCCATCGTGGCTCAGAGGAAACGAATCTGACCAGTATCCATGAGGACCCACCCCTAAGTCCAGGCCATGTAGTAAACAGGCTGCATTTAGAATAAATCTTCATTCACTAATGTAAACTGCATCTCTATTCTCTGAAAAAACCCAAATAAAAGAGCTTTGGTATTTTCATTTACACTGTCTACTGTGTAGATAACTTCTTAACTAATTAAGGAGGTACATTTTTGTGATAGTTTTCTCTAACTCTTTTTTTTTCCACAGCCATAGTATACAAAAGTTCCTGGACCAGGGATCAAACCCAAGCCAAAGTGGTAACAACACCAGATCCTTAACCGCTAGACAACCATGCAATGCCTCTCTCTTTTTTTAAAAATTCAAACTCCAATCTAAATCAATGAAAGATTTTACTGCTTTGTTTTCAGCATTTTTTTTAGGTAGGGCAAACAAAACATACTCCAAGTCTATTGTTAAGTGACAGAAAGCAATAAGTATAAAAACTGCAGGTATTCTTAGAATTCATGCATTCCTTATAAAGACTCTTATCAGAGGAGAGGCTTTGCAGTATTTTCTGTAATCACTCACTTCACAGTAAGCAAATACTTTTGTGTTCACTTATCCAGATGAGAATGTGACTTGTCAAAAAAAGTACGTTAGTAAAATTCATGTTTAATAAAATTACACATATTCTTAATAATATTGAACTGAATTTTTAGTACTTGTCTACCACAGCCAAAGGAAAAAAATTATTTCCTACACCAACATTAGACTATATCTCATCATGCAGTTCAAGAGGGTGAAAACTACAGTCTATATACTCAGACATGCAAGAGTATGATTTTCTGTATTTTAAATTACTTACCTCATCTTGGCTCTCAAGCTGCCTTTCCAACTTTGCAAACTAAATGTATCCTGGTATTTTACTTGAAAATAGTCTATTTAGAGTAATTACTCATTGCCAGATTTGGGCTTTCCCCAGAAGAAATTTCTAGATTTCTTCCCAACATGGTTTCTAGGTATAAGATAAACTTAAATTTCCAATCAGAAAAGGGTAGGAAGTATCCAGTCCTTAACGTGTTCTCATTTTGTCAGAGAACTGACAACTGTTCTCACTATATCTGTTAAGATGTACCCTGGCCTGACAGGTCACTGCATACCCTAACATAGCATCCACAGAGGGGTGGTTGTTCCCACTTGGTCTATTCAGAATTAGGTTCACATGTGTGGCTGATAATTCCAGAACTTTGCTTTGCATCCAGTCTTGAAGCGCTCACAAAAACTGTGGCTTCTTTATCCCAACCTCAACCTTACGAGTGATTCTCTCAGAACTTTCCTTTCCCACTCCCAACCTGCATTGCAATTGTCAATGCTCTTTGTTGTAAGCAAAAGAAGTAGATTCTTCCTGAATTGGAGGGTGAGGTAGGGGAAAAGAGCTATAAAAAGATTTTGCATGGCTTGGAGAAACAGTGAAATGGTTATAAACTAGACTTGAATCTGGGATTCCAAAACTATGCCATATGACTTCTACCTCTAAGTAGAACGTAGGAGGTAGCAGCAGGTCAACATTCCCACTGCGGTAGCTAGAAAAAAAATAGGTGAATTATAAGAATAGTCTTAAAAACATTATACAGCTATGAAAAAAAGGTGACTAGAAAGACTAAAATTCTAGTCCTTCCCAAGTGAGTTGAAAGTCTTCCGAGCTTTTTGTCTCTGTAGGGAATTTGCTGATTTTTAAGAACAGTCCTGGCTCAAAACTAACTGCTGAAATTCCAAGACAGAAAAATAACTTAAAACAATCAGAGAGAAAGAAAAAGACAGACTGTTTCCCAGAGAGGAGCAGCTATGGTATTTTCATGTACACTGTCTACTGTGTAGATATACGGCACTATGGAATCTAGAAGATAACGAAATGGCATCTTTTTAATGCTGAAAGAAAAAAAAAACTACTAATCTAGAATTCACTATCCAGCAGAAATAGCCTCAGAAATGAAAACCAAAATATAGATATTTTCTTTTTTTTTTTTTTGGTCTTTTTAGGGCTGTATCCATAGCATAACGGAGGTTCCCAGGCTAGGGGTCCAATGGAGCTGTAGCTGCCAGCCTACACCACAGCCACAGCAACGTGGGATCTGAGCCACATCTGCAACCTAACCACAGCTCACAGAAATGCTGGATTCTTAACCCACTGAGCAAGGCCAAGGATCGAATCCATCCTCATGGATACTAGTCAGGTTCGTTAACCACTGAGCCATGATGGGAACTCTTAGATATTTTCTATAACAAAACAAATGAAGAGAATATGTCACCAAAAGACCCACACTAAAAGAAATACTATTATGCAAAGAATTTTTTTCACTCCTGCAGTTTCCAAGGACATTATTACATTTTGGAAATTTATGCTACAAAAGCAGGATCTGAGTTTTATGTTGCCATCAAATAGTACATAGGTTCCTTTTAGAGGAAAAAATTTAAAAATAAAATCACACAAGGTAATTTTCCTTCCTGGGTCATTATCATGGTTTTCTACAGACAAAAATACTGAGTTTTTTAAAATTTTTTTATATAATGATAGGAACTAATTTTACACTTCATGCACTAAGGATGCAATAAATAAATACAGAAATGTGTATGAATTTCTTGATTTTCAGTCCAGAGGCATTGAAGCAGAAATTAAAGAAAATGCTAAAATCTATCTTTAATAGCTTTTTAGAGTTTAAAGGAATTTTCACTTACATGATGTTATTTAAAGCTTACAAACTTTTGATAAATTAATGGTATTCAATTTTTATATAAGAAAAATGCATCTTAAATGAGTTAAGCAACATACTGAGTAAAAGCGTATCTTTTCTCAAATTAGGTGGCAGAAATGTCTGGGAAGAACAAAATAAACTTAAGCGTCAAAGAGATTAGGTACCCAGACTTCTTTACCCAAAATGAGCAGTTCTGTCTATTATACAAAGCAAACAAAAAACATACATAAATGTGCATGGTGTATATTTATTTTTATACATAGCAAATATAAGTATTTATATTCTAAAATCACCATATATTTAATAAATATAATATTTTAAGCAGAGAATAGATAAAAGTGAAGCCATCAGAATAGGTGTTCAACTGTCTGGTAATACACAGCCTTTAGAGTTATAGTAATAAAGAGGCTAACACCTCTCCATCATTTTCAAGTACCTAAAGGAGATTTTTCTTTAATTTCAAATTTGAGATATTTTAAACAGAAGAGTAATAACAGATATCTGTGTACCCACAATCAAGTTTAAACATATATTAACATTTTATTATCTTTCTTGTTTCATTTTTCATTTTAAAGAAAAATAAGTCCCTCATAATTCTCCTTTTTTCCTCCCCCAAAAGAGCCAATATTCAGAAGCTGGTATATTTTATACACTGACTGCTTACACATGTATCTATGAACAACAGATACCAGTGTTTTTAAACTTTGTGTACAAAGTATGCTTTCGTTACATACTTTTAAAAAACAATATGTTGGTTATTTATCCATGTTGAGGTCATGTAGGTTCTGTTCAAATATTTAATTTTTTGTGAAGTGTTCCACTATAATAATAAACCACATTTAACTTACACTGCTGGACAATTAGATTATTTCTCATTTTTTCACTATTGCAAAAGCATCGTAATGAATTCTTTTTCATGTCTCTTTATGCCACATCTGAGAGTTTTTAGGATAGATACACCTAGAACGATGCTCTTGCTAATGTGAGGTATGTTCAACTTCAGCTGTATTAGACACTGATTAATGGCTCTCCAATTATGCGACACCATTTTTATACTCTCAGTTGTAATGTATAAATGAATCCCTTTCCTACATGCTCACCAACTCCTAGGATTATCTGGCATTATATAATAGTTTCCATTCTAGACGAT
This sequence comes from Catagonus wagneri, assembly GCA_004024745.2. Lineage (NCBI taxonomy): Eukaryota > Metazoa > Chordata > Mammalia > Artiodactyla > Tayassuidae > Catagonus > Catagonus wagneri. The sequence continues at coordinate 32,920,810 of PVHT020004944.1, forward strand.
GTGAAAGATAATCTCATTCGTACAGTTTTAATAGGCTTATTTGCCCTTTAAGTTTCCTCATCTGTAAAGTGTCTATATGTGTCCTCTGACCAGTTTTCTCCTAGATAGTTGGCCTTTTCCAATTGATATTTACAAATTCATCTAAAGAATTAATCCTAAATTGGAGAATAATCCTTTGTTATTTATATTACAAATATTTTCTCCCAGTCAAATAAATAAATAATATGCCACAGGTCTGGACTGATAAGAAAAATTTTACCTTCCAGTAAACACTAGATATTACAAATTTTACTGCTTTAACTTCTCTGCCAGGAAGACCAGTTGCTAATAGCACCAGCATTAATGTGCACATAGTATATCAAAAATTTGATCTTAAACCATTTCTGATGTCATGTTCAAGAAAGACAAAGAGTTCACTATCATTTCTCTCTTTGCCCTCTATGTCCTCAAAGACTTCCAAGGATGTGTGTAAAGGCAGAGCTACAAGATAAAGTGAAAATTAAGCATTTTCAGCTTTTCTAAGAGAGATCATCTCTATCCTACTTTAGAAGAGGAGGCTCTCCCAAGCAGAAAGTAGTTCAGATGTTGTATGGACTAAGCAAGTTACAAATTTCCACCTCATTGACTTTTATTAGCATTAATACTTAAAAGCATCTACAAGTAAGTGAAAATGATTCTAAGCCTTGCTTTCTTGGAGCTTTTGATCTGGAATAATTTTTCTTTTAACTACAAGAAAGATAAACAAAATAATTTTTCTATGGTTACAATGAATCTTCCAAAGAGAAAAGATAAAATCTTCATATCCCACCAAGATGAGTTATATAGATCATCTGTAAACTTATAACTAAAGTAAAATTTTCAAAGTACACAGAGAACCAAACACAGCAGGTTTCATCATTTTTCCATAAATAAGACACATTAATGGATTCCTTCTTAGAATCAACCACTTGCTAATCAGACCCTTGCCTTTTTGATTCACAAAGTCCAATAAAGAAGAAAATTGAACTTCTAAAAATAAAAGGCACTTTGGTTAAACACAAACATGAGTTTAAATCTTATTTCAATTTTTATGGCTTTGAGCTTGGGAAAAATACCTTAATTACTCTAATCTTTCACTTTTTACTTTAAAACAAGATCATGATTACTTACTTTGCAATGTATTATAAAGACCCAAGACTACATATCCTAAAATGCCAATTACATTAAAAAAATTTAAATATAACATTAAGGAGACAAACTATCTGGTAGGAAATTTTGAGAGCTACATTTTTTCCCTTAGAGAATACAAAGAATTACAGGTTAATAAATTTTGCCATGGAATTATGAGTGCCTAGGAATAAATACAAAGAGAAGTTTCTCTGCCCTCAGTGTTTCCACAGACCATTTGAAAACAACTAAGAATCTGAAGGATTCAATTTTTTAGAAAAAGAAACTAAACAAGAAGAAAATAACATTTCTTACAGTTGGATGAGAAAGACTAGAACTTTTAAAACAGTTCTTTCATGTTTATGTAAAACATATCTGATATTGTTGAAAATATTTTTCAAGGAAATTTCTGTGTGACACAGCAGGTTAAGGATCTGGCACTGTTTTTGTGGCAGTAAAGGTTCAATTAACCGCCTGGAACAGAAAGTTAAGGATCAGGCATTTTGACAAAATCCAACACCCATTTCTGATAAAAACCCTTCAGAAAGTGGCCATAGGGGGAACCTACCTCAACATAATCAAGGCCATCTATGACAAACCCAGAGCTCACATCATTCTCAATGGTGAAAAGCTGAAAGAATTCCCGTTGAGATCAGGAACAAGACAGGGATGTCCACTCTCGCCACTACTATTCAACATAG
>PVHT020004944.1:32923656-32967012 GCA_004024745.2 Catagonus wagneri
CTACACATTCAATGCAATCCCTATCAAATTACCAATGACATTTTTCAAAGAACTAGAACAAAATAGTTTAAAGTTTGTCTGGAAACACAAAAAACCCAGAATAGCAAAAGACATCCTGAAAAAGAAAAATGGAGCTGGAGGAATCAGGCTCCCTGACTTCAGACTCTACTACAAAGCTACAGTCATCAAAACCGTATGGCACTGGCACAAAGACAGAAATATAGATCAGTGGAACAGGATAGAAAGCCCAGAATTAAATCCACGCATCTATAGTCAACTAATCTATGACAAAGGAGGCAAGAATATACATTGGACAAAAGACAGCCTCTTCAACAAGTGGTGCTGGGAAAACTGGACAGCTACATGTAAAACAATGAAACTAGAACACTTCCTAACACCATGCACAAAAATAAACTCAAAATGGATTAAAGATCTAGATATAAGACCTGATACTATAAAACTCTTAGAGGAAAACATAGGCCAAACACTCTCTGACATAAATGACAGCAATATCTTCTGAGATCCATGTGTCAGAGTAAGGACAAAAAAGAGAGAAATAAACCAATGGGACTTAATTAAACTTCAAAGTTTCTGCACAGCTAAGGAAACTCTAAACAAAACGAAAAGACAACCCACAGAATGGGAGAAAATATTTGCAAATGATTCAACTGACAAGGGATTAATCTCCAAAATTTACAAACAGCTCCTATACCTCAACACCAAAGAAACAAACAACCCCATCCAAAAATGGGCAGAGGATCTAGGCAGACAGTTCTCCACAGAAGACATGCAGATGGCAAATAAACACATGAAAAGATGTTCAACATCGCTCCTCATTAGAGAAATGCAAATCAAAACCACTATGAGGTACCACCTTACACCGGCCAGAATGGCCATCATCAAAAAGTCTACAAACAATAAGTGCTGGAAAGGGTGTGGAGAAAAAGGATCCTTATTACACTGTTGGTGGGAATGCAAATTGGTGCAACCACTGTGGAAAACAGTATGGAGATTTCTCAGAAAACTCAAAATAGAATTACCATTTGATCCAGCAATCCCACTCCTGGGCATCTATCCAGAGGAAACCATGACTTGAAAAGACACATGTACTCCAATGTTCATTGCAGCGCTCTATGCAATAGCCAGGACATGGAAACAACCTAAATGCCCATCGACAGACGAGTGGATAGGGAAGATATGGTACATACACACAATGGAACATTAATCAGCCATTAAAAGGAACGAATTACCAACATTTATAGCAACATGGATGGACCTAGAAATTATCATGCGAAGTGAAACCAGTCAGACAATTAGACACCAACACCCAATGCTACCACTTACATGTGGAAACTAAAAAGACACAATGAACTTCTCTGCAGAACAGAAAATGAGTCACAGACTTTGGAAAACCTTGGTTTTTCAAATAAGACAATCTGGGGGTTAGGGGGATGCACTGTGGGTTTGGGATACAAAATCTATAAAATTGACTTGTGATAATTTATGTACACCTATAATTGAAATAAAATCCATTAAGAAAAAAAAATTAATGGCATAATACCAAAAAAAAAAAAAACAAGGACCAGGCATTGCCACAGCCATGGTATAGGTCTCAAAGGCAGTTCAGATTTGACTCCTGGACTGGGAAATTCCATATGCCATGGTGTCGCCATAAAAATAAATACGTACATATTTCTTCAAGTATGTTCTAGAATCATCAGAGTCTACTCTCAAAATCATATTTTCTGGGAAAAAGTAGACTGGTTAAGAGTGATTATTTTTAATGTGAAAATAGCTTCCATGTCCCTATCTGTCAGGTACTTCCCAATTGAAGACGATTAGATGTGAATCATACCCTGTGAGATTATAACATGTAGGCAACCCAAAACATTTTAAGAAATTGACTTTGCCAGAAAGTCAGGATTTGTAAGTGCAAAGTTAAACGATAAATGGTACATCAGAACACATTATGTGTTCATTCAATGCCAAAATATTGCCTCAAATTCGTTATTAAGGCATCAAGAAGCAAGGGTACAATGTGTCATTCTTTTATATGAGATAACACTGAGGCATCTGGCCACAAAAAACTGAGAAAAAATTTTTCAAAAAGAAAAGGTAAAAAAGCATGTAAATATAAAATCTCAAAGTACCTAAACTTTCTACCTTCTACAGTTCAACTGGTATATACTTTATCAACTATGCAAACAAGAAAACTGGGAGCAGCAGTCGAAAAGACTGAGGAACCATCATCTTGTTTTCTAAAATATATATATTTTTTTGCTTCAGCAAGATGGATCACCTTTAAATGTTTTCTTAAAGACCTAGAGATGGGAAAACCTTGGTTTTTCAAATAAGACAATCTGGGGGGTGGGGGGATGCACTGTGGGTTTGGGATACAAAATCTGTAAAACTGACGTGTGATGATTTATGTACACCTATAATTGAAATAAAATCCATTAAAAAAAAAAATAAAAGTGAATTGACATTTAGGGGAAAAAATTTAAAAAAAGACCTAGAGATGAAATTTTCTTATAGTACCAATTAGACTTTTTAATTAAAAAGTTGTAAGTAAGTATTTTTTCACACACATTGAAATTTCCTTAACATAAAAAGTAAACTGGAAACTTTTGAAAAAAATTGCTCCCACTTTTATAACAAAGGGAATTGTATTAAAGATTTGAGTAAAACAAAACTAAAAAAATTTTTTTGCTCTTTAGTTCTTCATGGAATATTGTGCCAACACAAATCCAAGAAGACTGAGATTGTTTCTTTAAGTCATTAAGGAACACTCTTCATCTATCTTCTAATTAATCAAAGGGAAAACTAAGGAACAAGGGACTCGACCAGGGTAATATAGCTACTGAGTGGCAGAAATGAATCAAGGTTATAAGCTGATGTCCTCCTGGTTGGTGACCTGATACTCTTACATCTATAGAATACTCCCTCCTCCCAGTGGCTGAAAAAGTGGTATGAAGAGCCACATAAGAGCATACATCATGATGATTTCAAATCATCAACAGAACAGTACACTAAGTTTTAGTAGTAAATTTCACATTTATTTATTCAAAGGTATTTTTCAACATCTTCCCTGTGCCAGGCACTACGGTAGGTTTTTTTTTTATGCAGTAGCATGAGCCATACTTCCATAAAGCTTAATGTCTAGTGTGGGTAAAAATTTTAAAACCAATAACCCCACAATGTATCATTATAAATGGTGAACATGTTGTGATAAAATAACAAGGATTTACTTTAGATTTGGCAGTATCTAAGTGAAGTGAAGGTTAAACCAACATCAAAACTACTAATATAATTCATTCAGCTTAAGAAAGAGAGCATTTCAGACAGAGGTAACAAATTCAGGGCCTACGGAGAAGACAAGACTCTGGAAAAACAGCTTGTATATCAGCAGCATAGTTAATGAACAGAAATGGCACACAATAACATTCAAAAGCAAATCAAGGGTCATATTATCTATGATCTTGTAGGCTTAGATAAGAAACTTTTATCAAAATTAAATATAACACTGTTAATGTTTGTAAACAGGAAACGACATGATCTTATTTTCAATTTTAGATCATTCTGGATACAGCATGAAGAATGTATTGGAAGTCAATAAAAGTAGAAATTAAGAGGCAAGTAAAAATGCTACTGCAATTTCAACTTACTGAGACAAAAGAGAAGATTCAAATTCCTGAAATCTGGAATGAAAGTGAAGGAATCACTACAAACCTAACAAATTTTTTTAAAATTATAAAGAACACTATTAAGAACCTAATTCCAACAAATCAAATAACTTTTAAGGGGGGGATCCTAGAAAGGCACAAATTATCAAATCTGACTCAAAAAGAAATAGCAAACCTGAACAAATCTATAACGATTAAAAAGACGAATTCGTAACTTAAAAATTTCTAGATGGTTTCACTAGTAAATTCTACCAAATATTTACAGAAGAATTAAACTCTTCGTTTAATAAAAAGAGATGAGGACAGAGAGGGAAAGGTCTCTGTGAATCTAGGATTACCACAGCAAAACATAACAAACACATCACAAGAAAAGGAAATACATTTTTTATTAACATAGATACAAAAATCCTCATCAAATATTAGCAAACTGAATCCAGCTATACAGTCAGCTCTTCATATCCACAGCTCCACATCCATAAATTCAACCGATGTAATAAAAAATATCCTAAAAAAAAATTCCAAAAAGTTTCAAAAAGCAAAATATGAATTTGCCACAGGTAGGCAACTATTTACATTGTTTTAGTGATTATAAGTAATCTAGAGATGATTTTAAAGTATACAGGAAAGTGTGCATAGGTTATACGTAAATACTATACCATTTTATACAAAGAATTTGAGCATTCATGGATTTTGGTACCCACAAGCAGTCCTTGAATCAATCCTCTGCAGATCATGAAGGGATTACTCTGTATCAAAAACAATTATACACCAAAACAAGGTGGGATTTACCTCATAAAATAAAGACTGCGATCACCTCAATCAACACAGAAAAATATTTGACAAAATCCAAAACCGTTTCACAATAACCAAAAAACTCAACAAACAAGGAGTAGAAGAGAAATTTCTCAACTCAATAAAGGACACCTACAAAAAAAATCTAGTTTCATAGTTAAAGGTGAAAGATTGAATGTTTTGCCCCCTAAAACTAGGAACAAGACAAGTCTGTCTGCTTTCACTACTTCTATTCAACATTGCACTTGATGTTTTAGCCACAATGCTTAGGCAGCAAAAAATAAATGAAGTACATTCAGAATGTAAATGAGGAAATTAAAGTATCTCTATTTGAAGCTGCCATAATTTTTATGTAAAAAATACTAACATGCACTTAAATAAACACTAGAACTAATAAATGAGTTCAGCAAGGTTGCACCATAAAAGATCAATATACAAAAACATCAATTATATTTCTACTAATGAACAGTCCAAAATTGAAATTAAGAAAAAATTTACAATAGCATCAAAAAGCATAAAAAAATTAAGAGTAAACTGTAAGACTTAGAAAGTATAAGACCTACGGTAATATATACAAAATATTGCTTAAAAAATTAAAGATCCAAATAAATAGAAACACGCCCCATGTTCATGAGTCCATAAACTTAGTACTATTAAGATAGCAATATTCCCCAAATAGATTTACAGATTAACACAATTCCTATCAAAATCCTAGCTGTGTGTGGTTTTTTTTTTTTTTTTTTGGAGAAATTGATACCCTGTCCGAAAATTCATACGGAAATTCAAGGGACACATATTAGCCAAAATAATCTTGGAAAAGAAAAATCTGGAGGTCTCGTACTTCTCAGTCTTAAATCTTACTGCAAAACTACAATAATCAAGACAGTGTGGTGCTGGCATAAGGTTAGATACATAAAGTAATGGAACAGAATTAAAAGTTCAGGGAAAAATCCATGTATTTATGGTTAACTGACTTTTGACATGGATGCCAAAACTACTTCACAGGAAAAGAATAGTCTTTTCAACAAATAGTTCTGGGAAAAATGGATATCCACATGTAAAAAGGAATGGTACCGGAACCCTACTTTAAATTAAAACAAAAATTGGAGTTTCCGCTGTAGCACAGTGGAAACGAATCCGACTAGGAACCATGAGATTGCAGGTTCGATCCCTGGCCTTGCTCAGGGATGGTGTAGGTCACACAGCTCAGATCCCATGTTGCTGTGGCTGTGGCATAGGCCAGCAACTGTAGCTCCAATTCGACCCCTAGCCTGGGAACCTCCATATGCCATGAATGCGGCCCTAAAAGCATAAACATAAAAAATAAAACAAAAATGAACTGAAAATGGATTATGGACCTAAATGTTAAAAGCTAAAAATATAAAACTTTTAGAAGAAAACAGACCTTGGGTTAGGTCTTACAATACCAAAAGCAAAAGTGACTCATGACCTTGGGTTAGGTCTTACGTACAACACCAGAAGCAAGTGTGATTAATAAAATTAGATAAATTGAAATATGTCAAAATTTTTAAATTTCTGTATGGCAAATGATACTATCAAGAAAGTAAAAAGATAATCCCAAATGGGAGAAAGTATCTGTAAATAATTTAGCTGATAAGGAACTTGTGCCTATGCTATATAAAGAACACTTATGCCTCAATATTAATTAAAAAACTAATTTTAAGAACCCTTACAACTCAAATAAAAAATTTTTAAACTATTAATTCAATTAAAAATTGATATTTCTCCAAAGAAGATATCAACTAGTAAATAAGCACATGAAGTAATGCCCACACCATTAATGATTAGGGAAATGTAAATCAAAACAATAATGAGATTTTATTTTTACACTTCATCTCCACTAGTCTTAATGATGGAGTCTCCTTTGAACCAGCTGGAATATTTTATAGGTCTCATCATTAATTTATGAGCTAAACAATATCTTTGACCTGTGTTTATTTTATATTTATATGAAAATCATGGTTTTACGTTTTTTAAACAATTATCCTGCAAACAGACAACACACTAAAATTCTCCCATGGTTTCACATTGTCCTTTAAATAAGAACTCAAAATCTTTATATGAACAATGATGCTGCATGATCTAGCCATTCCTCATGCCCTTTTCTACTTAAGATTATTCAAGAGGTCTTCTTCCTGGAGTTATTTGCTTCCTCTTTCATCTCTTCACTAAGTATCTCCTAACTACCTGCATGGTGTTCCACAACCATTTCTGTTCAAGCCAGGGTCCTTCATTCCATGTTCTGTTCTTATAGCCCCAGGAAACAACATAGCTTAACACATAGAAAACATCTAATACTTGTTGAATAAATAGAGGAGTGAATGAATGGTACATAATTCCAGTTCTGACTGTTCTGATTTGTTGGTTATATTCTTGAAACTCAAGGAAAGTATGCAAGGGCATCTGCTTCTAAACTGATGATTTAACTGAGCCAAATTTAAGACTTGAAATTTTTTTTTTCCTCTAAATTCAATTGTCCCTATAAACAGCCAAAGCAAACTTAACCCACAGCATGCATAACACAGGACATAGCTGCAGAGCCAGATTTGCACTGCCTGTTTCTCATCTTCACTGAGTCCCTCTAAAATTGGATGTGTTTTTCTCTGCACGAGAGGGAAAAAATGGCAAAAGCAACGTGATGCATGTCCCCATGCCTATTAGGACTCATATAGCCTCCATGGATTCACCTAGAAAGGAGGATAAAGAAATTAAACTAGCTCTTTCAAACCAGGAGCAATTTGGCAAATTACTAAAGCCAATACATTCATTCTGGACCAGATAGCAAACATCAGACATCCTTTTAGAGTTTCCCCCTTGACTCTGATAGATGTGCAGATAAGTCAGATCCCTGATTTGATATTTTAGGTATCTATAAGATACCAGAGTTCTAACCAAGCAAATAGACAGCCTTTATATCAAAGTAATTACAAAGGCCTACCTGATTTCCTATGAGATAGTCCAGACTGTGTAGAAATCGCAAGTTCACTCTCCTATACTATCTTATAACCTAAGCCAAATCCAGGCCTTAGGAGACATATTTATTCAAAAGCAGCAAATACCGATGGAGTGTCTTCTAAGTATAAGATGCTCTTGGGAGTTCCCACTGTGGCATAGTAGAAACAAACCCGACTAGTATCCATGAGGATGCAGGTTGGATCCCTGGCCTCGCTCAATGGTTCAGGATCCAGCGTTGCCATGAGCTGTGGTGTAGGTCACAGACGCGGCTTGGATCCCGCGTTGCTGTGGCTGTGGCACAGGCTGGCAGCTGTAGCTCCAATTTGACCCCTACCATGGGAATATCCATATGACGCGGATGCACCCTTTAAAAAAAAAAAAAAAAAGATGCTGTATTAGATATCAGCTCCATCCTGATCCTTTCCCTTGGTCCTCAACCTGGAGTCCTTCGGTTCTGCAAAGATGAAGGCCTTTCACAAGCTAAGACATTCCTGGTCCCAAATTTTACCCTCAGAAAAGAAATAAAAAATAAATAAGGCAGTAATCTCTGCTTCACCTTTACATTTCTTCTAGTTTTGTAATCATATACTCCTTCCACTAATGTCCCATTGCTAGGCTTGGGAATTATGATAATGACTTCTCTTTGATAATGACCTTCTCATACCCGGGGTGGAATAAGGGACGACCAAGGTCATTTATTTTGTTTGTATGGATACAAACAAAATCACAAAACATAGTGATGTTTTAGAAATGAATAAAGATTTTAAATATCTATTTTATAGTGATATTATTTATAATGATACCAACTTAGTAGAGCCTTTTCTCTGAAAATACCATGGAAAGGAAAGGAAAGAGGGAGGGAGGAAAAAATGAAAGAAGATATTAACACCCATTATTATTGCAACCTTTGTATTTCATTGCTTTAGAATTAAGGAAGAAAGATGGTTGATTTGATTTGGTTTTATTTGGGTTTTTCTTTAATAGTCACTGTATGAGTTTCTGGAAGGAAGAACCCTTTAAAAACTGCATCAGTGATTACATTTATACAATGAGTCAAAAACTGAATAAAAATATCCAAGCAGCCTAAAACAATAAGCTGATAGTTTCAGAAAACTTAATTTTCAGATATTCCACATCATATGAACATTTTCCTAAAATTATTCTCTACAGTCTAATTCTCCATTCCCATGAAATTCTTCCCTTTCTACCATTTATTAAAAGATGAGCATATTTCTCACTGTCTTATTTTCCTGATGTGGTATATTATCTAGGATGTAAAAGATCTGCAGTTGCCAAAGACACGGTCCAAAATCTTGGTGTTAGAACCAAGAAAGTCGATGACATTGACAACTAAATAGGAAATTATTTTGCAAATCAAATGGTTACTAACCCTTTAGCTTTAACAACATTTAAGAAAAACCTACTGAGCTATCAGCTTATAAATCACTAAAAAGTACTTTTCATACTATATCACTAGGCGAATTTTGGCCTATAACTTGGAATAATTTTATCTCAGGCTTCTATTTCTGCCTAACAAACAACCCTAAAATTTAGTGGTTTAAAATTATAATCTAATATTCCTCCTAATTCTATAGGATTGGAATTTGGGCTAGGCTTAGCTGAGTAGTTCTACTTTGTAATGAAAACTAGGATCAGCAGTTCCCATTGTGGCTCAGCAGGTAATGAACCTGACTAGTGTCCATGAGTTCAATCTCTGGCCTCACTCAGTGGGTTGGGGATTTGGCATTGCCATGAGCTGTACTGCAGGTTGCAGATATGGCTCGGATCCTGCTTTTCTGTGGCTGCAGAATAGACTGGAAGCTGCAGCTTGGATTCAACCCCTACAATGGGATCTAGCGCATACCTCAGGTGCAGCCCTAAAAAGAAAAAAAAATGGATCATTCATTCACTTGCTTTCAGTTGCTGAGCAGTCTGAGATAAAAGTCCAAAGAGGCTTCACTCCCATGTGTGGTGCGTCTGACCTCTCATGATAACTCCGTGTAGGCTTTCTCCCAGTATAGCCAACTAGGGGCATCTCACATGATGACCAGCTTCAAGAGTCAGATAATAGCTGCCAGACTTCTTAAATGCTAGGCCTGGAACTCTCACAGTTTCACTTTCTCCATATTCAGTTGGTCAGAGCAAATTACAAGACCAACCTCAAGACAAGGATAGAATAAACAGATCTGACTTCTTGTTATAACATGCAAGTACCTCCAAGGAAGGAACTAATGGCAGGCATCTTTGGAGAGGATTCATCACAAAGCTCAAAGAATTGAATGATATCACTGTAAAAAGATTATTTTTATTCCCATAAAGTTTTCATGCATTTTTAGGAATACTGAGCACCTATCACATGTCTGGCACCGTTCAAAGGATGGAGGATAAAATAATAAATATAACCTACTGATTTTGAGTGCACAGTCTCATAGAAAATCACAGAAAAGATAAACAGATCTTGTAAAAGATAGTTTACAAAATGTCATTAAATATTATGGACTCTGAGGAAACAATTTAACACAATACATCAGTCACTTAACTGAACTTTGCAGCCTGGCCACACCACACTGCACTAGAAACTCTTAGAAATTTCTGTATTACTTTAGGTTCATGTAGTCAAATAAAAGGCTTACTTTCAATGTTTTAGTTATAGGAAAGCCTGGAATCACAGGTTGGAATGAATTTCTATTTCTAGCTCATTATTCCAATAAAAGCATATGGTTTTTACAGAAGAAGAAGATCCCTGCTGTTTGAGGATGAACTGATGACAGGATTACAGAAAGTTTTGTCTGAGAATGGTTTTCAGTAATCTGATGAGGAATTTCCTGAATAGTCTGGAATGGAAAGACTGGAATGATGTCCTGGTCTTTGCAGGCAAAGTATCCCTTTATTACTTCTAAAAAAGACCCCTCCTTTATATAGATAGTATATAGAATTCCTATTATATTACATTGTGTTATATTAAATAATATATAGTTCTCCTAATAAAAATTTATTATACATATGAATGTTTATATAACTATAATATTTCAATGGTTAAGCAATATATGTAAATGGGAATTAATAGCTAGGTATGGGAGGTATAGAGTTATATCAGTGTATCAGTAAGCCATTGTGTTGTCAGCCCAACATCTATATTCTAAACACAGCAATCCTTCTAGTGACACTAATTAATATGTCCATATAATGATCTCCCATGAGTCATGCTTATACAATGGGACCATTCCATTGACCACTGTTGGTTGAATCAGGTTTGGGCATCTGACCCAATCTGGTACAATTAGTTAATACTAGGGCTGAGAAAAAGAAGTTAGTCCTTCTTGATATAGCTAGACCAGATACAAGAGAAGGTTGGGTACTATCAGTTGTCATCTTCTACTTTGCTCCAGCAGAGCAGAGAATCCATTTCTTCAAAGAGAGAAAAAGAAGAATGCCACAGATATGCAGGGTCTATAAGTAAGGATCTCCCTGGGTCTTCAGTAACTAGATTCAGTCCCTTCCTGTCCTCAAGTCCTAGGAAATACCCCTGTACCCTCCTAATAAATTTTCTGTTTCTCTTTTGGCTAGCCACAATCAGATGAATTTTTTTTTAAATACCACTTAATCCATGTTAGCAATTTTTTAAATTTTATTGGAATATAGTTGACTTACAAATTTGTGTTAATTTCAGGTGTACAGCAAAATAAATCAATTATACATACACATATACCCATTCCTTTTCTGATTCTTTTCCTATATATGTTATTAAATAGAGTTCAAGGAGAGATGTCATGGATAAGGACATGGAAGAGGCCAGGACTCAGTAAGAGAACTAGGTAGGAGAAAATAAGAAATGAGGGTCAATATGAAGGTGGCCATGATAAAGGAGAAGTATACATGCCAAACGAACAAATTAAAAATTGATTCTAGGAGTTCCTTGGTGGCTTTGTGGGTTAAGGATCTGGTATTGTCACTGCTGTAGTTCCGGTCACTACTGTGGCATGAGTTCCATCCCAGCCCCGGGAACTTTTGCATGCTACAGATACAGCCAAAAAATAAAAAAATTATTCTACTTTGTCAGTCATACACTGTCACATTCTTTCTGTGTAGTCTAGACCAATCTATAGCTAACAAGTGACCAAATAGACATGCATAATGTCTCCTTTCTCTGTATCATCTGATCATTCTCTCTCCAAGGGCTTTTTGTCCCAATCTTAATAACAAACTTATCTTTCTTAAAAAAAGAAAAACTTTTTCTCCTTTCTGAATCAAGCAAATTTTTAAAAATAGATTTAACTTCATCTTTCTTGCCCTTATTCAGTCAATGACTTTTTTCTCTCCATTCTATCAAAGGTGCTTTCTCAACCATTCCTTGTTTCTTCAGACTCCATCATTACTGGGTGACTTTGTTCCCAGACAATTCTACGTGAACAATGCCTCTCCAGTATATTCGTTCCTCTGTATTTCCTCTCCAATACCCATAGTGGAGGTCCTCACCCTCTCTTACTGAGGCTGAGGCTAATATAACAGCCTCCTCTTTGGTCTACCTACTTAGAGCCCTTCCTCTTTCTGATTCATTCCTTACAACATCACTAGAATTATATCCTGAAACCACAAATATGACTGGGTCCACTGTCACTTAAAGAACTTCAAAGCCTTCATGTTGTCTTAGTTGAATCTAAACTTCTTAATTTGGCTGTCAAACCACTTTCATTTTTATTCCAATTTATTTTGTTTACAATATTATCTTCACCATACCTCTTCATGTCCTATTTGGGATTGCAATGCTATAATCCCAAAGAGAACATTTTATGCTTTTGTGCTTTTTCATGTTGTTTCACTTGTCTAAAATGCCTTTCTCCACCATACATATCATCTTCCCATTCTACGCCTCACAAATTTTTTACGCCTCACAAATATTTTAAGTGAAACTTTACTGTTTTTAGCTGCCACTACAGCTCATAACAGATATATTTCCTTGTGATATCAATAGAGCATTTGCCACTCTGTACAGTACGGTTTGTACAATCCTCCTACTGGCTATAAACCTCTAGAATCCAAAAACAAGGTATTATTAATGTTCAGTTTCTAATGCCTAGAAATGTCCCTTTAAATACTAGTAAATGTTTATTAAATTGAATTATTAAATAGTAAACCAACAGTCTAGAAATGTCATTTCTATTCCCCATAACTTATACATTGACATGGAAAATTTCCATTCTTAAAATAACAAACTAACACAGCCACTTATTCATTCATTCCATAACTGATTCATTCTATTCCCCAGCCACATATTATTTTAAATTAAAACTGTGCAGAACTATCTTCAAAACCTTTCATAAAATACTTTTTATTTAAATAGTGAACAAAAATTCCAGAGCTGACAGTAGTCAATACTCTGAGCTAAATATTCTATTCAAATGGATATTGCAGTGCAATATCGAGATGCAATACAAGAAAGCAAAATAACAACTCTCGTATTTTTTAAAACTTGCATTCTATTTTAAAGCACACATATTTCATAAACTATAAAATAAATGTTTAAGTGTTTGATTCTACTTCAAATTCAAAAAGTATAAGCTTATAATTTCAAATATAAATCTATTTTAAAAATGTTTATCAGCAGATAAAATTAATTCTTACTCAAAATATAATAAACACTACATAAAATAAATAAAAATTAGTCATAAAATGTTTGCTGTCAGGTAGTCTAAAATATTAAAATAGTCATATTATAAAACAAATTAGCCAGCATATTCTAGAAAAAAAATCAAAACTTAATGAAAAAGTCTAACTCCGAAATAATTCTCTCTTCCACAAGTATCGTGAGAGGTATGGAAGAATGAGGGGAACAACCTAAGATAATAGATTTTATACCTAAATGATTTTCCACCTTGAGAAATTTCACCTGCTTAAATTTTGTGATTTGTTGAGTTCTTTCAATTGCTTCCTAGGTCCAAGTTGTCTGGAATAATATTTTGGGTGTTAGTGCCATTACAAAGTTAGTATAGCTTTAAAGTTTCTGCCAAAGGCCATTACCTCATTTCTCAAACTGAATTATGGAAATAATCAGAATCATCTTATACAGACCTCTGATGACCTCAAATGAAGAAATGAGAAAAGCAAAGATATACAGCTAGTGAAACTCTTTTATGCTTCTGTGATTCAAGTTATATTACCAAATCTACCAACATTTGCTTAATTTGAGATGTGAAGCTATACTGTGGACAAGTAAATGATTAGAAGTTTATACAACCCTGATTTTGTGACTCTGTCAGCCAAAGGATTGCTTCATTTTGATCCACAAATAGTCAACCAGCCATACAGACACAGTCAGGACATAAACCAGAGACCTAAAATTGATCAAAGAATCTTACTGGCATCCAATTTGGAACAGAGGGAAAAACACGCAGAGACCATGTCCGGTACCATAATGGTACCCCCTTCCCCCCACCTCTGCCCCTCCAAAAACTGCCTATGATTGTGTGTGTGAGTGCATGCATTTATGTTCTCATACATTCAATCCTCACTATTCACAGGTTCCATAATTGTGAATTTGCCTAACTTCCTAAAATTTATTTATAACCCCCAAATCTATATCACAAAAAAAAAATTTGTGAGAATTCATGAACATGCTCAGAGCAGAAAAAAATTTTTGAGCTGTCCAAAGCACTTGTTCCCAGCTGAGGTCAAACAAGGTGATGTTCTGCTCTCTGGTTTCACTCTAACACAGAGATGACCAGAGGGTGGAGATGATAGGAGCAGTGGTGAAGCCCTCGCTCTGGGGCCAGATGGATGAAGTCTGAATCCCAACTCTGGGACCTATTAGTGGGGAACCTCAGGTAAGTCACTTAACATTTCTGAATCCTATTTTCTCTTTTGTAGAATAAATACAAAAGGGTATGTTGTTTTTAGGATTAAAGATTATACACTATGTGAGATATATGTAACCCTAAGAGATAATTCAATGTTTACAGCAACTTTATAGACCATACCTACTATGAATATCAAGAATCCACTGTACCTGGACATTGGAGATGAGATTCCAAGGCATCACAGTGACTTAAGCTTGCACTTAGAAAGGACTGGGAGAGATCATTCTTACCCCAGGCTTTTACGCTCTTATTTTTACATATATCTCAATATATTTATATTGTTTACCAATTTAACTGCAGGAATTTATGTGTTATCTAGCATTTGATAATCTATCAAATTTCCTTTCAACCTGCTATACAAGATTGTTTATTGAATCGTTGAAACCATGTGGAAGACTTGGCTTGTGTAAGCTACTCATTGAGTGATGTATTTCTCTTATACTATTACCATATAATACTTATGACAGGTCCAAGTCTTCTGAAAAAGGAATAGATAATTATCAAGAAGCAGTTTATAGCAGTTTCTTGCCTCGTGACAGACTGTCTACCAGGCTAACTGCAGCATTTGACATATATAAGCAAATGCACAGGAACTACTGAATTGAATTAGGGATTTGTCAATATTAATTGAACAGAAAATAGGTTTTTTTTAATTAGAAACAAATTATGTATTGCTGACATAAAGAACTCCTATAACTCATGATAAGATAATTAAATTAAATATTTTATCCACTCAAATATATTTTAAATGGACAAAAGTTTGGAATAAATCACTTAGATAATAAAAGCCAATAAGCACATGAAAAGATGCTCCAAAATCATTAGACATGAGAGAAATGCAGACTAAATCACCATGAGATAATCACTACACAATCACTAGAATGACTAAAATTTTAAAGACTGATAAAACCAAAAAAACTGGAACTCTCATACACTGCTAATGGGAATGTAAAATGCACAACTACTCTGCAAGACAGTGTGGCAGTTTCTTATAAAGTTAAATATGCATTTGTCATATGCCCAACAAATCAGCCAAAATCTATTCAACCACAAAAAAGAATGAAATTTTGAAATTTACAAAAACATAGATGAACTTCACTGTGCTTAGTGAAATAAGTCAGACAAAGATAAACACTGTATGATATCACACAGATTGGAAACTAAAAAATAATACAAACTAATAAAAATAGCAGAACAGAGAGACTCACAGAGATAGACAATAAACTGGTGATTACTAGTGGGGAAAGGGAGTGGGGGCAAGATAGGAGTAATGGATTAAGAGGTACAAACTACTATGTATAAAATAAATAAGCTACAAGGATGTTGCACAACACAGGGATTAGAGCCAATTTTTACAATGGAGTATATAGCCTTTAAAACTTATGACTATGTTTTACACCTAGAACTTACATAGTCTTGTACATGAACTATATACCTCAATTTAAAGAAAATTTTAAGAGCTATAAACGAGAAAAAGGAACAGACTTTTGAACAGGTTTACATTTGGTAAATGTTATTTGTTTTCAGTGAATTTAAGTAATAAAGTCATAATATGGCTGTTAAAAAAAATGGATTTATGTTGGAGTTCCCATTGTGGCACAGTGGAAATGAATCCGACTGGTATCTATGAGGATGTGCGTTCAATCCCTGTCCTCGCTCAGTGGATGAGGAATCTGGCATTGCTGTGAGCTGTGGTATAGGTCACAGACAGGACTCGGATCCCATATTGTTGTGGCTGTGGCCGCAGCTGGCAGCTACAGCTCCAATTTGACCCCTAGCCTGGAACCTCCATATGCTGCAGGTGTCGCCCTAAAAATTAAAAAAAAAAAAAAATGGTATATGCAAATTATACCTCGATAAAGTTCACTAGAAATTATATATTGCTGCAAGTTATCACTCAATATAAGGAAGATAAGATAAAGAGCTAGAAAATAGGAGAGAAGAGAAAATTAAATAATCTGTAAAAGAGGATCAGGAAGAAAATAGATAAAAACAGAAAGATGAGGTTGAAATAAGGTAGTTTACAAAGGGCCTCGGGGCAGAAATAAATGAAGAAGTAACATGGTAAAATAAGCAACTGACCCATGTCTGCCTTTAACGCTCTGCCTTTGGGCTAAATTCTTAAACTGTATAGTTTTCTTCAAAGAAATATATGCTACATTAATTATTTATCTGACTTGTAGTTGATGAAGTAGAATCAGGAAAAAACACACACACACACACACACACACACTTTTCAAATACCTTATCTGTAAGAACCAAAAGTAAAGCAGTACCTACTCAAAGAGTAGCAACTCAAATCCCTAACCAGTTGGGTAGTATTTTTGCCCATTTAAAAAATTAATTATTGTTCTCTAAAGAATTGAATTAACAAATATATACTACTACCATGTTCCAGGCTTTGAACTAGATTCTGAGGATCCAGAACACTGACTCCTCTCTGAAAGCATGCTCAGCAGAGACAGAGGAAAATACACACTGGTATAATTACAATAAATATCATGAACCCATGAATATGTCTTCAAGCATTTACATATATCAGAATCACCTGTATAACTGCTACAAATTCAATTCTTGATTCTGCATCCAGAGATTTGTTCGTCTGGGTGGGGCCCTGAGAACTGTGTATTTAGAGTTTTCCGGATGATTCTGCTGGACAGTAAAACTCGAGACCCACTGATGTAAGATTTTCTGAGAGCACAGAGGACTACCCAAGCCCACCTAGGACAGCCAATTCAAAGAAATGATGTTTGAGCTTGTTAAAGAAGGATTAATACGAGTTACCAGACAAGAAAGCCCAGGTGAAGAGTTAGGTTCTCAAAAAGACGGTAACTATATAAATAGTTAAAGCTAACTAAAGACAGGAAGTGACAGAGGTGGAGAGAGGTGGAGACTATCAGCGTCAGTTAATGGAGAGTTTTAAATTAGTTAATTAGGATGACATTCTGAGGGGAGTTAGTCTAATCAGAGACTAGGTGGCTATCACAGAGTCAGTTGCCCAGCTTTTATTATCATTAGTGATTTCTCCCACCTTCTCTCCATGTCTGTAAACCAACCAACCCAAGAAGAAGCCATGTGGTAGGTATACAATAGAAACAACCTCAGATCCATAGGCTCAGTTCACAGCCTCAAACTGAACTGCTCAACTTGACTTGCCTTCTGTTCCATTTCTGACTTCTTGGGTTCTCAACCTTTTGCCTCAGTCCTCTGTTCTGGACCACTGTCCCTCTAATTTAATCATGAATATAGCTGGTTAGTCATCTCTCTTCAAAAAACTTTGTCCCCAACCTTTGTCCTACCTTACTCACAGTGCTTGAGGTCACTGTGACAAACCCTGGTGGTCACTTTCAATGAAGAGAGCTGCATCCCCCACCCATGAGGGAGTTTAGGACATCTAGAGGACTGTAACTAGAAAATCTTTTAAATTAGAAGATGTAAACCTTTGGGAACACCCACAACATGCTTTCATTTTCATTAGTCACTGCATTCTAACTAGTAAGCTATTATGTCTCTAAGTATTTACAAAGATTTCTGCACATACTTCATTGGAAAGGCATTTATTTCATCTAAGTTCAATCATAATTTAGGATAGTCTGAATTTTATGATCCTTTGAACTGTGTACAAAAGTATCAATCTTAGAGATGTGGCAAAACAAACACACACAAAATAGTTGCTTTTCAGGTTTTCTTAGCGTACTGTTGACCAAGAATTTGAGGGATTGCTGATGGAGATTTTGGTCTTTGGGGTTTTGTTTTTGTTTTTACTTTCTATCCTTTTCAGAGTATGCTCTCTGGAAAAGTGCCAGTTTTAAGTTAGTAGATGACAGAAGACATGTTCTACTAACTAATGGCTAAAACCTAAAGGAGTTTTGTTAGGTGTATAGATATATGTGCTTAAATTTGACCTGAAACATCTTCCTAGAAGGTATTATGCTGACTATCCTTTCAGTTTACAAAATACCTAGTTACATCAAACACTGACTGTAACTTCAGAGTGCACTATCAGCCCACATCTTCTTTCCTCCTGGCTTTGATTAATTTATAAAGCCTCCTCTAACCTCCATCTCCACCGAAAGTTCATCTTTCCATCCTATGAATCCTTGCAAATCCTTTACCTGTACCTTGCTTTTCAGATTATGCCTTCAAACCTAGAGTCCCTGATAGAATACAAAAATGGGGGGAGGAGGAGTATGCAGAAAAATTCAGAACCCAGGTAAAAGCAACTAGGATGGGATGCAACATCTGAATTAACTAAACACTAGAACAGTATCTCTTGAAACCCATGTACAGAAAGAGGAATTGCTCCTATTCTCCTCTGGCAATGTGTTCTTCCACTGATCAGTATTACAGACAGTATGCTTCTTAAAATGGCACAGCCAACAAGCATTTACTGAAACCAAAAAGGTGTCCATGTTGCCATACAAATCATAAAATGTAAAAGTTGCCCATTTTGCTAATTCTACCTAAAAAGTGGGAGAAGAAATAAGAAGCTCCATTCAAGAATGCATGTACAAGATCCAGGATAAATGCTTGGCTGGGTATCAAAAACACTGATAAGTATCAGCAAATTTAGACTTTCACATGCTCAGTAGCTCTTGCTATCATTCTGCATTTAATTTTAGAAAGTACTTGGCCCTCCCATATTCAGAAAACAATATGAATTTTCGAGGAGCCTTTGATAACAAGGTTTAGTTTGGCTAGTCTCAAGCTTAGTAGGGAAAAACTGAGTTAAAATTTCTTTGGCTATAACTGAATCCTCCAACCAGACAAATTTTCCAAGGGCCAGAGTAACTTGCCTTCGGAGTAACTAAAAGAGGGTAATATACCCCTGTGTCATTTAACTTGGTGCTCCTTCATCAACCTACTGTGAGTATGTACCCCTGCCACCACATCATCCCACAAATGTGACAGCTCTACTTGTCAGTAAGGTTTTGTTGTAGTAGCTTTGAATCTTGTAATATTCGGTTTCTATCCATTCTGTTTGTGGTTTTAGAACTGATACTGCAGAGTCCCAACTAGTTGTATAATAACAGAAAATTATGACCACACTTGAAATGATTTAGCAAGATGTGAGGAAAAGCTTAAGCCCTGGGACCAGAGGTTTCAAGAGACCAGACTTTCAAGCCAGATTTCTGGTAGTGTTACTTCTTGTTTATTCCAAGTCAGAACCATTAGGAAAATATCCATTCTTGGGATAACAGTATGTGAGATTCAACCATAATGGAAAAAATGAAAATCATAAAAGATACATTAAGCTGAGATTCAATAGTGACTAAAACCCAGAAACTATAACATAATCTGACATCATTTCATGTTGGGGGCGATGGAAGCTACTGTTTTTTTTCCCTTTCTTCCCCTTTCTTCAACTGAATTGTTATATTTTTAAACATAATAATCAGGGCATTCTCCTGTGGCACATAGGTTAAGAATCTGGCATTGTCACTGCAGCCTCTTAGGTCGCTGCTGTGATACCAGTTTGATACCTAGCCAGGGAACTTTCACATGCTGCAGCATAGCCAAAAAGAGAAAAAAGAATAATCAGAAAATGTATCTGACCCGTTTCTATTATTTTACAGCAATTTAATGTAACTCGATAACTCTAAAAGATGCCAAAAGCACAGTCTAGTAAAAGAGCTAATACATAAACATCAGTGCTTAAAATATCACCTAACATATGACATATGAAGTGTAAGTAACAAATATTGTAATTACGAATGTATTTAAAATAAGTATAACTGGTAGCAAAGGACAACGGTACACTCAAAGTGTTGGAAAAAAAATGCAGATGTCTTATACTGAAGACTTTGGTTTGGTCAGGTTAAAGAAAAAAAAATGTAAGTAAAACTATGAAGACCAAAAACCCAACGTATACATATGAGAATTATGAACAAGGCAGATGAGCTAATACACTAGTTTTATGTTAGATATTTCTGGAAGTTAAAAGAAGTTGAAGGTCAGAGAGCTAAAAGCCAAGTTAGTAAGTCTGAGCTTCACCCACTTAAAGGAAGGCATTACAGTGTAGTGATTAAGAGCCCAGGCACTGCTCTCTTCCCCCTCTCCCCCAACCTCACCCACCTATCTACATCCAGGGTTTGACTTCTGACCTTGAGTCTTGCAAGTTATATGATCTTTCTTCCATGAGTTGCTGAACTTTTTAAGACTCAGTGTTCTCCACTGTTAAATAATAATACTTGTGAAGATTAATTATATCTGTCCATATAAACTATTGAGAACCATGCTTAACACATAGTAAACTTTACATAATTGCTATTAGAATTGAGCTTAAAGTAATATATGAGACTGACGTGCTACCTATTGTGCTAACGAGGCACCTGAGCTTAAAGTAATATAAATCAAAGATCTGGGAAAGTGTCAAAATGCATTGGAGAAGAATGACTGTAAGAAATGAGACTAATAAAGAGAATACAACCAATTTCCTAAATATGTGGTGATTAAGGGCTAAACTAAAGTAGCAGTAGTAGTAGCAGCAGTAGTAGGAAAAATACAGAACAGAAAATAAATATTCCAAAGATAAATTTATCAGGACATGGGGACTGATTATTTCTGGGAGACAATAAAAAATAATGAATCAAAGGGGTTCCAAGATTTCATTACACCTCCTTTGTAAAAAATAGGAAATAAATTACGAGGGTGAGAAATAATTTGAATGAAAAGATCATGAGTTCAGTCTTAAGCATGATAAGACATTCAGGTGGAAATGTCCACCAGATTCCTGTTCTTACAGAACTGGAGCTTATGAAAGAGAAAGCTAGAGAAAAGTGAAAAACATCAGCTCTAAGGTAATAGGATAGAATACGGATATAGAAAGGGGATATAGAAGCTTGACCAACCAGAGGAGATGCTGCCTGGCGGGTCACACCAGTGCAGAAAATGAGCCTCATACTATAGGAAGAAGAGAAAGAGGTGGAGAGATGTTAACCTCAGAGGTAGAGGAAATCATTCACTGAAGAATTTTATTGAAAGGGTTAACAAATCATGGCCTAGAGAACACAACTGACAATTTCGCCATGGAAAAAGAACACATTTCTCCTACAATAGAGAGGAAAGGGGATGAAGAAACAGAGGAATGATGAGATTATTGCAAAAGAGTGACAATAGCGATATCTGAGGACAAGGGAGTAAATTGCTGGAGCTCATGTTGGCTGATATGTACAGGAGGAGCAAGGGTCATTTCTTAGAGTGAGGGAGAGGCCACAGGATTGGAAGTTGAAACACGTGTAGAAAATCAAAAACAGCTGCCATCAGAAGTACAACAGGAATTTAACACTCAAAGGAAAAAGAATGTTGCATTCTTTATTGACATGAAGCATTAGGAGCTGAATGAGGTTACAAAGCATGAATTTGCAGTGGACCAAGTTTGCACAGATTCGCGACTTTCTGTAACACCAAGCAGGTTATATCATTTTATCACCTCATCAATTGTTCCTCACTGAATACTTTCTTTTTCAATTTTTTTCCAATATGCATTTATTTATTTATTTATTTATTTATTTACTTGCTGTTTATGGTCGCAAGTGCAGCATACAGAAGTTCCCAGGGTAGGGGTCGAACTGGAACTGTGGTGTACTGCCCTACACCACAGCCACAGCAAGGAGGGATCAAAGTCATATCTGTGACCTACACCATAGTTCACAGCAAAGCTGGATTATTAATCCACTGAGCCAGGGATGGTACCCACGTCCTCATGGATCCTAGTCAGATTCGTTACCACTAAGCCACAATGGGAACCCCTCCAGTATACTTTCAAATGAATCCAGAAGTAAGTGAAAAATTCACAATATTTGATGGACATCTACAAACCATAATTCAAGAAAGATAAAGTTATATATAACCCAGTATAGCACGTTCAATTTTGCCTTTAACTACACTTCTTATCCTCACAATATTATGGTGAATGATTAAGTAAATTTTGTCTTAGTCAAGTAATATTATATAAAATATGTTCATATAATTACCACAAGAAATCTAAAAACACAGTCTAATTGTTTAATATTACTGGTACCTATATTTTATTCCAGGGATTGGAAAACTATAGCCCACGAGCTAAATCCAACCTACCATCTGTTTTTGTACATTATATGAGCTAAGAATAATTTTTACATTTCCAAATGGTTGAAAAAATTTGTAAGCATTTCATGACATGAAAAGTTACATGAAATTCAAATTTCAGTGTCCATAAATAATTTTATTGGAACATATCCATGCTCATTATTTATACATGTCTGTGGCTGCTTTTGCACTCTAAGAGCAGCACTGAGTAGCTGCAACAGATTCCATGGACCAGAAAGTCTAAGACTCACCATCTGGCCTTTTGCAGAAAAAGTTTAAGGATCACTGTTCTACTCATACATTTTACCAATATTTATTGGCCACCCATTGCTCATTAGGTTCTGTCCTAAGTGTTTAGAAAACAGAAAGATGAAAAAGTAACACAATTCTTACCTTCAAGTAGATTACAATCCTTCCATGGTGATAAATTAATGCCATTTTAATGGTGTTTGAAAGTTACCAAATCTGATAAATGCTGCCTGCAATGGACCTTCACAGCACTGCATCACCCCCACATATTTTTCAGAAGAGAAAACCAAAATTTCATATGCGTAAGTGGCTTTGTGAGTATCAAGTGGAAGCTAGAACTTAAGACTTCCCACGCTGGCCCATTGCACCATCTCCCAACCCTCAGATCTGTAAAATGGGGGTAATTATGGAATTATAAGGTCTACGTTGAGAGTTGATAAAGATTATGTCAATAGACTTACAAGTACGTAAACTTTTAAAGCTGCCAAAATTAAGCAAATATCAGGGAGCTCCCTGGTGGTCTAAATGTCACTTTGTGGCTCTGGTTATTATGTGGCACAGGTTCAGTTCCTGGCCCAGGAATTTCTGCATGCCACAGGAGCGACCAAAAAAAAAAAGCAAAAACAAAAAACAAAAAAGACCTATGCAAACATCAGAAAGTATTATCATTACAAAGTAAACGGGAAGAAGGATATATGAGCAATGAACATAAGACATTGTGAAAAGCATCACAAAAGAGTACAAATAAATTTTCACAGTGGTTCATTTCAGGAAATACTATAGTTCAGTTAGGGTATGAAGGAAGACTTCATGAAAAGGACAGCATCTGCAGCATCTGTACCCCACTCAGAGGGATGAGTTAGCAAGTCTTCAATAAGGGATAAAGGAAATGATCAATATCATACTTATGATTTCATTTAGCAAAATACGGAAGTTATTCACTCCTTATCATCATTCTCCTTGCTCCCACTGTTCAGCTGCACTTTATTTACAGAATCATATCAAAATTAAAATATGTACATCTACAGGCCATCTCTGTTTGTACTGAGGGGCTAGATTGGACAGGCTGCCACTCTGTAGCCTGACACATGGGGGGCACTAATAACTCAATTCCTGGACTTTTTCCTGGAAATCATTCTCCCCACAGCTCTTCAGACAGCACCACATACATTAAAACCTGTCTGAAAGCTCTGCATACTTAAGAAATTAAGTGGTTAACACTATATTGTATTTCAGAATTTGTTGACAAAACACACATATTCAGTATCTCTGGGAATGTACTAATTTGTCTTACTTTGGTCTATTTATAAACGGCGAAATTATTTCCAACTGAATATATGTACTCCTCCCTAGAAATAAAATTTGTAATTGCTCAGAGCGGAAATACCCTGAGGCAGCATCTAACAGCAACTTCATGTATATTCAGGCTTGGAATGTTTTACATGACTATAACTACTCTGTATCTGAAGATAAATTTAGGGAAGTGTTCATCATTATTCTCTGAGACCATCCTGGGAGTTATTACTCTTTGCCACGTCTTCATCAGTCATCCGTGTATTTACTATAATCAGGTTATTTTGATTCTTTTTGACTTGGATCCCGCTGAAGTAGCACATTCCTTGCTTTTCTAAACCACTCTGACTAAGTAGAATAGGAGAGTCCAGATTTTTGAGAAGGATTCTTTATTCCTAACCTCATAAAAATGAGAATGCTATGATCTAAAATCTTAATAAATTCAATCCATTCATGATAAAAACTCTTACCAAAGTAGGTATAGAAGGAACATACCATAACATTATAAAAGCCATTTATGACAAACCCACAGCAAATATAATAGTCAGTGGAGAAAATCTGAAAGCTTTCCCACTAATATCTGGAACAAGACAAGGATGCCCACTCTCACCACTTTTATTCAACATAGCATTGGAAGTCCTAGCCACAGCAGTCAGACAAACAAAAGAAATAAAAGGTATCCAGGAGTTCCCATCATGGCTTAGTGGTTAATGAATCCTACTAGGAACCACGAGGTTGCAGGTTCGATCCCTGGCCTCGCTCAGTGGGTTTAAGGATCCGGCGTTGCCGTGAGCTGTGGTATAGGCTGCAGATGAGGCTCGGATCCCACATTGCTGTGGCTGTGGTGTAGGCCAGTGGCTACAGCTCCAAATAGACCCCTAGCCTGGGAACCTCCATATGCTGCAGGTGCGGCCCTAGAAAAGGCAAAAAGACAAAAAAAAAAAAAAAGAAAGAAAGGAAAAGAAATAAAAGGTATCCAAATTGCAAGAGAAGAGGTAAAATTGTCACTGTATGCAGATGACATGATAATATATATAGAAAACCGTAAGGACTCGACACAAAACTTACTCTAACTGATCAACAAATTCGGAAAAGTAGCAGGATACGAGATTAATATCCCAAAATCAGTTGCATTTCTGTATACTAACAATGAAATATTAGAAAAGGAATATAAAAATACAATACCTTTTAAAATTGCACCCGAAAAAATTAAATGCCTAGTAATAAACCTGACCAAGGAGGTGAAAGACTTATATTATGAGAACTATAAAACATTAATTAGGGAAATTAAAGAGTATGCAAAGAAATGGAAAGTTATTCCATGTTCCTAGGCTGGAAGAATTAATATTGTAAAAATAGCCATACTACCCAAAGCAATCTACAGATTCAATGCAATCCCTATCAATTTATCCATGACATTTTTCACTGAACTAGAACAAACAATCCAAAAATTTATATGGAACCATAAAAGACCCAGAATTGCCAAAGCAACCCTGAGGAACAAAAAACAAGCAAGAGCCATAATTCTCCCAGACTTTAGACAATATTACAAAGCTACAGTAATCAAGACAGTGTGGTACTGGTACCAAAACAGACATACAGACCAATGGAAAAGAACAGAAAACCCAGAAATAAACCCAGACACCTATGGTCAATTAATCTTCAACAAAGGAGGCAAGAATACAAAATGGAAAAAGACAGTCTTTTCAGCAAAACTGGACAGCCACATATAAATCAATGAAACTGGAACACACCCTCACACCATGCACAAAAATAAACTCAAAATGGCTTAAAGACTTAAACATAAGATAAGACGCCATAAAACTCCTCTAATAGATCACAGGCAAAACATTCTCTGACATCTTAATTAATTCAAATATTCCATAAAATCCTTTTCCTTAACCCCTGTAAGGAAGTAACTTCTAATAATTCTGTTTATTATGACAGATTTTACCTTCTTCAGCAACATCAAATATTTAATAAGATAATTGGAGATTCAAGTTCAATACAGGTATATCTCTATATTATCAATTTATGCTCTCATTCAAGATCACTGGTACTGAGTGTCAAAATAATTACTTGATTGCTAAGGAAAATGCCCATCTTCTCCAACCTCACACACACTTCATGTGCTGTAAACATTTTTTAAATGAGTTAGTAAAGACATGATTGGTACTGTATGAAATTTACACTTTTGCAGATAATAAAGAGAAAGTCTGTTTTCTGTCAAATATCAAAAGTTACACAATATGTTGGCTACATGACCAATAAACATTAAATTATATTTGTTATTACAATTATATTATCTAGAATGTTCACCACATATCTATTCAAGTTTATTTAATAAATGAATAAATCTACAGCAATATTTTCTCCCTCTTAACTTGTTCTCCTAATGTGCTGTGCTCTTCTGGAATCAAAGACCTGGATGAGATCTCCATTGTATTGCCTCAGTGTCTGTCATCTGGCTATTTTATGGTTTAAGTCTGTGTGTATTAGTAACTCACCTCCCAAACAAAACTGGGAGCTCTTCTTTACTATTTTAAAAAATAATTTCATCATGCAATGTCACAAATATGCAGATAATTAAAGGGAATCATAGATTGAACATCAAATACCATGAAATCCTAACACTTTTGCCATATGTGATCCTTATTCATAAATAATTAAGCATTACTGGTAGAACTGCAGCCCTCTGCAATCATGTTCCCTCCCTCCCTCCCTAGAGGTATTTTTTATTTGAATTTGGGTTTATCTTTTTCAGACATATTTTTATATGACTGCAGCATATGAGTCCTCAGACATTGTGTCCTACTGCTTTTCATCCTTTAAAAGATTTGGGAAAGAAAGCAAAAAAGTTAGATGCCTATGAGAGTCTCCCTGACCTGCATTTCTCTCATGCCCACCTTCCAAAACCAAGGTTAGCTTCAAAAGGAAGAGAGTTAATTAGAAGCTTCAGAAGACTCAGGGGCTATTATGGTAGAAAGGATCTGTGCTCTCTACTTGGCAGAGATGTGGAGAAACGAGCTAGATCCTAAGACTTCTCCTACAGTAGAGACTGGCAGGGGGCATGTGGGATAAAGGCAGAGATTTCCTACTGCTACCAACCAAGTCACTTGCAGCTCTGGAGTGATGTGAGAAAGCAGCCAAAATTTCCCTACCTCCATGGGACATCTTAAGGACTTTCCAGTTAGGGAAAAGATCAGAGTAGGTGAACCAGAACCTAATCAGAAAGCTAACTATTCAGGTGATGGGAGTGCAGAGGATGCCAAGGTGGCAGATGGAGCAGGTTACATTTCAACAGATAAGAAACTGGACAGATGCCAACAGCCAGTGGTCAGATATGCTCCCCAATGTCACCACATAGAGTTAAAGCTAAAGTTACTGGGTTTAAGTGTGAAATCATTGGGTTTACCCAGAATGAACTAAGATTGCATGTTCTTCCATAAAGGACAGAAACAGATTAACATAAGTTATTAAAAAAGTAAAAAAAATTTACTTTTTTCACACCTGAGTAAATGAAAATATTGTAACCATTACAAGCACATTTACAACACTTAGCTGTTCACAATCTTAAAATACTGCTCCAAATTATTTAATTACAAAGCTACCTTTAAACGTTCCTTAACTGGAAATAACTAACCTACAGACAACACCGAAAAAAATTATTAGTAAAGGCTGTTAAAGGGACATTAAACTTACAGGGCACAAATATTTAAATTGTTCTTACACCTTAAGAATTTACCTCAAATAAGAAAAATATGAATATTTTCATTAATTTCAAAATCACAAACCAATTAGAAACTATAAAAACACTAATTCTTGGAGCTCCCACTGTGGCCCAGAGGAAACAAACCCAACTAGTATTCATAAGGCTGATGGTTCAATCCTTGGCCCCGCTCAGTGGGTTAAGGATCCAGCACTTGTTTGAGCTGTGGTGCAGGTTGCAGAGGAGGTTTGGATCCTGCGTTGCTGTGGCCGTGATACAGGCTGGCAGCTGCAGCTCCAATTTGGCCCCTAGCCTGGGAACTTCCATATGTCACATGTGCGCCCCCCCTAAAAAAAATTATTTTAAATAATAAATTAATTTTAAAAAAGACTAACTCTCAATAATGAAAATATGGAAGCATATTTCCAGCACTGGCAGCTTATGGAAGAAACCCTTGAATGTGAAGTAAGAACTATGGATTGAATCCTTGTGCATGCAGCTGCTGCTGCATGAATTTGACAAGTCACTTAGACTCTGTGAGTCTGAAATTCTATAAAAATGGTACTTATCCTACAGGATTATTGAAAGATAGTTTTTATAGAACGAATGCTTATGGAATGTCTGCTATATGCTAGGCACTAACTATAGATATTACAAATAGAAAATTAAAACACTGGTCTCTGTCCTCAATGAATTCAGAGTCCGGTAGGGGAAGCAAATGACAAAGATTTATATGGTCACATAGTACTTTCCATAGACGACGTTATTGGGGGGGATAAAAGGAAAAGTAGGACAAAAAAGAGTGCTTAGTGCACTACATTAAGAATAGGTAAGGGAGTTCCCTTTGTGGCTCAGTTGAAACGAACCCGGCTAGTATCCATAAAGATGCAGGTTCCATCTCTGGACTCACTCAGTGGGTTAAGGATCCTGCATTGCTGTGAGCTGTGGTGTAGGTCGCAGATGTGGCTCAGATCCTGTGTTGCTGTGGCCTGCAGCTGTAGCTCTGATTTGATCCCTAGCCTGGGAACTTCCATATGCCGCACCTGCGACCCTAAAAATACGCAACCCACTGACTAGAAGAAAATATTTACAAATCTTCTATCCGGTAAGGGGCTAATATACAAAATTATATATAAAGAACTAATATAACTCAATAGCAAAAGAAAATATGATTTAAAAATGAGCAGAGAAGGGACCTGTCATTGTGGTTCAGCAGTAACAAACTCGACTAGTATTCATGAGCACATGGGTTTGATCCCTACCCCTACTCATTTAAGAATCCAACAAGGCTGTGAGCTGCAGTGTAGGTTGCAGACATGGATTAGACCTGACGTTGCTGTGGCATAAGCCGGCAGCTATAGCTCCGATTCAACCCCTAGCCTGGGAACTTCCAAATCCCACACGTGTGGCCCTAAAAAAAGAAAAAAAAAAATCTGAAATTGGCCAAAGTGAATTCCCAAGGGCTTAGACCTGTAAGACAACAGAGAAATTACGGCCAGCATCCCAATAGCCAGGTCAGTACCACTAAGTGGGAGGAAAGAGAACCGGAAAGAGTTCTTACCACAAGAGAAAAAAAAGTATGTTTTATACCTAAAATTAATATAATGTTACTTGTCAATTATATCGCAATTAAAAATAAAAATTTAGGAGTTTCCATTGTGGCTCAGAGGGTGAAGAACTTGAACAGAATCCATAAGGATGTGGGTTGTATCCCTGGCCTCACTCGGTGGGTTAAGGACCTGGCATTGCCAGCAGTTGCGGTGTAGGTCACAGATGCTGCTCAGCATCCATGTTGCTGTGGCTGTGGTGTAGGCCGGCAGCTGCAGCTCCAATTAAACCTCTAGCCTGGGAGCTTCCACAGGTGTGGCCCTAAAAAGAAAGGAAGGAAGGAAGGGAGGGAGGGAGGGAGGAAGAAAGGAAGGGAGGGAAAGAAAAGAAGAAACATACACACATAAAATTTTAAAAGTAAAATGCAAAGTGGAGTTAGAAAGAGAAAGACAAATACCCTATGATGTCACTTATATCTGGAACCTATTATACAGCACAAATGAACCTTTCCACAGAAAAGAAACCCAAGGACATGGAGAACAGACTTGTGGTTGCCAAAGTGGAGGGGGAGGGAATGGGATGGACTGAGAATCCAAGGTTAATAGATGCAGACTATTGCCTTTAGAATGGATAAGCAATGAGATTCTGTTGTACAGCACTGGGAACTATATCTAGTCACTTATGGTGGAACAAATAATGTGAGAAAAAAGAATGTATACATGTATGTGTGACTGGGTCACCTTGCTGTATAGAAGAAAACAGACAGAACACTGTAAACCAGTTATAACGGAAAAAATAAAAATCATTATAAGATTAAAATAAATAAAGAAATAAAATGCAGACACTATAAGAAACAAACACACAATAAGACACACATAGAGAGAAATTCACAATGGCAGAGAGAAAGTATAGGAAGTTGCAAATTGGTTCAGAAACCATTCTGCAAACTACAAATACCAGAGGACAGTTCTCTTCTGGTGGCCCAGCATTCTTTCCCCAGCCAGAGGCAGAACTTCAGTGAGTAGAATCCCCATAGATGCAGGTGGTATCTCGGGAAGGTGAACTTCATTTAGTTTATATTTTGTTCTAGGGCTTCTGTTATACTCTGGGCATATTCTAATTCTCACAAATTCTGTTGTTCTAGGCCTTACAGATAAACATTTAGAATTTGATTCCAAATTAAACTTACAAAGTATAAAAAGATCTCATTTTCACACACAAGTGACACACACATACACACACACACAGCCACGGCATATATATGCATGAGACTAAGAAATGTTAAATCAATCATCAATATATGTTATGGGAATAGTTTTAAGAAAACAAAATTCTGGCCAGGACTATGAGTTATGATCATCTGGGATTTAGAAATAGAGTGATTTTTTTCCCCATAGCATACTCTGTTCTTTCAAACAGCAAGAAGCATTATCTAAGCACAAATTTGACAATATCTGATGGAAAAAATGTAATATCCTTTTATTACTTAAAATTCCTTCTGTAACACAACTCATTTTCCTCTGATGCATCAAAATCTGAAATAGATGAGCCTGATGATCTTGTGCTTTCTTTTACTCCAATAATATCCTTCATGGTTACATACATTTTCCCAACTCCTGCTCTAAGCAAACATTCCTTTTTACAGTTACTCTTCCAAAAAAAAAAATACATTAGAAGCTTTTACATGATAAATATCCAGTCTATATCTTAACTTTTATCAATCATATTCTCATGAATACACATGGTAAATTTTATCAACAGGTAAATTATGATGGCCAGGAAGAAATGCCATGCTTTAGGAAGAAAATTTAAAACTGAGGATATGTATTATATGGACATTGAGAGCCCCTGATTTTTTAAAATAACCGATGTTTATTCTTGTATCTGTTCATTGCCAGAATTCTTTGCAACTAACCAGTAAACTAAGGGCCAGATTATTTCCCCAGAGATATGATTACATTAGTCACTCAGTAGATATTGGATTAATATTGTTCCAAAGTTTTCTAAGGAACTCATTAGATAATCTCTGGATCTAGGGAAATTAGTCACAGGGCCTAAAGGAGGTCACCTTTGCTGAACCAAAAGGAAAAAAAAAATTCAGTAGCAGCAAACAGACTGAGGAAATCTTAACCAAAAGATTTCCCAAGTCCTAACAAATATGAATTCATGATACACTGACTATTTCTACTACAAAGTAAATAACCCAAACTATATTTTAGCACCTTATGCTAGATGGTCTGTACCTGTCAAGATCTGGTGTAAACCAGTGGTTTACTTGGAGCAGCAGATTTCTAGGTCTTGCAGCCAATGAGGTGATTCTTCAAAAAGGAACAGTTTAATTAATGCACATACCTGAGCTCATGCTGTAAGGTGTCACTGACAATCTCTAGGCTATTGGGAATAACAACTCCAAAGTAGGGGATGAAACTGTAGTTCTCTCACTGACACACTGCATTCACCCCTTTCTCCCACTTCATTTGAATCACACTGAGGAAATAAGTAGAGCCAAGTTGTTGAATATTTATTAGCTTCATCTCTGCCAGCCTTCTCAATGGCACACTCTCTCTAGGTTACTTGTTCCAGAGAGCACAGACAGGAAAAGCATACAAGATATTATTAGACTCCAACATCAGATAAATAGACCATCCGAAGCCCACAACCAGTAGCAGGAAATCCATCTAGTTCCATACACAAAGTAGGATTAGAATCACTTCACCCGCTGTATTCTCACATCAATTCTGTTGTACCACATACTTTATTTTCATAAAATTTAAAAATGGCCTTAGAAGGAAGGTACTGATTACCCCTTTCCTTTAACTGCCTAGAAGTGAATTCCGAACATAATAAATGCATAACTTTGTTTCATAAATAAATAAGACTGGTTCTGTCCACAGTTTGTATATTTGTCCGTAAGAAGTTTAGAATAAAAATGTGTCATGGGAAATTAGAGCGATATTAAAAGCAAGTCAAAGCAGGGATCAAAATTCTCAATGTACTCAAATAAGTCCCGTTACTAATTAGCAGTAGAGAGTCAATGGACCTCAGAAGATCCTTGTAACCCCGAGCTTTCTTTTGATCAATGGAAGAGAAAGGTTTGTTTTCATTGAGATACGTCCCCACTAGAATTCAATTTCTTTCTAGCAGTGGTAAATGACAATCAAAATTTAAACCCTGCCTCTGAGGCATCTTAACTGCCAGTTTTCACTTGAGTATAAGTCTTATGGATTAAAGTGTATTATGCTGAATAAAGTGTATTCCAGCTGGCCTTAGTTGCCTCAAAAACCAGAACAGCTCTGTGAACTCCATCCGAATTTGCCCCTTTAGGTGAAAGGAGAGGTTACAGATTACAATAAACAATGCCTGGCTGGTGTGACCATAGGAATTCTCCTCCATGCAGGAAACACTAAGGCCCAGATGTCCAATTGCCTAAAACCCATCGGCTCTCACCTGTTCCACACAGTTTTTATAAAGAATTTGCTGGAACAGTCTATATTCATCTTTAGGACATACAAAAAGCAGGAGAAGGGGAAGGAATAAGAGAAGGGAGTGAGGAGAAGGAGAAGAAGAAAAAGGACCTTTTTAACATTGATCCTTCTCAAGATTTGACAGTTTGATAACCCAAGGTAATCTTTATATTTAGGCTCTGGATTAATACAATTAGATAATTAGGGAATGAGTAAAATGCTAGGACCATAAAATTTTTTCCATGGAAAAATATAAACTCTGTTTTTATAACCCATTATTGCCCTTTCTCATATCTTTTCAAGTATTTTGCTTACAACGAGTTTTCCCCAGAGAATTACTTATCTGAGCAAACCATATGAATTGCATTAGCAAGGCCAGTTCCAACAAAGTTCAGTTCTGATATCAGCTAGCTGTTATGAAGGAGAGGGAATAAAATCCACCGTGACCCAGAGAATCGTAATATACATCCATTATATATTGTTTAAATTGAACACTGCAAGAGAAGTTTAAAGAGTAACAATTTATGTGAACTGTGGTCTACTAGTTCAGTTTTTAATCTTTTCAAGTGTATATATTACAAGAGATTTAACAAAGAAATAAATCCCTGACAAACAAAACTTCCATTCCTGGTGTTTGTAAATCTACAAATTAAAATCAGTAATCAAAATTTGTTTTTCAACCTGTGTGGAATTAATCTGACAATTTATGAATACTTGTTATTCAGATTTGGAGCTCTTCCTTATTAACAGCAGATTCACACAAACTAAATGCCTCAGTGAACCATTTTGTCTCAATACTATATACTAGGAGTTCACAAATTACACACCTCCCTGCTCACTTTTGTAAATAAAGTTTTACTGGAACACAGCCATGCTCATTCATTTACATATTTTCTCTTTTTTTGAAAGCACCTAAAAACACGTGGAAGTTCCCAGGCCAGGGACCAAACATGCACTGGAGCAGTGATCCAAGCCACTGCAGTAATAACACCAGATTGTCAACCCGCTAGGCCACAGGAAAACTCCTTATTTACATATTATTTTCTATGGCTGCTTTTGAGCAGAGTTTAAGAGTTGCAACAGAGAGCCTGTACGTCCCACAAAGCCTAAGATATTTACTATCTGGCATTTTAACAAAAAGTTCGCCAGTGTTCTCTACCCCCATCTACCTCTCTTTCCCAATTTTACTCTCATTTCCTACTGAAATGCACATTTCTAATGCCTAATTTATTATAAACCCTAATAAGCATTCACTACACTTTGAATATTTGGCTTGAAAAAGACGTTAAGTAAATTTCAATTCTCTCCAAGGAAATAGGAATTGCTGTTACCTTTCATAACATACAGCTGACTCTTTACCCTCCGCTGTTTTACATTTACTGGAGTTGTTCTTCCCGGGTGAGGCAACATATGATTGCGCAGGTTTTTAACTGCACAGAACGGCCTAGAATAACCGAGCAGGACCAGGAGACCTTCCCAGAGTGGACCCCCACTCAGGTCCACCACCTGCCTTTCTATCTATAGAAAAACTTTAGTCAAAGAACCAATTTAATCAGAGAAGTGAGAAAATACAGAGAAAAAAGAAAACAGTAATAATAATTTAGCTATTCAACAAAGTCAAGGACATTCAGTTCTTCAAAGACTATAGATAATATTCTGAGCCATGTCCTTGGAGCTGTTTTGCAGGTGCTGAAGCCCTTCCCAGTGGAAGAAGTCAACTGTATGCTTCCCTCAAGCATGTAGACCCCAGACCAGTTGGAACCAGAAAGTTGATGACGTGGACTCCCAAAGACCTCACCACCAACCAATCACG
Organism: Catagonus wagneri; assembly: GCA_004024745.2. NCBI lineage: Eukaryota > Metazoa > Chordata > Mammalia > Artiodactyla > Tayassuidae > Catagonus > Catagonus wagneri. The sequence goes on from PVHT020004944.1 coordinate 32,958,108, forward strand.
AAAATGTCCATGAGCTGATCACCCCTCACTCCTCAAACGCTATAAGACTCCTCAAAGGGGTGGCACAGTCCTTGAGGCACCAGCCTTCTGTGTTCCCTTCTTTGCCTGGCAATTAAAGTTACTTCTTCTGTTTCCTCCAACTCTTGTCTCTGCAATTCTACTTGGCATCAGCATAGAGAGGCAGCCAATATTTCGGCAGCACTAGCAAAGAGGATGAGCTGAGGCTAGATGCAACATTCACACCCCTTTTCTAGCCATAAACCTTGACACAAGGTGGCTTTATTCCACAAGGGAGGCCACCTTTATTGCATGAAGGTCTCTTCTGCTCGCCAAGTTTTGCACCCACATGGTCCTTTATGCTCATATGCACAAAGGTCCAGCAGAACCATATGTCCTTCTGTTGTTTTTCCAGCAGATCTCTCGTAAGAACACAGAAAATGCAGGTAAAATTCCTAAGTAACATCCTGAATGTCCCAACTTCTGCATAACCTAGCTCTTGTATTAAACAGACATTTAGCAATTTATAGTGATGAAGCAGGACACAGAAGTTCAGAGAGAAAATAAAGGTTGGCTGATAAAGAGGATGTATTGATCATCCACATTGAGGATGTGAGAAGGTTCTTAATTAGAAAGGAAAATAAAAAGATCTGAATTGTATAAATCACTTACATTCTGGCCCAATCTTTGTGAGGAAGCTATACATTTCTACAGTTACATAATTATTTCCTAAAAAGGAAATAGAAGAGGAAAGAAATTAATTTCTTAAAGGTGGGGGGAAAGAAAGTCGTGGAAAGAAATGATCCATCAGAGAAGGTGTTGGAGAGGAAGGTAAAATAATGACTAAAAGAAGGAAGAAAGGTCCTCATAGAAAAGATGAGGAAAGGTCAAGGATGAGAATTAAAGGGAAAAAGATGATCGGGCGTGAAAAGAAGGGTCCAGATATGGAGTGCAAGAAGAGATTTTGAGATAAGGAATCTGAGTCACAGAGAAAAGAAAAAAATGAGACGAGGAACCACAGTTGTGGCTAACAAGTAATTAAAGAAGATCATTGATCTATTTTGACTTAACACAATATGCAGTTATCCTAAAAATACAATGCATGATAGCATAATTTAAAAGAATTTGTGTTGAGGAGTTCTCGTCGTGGCGCAGTGGAAATGAATCCAACTAGGAACCATGAGGTTATAGGTTCAATCCCTGACCTCGCTTAGTGGGTTAAAGATCTGGCCTTGCCATGAGATGTGGTGTAGGTCACTGATGTGGCTCGGATCTGGCGTTGCTATGGTTGTGGCATAGGCCAGCAGCTCCAGCTCCATCTAGACCCTAGCCTGGGAATCTCCACATGCCACGGGAGCAGCCCTAAAATAAAAACTCGAAAAAAAAGAATTTGTGTAGAGATTGGTATTAGAGTTTCAAGGAATTAAATATTTAAACATTTTATAGCCAGAAAAGGAAATAAAGGGTAATCTATAAAAGTTAGATTTGCATTTTATATTTTTCTCGAGAAGTCTCTACACGTTTGGGTTCAAACTAACTCTCCTGAAATAAACATAATTCTGATTATTCAAACTACTAAATTAAACTTATTAGAAAGTAAAATATTTTGTCAAAAAGAGTTATCCCTCAAAATCTCTAAACGGCACATTACAAAGTGATTATCTGAGTCAGATAAGTTTGAAGTAATATCAAGTCCTGAAGTGACTAATAAATTAGCTATGTACTCTAAACCCCATGTTCATAGGATATTAATGATACAAATAATGGACCCAAATATATCCAACCACGTTCAGAAAGTTTATGGGGAAAAGACACCTTTTTAACCTTTCCCTAAATTTTACAAGGTTTGAAGTGGGCCTCCCCTAAAGGAACCACCTTCCTGTTATGGAAGGTCTATTCCCAGTCGTGTCACCTGACCATTGAGATCATACCTTATTGTTTTATTTTCCTTTTGTGTTAATTTTCTTTTGTTACAACAACAGATTGCCATAAATTTAGCAGCTTAAAATAACAACTCTAAATTCACTCACGATTCTGTAGCTTTGACATCAGGCATGGTGTGACTGGATCCTCTAAGAAGCATATCATGAGAGCAAAATGAAGGCGGTCAGCTGAGCTGAGCTTTCATCTGGAGACTCTGGAAAAAAAAAAAATCCACTTTCAAGGTCACTCTATTGTTAGCAGAATTTAGTTCCTGGAGGTTCTACGACTGAGGTCCCTGGTTTTTGTTGTTGTTGTTGGCTGCAAACCAGGGCGTTCACAACTTGTAGAGGTCCTTTCCTTAACAGTCTTTGTTTCCTTAAGACCAACAGGAGGGTCTCTTCTGCTTTGAAATGCTGACTTCTGAAACCTGCCAGAGAAAACTCTCCACCCTTAAAGGGATTCCCTGATTAGGCCGGGCCTACTCAAGATAATCTTCCTTTTGCCATATAGTACAATATAATTAACTCATCATATTCACAAGTTCCACCCACAACCCCAAGGGAGAGTATTATATAAAGGTGAGAATCATTGGGAATTATCTTAGAAGTCTACCTGCCATTTTTTTTTTTTTATGTTTATTCACACTAGAGGGTTGGTAATGCTGCCAGGAAATGTACACTCTCATATGGAGAAACTACCCTCTCAGCAGCTTCTCAGCATAATAATCCTCCATCAACCATGGCAGTTATTCTCCTGAAAAGCACAGTAGTTGGCAAGAAAACAGCTGGTAAAAAAAGAATCTTACAAAAGAAAGGAGATAGGGGGAACAATGAAAAAGTCCTTAAACACATGTTAGGGTCTGTGTATTCTTTACTAAGGCATTTTCTTCCTAAACAGATTATATTAGTCAACATTAAATTGTCTGAATAATCAATTATACTCGTGTGTGTGTGTGTGTGTGTGTGTGTGTGTGTGTGTGTGTGTGTGTGTAGGGCTACACCCACAGCATATAGAGGTTCCTAGGCTAGGGGCTGAATAAGAAGACCTATATCCGCCAGCCTATGCCACAGCCACAGCAACACCACCCTGTAACCTACACTACAACTCACAGCAACACCAGATCCTTAACCCACTAAGCAAGGCCAGGGATTGAAACTGCATCCTCATGGATGCTAGTCAGGTTCATTTCCATTGAGCCACAACGGGAACACCCTGCCCTGATTCATTTTTGATTATTCAGGGAACGTCTACAGACATCATGATTTCTAAAACTTACAAACTTTCATTTGTTTAATTTGCTTATAAAATTTTATTTTTATAAAGATTTTTGGATCAGTTCTTGCAAGTCTGTAAACATAATATCTTTTAAACTTGCAGTTTCCTTTACTTGTTTGCGCAAGTTACAACAAAACTTTGTGTTTGTCTTGCTCCCCAGCTTAACATCTTAATTTCTTTTTTTTTTTTTGTCTTTTTGCCTTTATGTAGAGCCGCACCCGTGGCATATGGCGGTTCCCAGGATAGGGGTCTAACAGGAGCTGTAGCCGCCGGCCTTCGCCACAGCCACAGCAATGCGGGATACAAGCCGTGTCTGCAACCTACACCACAGCTCACGGCAACGCCGGATCCTTAACCCACTGAGCAAGGCCAGGGATCGAACCCACAACCTCATGGTTCTTAGTCGGATTTGTTAACCACTGAGCCACAAAGGGAACTCCAACATCTTAATTTCTGAATCTGATCTCTTATCCATGTCACCGCACTAACCTCAGTTCCTGTATCTTCAATAAATACTTGTTGAAAGACTGAATGAATGAATGAATGAATGAATATTGAGAGGTACAGCATAAAAAAATGTCTCTACTCTGTCCTAAATCTACAGAAGAGAAAAATAATTATCACACTCATTTGTTTTGAAAGAACTGGACTGAACTATATATACACAAAAAGATCACGCTTTTTTTTAACTTGGAGCATATTGATAAAAAAAATTTTGTTTATTTTCGAGTAGCATTTAGCAGTGGTGGACTTTCCCAGGTATAAGTGAAGAAGGGGAAGTGTGATGGTTAATTGTATGTGTCAACTTAGCTCTACCACAATGCCCAGATATTTGGTCAAATGTAAGGGTTTTTTGATGAGATTTCTATTTGCAACAGTGAACTGTGAGTAAAGTAGATTGCCTTCCCTATGTGGATGGGTTTCATCCAATCAGATGAAGACCTGAATAGAACAAAATATAACATCCCCTGGGCAAGAGGGAATTCTGCCAGTAGATAGCCTTCAGACTTGAACTACAACATTTGCAACTTGATGATTCTGGACTTAACCAGCCTCCACAGTCACAAGGGCCAATTTCTTAAAATAAATCTCTGTCACCATTTCTCTCTCAACACACACACACGTATTTGTTCTGTTTCTCCAGAGAACCCTGGCTAACACAGGAGGTTTCAAAGAAGCACATCCACACTCACAAAGTGGGAGCCTGTTCTACTGGAACCCTCTGTCCCTCATAGTAGTCCAGTTCTTGCTGTCGAGCCAGGTTTACCACCTGGGCTGGACTGTTCCTTTGTCAACTTGACATCACTGCCATCCTCTTCAAAGGTTTCTTTTGCATCACAGAAGAGAAACCCGGAATTGCATTTCCAAAATCAACTTCCTTGTGTGATTATAGGGCAGAATCTACTGAGAGGCAGTAGCATGAAATGAAGACAGAAGAAAAGGAGAGGCTGTTCCCCTCTGGAGACAGCTGCAGATAGGTACATGAGCCAACATCAGGATCAAAGAAATTTCAGCTCCTTTCAAAGTCATGGGAATCACTGCTGTGGGATGAGATCATCAGGGCAGCTTTCCTGCCCTTTGCCCCTACAGTGCTTTCAAGAGTTACATAAGCCTCTACTTCCCTGTATTGAAATCCTTCCCATTCAGAATCCATACAATGCCTCTGTGTTCTGGCCAGACTCAGACTATACATCACTGATACATTCTTTAGGAGGAAAGGGAGAGGAAGCTCTTCATTCTTTCCCATTAAACATTCTCAGCTGGTGCTACTCTAATCTATCAGATGGAGTATAATAACTTTGAACTCTACGAGTGATCACAATCCTCTTCCACCCAGAAATTCCCACGGCTCCTATAAAAATGGGTCAACTCTTCATCCTCCTTTCTAAATCCATAGGCCTGAGATCACCAAGGAAAAGCGGCACAACTCTACAGAGCAAGAATGAAGAGAGTCCCTTGGAGAAAATATCTCTCATTACACTTCCCTTTGAAGAGCAGGTTTCGACTTGTCTTATACAATTGTGACTGAGACACTATAACAATTCATCCCAGAAAAAAGAAGATAAATTGATGGTTTCACCTTTAAAAATAAAACTGCTGACAACACTAGAGCAACAGTTTATCCCTCTTAAATATCTGTGTATTTTTCTTTAGTTCCATCTCACAAGCATCCTATTACAAAAGGATAAACTTTAAACTCTTAACCTAACTATGACAACCTGGCCTCTGCATAACATCTCAGACTCACTTCACTCACTTCTGAATCCAGGCCTCATTAGCTTCTTTATAATTTGAGTCAACTTTGTTCATTTGGACCTTAGGGCCTTTGCACATTCGATTCTCTCTGCCTGAAAAAACTCCCATTGATTCTGACCTTAATGTCATACACTTTGTCTTTGTCTAAATATTTCCACTCTCCATGTCTCACTTTTTTTTTTTTTTTTTGTCTTTTTAGGGCCACACCTATGGCATATGGAGGTTTCCAGGCTAGGGGTCGAATCAGAGGTGTAGCTGCTGGCCATAGCCACAGCCACAGCAAAGGGAGATCCAAGCCGCATCTGCAACCTATACCATAGCACATAGCAATGCCCAATCCCCAACCCACTGAGTGAGTTCAGGGATTGAAGCTGTATACTCAAGAATGCTAGTCAGATTTGTTTCCGCTGAGCCATGACGGGCACTCCTCCACATCTCTTTTTAAACATCACTTCCATGGGCAGGTTACTTCATCCTGTTATTCACATTTATATTATCTTGTACTGCCCATCTGCAGTGCTTATTACAACTACGATTCATTAGTTTTTAAAATATCTTTCTCCCTTCTGGACTATAGCTTTCTGGTGTTACATTTTCACCCCCAGATCCTTGGTACCTGGCATAGTGTTAAGCATATTGACCTTAAATATGTATTGAAGGGTAGAAGGAAGGAAGAAAGGAGGGAAGGGGGGAAGGAAGTGGATGTGATGTTCAGAATTAAATTCACCACCAATCACTGATGTTCCAGGCAGCACTGTAGAAGAAGGAAACTACAGATTGACTGGAGAGGAAAAAGAACTTCACAGAAAACTAAAGAAGTGTTCTGTCTGGCAAAAATTAGTACAGTCATTAAAGGGCTGAGGCCATTAAAAGAAACAACATTTTTTTTTAAGATAGTAATGATGACAGAAATTGGAGAGGGTTCTGTGTTTCATCTGCAGTTTTGAGAAGGTAAATAAGTTTTAAAATAAGGTAGGCAGACATTTGTGGGCCAATGGAAACCGCACCACCTCCATTTTTGGAAGTGTTTGGCTGCCACTATTCCCAACTGAACTCCATGGACTGTGTCAGCACACAATGGCTCCAGCCTTTTTTGGTTCTTGGCAATATAAAATAGCCTGAATCAAAGGACAGGAAACAAAACAGACTAGACTATTCTTCCCAGTGCACAAAAGTAGCCACTTGCCACATGAAAAGGAAGGAAGTGAATACATTGTCGCCTACTCAGAATATGTAAAATAAGAGTAGCTCATCATTTGAATCAATTTGTTCTGCAACGTCTACTCGGTTCCTAGCATTACTCTTCAGCTTCCTCATCCTAGCTATATAACCCCCCCCAAAGTCAACATGGTAACTTTCCCCAGGGATTTGTACTCACATGCATGTGTTAGATCACAAGCAGAAGGAACTTGATACCACAATCACAGTTAGATAAGTCAAGCTAGGTTAAAGGGAAAGGTCAGGTCAAGAGGAAATGGGAGATACATGGGGTACATTTCTTTAGAATTAGATTCATGGACATCTGCCAACACTATACAACTGCTTATTGTGTGGAAGAATGCCAAAGTGTGATAGCGAGAAATTTCCACAAGTAAAAAAATAAGAGTTTTTCTATGAGGCGGCTTAATTCAATGAGAATAAAAAACAATTCAATTTTTTGGCTTTAAATTATATGAAAGAGGACTGAATGAAAAAGAGAACTCTAGCTTAAAAAGTATGTGTACCAAACAAAAAGCAACCACACTACACAGAGCAAAGGTGCTGCACCCAGGATGTAAAGTATTTAACTCCTTCCAGCTCTCAGGAGGTAATAAAAGGACCAAACATACACATTAGGACACATAAATACGCAATGATGTTGATAAACAGAACTTATGATTTTGATGAGAATTCCTGGCCATCGGACTATATTTTAGCATTCAGAGTTTGCATTCTTATAATGATTGCGCTTGTCTATTTTTCTTAACCGACTGTAGTTGTTCAGGGCATCACCTGAGTCCTGTCACTCTCTTTCCTAACTCTGCACAACCTTCTAAGATATTTTCTGTGCTACAAGCCATTTTCCTTTCCTCATTAGTAATTTTCAATATCTAATTTATTTCTTTAAACATTTCAGTTCCTTCCTTAAATCTCCCCAAAGTCATGATAAGTCATCCTTCAAAAAGACAAGGCAAACAAAAAAAAACCAAAAAATTTATTTAATTATATATTTTTTCCATGTTACCTGTATGTCATTTGGAAATTTTGTCCAAAGATCTAACTTGTAATAATTACTCTATCAGTATTTTTTCTCAAAACATGACGTCTGGCTTCATATGTAGTTCAGTTTGCTATTGCCTCTGATACAATATTGTCCAGACTGATTATGCAGAATGATTAATTATCTCCAAATTTTCACCCATTGTAATAAAGCCCTTTTCAAGTTCAGTGGGTTAATGGAAATACATGAAGGAAATATAATTGTATACTTTTTCTCCTATAGATCACAGCTTTTCCCATTTTTTGGTATCAGATAATTTTGAAAAACGGACACTGAAACACATTGCTTCCAATCTCTATTGCAACTTTGTACCATGTCTTTTTACAGCCCTGGATGAATTCTTCAAAAAATTAACACATCACTGGATGTGAAATATAAACAAGAAAGAGCACTGAAGTGCTCCATGAGAGGGAAATTTCAAATGTGCTGAAATTTTCCATTTCTAAGGAGGAAATATTTGCAATATTTGTATGAATATGTGTGTATCCTACACACTAATGTATTGTAACACTTTTAATAATAAAGAGTTGGAAACAAATTAAATGTCCTTTAATTAGAGACTGAATTAATAAATAATGGTTTATTCATCCATGGGATAGTGTGTAGCCACAACAAAAAACAGGGTAGTTCAGAGTTCCCTTCGTGGCTCAGTGGTTAACGAATCCAACTAAGAACCATGAGGTTGCAGGTTCGATCCCTGGCCTTGCTCAGTGGGTTAAGGATCCGACGTTGGCATGAGCTGTGGTGTAGGTCGCAGACGCGGCTCGGATCCCACATTGCTGTGGCTGTGGCGAAGGCCAGCAGCTACAGCTCCTGTTAGACCCCTAGCCTGGGAACCTCCATATGCCGCGGGTGCGGCTCTACATAAAAAAAAAAAGGCAAAAAGACCAAAAAAAAAATAGGGTAGCTTTCTACATATGATATAAAATGATCTTTATAAAGTTAGCTAGTTAGTTAAAATGTCAAAGAAAAAAAGTGTGTTTAAATACTATTTACAAATACTTAGGAATAAACCTGCCTAAAGAGACAAAAGACCTGTACTCTGAAAATTATAAGGTGCTGATGAAAGAAATCAAGGATGACTTAAACAGGTGGAAAGACATACCATGCTCTTGGATTGGAAGAGTCAATATTATCAAAATGACTATACTACCCAAGGCAATCTACACATTCAATGCAATCCCTATCAAATTA
>PVHT020004944.1:32984952-33014542 GCA_004024745.2 Catagonus wagneri
CATGCAAAGTGAAACCAGTCAGACAATTAGACAGCAACACCCAATGATACCGCTTACATGTGGAAACTAAAAGACACAATGAACCTTCTTACAGAGCAGACAATGACTCACAGACTTTGGAAAACCCTGGTTTTTCAAATAAGACAGTCCGGGGGGGTGGGGGGTTGCACTGGGGGTTTGGGATACAAAATCTGTAAAACTGACTTGTGATGATTTATGCACACCTATAATTGAAATAAAATACATTAGGAGAAAAAAAAAGAAATTCACAATTCAAAGATTAACAATCTCTTGCCTATTCTAGTGTGGTTCTAGGTTGATTATGTACAAATTACAGAATTTACAAAAATAAAAGATGTTATATAATCTTGGCCTTTAACCCTAATGAAGTAGAAAAAAAAGGAAGTTCTGCCATTGAATTAATCAATCAGTTTTCAAGACTGCAGTGGCTTATATTCCCAACAGAGCTTCTAGCAACAACCCTATACCAGCATGCAGTCTCGTGATTAGCCAGAATATGTGGATTTGGGAGCCTTTTCCCATCTCTCCTGAGTGGTTATGTGGAGAATTTATCAAAGCCCTCTGTGCTGTCTCATTCCCACATCTCCTTGTTAAACCCCAGGCTAATCTGCTAGTCCACTGCTTGCTCCAGCCAGTTCTACAACCCTAGGTGACCTGAGCCATTGGTCTTCCCCATTCATTTGCCACCAAAATGTGTACTTTACTGATAACACCACTGGATATATGGGGTTTTGCACACTCTGCTCCAAACTAACTGAGTGCCCTCTGGCAGGGAAGCTGCTGGTTTTCTTGTTCTGCAGAGCCCTGCTCAGATCTAACTTAGGATCGGGCATGCACGGGAGAAGCTCCAGACAAGAATGCCATAGACACCCATCATTCATATCATTCAGTATTTTTTTCATGAATAAACTGATTCTCAATATGTTGTATATGCTGTTGACTGATTTCAAGAGCCCTGACATGGTGGCTTTTAACAATTCTGTCCAGTTTTATTGTTATATAATGCTTTATCAGAAAACATAATCAGAATATACAATGTTTTATCACAAAAGGTAAATAGTAGGGCATATTCTAAATTCACTAACTGGTAGCCATCATTATTAGCATTTTGTTTTGAGGATCACAACAAATATATGCAAAATAACATGTTCACTTAATCTCAGTAAGATATAGGTCTTTTTCTGCACAGTATTTATAGGTCTTCTATATAAAGTTTATATGGGGCCTGGTCTATTTAACATTTCTATACAGTATTTCTATATAGTACCCATATTTTTACCTTATGTGTTTCTATAATGCTTATATGATTCTATATAATAATTAATCATCTAATCTCAATAAAATATTATCCCTTTCTTATATAATGTTTACATTCCCTAATAGGTTAAATTATTCAAGCTCCTCAAGAAACAGGATTCTGAAAGCTGGCAACAGACAATAATCCACTTTTCTGAAACTCTCTTTCATCTCAAAACAAGTCCTAAGGGATGATTAGAATCTTTTTTATGCAGGATTTTAGAAATGTACTTTTTAGTGAGAATGAATGATGGTTGGATAAGATAAAAAGTCTCTGTTAACACAGTTATATAATAACCAGGTTGTGGCTCCAAAAATAGGTGTATATGACTTCAAAACCCAGAATTATCAAAGATATTTGTGGAGTTTCCATCATGGCTCAGTGGTTAACGAACCCGAGTAGTATCCGAGGGTTTGATCCCTGTCCCTGCTCAGTGGATTAAGGATCCAGCGTTGCCATGAGCTGTGGTGTAGGTTGCAGATGAGGCTTCGATCATGCATTGCTGTGATTGTGGCATAGGCCGGCAGCTACAGCTCTGATTTGACCCCTAGCCTGGGAATCTCCCTATGCCACAGGTGTGGCCCAAAAAAAAAGACAAAAAGACACACATACAAAAAGATATTTGTGTTCTACTGGAGACAATCTCTCCTAGACAACAGTGTTAAAAAGGCGCTCACTGGGATTAACTGCAAATCCATGTCTATCAATTCAGGGTGCACCAAACTGTAGCTCAGCCAGTCCTTTTATTTTCTGTGCTGTTATCCTTCCTGATCATAGTCAAACTAATCATAAGATAAGCCTATAGAATAATTAAAGCAAATTTAATTAATGGATCACCTGCACTCAACATCTTTCCTTTTGAACATCTGACATAGTTATAACCTACAGCTTTTTAAAAAATTATGTCAGGAGATCCTGTCATGGCTCAGCAGTTAATGAACCTAACTAGCATCAATGAGGACTCATGTTCAGTCCGGGGCCTTGCTCTGTGGGTTAAGGATCTAGTGCTGCCATGAGCTGTGGTGCAGGTCACAGACACAGCTCGGATCCCACATTGCTGTGGCTCTGGCGTCGGCCAACGGCTACAGCTCCAATTAGACCCCTAGCCTGGGAACCTCCATGTGCCATAGGTGCGGCCCTAGAAAGACGAAAAAAGAAATTATATGAGATAACTTTGTTAAAACTTGGGCACAATTAGATGAAAGACAACTGGAAGATGTAATAAATGTGATACTATATTATGAGCTGCTGCATATAATTTTTCTCATCTTTGAATAAAGTAACATAATTTACATGAATGTTTTTTCATAGTAACATACCAACAAACTAGATAGCCTTAATAAAGAGAGTAACATTCTAAAAGAAAAAGCACAAGAGAGTATACATTTCCTTACTGCTGTGGTAGGAAGTAAAGAAAGATATCAAAATGTCAACATCTTCACAGGAACCAACAGAAAACATAATTGTTTTTAAGGCTTAAATTTCACCTTACATTTCACCCTCAATATAGTAAAACTGGTATTTCAAAAAACTTTTTTCCACATAAACATACTGCAAGTTTCAAAATAAGAGAATAAATACAGAGCAACAGGGAGAAAAAGGTTTTTCATGAAGAAAAATCTAGATATCGCAATGAGGCCCTCTGCTGCCATTTTTAAAATATTACACCAAATAACTTAATTTCCAGTGGTGTCTCATTGTCTTTATAGGAGCCAACACTTCAACAAAGCTTTAAGGAAAAAAATGACATAAATCCTTCAACAGGAGTTCCCGTCGTGATGCAGCGGTTAACAAATCCGACTAGGAACCATGAGGTTGTGGGTTCAATCCCTGGTCTCGCTCAGTGGGTTAAGGATCTGGCATTGCCATGAGCTGTGATGTAGGTTGCAGATGCGGCTTAGATCCTGCCTTGCTGTGGTGTAGGCCAGCTGCTACAGCTCCAAATCAACTCCTAGTCTGGGAATCTCCACATGTCGTGGGTGCGGGCCTAAAAAGAAAAAAAAAAATCCTTTAACAAAGTTTAGTCATGTCCAAGATTTTTAAAAATTGAAGTAATTAATTCTAGGTAATGTTATTCTAATGTTTATGTGTCTAAGGCACATAAACCTCAGTTAAATCCTTTAGTGACAGATTATTTAAGAACTGATTTTCATTATATATTTTGTATTTTGTATAAATATTTCCAAAAGGAGACTATATTCATGCCAAGTAGCTTCTATGAGGACAGTAATCCAAAAATGTTATGACCAAAAAAAAAATTTTTAATTATAAAGAAATCCTTGCATCTCAAAAGACTTTTCCTGTTAAAATATCTCCATTTCTTGAGAAAAGGTATCAAGAAGTCCAAAACTCAACTCAAAAACTCACATGAGACTAAAACTAATTCCATCTGACCCTCACTTTTAAATTGCCAGGCCCAAAGGTCCAGAGGTTGGACCTATTGGGAAATAAATAAAGCCTCATGTGTAGGGCGTCAGTGGATGCTGGGAGTAGCCAGAAGTTGTGAAGCATCCTGGGTCAGGAAAAGAAACCAGGTGGCAATAAGGAAGCATGTCTATGAAAGCATTTCTGGTACATTGCTTCAAATAGCTTAGAAAAAAAAAAAAAGGAAGTTGAACCTACAACACTCAAGAAATCATCATGATTTATTTTCCTAGGCTAAATATGTCATGTTTATTTTTATATTTGTTCTTTTATCTTTTTCTTAAAGAGGGCCTCCAAAATTATATAAGCTCAGGACCCACAAAACCTGAATCTACCACTGGAAGTACAATTTACCCCCATACAGTCCACCCAGAAATTGTTATTTCACTTTTACCAGAATTATCTCAGACTTGTAGGGGGCAAATAATTTCAATGGCAATTTTAATTTTTATTTTTTTATATTACTATTATTTTTCTTTTTTGTCTTTTGTCGTTTTAAGGCCGCAACCCCGGCATGTGGAGGTTCCCAGGCTAGGGGTCCAACCGGACCTACGCCACAACCACAGCAACGCAGGATCCGAGCCACGTCCGCATCCTACACCACAGCTCACAGCAACGCCGGATCCTTAACACACTGAGCGATGCCAGGGATTGAACCCACAACCTCATGGTTCCTAGTCGGATTCATTTCCACTGAGCCACGACAGGAGCTCCTCAATAGCAATTTTTAAACTGAGGCTGAATAGGCACTTAAAAAGGCTTTGGTGAAATACTCCATACGTTTTTTCTTTGTTAGGGCCTCACCTGCAACACACAATTTTTAAGGGAAAGAAAGAAAATTAGTATCCGCCCAACAATGAAGACACCTAGCATTCAGCAACCTCTAGTTCTTAACCTCTGGCTAAGAATACTGACTGTGGAGTCAAGAAATTCTGGATTTCAGTTCTGAATCTGTCACTCTATAGCTATGTCACCTTTGCCAAGTCAATTGTACCTTGCAATGAAAGACACTGAATAACTGTTGAAGAAATAAAAACATGCATCAACTCCACAAACTGTCCAGAAAACTTTCAATTTAGCAAACACAGTAGTTCAATCTATTCTAATTTTTAAAGCTATGTGTTGCACATCTCTTAGAGGAAAGGTATTGGGCATAAGAATAAGAAGGGATACTAGTATTTAAACAAAGCATTGTTTGGGTTTTTTGCTAGGATTTGTATTTGTATCTGATGAGATTGGAAAACTTGGCCGGGAGCAGAAAGCACTTAAGGATGGAGCCTGAAAGATTACTGGGATTAGAACTGGGTGATGGAGAATGTGGAGCAGGCTGGAAACATTTCAGGGAACAATATACACCAAGCCAAGACTCAGAGGCGAGAAAATGGAGAAATCCAAGGATTCTGGGAATAGTCAGCAGCCCTTTTGGCTTGAGATTTAGAGAATTTATGGGAGCCTGAACTGGAAAGAATTCAGAATCATATCACCACTTCAGTTAATAATGTGCTCTTCATACTGGAGACGCTCCCAAAATTCCTTATCACTAATGGTCCACATGATCACCACTATCAACTACATTTGACTTTAATTAATACAATGCCTTTAATTGATACAAAGAAATATAAAACTTAGGACAAGTTTTTACTAAACTACAATTAAGTTATTCTAGTCCCAGTGTTGAAAAGGGATTTTATTTTTTAACTCAAGCTTGGACTAACTTTTTAAATACTTCTCTCACATATATGTATGACTGGGTCACTTTGCTGTACAACAGAAAATTGAAGAAACACTGTAAATCAACTATACTTTAAAAAAATAAAAATAAATATTTCTACCACATAGAAAGCATCTGAATTTCAAAGTTTATATCAAAGCCATCTATTGGAGGATTGAAAAGGGAAGGAAGCATAATGGGCACTGGGTTAACTACATAAATTTTCTAGCAGGTAATTAGGAGGAAAACTGTCCTCAAGACAAGTGACAACAAAGATGGATGGGTAAATGAAGTTGCCGTTCTTGTTGGTATAACACAGAAAGTAATGGCCTTAGGTCAGAACTTGAGGTTCAAATTGGCCTCTGCCACTTGTCAGTAGTGTGAACTTGAGCATTTCTTCTAACTTCTCTACGCTTTGGTTTCCACTTCTGTAAAATGTGAAGCACAAGGGCAGGGTTACATATCGTATTACTATCTTTGGACTTCACCATATGACATGCTTTGTCCATTGGAATGTAATATTTGTCCCATCTCTTTTTTATTAGAAGGCATGCCATATAGGCTGCTCTGTCTCTGTGGATTCTAAAACGGGGAGGACATGGAAAGCAGAGATGCAGCTCATCTATAGCCTACATAAAACGTAAATGAAAAACTTTGTGGTTGTAAGCCACTGAGGTTTGGGGATTGTTACTGCTGCAAGGCCAAATAATACACTGTGCTACCCACTTCACATGCTTGTTATAAAGACTAAATAAAATATTTTAAAGCACCTATAATTTTCAATGACCACTCATACCTCAAACTATCTCCTTCTCTCACCCCAGGCTATTGCAGATCAGAAACTTGGGTGACATGAGAGAGTAAGGAAGAGAGGGAATACCGACTGCCAAAGCGGCACCTTCTTCTCCTGCCTCTCTGCCATTCCCTCCCCAAATACAACGCTACCTGCCCTGTTAGGTGTATACTCTGTTCCTGTCCCATTTCCTTACCATATCTTGTAAGGTAAAATAATCTTGAGGTTTTTGCTATTTTTGATGTGAATTACCATGAGAATAATGAAGGGAGGTGAATATCTTTCAAATGACACGGCGTTTCATGCTAGTGCTTGCCCCAATTCTTCTGAGAAAAAGCTCAGAACCACTTAAATCTGGCTTCCCTTTTTATTTTGGTTTGATCTTACTTGAATCCTTTGTTTAGCCAGAGTTTTACCAGAACTTCTATGTGGAACCTGTTATACTTTAAGGATTCCAAGAAAAAAAAAATAAAGGATAGCTTAGGCATTCCCATCATGGTGCAGTGGATATGAATCAGACTAGGACCCGTGAGGTTTCGGGTTTGATCCTTGGCCTCGCTCAGTGGGTTAAGGATCTGGTGTTGCCGTAACCCGTGGTGTAGGTTGCAGAGGTGGCTCAGATCCTGCGTTGCTATGGCATAGGCCAGTGGCTATAACTCCGATTGGACCCCTAGCCTTGGAATTTCCATGTGCCCCTGGTGAGGCCCTAAAAAGCAAAAAAAAAAAAAAAAAAAAAAAGATGTTTTGGAGTTTTCTTGTGGCACAGCAGGATCATGGCACACCATGGGTCACCGCAGTGGTGCAAGTTCAGTACCTGGTCCAAGAACTTCCATTTGCTGCAGGCCGGGCCAAACAAACAAACAAAAGCATTTCGATTTAACTAATGGAGAAAAAAAAGCCACCTTGACTAAACTCAATAAAAAAGGAACCAAACAGATGGCAGAGAAAAAAAAACCCAAGAACTGGCACTAATAAACCTGGTAGAGATGATAACTAAAGAAATAGGTGAAAACAAGAAATACTGTTCACGCCCATTTCTGGCTGACGAGGTTGAAAAAGCACGGGCTTCAGAGTTATGCAAGCCGAGGAGCACTAAGTATCAGCTGAACCAGTCTCTTCTCAATCTTAGTTATATAGTTTGAGACTTACTTTCCTTACCCAGTAAATTAGGGAAAATAACAGCTATGTGAAAAGATTGCTCTTAAGTATTAAAGGAATTAAGGTGAGTGGAGCACCTAACAGTACTTAGACAATAACAGTTTCTCAAAAAGTTCTAGTTAGTAGCCCTTTGCCATTCTCTTCATACCCTGAATGAATCTTCAACAATCTACATCCAAGTGCTTTTGTTCCTAGGTTGGGAATTTCCTGTAGAGTAACAAAAGTGACTGTAATCCACCATATAAAGATAGCAATAAAACATTTTGTGTTTCAAAGCTCACACTATTTTTTAAATATTCACATTTATATGTAGATATTTTTCTTAATATATTGACAGCTTTACATTGGTCACCAAAAAGCACACATCTGAATATGCAGAAATAAAACCACACAATTTCCAAATAAAGTCATACCATCAGTTCTGTATTTATCTGACTTCCAACTTTGAAATCCCTAGGAACTAGAAAAGAAAGAGAGGGAGCCCCCAACCATTAAGAGGTCATATTAAATGATTCTAAGGAACAGGAGAAAACCTGAACCGAATCCAAGTTTTTAACTGCCAGGTTTTTAACTCCTGGCTACAGTTCCCATGTATGATATAATTTAGAAACTTAGTTTATGCACATGAGAATCACAGGATTTAAAAGTATCCCTCAACATATAAAAATTTAGTGGAAAATCCAGACAACTCATAAATTATATAAAGAAACTGCAAAATAAGCACAAAAAGCTGAAAAATGGCAGGGAGACCTTTCTAAACCAAAAAAGGGGAAAAAAGGACAGAGGACGATTTTATTGACATGTGAGTTAAATGGAAGCTTTCTAGGTCCTTCACACTCTTTCTCTTCTCTAGGCATCTTCTTTATCAGCGACTTCCTAGGGCTTCCTAGCAGGTAATGGGACTCCCATAAAGACTGAGCAGCCAATCCTGCAGTACCAGCACAACTACCCACACCACTTGCACACGTAAGGACTTATTCATATAAACCCTGAAAAAACTTCCAAAGGCTTCCTGCTGCATTTCTTTGAACCCATTTGTTGATTCTTGGTCTGAGATTCGACTCAAAAATTCTAGATAAAATTAAATTTCACCTGTAAGTCTCATATTTACTTCTAAAATCCCATATGGTCAATCTCATTTATCCCTGTTACAGAAAGAGAGGCATAATGAAAACAGAAGAATTGATCAATTCTTACAAAATGATTTTCCTCTGCCCCTACTAACATTTAAGTTTAGACATGTTCTGACACATAAACACCTATCTAGGTATGGCTGTCTTTCTCCATGTTCAGGGCAATAGTTCCAGAATTAAACAGTGGAGAGAGAGGTCACTGTCATATTTCAGCATAGTTCATTCACAACCCTGTTTATTCATTCAATACTCATTTATTGAGTACTTACTACATGCCAAATAATGTCCTAGTTGCTGGGTTGTGTCAGTGAACAAATAAATGAAAATTCCTACTGTCATGAAATCTATACTCTACTAGAGGTAAATAAATAAAAGAAAAAAGTAAATTAAATTACTTATAATTAGGATGAAAAATAACACAACGGAGGGAATAAGGAGTATTGCACACAGTTACAAATATAAATAGAGTAGTCAAGGATCCCTCACTTAGAAAATTCCATTTCAGCAAAGACATGGAGTTGAAGGAGCATTTCAACTAGTGCAAAGGTTCTGAAGCAGACACACACTGAAAGTATTTGAGAAATGGCAAGACAGCCAGTGATGCTAGAGGATGGAACGATAAGAGATGAGGTCAGAGAACTGGAGGTGGAGGAGAGGAGACTGAAATTTTATTGTTAATGAGATGAAGAATGATTACAGGATTTTAGGCAGAGGAGTGTCATGACCAGACAAAGGTTTAATGGAATCACTCTGTCCGCTGGGAAGAAAGGAGCTTGAAGGAAGAATTAGAAGGCTGGAAACAAAAAGTTCATTTAGTCTCTACCACAATAATCTAGGTACTCAGGTGATCATAGTTAGGATCAGGCTGAGAAAGAACAAGAAGTTAGTGTATTCTGTATATATTTGAAAGGTAGAACCAACAGGGATTTTTTGTTTTTCAATTTAAAAAAAAAAAAAAAAAAAAAGACAAAGATGCCTTCCTGATGTTTGGACTGAGTAACTAGGAGAAAGAAGTTACCACAAACTAACATGGGGAAGACCCTGGCAGGGTCTGTCTGAGGCAGGGCAAGATCGGGAATTCAGTTTTGTATGTGTTACGTCTGACCTGCATTCGAGGTGTGGCTGCCGAATGGGGGATGCCTGATGGAACTACCTGTGGGGAGACCTAAGAAGCAGCAGTCGGTACTCTTCCTCTATAGCTATGTAGTTTTATCTGCCTCCAAGGGGTCCTTGGATGGTCTCCTTTGCCCTAAATACTTTTCCTTTTTCTCACTTACGGGATTGAGATAGTACCAAATCTTCCACTGCTGATTCCATTTATGACTCAAGATTTCCTCCATGCTCTGCTTATGTAGCTGTTCAGCAATACTCTGAGAGGTGAAGCATGGTAAGGGGCAAGATGAACAATTTTAAAAAGAGACTGAATTATCCTAGAAATAATTCAGAATTTTAAGATCACATGAAGAAAAAAATTTCTTAAGGTCCATTGATAAACCAGCTGCGGCTGAAACAGTGCCACCATTAAGACCACTACTCAGTGTGAGATATTTGCATAATTAGTACTTTATAAGATCAAACTTTTCCCTGGATTTATTATTAAACTAATGTGTTTCGGCTGCTGTATCCTGTGGTTTACAAATCATCAGGAGCTTGGGACATTCGTGGTCATGTGAAGAGCCAAAAACGATGTCATTTCTCAAATTAAAAACTGATCTTACTAGGAACAAACACAAATATGATGAGCAAAGAACCAAATCACTAACCTAGGTTTTCTTGTAGATCTGTAAAGTTTCCACTGAGGCGAAGTTCCAACAAGGAATGATGTCTTAAATTAGATAACAATTCTAACATTTGAGTAAGGAAAGATTTGCTCTAACATTGAATATTTAAAGATACACAAAAATTATTTTTTTTTATTAAAATAAAGGCACACACTGTGGATACTGCCTACAAGCAGTGTAAATCAGAGGAGTAAAGATATGTATGATGGAATTCCTTTTTTTTTTTTTTTGTCTTTTCTAGGGCCTCACTCGTGGCATACGGAGGTTCCCAGGCTAGGGGGTCTAATCAGAGCTGCTGTCCCTGGCCTACGCCAGAGCCACAGCAACACAGATCCGAGCTGTGTCAACAGCTCACGGCAATGCTGGATCCTTAACCCACTGAGCAAGGCCAGGGATCGAACCCGCAACCTCATGGTTCCTAGTCAGATTTGTTAACCACGGAGCCACGACAGGACCTCGGCTAATGGAATTCTTAAACATTGTTATTCCATCTCAAGATGAGAAAAGGCTACCCACATGTAATAACATGCCTTGATAAGTGATACAGAGCTACTTCCTTTCCGATTTCAAGTAGGTTCCTTCCACTCCTTTGCTCCTTTACTAAAGGACACTCCCATCTGAACAAGATTACCCACTCTTTCCATTGTGCAGTTACACTACTTAAGGCAAAACTAATTACAGGATAATGCAAGCAGTTTTTATAATTAGTCTCATGTCTGAAAAGGCAAATCTTGGGAGTCTGAACAATTTGTTGCAGATTCCCAGACAATTATTACCTCCAGACAACCTCAGTATTTGTGGTTAATCAGTCTGTTTTATTCCCTTCAAAATAAATGAGAATCACAATTACCATTTTAATAGCCCTATTGGGGGTACAGTAGCCAAGAGTTCAGGCTCTGAGGCTATAGCTCCATTCCAGGCCCAGCTCTGACTCTTCTGAGCTAGGAGACATTTGACAAAGTCACTATAAGTCTCTGTGTCCCAGTTTCATTGTGTGTAAACTGAGGTCATCAGTAGGATGTACCAATTGACTACAGTGTAGACCATATGGGAAATAACACTTGTCATTGCAAGTGACAAATAGTAAATGCTCAATAAAAAGGCACAGCCCTAATATCTGTGGAAGGTGGAGAGAAATAAAAATGAAGAATCTTGAACTATCAGAGAGCTCTAAAGCCAAACACTGATGAAAGCAGTAAAGCAGGATTTTTATACAAAAATTATTGCAGGCAGGAAAAAAGAAACTTTGGTATAGTATGAGAAGGATAAGCAGAAATTTACAGACAAAGAACAGGATGAGGAGTAATTTTTCAGTGGATGGAAAATTGCTAAGAAAAGAGAGACATCGAGAGTAGGGAGATTATTGCTACACCAGCTTAACAGGATTCTTGCTGAAGGCAGGCCAGGGTGATCAGATATCAAAAGTGGGGAGATTCTCTGTAAATTGACTTTTAGCAAGATTCTTGCTAAAACCGGGCCCAGCAAGAGTAGTGGGCCTAAGAAACAGGCTTACTCAAGAAAAAGGCTAAGAGGAACATGACTAGGTTGGTCAAAGAGTCTTTGTCAACACCACGCGTCTAAACATTTAAAAGGATAAAACTCAAGTTCCCATTGTGGCTCGGCAGGTTAAAAACCGAATATAATGTCTGTGAGGATGCCAGTTTGAGCCCTGGCCTTGCTCAGTGGGTTAAGGATCCAGCATTGCTGCAACATGCGGCACAGGTTACAGATGTACTTTGGATATAGTTTAGCTGTGGCTGTGGCCTGGAACTTCCATATGCTGCAGGTATATCCATAAAAAGAAAAAAACATACTTATCATGATTTCAATATTCTTACATTCGTTAAGACTTTTTGTGGTCTAACATTTGATCTAGCCTGGAGAATGTTCCATGTATGCTTGAGAAGAAAGTGTATTCTTCTGATGTTGGATCAAATGTTTTATAAATATCTATCATGGTCATCTAGTGTAACAAGTTGTTTAAATCCAATGTTTCCTTACTGATTTTCTGTCTGGATGTTCTATTCATTGATGAAAGCAGAGTACCCCTACTATTATTGTGTTGCTTTCCATTTTTCCCTTCATATTTGTTAATATTTGCTTTACATGTTTAGGTATTCCAATGCTGGGTGTATGTATATTCATGATTGTTATATCCTCTTGAAGAAGTGACCTCATTTTCATTATATATTGACTTTCTTTGTCCCTTGTTATCATTTTGCCTCACCTATTTTTATGTTATAAATATAACTAGCTCACAGTTGGATCTTGTTTTTTTATACATTTAGCCATTCTATGTCTGTTCATTGGAAAATTCAGTCCATTTACATATAGCATACTTATTGATATATATAAACTTACTATTACCATTTTTATTAACTGTGTTTTGGCTATTTTATAATTCCTTTGTTCCTTTTTCTCCTGCTTTCTTCCTTTATGATTGATAATTTTTTGTGGTGGAGCACGTTGATTTCTCTTTACCTTTTCTGTATCTACTATAGGTTTATGTTGCAGTTATCATGATGCTTACATTAAATACATCATTATATAACAATTTATCATTGATAAATATCAAATATCTTATTATTATCAGTCTATTTTAAGCTGATAACAACTTAACTTTGGATGCATACAAAAGCTCTATATTTTTACACATTTTTGGTTTTGATGTCAAAATTTATACATTTTACCCTGTATATCCATTATCAAATTATAGTTAGATTTATTTTTAATACTTTTTTTGTTTTGTTTTGCTTTTTTAGGCTGTACTTGCAGCACATGGAAGTTCCCAGGCTAGGGGTCAAATTGGAGCTGCAGCTGCCAGCCTATGTCACAGCCACAAGCAATGCTAGGTCAGATCCATATCTGTGACCTACACCACACCTCACAGCAATGCTGGATCTTTAACCCACTGAGTGAGGCCAGGAATCAAACCTGCATCCTTGTGGATACTAGTCAGGTTCACTTCTGCTGATCCAAAGCAGGAATGCCAACACTTTTTTCTTTTAACTTTCATACTAGAGTTATATGTGATTTCCCCACCACCAGTACATTAAAGTTCTGAATTTAACTATGTATTTTCCTTTACCAAGAAGTTTTATCCCTTCATATTTTCAGTGTCACCAATAGTGTCCTTTACTTCAGGCTGAAGAATTCCCTTTAACATTTCTGGTAATGTTGGTCTAGTGGTATGAACTCCTTCAGCTTATACTGATCTGTTTAATATTGTCCCACAAGACCCTTAAGCTATCTTCACTCTTTTTTAGTCTTTTTTACTTTTGTTCCTCTAACTGGATGAATTTCACTGCCCTGTCTTTGAGTTTGCATATCCTTTCTTCACTTGATCTAGTCTGTTACTGAACTCCTCTATTGAATTTTTCATTTCAATTATTGTATTCTTCAGATCTATTATTTGGTACTTTTTTATATTCTATCTCTTTGTCAGAATTCTCATTCTGTTCATGAATTGCTCTCCTGACTTCATTGAACATCTCTATGGCCATTAATTATCTCCATTTCATTAAGGTTGGTTGCTGGAGATTTATTTGTTTTGTTTTAAACATAATTCCCTATCTCTTCATTTTGTTTGAATCTCTGTGTTAGTTTCTGAGCATGAGATACAATAGCTGCCTCTCCAAGTTTTGAGTGTCTGGCCTTATATAGGGATAAACTTTGGCAATGAGCCCAGCCTGAGCTCCTGGTTGCCTCTCAAACGTTTGTGATTGTCTAAGTTGCCTCTTTGCTCTTAATGACTGTCAGTAATAGAGGTTTGCAAGACTCAGCAACAGCTCCGATTAGACCCCTAGCCTGAGAACCTCCATATGCTGCAGGTGTGGCCCTGAAAAGCCAAAAAGAAGAAAGAAAACAAGTTCCTGAGTGAATTTAACTTATGCCAAGGACTTAAAAGACCTATCATATCCATCCTCTCCAGATTCAACATTGATCTAAAAATATGAAAAAACATAGAATCAAAATCAAAATTTTGGAGTTCCCATCATGGCTCAGTGGTTAAGGAATCCGACTAGGAATCATGCGGTTGCGGGTTTGATCCCTGGCCTTGCTCAGTGGGTTAACAATCCGGCATTGCCATGAGCTGTGGTGTAGGTTGCAGACGCAGCTTGGATCCTGCATTGCTGTGGCTGTGGCAAAGCCGGCGGCTACAGCTCCTATTAGACCCCTAGCCTGGGAACCTCCAAATGCTGCGGGTGTGGCCCTAGATAAGGCAAAAATAAAAGAAAATAAAGAGAATTTACAAAGTTTAAATACGGGTAAGGTCAATTTTAGTAAGATCAATGATGTCACAGTTAGTGGGTTAATTATCACAAATTTGGTGAACAAACTCAATCTTCTAGGATAAATACTAATTATAACTTTAGTGAGAAAATATAATTTCCTACAGCAAAAAGCTGAATAAACCTTGAAGTTAACAAATTATTAATATTATAGGTTATAATATAAGGAGATTAAAAACAAAACTGTCCTTCCTCAATCATTATCTGAAATGAAATGGTAAATACCATAATCTTACACTTTGAATTCTTAAAGCACTTATGTCAACAATATTTACTGATTCTATATTTCTTTAATGTTCAACAAGGTTGATTTTACCTGCTCAGTTAGACAATTCCAGGCTTGCCTGACATGCTTACTTTTAAGAAGAGAATGTGACAGAAGACCTAGGGACAGAAGGTAAAGAGTGAGAGAAAGGGGTAGGGAGGAGGGGGAGGAGAAAAAGAGAGAGAGAGAAGAAGAGAGGGAGGGAAGGAGACTCTAACAAAGTAAAAGACAGAGTTATACACGGAGCCCCTTTTCCCAGTTTCACCAAAAAAAATGGAACGACACCCATTCCTGGGCAGAGGAGCAGGTTAGAGGTGAGTAGAAAGATCAAAGTTTGCTCCCAAATGAGTGCTTCTAAATGTGTGAACATGTTGATGAAAGTTCCTATTTATGATAAGAAGGACTTTGGGAAAAGGAAAGAACAGTTTCCTTAGAGATAATATTGCTTAAGACTATGGAGAATGGAAAGAGGAGACTGATGATGGAATCTTGGGGGAAAACAAACAATAAAGAAAAAGCAAAGGTAAGGCATAGCCAGAGAGATAAATTGAGAAAAGACAGTGGTGTCTCAGTCAGATAAATCAGGTAAGTATTGACTGGAAAAAGTTTCAACAAGGAGAAAAAATGGTTCAAGCTATGAATAAAGACTATGTGTTATGAGCCCCTATGTGTCAGGCACAGTGCTACATGTGCAGCTCTGTCAATCTTCTAAATAAGAGGTATTCTTACTTCACAGAGAGGAAAACTATGGTTAAGACAACTTAAGGAACTTATGACAAAGTTGAGCTTTGAACTTCTTTCTATCCATAGAGTCCATTGTTTTCACTATGCTGCAGAGCCTCTGAGAATGGGGAATCTGGCATATATATGTCCTATGCACTGTCCAGAGGTCTCTGAAGCCATCATTAGACTCTCAACTTCTTGCTCCTTCTCAGCTGTCCCATAGCTGCTCCTTTCATTACATAGGCTATTAACTCCACTGGAGTTCCCAACAGTCCTGCTGCCTAGAATTGATGTGTTGCTTGCCCAGTGCACTAGGTATTTATTGCTGCACAGACAGTAGCTTTTTATTTCATAGTTTCTGTGGATCAGGAATCTAGGCTGATTTATTTGACTTCAGGCCTCTAAAAGGCTGCAATAAAGTTGTCAGCTGGGGCTTCAGTTATCTCAGGCTCAACTGAGGAAGCACCCAAGCTTATTCCTGTGATTGTTGATAGTATACAGTTCCTCATGAGCTGCTAGCTAGAGGCTTCCTGCGGTTCTTGGCCCACTGGGCCTCTCCATATGACAGCTCACTCCATGACAGCTGGCTTCATGAAAGAACACGAAACAATATGCCAGACAGCAAGATGGAAGTCAGTTTTTTATAACCTAATCTTAGAAGTGCATCCCGTCACTTTAGAGTATTCTATTCCTTAGAAGCACATCACTAGAACCAGCCGACACTCAAGGGAAGGGAATTATACAAGGGCATGAAGAACTGGAGGTGGGGATCATCAACACAAATATTCCTCTGTATTGAAAGCTCAGATCTACCATTTTCTTCTTAAGGAAGAATAGACTTGAATTTGACCAATTTTTTCTGTAATAGTTTTTCTCTTCTACTGTGAGTCTCAAAAGGATTAAATAAGAGTATTTTTCCTTTTGGCATTCCTCACTCCACATACGTTCAGGTTCACAGCTTGATGGTAAAATCCCAGTCTTCTGATTTATAAAATTAAAATGAGAAAGAATCTTCAAAATCATTCTTATATACTTGATGTTGTAAAGCTGAGGACTTTGGGATGTCAGTCAGAAAATAAGTTCCACAATTTTCCCTCTTGCCTTGGTATTTACTGAAATCAGTTTTGTCATGTGACAGAGGGGACAAAACTGGAAGGAGTCTGGGGAAGACTTGTAATGGAAGAACTTAGAATATTTTTGCAAAACTTTTCTACTTTCTAGCCAGACTTGGGCCATTCAGTCCATCTGACATCTCCTAAGAGTCAGTATGAACTGAATGTCTTCATCTTCCCTGTGGTCGTGGGCTTAGAGCAACCTAGGCTTGCCTGGCATTGTAAAAAATTCAGATTTCCATCCTGCTTCTCAGAAATCCTAATTCAGTAAAAGGTTTTGGGAAAGGGCCTAGAATTTGATTAATTGCTGACCAAGTGGAGAAACTCTGTCAGTAAGAAGCCTACAGAATGGCAGGAAGAAAGCTGCCTCTGCTCTAGTGTCAGGATCCACCCAAAATATCTACAGCCCCTTTCTTACTCTTTCTCTGATTCCCAAAACCACATTACCTGTATAATTCTGCAAGTTCTTTCCTCTCCCTCAAAAACTTAACTTTTGTCTCTATTAGACTTATATCTGCTGTATCACTATTACATCATAAAGTTCTGCTTCATTCAACACAGACCCACCTGCTGCTACCCACATATAAAAAAGACAAAGTCCTACTCCTGGCCAAATGTTTGTAACTTAGAGTCAGGCCTAAGTCTCTCAGTCACAAATCAAAACTATCAATAACTTCACAGTCATTCTGAACTGGTAATCTAACCAGAAAAACTACTTAACTGGACTTTTGCTTTCCTTAAGCTTTGGCTCAGTCCTTAATCATTCTGTGTTTTTCCTAAATCCCTCTGTAATTGATGAGGATTGATTGGGTTTCTCTCCTTCTCAATCTCCCAGATAACGATACCACTTTTATTTTTGCTTTAAATGTTTCTACACAACCAATTACTTCAATCCCACAGGAGGTTAATTTCTGCCTCACATTTCTTCATTTTGGGAGCCCCACTTCCTCTACTCCATGTGATTCCAATAGGGGCTGTAAATCATCAGATCTCACTTCTCTCATCTCAGGACAAGTACAAGACCCAGACTTCTTCTGTTCCCCAGGACTGAATGGTTGGTACACTTATTCCAGGGAAGATCACTTGGAGCCATCCTCTTTTTTCTTTCTTTTTTTTTTTTCAAGGGACTGATACAGATACTAAAGGGTAGAATGCAGTAGAGTAGAGTTATAAGGGCTATTTTGATCCAGATATACTTGGGACCACCTTTCCTATCATTTGAAAGAGAACCTGACATAGAAATTAAGCCAACAGAAAAGAAAATAGAGTCGAGATATAGAAAAAAAGGAACCGATGCCCAGCAACATCATTTAAGCAACTGGGGACTGTCATGTCTGAAGCAGTGAATCCCTAAACTTTTCAGTTACGTGAACCAATGAATTCTCTACTTTTGACTAAGATAGTTCAAGTTAGATTTCTGTCACTTGTAAGGAAAAGAACCTGACCAATTTATCTCCATTCCCACATAGAAACTCCATAGTCACTTTTAGGGAAGGGAAATTATTTTGCTACCATTACATACTTTACAGTGTCACAGAAAATGTGTTCATTTCTTTTTAACCTCCATCAGCTAAATAACTGTGAAAAGATTCTCAATTTGTCAACATTAGGTGGGCCTATTTTATTTTTAAACACTGCGCTGTCCTCAAGTATCCGGAGGTATGGTCACACAGGTACAGAGTGACTGGCCTGGTCGAAATACCAAGATAAGATGCTTTGTTAAAGTGACATTCTTCTTTCATGACTAGGCCACAACATATACACTAAACCTGTGTATTACTGTCAGTGGCCTGAAACTTACAGAAAACTTAACCCATCACCAATCTCAACTAATAATCATCCCTTCCCAATTTCCCCAATTCTATCAAAGTTTCCCTCTCTCCTTTGCCAGCTACCTTAGACCCATTATGATGGTCTGTTGCTTCTTTTTTTCACAAAGCTTCTTAGGTCTGATGCTGCCTATTTTCACAGTCATACCCTTTATAGGTTCTGGTTAAAAGCACCCTCAGTCACCCTCCATCGCATGGCACCTTGTCATGTGTTAAAAATATGTCCCCAAATCCAACGCCACTGTATTCAATCCATCCTTCTCACCATCTCTCCTCACCACTCAGCACTTATTCTTCCTCCTCTCACCTACTACTTTCAATCTCTCTCCTCCATTCTCTCTTTTGAGTTGTTTTTCAAAGACCATTTAAGTCACTGTCCTTGTGGGTTCCACCCTGTCAAAGTCTTTTTTTTAATTTTTGAAAAGAAAATCATGTTTGGAAAAAGCAGATTTTGTACAATAGCACAATTCCTAGGAGCAATTTTATAAAGAATGAAAAGGAAAAAAAAATTGTGGTTTGATATTTTAAGTTGATAAAAATGCTTTCTAGGTTTCCTTGTTCCACTTTATTAAATAATACACTAACTATTTCCATATGACAATGACCTCATTTCTGTGAGCAGATAAACTGACCTAAATACATCCCAAGAGAGATTGCTCAACTAAATCCATGAATGCTGGATTAGAAAATATAATGAAACTCTGGCCAAAAAGAATAGATGCTGAAAATATAAAATACTGTATACAGTTCAGGTCAAACAGAAATACAGCTTACTATTTCTAAATCCTCTTTAAAACACTTAAAACACAGAAAAAAACAGGAATGTGCTCTGGAGTCAATCAACTAAAAAGTTTTTACCACATTTTGAAGTTTATTGTCTTTCAGGCTCATTCTGTACGACCTCCTCATTGAAACTAAAAAGAACACTAAATAAACTGCAAAGGCTAAATTTAAGACTATGAACATGAAGCAAATAATTTGCCTTTACAGTCGATGCAATTCAGATTATCAAAGTCCATTTTATTAACTCAAACTTCATCTGGATATTTACAGTCTTTATTGTTTTTACTTACCCTCTCATTGTGAAATATTAATGGGAAGTGCTATCCCAGTAAAAAGGAAAGATTCCAAATTCCAAAACAATCTGGCCCCGAGGGTTCTGGAAGAGAGGTGGGGATCCGTCTCTTTATTTTGTAATGTTGGAAATGTTAATCCTGTTTCTCCACTCTGTGCAGATTTTAGAAACTAGATTTAATATTAGGGTCTTCAACAGAAAGTTCCATGAATGATCAGATTAGCCATTTTCTCACCTCCCTCACTACTAAGTATTGTTTATTATTGACCAGCTACTCTGAATAGCACTGGACTAGACACTGCGGTAAAGAAGAGGGAAAAAGCATGATCCCTGATGCTCACAAACTAGTTGAGGAGTCATGGAACATGTATTTTTTAAAAATCCATCAAACCTGTAAATAACTTCTTTAGAATTTCCAAAGCAAAGAATTGTCACTTAAGTCTTTAATCTCCTAGGGACTCTAAGAAAGCCGTAACACTTGAGCTGAACCCACAAAGACATGAAAGTAATCAAATGGAAAAGAGGAAAATACATTCCAAAACAAGGAAAATGACATAAACACAAGAAATTAGAATGTGCAGGCCAGTTCCTAGAACAAGGAGATGATAGGTAGAATGGAAGAGGTAGGAGATTTATCTAATACTGATTATCTATTTTTGCCAGCTCTCAACTGGAAACTTGAAATACAACTGATAAGTAAGAGAACATTTGCTCTAAAAGGACTGTAATCTAGAAAAATCTACATCAAGAATTGTTCTAAAATGTTATAGGTGTTGTAATCGTGTGACACCAGAATACAAAGGAAGAAATAATTAAATATTTGTGTATAGCTAAGGAAAAGCTTCTTAGTCAAAGTAGTGATTGAGTTGGGTCATAGAAATATATTAGGATAACCACACATACAAAGCCAGAGGTTGTTCCAAAACATTGTTATCTTAAATGGATCTATATCGTAAGTTTAAAACTATTACAACATGAAAGTTCTACAACCTCTTTTGATAACCCATTCCAGCATTCAGCAGTCTTATACTCACTGTTCTCTCTTAAAAGTTCTTTTTACTCACCACGTTGACACTTCACTTCTTATAAAACTCAACATGGAATATTTTCTAACTTCCAGTTTAAGTTTCTCACATTCATATTAACGTTTTCTATATGAGACAGTTAACAGGGAAAGATATGTTGCTTAAACCTCAATGCAGACAACTTTAACTCTGTAACTCTAATACAAAAGAATACCTGATTTAGCCTCAGTGCTGGCAATCTATCTTTGTTTGGCTTCCTCCGGCTGCCATACAAATGTGGAGAATATTTTGGGAAACAGGATTAACTAAAATCAAGGTGCTTAAACTATTCCCCAATGCAAATATAAACAACACTGGAGTGTTTACCCATCAATCATCCCAAGTACTCATCATGGGCTATTTTACTTCCCACTTTAATCTTCGTAATCCTTTATCTTCAACCTATTCAGGCACCCTATCAACAATAACAAAGATTTTTCTCTATCTGGTATACAGAATCTCTCTCTTGCCATTAGCAGAATATAAACATGCACAAATCCCTTTGAATTTTAAGATAATCTTATTGTTTAAGAGTCAATCTCCTTTAAGAGTCAGTCTTCTTAATAGACTCGGTGTATATTTTTTAATGCATGACTCATGAGCCCCCAGTTTTCTAATGGGTAGTCACATCCCTGGTTTTTAGGTACTCAGAGAAAGAACTTTTCCATTTTTGCCAAAGAAAATGTCTTGCTTTTTGTTCACATTACCTTATAAACAGATCCATTCCACCATATACAGAATTATATCATAGTTGATCCTTCAAACAAAAGCCCCCCTTTTCATCCTTATGTCTAAAATGTAAATTCTTGTACAGAGTAATGAGGTCTAAATAGTTGTTGAATGAAATAAAATTAATGGGCTTACACTATACTGTGCAAAACTATTTTAAACCAATGATGCAATATTAAAATTAAAAACTAAATAAGATCATACAGGATCACAAGTAATGAAGAAAATAAACAGCTCTACTCCTAAATATCTTTTCCCTACTCCTTGGCATATTTTGATTACTGACAGATGAGGTAATAGTTGTTCGTTGAGAAAGTTATTTTATTTTAAAATAAAAACAGCTCCTGGAGTTCCAATCGTGGCTCAGTGGTTAACGAACCCGACTGGTATCCATGAGGATGCGGGTTTGATCCCTGGCCTTGCTCAGTGGGTTAAGAATCTGGTGTTGCTGCAACCTGTGGTGTAGGTCACAGATGCGGCTCAGATCCCACATTGCTGTGGCTGTGACACAGGCCATTAGCTACAGCTCAGATTGGACCCCTATCCTGGGAACCTCCATATGCCATGGGTGCAGCCCTAAAAAGACAAAAAAGACAAAAAATAAATAAATAAATAAATAAAATAAATTTAAATAATAAATAAAAACAGCTCCTGGAACACTGAAACTACATAGAGAGATACCAACTCACTCAATGTGCACAAAATTGGTAATATCTTTTTTTTTCTCTACTTCCGCTGGGTTCCTAGTTCTCAAAAAGTAAAACTTCTATTTTTAAAAAAGTGAAAATTTTACATTAGCTAAATATTTAAGAAATTCCTAAGGATACAACTGGAACTACAATAGTTCAGCATGATTCAGGCAGTTGTACATCTATTCAAAGAATCCTTTCTCACAGTAAATTCCAAGATTATATCGGCTATCATTCTTATTTAAAATATATAGACGATATGCACCAAGATGCTGAAAGGTTTGGGGTTCAGATGTCAATTTGCTAATGTCATTAATTCTTAAGTCTGATTTCCTTTAGTTCCAGATGTTGTGGTTTTTTAACTCTCCTTGTTTTGGGCCAAGATAAAAACACAACTATTTCTCAACTAAAATGAAGTTAAGCAAGTAAAACATTTAATTTAGAATAAAATTACTTCCTTGAACACTTGTTATACTGTTCTTCTCATCCTAAACTCTACTTCCTTTGTTTACAAGTGGGCGTTTTTGTTTGTTTGGCTGGTTTTTTGTTCTCGTTTTTGCATTTTAGGGCCCCACTCGAGGCATATAGAGGTTCCCAGGCTAAAAGTCTAATGGAAGCTACAGCTGCTGCGCTATACAGAAGCACAGGATCTGAACTGCATCTGCAACCTACACCACAGCTCACAGCAACGCAGGATCCTTAACCCACTGAGTGAGGCCAGGGATCAAACCCACAACCTCATGGTTCCCAGTCAGATCCGTTTCTGGTGAGCCACAACTCCCTGTGGGAGTTTTAACATACCGTATTTTATAATGCATATTATCAAGTAAGCTGACCAAGAACATATTTTTATTTTTTTGCTTTTTAGGGCCGCACTCACAGCATACAGAGGTTCTCAGGCTAGGGGTCTAATCAGAACTACAGCTGCTGGCCTACACCACAGCCACAGCAAAGCCAGATCGAAGCCACGTCTGAGACCTACACCACAGCTCATGGCAATGCCAGATCCTTAACCCCACTGAGTGAGGCCATGTATTGAACCTGCAACCTCATGATTCCTGGTTGGATTTATTTCCACCGTGCCACGATGGGAACTCCAGCATATATTTTTTAAAAGAGACATAAATAGAGGTAGAGACAGAGATAGAAATGGAGATGGAGTTAGAGGTAAAGTAAAAGTGGTAGAGGTGGACATGATAGAGACAGAAACAGATTTCAGTCTACTCTTCTGAAGTCATGATCTGGTGACATGATGGTGTGAAAAGATTTTTATTGTTTCTAAACTCATAAATAGATGTTAAACATCTCTGTGTAAATTAAGCAGAGACTGTGAGAGTATTTCTTCCTGAACGAAACTATGACTCAGTTATTGAATTATACTTAATATAAAAGCTCACCTAATACAGGCTTACTGAGAGCAGCACTTCAAACCTATTGTGAAGAATTCATCGTAGTGCTTTGAATTGTCTAATACTGTGACAAAAGGACTTCTCAAAGCATAAAGAATAACCATGTCAGCATTTCCCGGGATGCTTATATATTTCTTATCCCAACCCTACATCTACAGAATCAGAAACTTGGAGTTAAGCCCTCGAGTCAGCAATTTAGTGATTTCCTTGGATGATCTGTAGGCATGTTAAGGTATAAGAAACCTTCCATAACCAATGAATATTCAATAAATATTGAAGGTAGGAACAGAAATTGCTATAAGGTTTTTCTTTACCCTCTTTAAGATACAGCAGCCAGAGATATCCACACTAGGGCTTTAAAACATAGACGATATGACATCAAAACACATAATATCAATTCCAAAAATCTATTCTATGTCACTTGTGATCAAGATGATATGGGTATGTGGGGCACTGGGAGCAGAGGAATCAGTGGTGTTTTGGATTTGGTTTTTATGGGTATTTGAGGAGCTTACTGCTAAACTTTCAGAAATTTTACAAGCAAGATATTAAATATAGCCACTATTAAAAACTAAATTACATGAACTTGCAATTCATTAAATTATGTTTTTAAAAGGTAATAAAACTTAAAACTCATAAGTTCCTAAATACATTACATGTTTTGCTATTACCATGCTTTTGAGATAATTTATTGTATTTGTATAGTATAAATACTGTATAATGAGGCACTGCTGTGCATCTCTTCTGTGTTCAGTGATGTCACATTGATAGCTTGAAATCAATCATGGTGAGAATATTTACACAATGGAAATTGGCAAGCACTACAAATCAGGAAATGATTTAGTAATAAACATGAAAAATATTACAATTTAATAAATAAATTTATTCAGGTGAGAGATCATTTAACAGTAGGTCACATAGGTTAAATGATAATAAATTTATTGGGAAAGAGTTAATAGATTGAGATGCAATTCAATATCAAATCATGGCTGAATTGCAACTATCAGTCATGAACACAAGAACTTATCAAAAATCATTGAAAGCACTGTGATATCTGATCAGTATGTGAAATTTCAATACTAAGTCCTACATATTTCATTATTATTACTTGTAAATTACATGCTACACTTCCTACAGTGAAATTTGTAATAATTTATGCACACAAAGACATGCATGCACTTTTTTCTCAGAAAGCCATTTGTTAAACATTTACCTACATACCACATGGGGTGGGGTGGGGGAGTGACAATTCCTCTAAATATTAAGATTGTATCAATAGTTTCCAAGGAAAAAATTAGAGAAACCAAAAGCTCCAACTACATAACTCTTAGAAGAAAAAAGTAGGCAAAAATTTTTGTGACCTTACATTAGGCAACAGTTTCTTTTAGATATGACACCAAAAGCCCAGGGAATAAAAGAAAAAAAAATAGCGAGTTCCCACTGTGGTGCAATGGAAATGAATCCGACCAGTATCCATGAGGATGTGGGTTCGATCCCTGGCCTCACTCAGTGGGTTGGGGATCCAGCATTGCCATGAGCTGTGGTGTAGGCTGCAGACGTGGCTCGGCCTGGATCAGGTGTTGCTGTGGCTGTGGCATAGGCCAGCAGCTGTAGCTCTAATTCGACCCCGATCCATATGCCATAGGTGCAGCCCTGAAAAGCAAAACAAAAAGAAAGAAAAATATAGATGAATCGAATGTCATCAAAATTAATGTGCTTCACATTACTCTATCAAGGATGTAAAAAGACAACCTACAAAAAGGATGAAAACATCTACATATCATATCTGAAAAAAGAGTAATGTCCAGAATATATAAATTACTCTTGTAACTCAATTATGAAAAGAAAAATAACCCAGTTGAAAGATGGGCAAAAGATCTAGATAAACATTTCTCCAAAGAAGATATACAAATGACCAACAAGTACACAACAAGGTACTCAACATCATCAACCATCAAGGAAATGCAAATCAAAACCACAATGGGGTATCACTTCCCATTCACTAGGACGGTTATAATCAAAGACAATTACAAAGGTTGGCAAGGATTTGAAGAAAATGGAGCACCCTCATACACTGCTGGTGGGAATGTAAAATTGTACAAGTACTTTGGAAAAGAGTCTGGCACTTTCTAAAAAGGTTAAATACAGAGTTACTTTATGACTTAATAATCCCATTTCTGGATAAATACCCAAGAGAAAAAAAAAAAAGTAAGTGCACATTAAAACCTGTACATGAATGCTTATAACAGCAATAAGCAAAACAGCCAAAGAGTAGAAACAAACCAAATGACCCTGACCTGATAAATAAATATAACGTCCATATGATGAAATATTCAGCAATAAAAAGAAGTGATATCAGTACTGTGTGATGATCTAATAAGGGAAACTAAATAGAAGTAACCAACGAGATAATAAGAAAACTCAATCTTTGCTCTAGGTCTCTCAAACTAAATAGAAGTAACCAATGAGATAATAAAAAAATTCAATCTTTGCTCTAGGTCTCTCAAACTAAATAGAAGTAACCAATGAGATAATAAGAAAATTCAATCTTTGCTCTAGGTCTCTCAAACTAAATAGAAGTAACCAATGAGATAATAAGAAAATTCAATCCTTACTCTAGGTCTCACTGGTCCCACTTTACATACAGGTAAATAGGAGCTCAAAGTGGTCATGTTACAAGATGCCATGGTAAAGCACTGCCAGAATCTAAACCCTGGATTCTCTTAGTCCATGTTTTTCCACCCCTGTAGGACTGTCACTGAAGAAAAAAAATGCAACTCTAAAAACATATATTATTGCTATTATTATATTCGTGTTGTTTTAGCATGAGGTTTTTGGCCAGTACTTTGCCATGACAGCTACATTATTGAGTTAAATTTCTTGCATTTGTGAAGAACACAACACACAGCAGCATCCCCAATCAAAACTCTTAATATAATTAAACTGAAGAATTTCTGTGGACTCATAAGGCTACCCAGCCAATAGCAAGGCATGTTTCATACCAGAGATAGCACTGGGAAACAGGCCTGAGAAGTCCCAAAGAGGAAGCACATTTTCAGGCTTCCACTGCAGCCACAGATATGTAAATTTACTTCCTCCCTTCCTTTGCAGCTCAGTTCTTTTCCCGTGTTTGGTTAAACCAGTTCTCCTCCTACTGCCCCATCTTTCCTGTTTTACCATTTTAGCCAGAGTACCATAAAGTAGTGTATAAAGTGACTTTAGGAGTTCCTGTTGTGGCTCAGTGGGTTACAAACACAAACAGATCCTGTGTTGCCTCAAGCTGTGGCATAGGTCACAGATGCAGCTTGGATCCTGTGTTGCTGTGGTGTAGGCCCAAGGCTGCAGCTGCAATTGGACCCCTAGCTTGGAAATTTCCATATGCCGAGGGTGGGGCCCTAAAAAGACAAAAATTTTTTAAAAACATAATGTGACCTGAATTTCTAGGGTACAGGAGTACTTAAATCTAGGAAACAATCTTTAGCATAGTGATAATGTTTTAAAAATGGAAAAGTTATATTGCAAAAACTACATTTCTCCCTCTCTCTCTCTCTCTCTCTCTCTCTCTCTCTCTCTCTCTCTCTCTCCATTTTTTTTTTTTCTTTTCGGTAGTGGCACCCATGGGATGTGGAAGTTCCAGGGCCAGGGATCAAACCTATGCCAAAGCAGCACATTCAAGCCACTGCAGTGACCATGCCAGGCCCTTAACCTGCTGCACCACAACAGAACTCCTATATTTAACCATTGAAAACAACCAACATTTATATTTAAGAATCAAAAAATTTTTATCCAGAAATTCCTAAAAATGCCACTGATACGTTCCTAGGACAACGGAGACAGACCCTGCCTACCCCCCCAAATGTGGCTGTTCAATTTGGAAACCCACTGCGGACATGGGTATGGCCCTACATAAAATCTACACCCTTTCCTGGAATTTTGATGCTCAAGTTGGGCAGCAAGAAACAATGGCCTGCAGAAAACAACTGCCAGCATATATTAACCACCTATAAGAATTAACTGTCCTCTGTCATGGGACTTGAAGCCCTGCCCCTTCCTTGACCCTCCCCTCCTCTTTCTTCAATGTTCTGCCACAAGTTCCCACCATAAACGCCAGCCACAGATTCCCGCCACAAACCCTTTATGAGCCTAGAATCTCCTCACAGTGGGAGCTGGCGCCACCTTGAGCTCAACCCATCGCCCTCTGATGTCTTAATAAATCTTTTGCTTTACCAGCTTGGCCTTGCACGATCCTCCCTCAGCAAACCTAACAGACACATTAATAGAGATTTTTTTCCACACCTACAAAACTTAAGTCTGGATCCTACATGAAGTGTATTTTTAAAATAAAGTCCTGACCTCTAGTGGCTAAAATGAATTAATTCAGTACCCAAATCTGGGGAACAATCTTAACATCACAAAGAGAGACAGCTTTTCATATAACCTCTCATTAGTGAAATGCAAAAGGAAACATACAAATACACCTATGAAATAGTCGTGAAAAATATCAAACTTGATTCTGATCTAGCTTTGAGTCTAATTTAATAAATAGGTTAGGAAAAATAAAAAGGAGATAAACATGTTAAACAATATCAAACTATAATAACAGAAATTCTACCCCACAAAAAGCTCAATCTTTAAAAAAAAAGCAAAAAACATAAAAAAGGGAGATAGAACTTCACAGATTAAAAGTATTTTAAGAGACATATTAAGCAAATACAGTTGTGGACCTTGTTTAGATTTTGATTTGAATAAAAAAATTTTTAGCTGTGAAAACTTAGGAAATGTAAACCCTGACTGTGTATCAGATGATACACTAGAATCATAGTTTACTTTCATGGTGTGATACTGATATTAAGATTAATTTTTAAAATGATCTCTTAGAAATATATAGTATTTACAATTGGAATTCTTAAATTTAATTATTTTTTTTCCTTTTTAGGGTCACACTCACAGCATATGGAAGTTCCCAGGGTAGGGGTCAAATACAAGCTGCAGCTGCCAGCCTACGCCACAGTAACAGCAATGTGGGATCCGAGCTACACCTGCGATCTACACTGCAGAATTTTTTAATTTTAAAGAATAGAATTACAAATAGAAAAAATTACAAATGCAAAAATCTGGAAGCAAAAATGGATTAAAGAAGATAGATCAAAAAGGTCATGGAGATGTGAGAAATAAAGGGTTTTGTAGCATTTTTAATGACTGTGGCTGTGTGAAGTCATCGGAGCATTTTTTAGCAGAGAAGTGATATAATCAGATTTAGATGTTTATAAAAGGTAATTCTGCATGGAAAGCAGACTGTCAACAGGCAACCAGTTAAGAAGCTATTACCATAATCTAGAATAAAGAAAATGGTGCCTTGGGTAACATGGTAAGAAGTGGTTGCATTCTGGTTATATTTCAGAAGTAGAGCTCACAGTATTTACTGATAGCTAAATATGAGTGTGAGAAAACGAGAGAGGTCAAAGATGGCCACAGTTTCCTAGCCTGAGCTATTGGAAAGATGGAGTTGCCATTTACTGAGATGGGAAAGATGGTAGGAGAAGACTTGGTGTTGAATTTGAAGATCATTTTTGACTATGTTCTTTCCCCTAGATATAACTGACATACAATATTATACTGGTTTCAGGTATACAACACAATGGTTTGATATATTATGAAATGATCACCACAATAAGTCTAATTAACATCCATCATCTCACACAGTTACATTTTTTTTCTTGAGACGACAACCTTTAAGACTCACACTCAACTCTTTTAAATATACAATACAGTACTTTAAACTATAGTCATCGTGCTGTACATTATATCCCTGATCTTAATTATCTTATAATGGGAAATCTGCACCTTTTGACCACTCTCATCCGCTTCCCCAACATACTCCAGCAACCACCAATCTGTTATGTTTCTATGAGTTCATTTCTACATTCCATACATAAGTGAGATCAGATAGCATTTGTATTTCCTACAGGACATATTTCACTTAGTATAATAACCTCAAGTCCACACATATCATCCCGAATGTTAAGGTTTCCTTCCTTTTTTCATTACTGAATAATATTCCATTGAATATTTTATACATGTGGAG
>PVHT020004944.1:33015542-33145739 GCA_004024745.2 Catagonus wagneri
AGAGAGATATCTCACTGCTTCATTATTCATTCATCTGTGGATGGATGATGAGGTTGTTCCCATGTCTTGGCTATTGTAAATAATACTGCAATAAACATGGTAGTCCTGATATATCTTCAAAATAGTGATTTTGCTTCCTTCAGGTAAAGACCCAGAGTGGAATTGCTAGAACAAATGGTAGAACAATTTTTTTTTTCTGGAAACTCCAAACAATTTTCCATAGTGGATGCACCAATTTTATTTCCACCAACAGTACAAGA
This sequence comes from Catagonus wagneri, assembly GCA_004024745.2. Lineage (NCBI taxonomy): Eukaryota > Metazoa > Chordata > Mammalia > Artiodactyla > Tayassuidae > Catagonus > Catagonus wagneri. Next base: position 33,015,803 of record PVHT020004944.1, read on the forward strand.
CAGTTCTCTTTTCTCTACATCCTCACCAATACTTGTTATCTATTGTCTTTCTGATGGTGGCCATTCTATCAGGTGTGAGGTGATATTTCACTGTGGTTTTGATTTGCATTTCCCTGATGGTTAGTGATGTTAAGCACATTTTTCATGTACATGATGGCCATTGTATGTTTTCTTGGAAAAACTTATATTCTATCCCTCTGCTGGTTTTTTAATGTTTTTTGTTGTTGCTGGGTTATATGAGTTTATATATTTTTGATATTAAGTCTTCATCAGATACAGGATTTTCAAATACTTTCTCCCATTCCATAGGTTGTCTCTTCATTTTGTTGATGATTTTCTTTGCTATGTAGAAGTTTCATAATTTGATGGAGTCCTAATTGTTTATTTTGGCTTTTGTTGTCTCTGTTTTCAATGTCAAATCCAAAAACTAAATGCTAAGCCCAATGTAAAGGAGCTCACCTCATGGTTTCTCCAAGTTTTCTGACTTCAGGTCTTATGTTCAAGTCTTTAATTCACTCTGAATTAATTTTTATGTATGGTGTAAGGCAGTGGTTCAGTTTTCCCAACACCATTAATTGAAGCAACTATCCTTTCCCCACTGTATATTCTTAGTTCCTTTGTTGTAAGTTAATTAACCATATATGTATGGGTTTCTTTCTGGGTTCTCTATTCTATTCCATTGATCCATGGGTCTGTTTTATGCTTTGATTACTATAGCTTTGTAATATTGATCGAAATCAGGAAACGGGATAACTCTAGCTTTGTTCTTCTCTCTCTGGATTGCTTTGGCCACTGGGGTCTTTGGTGGTTCCATACATGTTTTAGGAGTTTCTTTTATTTCTGTGAAAAACACCATTGGAATTTTGATAGGTATTGTAATAAAACTGTAGATCACTTTTAGCAGTGTAGGTATTTTAACCAGTATTAATTCTTCCAACTCATAAGCACAGAATACCTTTCCATTTATTTACGTTTTCAATTTATTTCATCATTATCTTATCATTTTGTGTACAGATCTTCACCTCCTTGGCTAGATTTATTTCCAGGTATTTCATTCTTTTTGATGCAATTCCAAATGGACTTGTTTTCTCAATATCGCTTTCTAGTAGTTATCATTGTATACAAATGCACTCCTTTTTTTTTTTTTTTTCACTTTTTAGGGCAACCCTTGTGGCTAATGGAAGTTCCCAGGCTAAGGGTTGAATTGGAGCTTCAGGTGCCAACCTATGCTGGATCTGAGTCACTACCACACCACAACTCATGGCAATGCCGGATCCTTTAACCCTGTGAGCAAGTCCAGGGATCGAACCCATATCCTCATGGTTACTAGTCGGGTTCTTAACCCACAGAGCCACAGTGGGGTCAGCTTTTCACAACTGAGTATGACGTTAGTCAAGGGCTTGTCATATACGACCATTATATCAAGGTATGTTCCCTCTACACCCAGTTTGTTGAGATGTTTTATCATGAATGACAGCTGATTTTTGTAACAATTTTTCTGCATTTATTGAAATCAAAGTACAGTTTTTATCCTTCATTTTATCAGTATGATATATCACATTGATTTGCAGATGTTGATTCATCCTTGCATCCCAGAAATAAATCCTTCTTTATCATGGTGTATAACTATTTTAATGAAATGTTGAATTTGGTTTGCAAATATTTGGTTGGGGATTTCTGCATCTACGTTTATCAGTGATATTGACCTGTAATTTTCTTTTCTTGTAGTTTCTTTGTCCAGCTTTGGTACTAGGGTAATTCTGAATTCATAAAATGAGTTTGAAAAAGTCCTCTCCTCTTCTATTTTTTCAAAGAATTTGTGAAAATTTGGTTTTAATACTTCTTAAAGTGGTTAGCAGAATTTTGAGGCCAACTGGTCCTGAACTTTTGTTTGTTGGGAGGTTTTTGATTACTAATTCAATCACCTTACTAGAAATTGCTCTGTTCAGATTTTTATTTCTTCATGATTTAATCTTAGCAGATTGTATGTTTATAAGAATTTTTCTGAAGTTCCCATCATGGCACAGCGGAAACAAATCCGACTAGAAACCATGAAGTTACAGGTTCAGTCCCTGGCCTCTTGGCGTTGCCATGAGATGTAGTGTAGGTCTCAGACACGGCTAGGATCCCGTGTTGCTGTGGCGCTGTGGCGTAGGCCGGCAGCTATAGCTCCACCTCGACCCCTAGCCTGGGAACCTCCATATGCTCCAGGTGCAGCCCTAAAAAGAAAAGAAAAAAAAAGAATTGTTTTCACATCTTTCATGCTGCCCAATTTATTGGTATATAATTGTTCACGGTAATCTTTTATTATCCTTTGCATTTCTATGGTAACAGCTGCAATGTATCCTCTTTCATTTCTAATTGAATTTATTTGATTCTCTTTTTTCCCTTGGTGAGTGTAGCTAAAGGTTTGTCAACTTTATCTTTAAAAAAAAAAAAGCTTAGTTTCATTGATCTTTTCTATTTTCTTTTTAAGTGTTTATTTTTACTCTGATAGTTGTTATTTATTTCCTCCCTTCTACTAAATTTAGGCTTAGATTTTTTTTCTAGTCCTTGGAAGTATGAAGTTGTATTTTTTGAGATCTTTTTTGCTTCTTATACAGGTGTTTACTGCTATAACTGACCTCTTAGAATGGCTTGTTTTTTATTGGTTTTTGTTTTTTGTGTTTTTTTTTGGAATGGCTTGTTATATCCCATTAGTTTTGATATACTATTTTTCCATTCTCATTTGTCTCAAAATATTTTTTATTGCCCTTAAGATTTCTTCTTTTACCCATCGGTTGTTCAGGGGCATATTGTATAATCTCCATATATTTATGAATTTTCCAGTTTTCTTGTGATTGATGTCTAGTTTCATACCATTGTGGCTGGAAAATGCTTCAAAGAGTTCAGTCTCTTAAGTTTATTAAGACTTATTTTGTGGCCTAACATTTGATCTATCCTGGAGAATGTTCCATGTGCAATTGAGAAGAATGTGTATTCTGTCGCTTTTGGATAGAACGTTCTACATATATCTGTTAAGTCCATCTGATCTAACATGTAGATTAAGCACAATATCTCCTTATTGATTTTCTGTCTAGATGATCTACCCATTGTTGAAAGTGGGGTACTGAAGTCATCTACTGTTATTCTATGGCTACCTATTTTTCTCTTCAGTACTGTTATTATTTGTGATATGTGTAATTAGATACTCATGTTGAGTGTATGTTTACAAATGTTCCACTATTTTGTTGGATTCACCTCTTTTTCATTACATAATGACCTTATTTGCCTGTTATTATACTCTTTGGTTTAAGGTTTATTTTGTCTGATGTAAGTATAGCTATGCCTGCTTTCTTTTGTTGTTCATTTGCATGGAATATCTTTTTTTAATCCCTTCACTTTCAGTCTATATGAATTCTTAAAGCTAAAGGGAGAGAACATACATTTTTTAAAAAATTCATTTACCATTCTATGTCTTTTGATTGGAGCACTTTTTACCATATTAAATTTGAAAGGCTTACTAGATGTTTAAGAGGAGATGTTGATGAGTCTAGAGTCCAGAGGGAGTAATCTAGGCTAGAGACGTATATATAGGAGTTGCTAAATTCTACAACTAACTCTCCTTTGCAATCGTTTAACTTCTCCAATTTTCATACCTTTTGGGCAGGACCACACATAATTGCCATTTTTGTAGGTCAAAAATGGTAAAATACAGCAATTTCATATGGTTCAACCAAATATAAATGGGAAGATTCCTACCCTATTTCACAAGACAGTTAAAATGCCCAATGAGATTGACACTTGTGAAAATTTACACAGCATATGTTGAAAGGATTGTTATGAAATAGCTTTCATAACTCATAATTTATTTTCATGCAACACACGCATTTTAAGATGACTTCAGGTTCTTCATGTGGAATCTGTTTAGGGAGGCCCCATGACTGGGTTAAAGCATTTAGCAGATATCTGAATGCTCTGTGCCAGCACAAAGCTCATCATCTGTTTGGGAAACTGCTCTTAGACAATGCTGGGGAGACAAAGTGTGCGTACAACTTCCTTTTTTTTGTTTGTTTGTTTGTCCTTTTAGGACTGCACCCACGGCATATGGAAGTTCCCAGGTAAGCAACTGAATCTGAACTGCACTGCCAGCCTACACCACAGCCACAGCAACATGGGATCCGAGCAGCCGAGCAGCGTCTGAGACCTCAGCCACAGGTCACAGCACCACCGGATCCCTAACCCACTGAGAGATGTCAGGGATCTAGCCCACATCTTCATGGATACTAATACTAGTCGGGTTCGTTAACCGCTGAGCCAGGCAGGAACTCCTAAACTTCTTTTAAAAATAATCCAGTCTACACTAGTCCAATCCTGAGTCAACATCCTTAATTAGCATACCAAAAGTGGTCCAGTCTTGATCTAGGGTCTGCTGTGAACGCCACTCAGTACTGGATAACTGGGTTAGGCACACTATATCTGGCAGCAATGTTTTGTTTGAGTCATTTCTCTTATCTTTTTTAACAAATCACTTAGCCCTATGGTTTCCTTACCCCTCCTAAAAGTGCCAAGGATTCTCCCTTTCCCCAATTCATTTCCCCACCTTTCACTTCACCTCCTTCAGATCTTTGTGCACATGGTAATTACTAATGGAGTCCTTCATTAGCTATCGTGTTGTAAATAAAAGCCACTCTTGTCTAACACCACCCACAACTGCCTATCCCCTCTCCCTGATTTATTTTTTTCTTCATGGCACTGATCATCAGAGAAAGCAAAAGTCCCTGAAATCTGGAAATTGGCCTGATGTTCACAGCTATGCCACAGTGTTCTCCTGCTGGACATAAATAATCATAGAGTGTCAACAACAGAAAAGGGTACTTAATTATAAAATTGTCCCTACTTTCTGACAACATGCAATCCAAAGAAATTCTCCACTTATTAGACCCTCCCCAAAATTACTCAGTCAAAACCTAAATCCTGTAATAGGTTCATTCTAACACCCGCTTACTGAGACCTACCCACCACAGGTTACAATTTCCCATGGTTACAGTTCCCCCTCATTGCAACAAGTAATAAACCCAAGTTGTTCAACTACAGGTATGTTCCTGGTGATCTCTGACTGTTGGATATTGATACATCTAACATACTATGTACCTTTCTTATTTTATTGTCCGTCTTCTCCCCCTACGACGTATATGAGGGCATGAATTTTTGTCTATTTAGTCACCCCCAGCAGTTAGAACCATACCTGGTATATTAGAGGCTCTCAATGAATAATCTTGAATGAATAAATGAATGAATGAACAAGTACTCACATTTCAGTAGGCATGAGAGATGCAAACATGAATCAGCAAGTCCTCAAAATATTCAGAGTAGTGGCCCAGTTCCACCAATACTGGTTCAGCAAGTTTGCCTAAGGAAAGGAAGAAAGAGGCAGAGACAGAAAGTCGTTTTGTACTGGGGATGTATGTAACTCTCCTTTCCATTTCTGCTTTATTTTCTTTTATTTTCCTCTGCTTTCTTTATTTATCAGAGTCACACTTGGGAGAAAGTCAGGCATACTCTCCTGAAACCACTGTTAACTAAAGGAAACTAGGGTATGACCTATGCCAAAAAGAAGTGACCACGTTATGGGATCTTTATGTCAAATCTATAAAACCTACTCTTTACGGCCTCACTGAGACAATAATTCAAAAATCAGAGATCCATTCATAGTAATTTAGAAACCCGCCTTATGGTTTTCAAACTCAAGAATCCTCTAAAGACTTATGAAAAGAGATTTCTTTTAATCAAAACAAGACTTATTAAGTTTATAATAAAATACACTGAGCTTAAAGGCTTAAATATCTAAATTTTTTTATGTCTACAATTTTAATATATTGAATATTCATTAAAACACTGGCAGCTGTAAATAGTTTTTTCAAGTGCAAAATCTTCCCTCAAGATAATTAGCCATATCACCGACTCAGGGTTCTTTGCAAAGCCTTTTGCTCTTATAGTCAACACACATACTTCTCCTTTTCCTTGGTTTCAACTAATATCCTTATGCCAATTATTAATAAATTTATCATAATGATTTAGGGAAACTCTTAAAAGTGTGGTGACTTTCCTGACTTGGTGGGGGCTGTGGTGATCCAGTCAGGAATTACCCCAGATAGGCTCTATCCCAGGAGAAAAAAAGAACATCCTTTAGCAATAATATTTGCCTGTTACCCTCTGATCGCAACAATGCTTATTTGGGGAAAACTTTCAAGAAGATATGTAGGGAGTTAAATTCTGGTGCAGCAGGTTGAGGATCCAGTTTTACAGATTTGTCACCGAAGCAGCTTGGGTCACTGCTCTGGTGTGGGTTCAATTCCTGGCCCAGGAACTTCCACGTGCTGTGGGTGTTAGGAAGAAGAAGTAGAAGGAATATAGGATCTTGATTTTTTAAAAAAGGGAACAATTTTTTTTTGAGGAAAATATTAATACAGTACTGGCTATTCCATTTGGTGCCACAAGATGTCACTTATACACAAGAAAACTCTCCGTGTGTAACAGAAACAATTTAAATCATTTCTAGCAAAAATTTTTTGAGGCTCTTATTTGTAAGGACACCAGGATATGCATTCTGGATGATGAAAGTATGAACACAACATGGTTCCCAACTTCAAACAACTTTAAATGCCACAGAGAAACAGATGTGCTCAAATAACTATATATAATGCAATGCCAGAACTACAAACTGTCAAAGCAAAAACTGCTCCCAACTAAGTTAAGTAGGTAAGGAAGACTTTACTCAAAGCTATCTAAATATGTAATAGAGATCAGACCATTGGCGGACCTCATTTCAGCTGAAACAAAGAATGGGTGAGTTGTTTCAGTAGTTTTAAATTTTTTTATTATGGTAAAATACACATAAAACTTACTATTATAACTTGTTTTAAATGCATAATTCAGTGTCATTAAGTACAGTCACAAATGTGTGTGAGCATTATCTATTTCCAGAACTTTTTCATCCTCCAAAATGGAAAATCAATACACAACAAAAATTTCCCTTTCTTCCCATCCCACGGTCCCTGAAAAACTGTTCTACTTTCTGTCTCTAAGGATTTGACTAGATACCTCATTAGATGGAATCATACAGTAACTGCCTTTTTGTGTTTGGTTTATTTCACTCAGCATAATGTTTTCAAGGCTCATCCATCTTGTTGCATGTGTTAAGAGTTTTATTCCTTTTCAAGACTGAAAAATACTGTATATATCACAGCTTATAAATTCATCTGTTGATGGACATTGGCTTGTTTCTACCTTTTGACTATTGTGAGTAACGTTACTATAAATATTGGTGTACAAATATCTGGTTAAGTCTCTACTTTCAATTCTTTGGGGAACATACCTAGAAGTAGAATTGCTGGATCACATGATAATTCTATGTTGAACTTTTTGAGGAACCACCATACTGCTTTCCATAGCATCTGTACCATTTTACATGCCCAAAGGCAAGGTTCAAGAATACTGATTTCGGAGTTCCCTTCATGGCTCAGTGGTTAACGAATCCGACTAAGAACCATGAAGTTGCGGGTTCAATCCCTGGCCTTGCTCAGTGGGTTACAGATCTGGCGTTGCCACGAGCTGTGGTGTAGGTTGCAGACGCAGCTCGGATCCTGTGTTACTATGGCTATGGCGAAGGCCGGCAGCTACAGCTCCTGTTAGACCTCTAGCCTGGGAACCTCCATATGCCACAGGTGTGGCCCTAGATTAAAAAAAGGCAAAAAAAATACTGATTTCTCCATATCCTTGCCAATACTTTGTTATTTTGGTTTTTTGATAATAGCCATCCCAAAGTACGTGAGGTGGTAGCTTACCATGGCTTTTATTTGCATTTCCTTAATGATTAGTGATGTTGAGCATCTTTTCATACAGTTATTGTACATCTTTGGAGAAATGTCTACTCAAATCCTTTCCCCACTTTTTTTTCAAGTTTCTTATTGCACTTTGAGTTACAGAACAGAATTGAAGCGGTAAGCTAACTGCTCTGAAAGTAATATATTACTTCACTGGATTGGTATTTGCATAAGATGATTAGCTCTCTTGCCAGTTCAAAGAAATTAACATCAAAGAAAAAATTTAAAGTATATTTTTGATCCTAAGAGGAACAAACTAGTAAGACTATTCCCTCTTGGGAGAAAAGCATTTGTGCATATTAGGTAAATTACCCATCTCTCCAAGTGAGCCAAATAATAATAATTTTCACAGGCCAAGTAATAATTCAGTTTTGCATAAAATTTTTTCATAGGAAGTATGAGTTAGAGTGTTTATAAATTCCCTCAAGCCTTTCATAACAGAAGTATAGAAAATGGCCCAAATAATTTGATATCTCTACACCTTAAGAATTTACCCAACATATAGCTGGTTATCAGAGATGACAGCCAAATTTAAAATGTGAATGTTGGTTCCGTAGGTATATACCACAAACAGGTTTTGATGAACTTCATTTGAAACACTAAAGTGAGGAATATTAGGATATGATCTACTCAGTATCGCACACACAGTAATAGTTCAGTAATTACACATATCACACACATCTAATCACTCTTAGGTACAGCTAAAAATCAGTAAGAATGTTGCTATTTGTCATAAAATATTTTCCTTTGTTTTCTATCATGGAGCTATACTAGAAGTATATCTGTTCTCAGTGTTTCCTCCAGTTTCTTTCTTAGGAGAATTCATCACTGAATCAATCTCATTTGCAGACTTTCCAAATAAACTTACAGATTTCTATAAATTGTTGATGGGCAATAAAGCCCATGGGCAGCGTGTAATTCAAATAGTAGCAAACAGTGCCTTTTCTCTACCAAGATATATTTAGTTCTGGGTGCAATCAATTAAAAACAAAATATTGCTGAGTCTTCAATAAAACTTCAGTATTACACTGCTTGAAGTACACAGGTTCAAAGACACAACAGCTAAATATATAAGATAAAGTAGTTCCATGTTCTCAAGTAACAAAAAAAAGTATCACTATAATCTGTTTGACTTCCAATTTTTATAAAAAGCAGAAATAAAGTGGAGATATCTTTCAAGGCAACTTGAGAAACTATTGCACACTCATCTTAGGCACTAGTCCTGTTATCACTTTCATCTTACTTTCTCATTCCCTACAAACAGCATTCTCTTACGTTTCAAAAAAAAAAAAAATTTCCTTACATAGCTTATTAGCTCTCATGATTCAAAATGCTCTTGAAATAATCTTTCATGATAGAATGAAACAAATGATCACCCAGAGGAGTAAGCTTATAGGTATTACCAGAAAAAAAAAAAATTAGTAGTTTATTATAAAGGATATTGTAAAGAATATAGATGAAGAAATAGACAGGACAAAGTACGTAAGGATCCTTCTGTCCCAAAGGGACCAGGGTGGCTCCACCCTCCAGGTGGGTAAATGCTTTTGCTTTCATCAACCCAGAAGCTCTTCTTTTGCCCAATTTTTAACCAAGTTGTTTGGTTTTGTGGTTAAATTGTAGGGATTCTTAATATAGTCCACATTTTAATGCCATATGAGATATATGATTTGCAAATATTTTCTCCCAGTCCATGAGCCTTTACACGCTGCAGAGAAGTTTACAACAGGAAAGGTTTTAAGAGCTGCAGTAAGGGGCTTGTAGACTACCTGTGTTAACTGGCTTTACTCAAAGGAAACGTAAACTTTCTTTTATCTTCATGACAAGGGGTAATTTTAAAACCTGGATCTTGGCACTACTGAACTTAGGTCCCTTCTCTCTCAGCAGACAATGGGAGACAGAAGCATAGCCTCCTTGATGACTGCATTTCAAAGGGATGACTGGGGAAGGGAGGTTAAAGGCTTTCTTAAAAATTCACATCTCTGGAGGTTTCTTAAAAAATTAAAAATAGGGTTACCATATGAAGTAAGTCAGACAGAGAAAGACGAATAAAAATGGGAGTTCCCATCCTGGCTCAGGGGAAACAAATCCAACCAGTAACCAGGAGGATGTGGGATCGATCCCTGGCCTTGCTCAGTGCGTTAAGGATCTGGTGTTGTCATGAGCTGTGGTGTAGGTTACAGACGAGGCTAGGATCTGCTGTTGCTGTGGCTGTGGCATAGATTGGCAGTTACAGCTCTGATTCGCCCCCTCGGCTGGGATAGTCCATATGCACTGGGTGCAGTCCTAAGTAGACAAAAAAAAAAAAAAAAGAGTATAGTCTCCAATCCACCAGCAATAATTCCTTAATATTTCTGTATATGCAATCATTGTTCAAATTTCTATATTCTGTCAAATTTTTATACTTTATTTAAAAAAAATTTCTTTAATATATACATTCTCCCACCACACCCCACCCATTTTCCTTTTCACATATTTGTGAAGAAACGCTATGTGTCCTACAATTCCCTATATTCCGAACCTGGTTGCCTTCATCCCTACAATGTCATTTACCATGTTCCTTTCTCTTTTTTCTTTTTCATAAATACCTAGTCAAATACAAAGAGGCATGACTGGATGGAACTGGTGCCTCCACAGAGACGAGCTGGATCATTAACCCAAGGTACCACAGAGGGAATTCCTCAATTTCTTTTTAAGGCACTGTTCTAGACAACCACTTATCCAGCAAAGCTTAAACTTTGAAATATATATTTTGGATACATTGAACATTTATTACAGGATTGAAGTTGCCTCCAGCATGTGTTTCTCTGGAACTGGACATTTTTGGAAAATCTGGCCTCACCCATCAGAGCTGAGAAGCCCCAGGCCAAACAATAACACAGGTGGGATCACAGCCCCACCCATCAGTAAATAGGCTGCCTAAACACCCCTCAGGCACACAGCTGCCTTTAATCTCACCCAGAGACAAAGCCCCACCCACCAGAGGGACAAGAATCAGCCTCACCTACCAGTGGGCAGCACCAGTGCCTCACATCAGGAAGCCTATAGCAAGCCACCCCCATGCCAACTTCAGCCACAGGGGAGGCAAACACAAGAAGTAAGAGAGGCTACAACTCCACTGTCTGCAAAAAGGTCACCACACCAAAAACCTAAAAAAATGAAAAGACAGAAAACCATAACTCAGATAAAGGAGAAAGAAAAATCCCCAGAAAAACAGTTTAGTGATGAGATTATCAGCCTCACAGAAAAAGACTTTAGACTGTTGATGCTGAAGATGATGCAAGACATTGGAAATAAACTGGAGGCAAAGACTGATAATTTACAGGAAACACTGAGAAGAGAAATACAAGATGTAAAAATTAAACAAGAAGAGATGCAAAATACAATAACTGAAATAAAAAATTCATTAGAGAAGCCAACAGCAGAATACAGGAGGCAGAAGAACAAATCAGTGAGGCAGAGGAAAGATAAATGGAAATCACTAATGCGGAACAGAAAACAGATAAAAGATTGAAAGGAAATGAGGAGAGTCTCAGAGAACTCTGGGATAATGTTAAACGCACCAATATCTGTGTTATAGTGGTGCCAGAGTGAGAAGAGGGAGAGAAGGGGTCAGAAAAAATATTCAAAGAGATAATAGCCGAAAACTTCCCTAATATGGGAAAGGAACCACTCAGTCAAATTCAGGAAGCACAACGAGTACCATATAAAATAAACCCAAGGAGGAACATTCTGAGACACATATTAATCAAAATGACCAAAATTAAAGACAAAGAGAAAATACTGAAAGAAACTAGGGCGAAGAAACAAATGACATACAAGGGAACCCCAATAAGGTTATCAACAGATTTTTCAGCTGAAACTCTACAGGCCAGAAGGGAGTGGCATGATATACTTAACATGATGAAAGGAAAAAACTTCCATCCAAGATTACTTTAACCAGCAAGACTCTCATTCAGATTTGAAGGAGAGATCAAAACCTTTACAGATAAGCAAAAGCTAAGAGATTTCTGCAACACTAAACCAGTTTCACAACAAATACTAAAGGAACTTCTCTAGGCAGAAAAAAAAAAAAGGCCACAACCAGAAACAAAAACACCACAAATGACAAGGCCCACCAGTAAAGGCATATATATAGTAAAGATACTAAATCATCCATGCACAATTGTGCTACCAAAATCAGAAATCGTGAGAAGACAGCACAAATGCAGGACACTGGAGATGCATGGGCAATTAAGAAACCAACAACTTAAAACAATCTCGTTTATATATAGACTCCTATATCAAAACTTCAGGGTAACTGCAAACCAAAAATCTACAATTGATACACAAACAAATAAGAAAAATCAACTCCAATACAACATTAAAGACAGTCATCTTGTGAGAGGAGACAACAAGAGAATAAGGGAAGAAAAAAGAGCAGTGAAAACCCCAAACAGTTAATACAATGGCAATAAGAACATAACATATCAGTAATTACCTTAAATGTTAATGGACTGAATGCCCCAACCAAAAGACATAGACTAGCCGAATGGATACAAAAACAAGACCCATATATATGCTGTCTTCAAGAGACCCACTTCACTTCTACAGACACATACAAATTGAAAGTGAGAGGATGGAAGAAAATATTCCATGCAAACAGGAATCAAAAGAAAGCCAGAGTAGCAATACTCATCTCAGACAAAATAGACTTTAAAATGAAGAACATCTTAAGAGACAAGGAAGGGCACTACATAACGATCAAAGGATCAATCCAAGAAAAAGAGATAACAATTTGAAATATCTATGAACCCAGCATAGGATCACCACAATATATAAGGCAACTGCTAATAACCTTAAAAGGAGAAATCAACAATAACACCATCATAGTGGGGGACTTCAAAACACCCCACTTACAGCAATGGATAGACCATCAAGACAGAAAATCAATAAGGAAACACAGGCCCTGAAGGAAGCATTAGATCAGATGGACTTAATAGATATTTATAGAACATTCTATCCAAAAGGAATGGAATATACATTCTTCTCAAGTGCACATGGAACATTCTCTAAGATTGATCACATCCTGGGCTACAAATAAAGCCTTGGTAACTTTAAGAAAACTGAAATCATATCAAGCATCTTCTCTGACCACAACGTTATACAACTGGAAATCACCAACAAGAAAAAAAAGGCAAAAAATACAAACGTGGAGACTAAACAACATGCTACTAAACAACCAATGGATCACTGAAGAAATCAAAGAGGAAATTAAAAAATACCTAGAAGCAAATGACAACAAAGATATGACACTCCAAAACCTGTGGGATGCAGCAAAATCAGTTCTTAAGAGGACAGTTTATATCAACACAACCCTACCTCAGGAAATAGGAAAGAGCTCAAATGAACAACCTAACTTTACATCTAAAGCAGCAAGAGAGAGAAGAACAGACAAGACCTAAAGTTAATAGAAGAAAAGAAATCATAAAGATCAGGGCAGAAACCACTGAAATAGAAGTGAAGAAAACCATAGAAAACATCAATGAAACTAAAAGACGGTTCTTGGAAAAGATCAACAAAATTGATAAACCCCTGGCCAGACTTATCAAGAAAAAAAGAGTGAGGACACAAATCTATAAAATTAGAAATGAAAAAGGAGAAGTAACAACAGACATGACAGAAATACAAAGGATCATAAGAGACTACTTTATGCAACTATACGTCAATAAAATGGAAAACCTAGAGAAATGGACAAATCCTCAGAAAAGTACAGTCTTCCAAGACTAAACCAAGAAGAAATAGAAAATATGAATAGACCAATTACAAGTTCTGAAATTGAAACTGTAATTAAAAAACTTCCAATAAACAAAAGTCCAGGACCAGATGGCTTCAAAGGTGAATTCTATCAAACATTTAGAGAAGAGCTAACACCTATCCTTCTGAAATGGAGAAAAAACAGGCTCTTCAATAAGTGGTGCTGGAAAAACTGGACAGTCACATGTAAAAAAATGAAATTAGAACACTGCCTAACACCATACACAACAATAAACTCAAAATGGATTAAAGATCCAGATATAAGACCAGATACTATAAAACTCTTAGGGGAAAACATAGGCCAAACACTCTCTGACATAAATGACAGCAACATCTTCTCAGATCCACCTGTTAGAGTAATGACGATAAAAAGAAAAATAAACAAATGGGACTCAGTTAAAATTAAAAGTTTCTGCACAGAAAAGGAAACCCTAAAGAAAACAAAAAGACAACCCACAGAATGGGAGAAAATATTTGCAAGTGAAGTGACTGACAAGGGATTAATCTCCAAAATTTACAAATACCTTCTATAGCTCAATACCAAAAAAATAAACAACCCCATCAAAAAATGGGCAGAAGGTCTAAACAGACAACTCTCCAAAGAAGACATACAGATGATCAAAAAACACATGAAAAGATGTTCAACATCACTCATTATTAGAGAAATGCAAATCAAAACCACCATGAGGTACCACCTTACACTGGCTGGCCAGAATGGCCATCATCAAAAAGTCTACAAACAATAAGTGCTGGAGAGGGTGTGGAGAAAAAGGATTCTTATTACACTGTTGGTAGGAATGCAAATTAGTGCATCCGCTGTGGAAAACAGTATGGAGATTCCTTAGAAAACTAAAAATAGAATTACCATTTGATCCAGCAATCCCATTCCTGGGCATCTATCCAGAGGAAACCATGACTCAAAAAGACACATGTACTCCAGTGTTCATTGCAGCGCTCTATACAATAGCCAAGTCATGGAAACAACGTAAATGTCCATTGACAGAGGAGTGGATAGGCAAGATCTGGTACATATACACAATGGAATATTACTCAGCCATTAAAAGGAACAAAATAACAACATTTATAGCAACATGGATGGACCTAGAAATTATCATGTGAAGTGAAACCAGTCAGACAATTAGACACCAACATCAAATGCTACCACTTACATGTGGAAACTAAAAAAAGGACACCATGAACTTCTTTGCAGAACAGTTAATGACTCACAGACTTTGGAAAACCTGTGGCTTCCAAATGAGACAAGTTGTGGGGTGGGGGAATGCACTGAGGGTTTGGGATGGAAATGCTATAAAATTGAGTTGTGATGATTTTTGTACACCTATAATTGTAATAAAATTCATTAAGTAGTGGGGAAAAAAAGCATGTATGGTACAAGAACATAGCCAATATTTTATATTTGTAAATGGAATGTAACCTTAAAATTTTATAAAAATAAAAAATTTAAAGAAAAAAAACCAAAAACTTAATACAAAAATCTCGCCCTCACTTCTGTACTTCAAAAAGAAAGGAATAAGATTAACAATTGGGTTTATATATAAACAGATTATACACAGCATATTAATGTAAAAAGGATTTTAAACCATAACAGAATTTTATTTGTTCTTTTGTTTATCTATTTATTTACCTATAAATGCTACATTTTGTATCTCTAATAAAGTCCATTTTTCTTATATTCATAAACAAAAAAAAAAATCTCTATTCCACTAATGTCATTATATTAGTTTGCCAGGGCTACAATACTAACTAGTAACATACCAGAGACTAGGGGGTTTAAACAACGAAAATTAATTTTCTCAGAGTCTGTAAGCTGAAATCTAAGACAGGTGAGAGCAGGGCTGGTTTCCTCTGAGGCCTCTCTCCTTGGCTTGCAAACAGCATCTCCTCACTGAATCCTCACAAGGCCTTTTCTCTGGGCTCTGGCATCCCTAGTGTCTGTCCATCTGCCTGTCTGCCTATCTGCCTGTCTGTCCCTGTGTCCTAATCTCTTAAAAGGTTAGCAGACATACTGGATAACAGCCTCATTTAACTGAATCACTTCTTTAAAACACCATATTTTGACGTACTAGGCATTAAATGCTTTAATGTATTAATTTGTGTGTTAAGGTGCGGGGGGCACAATTCAGCCCTTTATAACAGTTAACAGTAATTCCATAATCCATGGCCAATTCACATTCAGTTTCCTGACACTTTACCACAATGTATTGGGCAGATTGTATTACCATGCTGTCACTTTAACATGTTTCTCTGTGCCTCTCTATTCAAGTAAACTTGTAGTTAGACCTAGAGGCTTGATTTGATTCAGATTCAATTTCTGCTTTTACGAAGATACTTAATAAATACAATAATAGGAAATACACATCTGAGGCCATATTTGATCATTTCCTTTTTTGTATTTTTAAGATGATCAGGTGTTGAAAGCCTGATCCATTCCTTATAAAGTTCCCTTTTACTGTTCCACCTAAAGGTTATTTTGCAACCATTACTTCCTCAGCCATGACCAGTCTATTAATAGGTCCATCAAAGGAAAGCTTCATCTCAGTTACAGAGGGTTTAAAAAAAAAAACAAACTCCATCATTTCTTTTTGCCTCTTTCTTAGGATTTCCGTTTCTGCTTACATTACCCATCTGTTCTTGCATGTTGTATACTTCATCCAATACAGCTCTTAGCAAATCAATCATAGTTTTTTTTTTTTTTTTTCGGTCTTTTTTCTTTTAGGGCCGCACTCTCAGCACATGGAGGTTCATAGACTAGGGGTCCAATCGGAACTGCAGCTGCCGGTCTATGCCAGAGCCACAGCAACGCAGGATCCAAGCCAAATCTGCGAGCTACACCACAGTTCATGGCAACATCAGATTCTTAACCCACTAAGCGAGGCCAGGGATCGAACCTGCAACCTCATGGATGCTTCTCGGGTTCACTAACCACTGAGCCACAACGGGAACTCCACAGTTTCATTTTTTTATTGAAGTATAGATGATGCACATTATATAAGTTACAGGTGTACAATATACTAACTCACAATTTTAAGCATATATTCCATTTATAGTTACTATAAAATATTGGCTATAGTCTCTAGTTTATTTTCTAAATCGACGGTTTTTACTTCATTAACCATAGTTTTATATTACCAGTCTAATAATTTTCAACATCCATGCCATGTCTGGCTGTGATGCTAGTTTTGTCTCTTCAAACTGCATTTTTGGTCTTTTAGTATGACTTATAATTTTTTCTTGATAGCCAGACATGATGTACTGGGTAAAGGGAACCGCTGTAAATAGGCCTTTGGTAATGTGGTGGTAAGGTCTGGGGAAGGGAAGCATTCTATAGTCCTTTGATTATGTCTTAGACTTTTAGTGATCTCCTTTCCCTGAACTGTGAACTTGACGTTTCTCAGATTCCCCCACTCATAGTTGAGAGAGGATGGCTACAGTGGGCTGGAGCTGGGTATAGTATAGCCTTTCTCCTCAGGTCAGCTTGGCTGTGATAAAATTCCAGCAGATTTAATTAGTTTCCCCTAAGGGCAGGCCTTGTTAGACAACAAAGTGCTGTGATTTTCATCCTACCTACCGGTCTGCCCTACAGATTTCACACTTGTCAGGCTCTACAATTGCATGAACCAATTCCCTAAAATGAAGGAATGGCTCTAGCCAGAGCAATGTGGGAAGGAAACTAAAGAAAAGGCATCCAAATTGTAAGGAGTAAGTAAAACTTTCTCAATGACAGATGACATGATCCTAGATATAGAAACCTTAAAGAACACACCCACCCACCAACACACACACAACTATTAGCACTAATAGACAAATCTGGCAAGTTTTCAGAGTACAAGATCAACACTCAAGCATCAGTTGATTTTAGGGCTTAATCTCTAAAATATACAAACAACTGACACAACTCGACAGCAAAAAAGCCAACAACCCAATTGAAAAATGGGCAAAGGACCTGAATAGACATTTCTCCAAAGAAGATATGCAAATGGCCAACAAGTACATGAAAAAATGCTCAACATCACTGATGATTAGAGAAATGTAAATCAAAACTACCATGAGATACTACCTCACACCAGTCAGAATGGCCATCATTAATAAGTCCACAGACAACAAATGCTGGAGGGGGTGTGGAGGAAAGGGAACCCTCCTACACTGTTGGTGGCAATGTAAGCTGGTACAACCACTATGGAAAACAGTATGGAGGTACCTTAGAAAGCTATACACAGAACTACCATATGACCCAGCAATCCCACTCTTGGGCATACATCCGGACAAAACTTTCCTTGAAAAAGACACCTGCACATGCATGTTCATTGCAGCACTATTCACAATAGCCAAGACGTGGAAACAACCCAAATGTCCATCAACAGATGATTGGATTAGGAAGATGTGGTATATATACACGATGGTGTACTACTCAGCCATAAAAAAGAATAAAATAATGCCATTTGCAGCAACATGGATGGAATTAGAGACTCTCATACTGAGTGAAGTAAGTCAGAAGGAGAAAGATAAATACCATATTATATCACTTATACCTGGAATCTAATACACTGCACAAATGAACATTTCTACAGAAAAGAAAATCATGGACTTGGAGAACATACTTGTGGTTGCCAAGAGGATGATGAAGGGAGTGGGATGGTATGGGAGTCTGGGGTTAAGAGTTGTAGACTATTGCCGTTCAGATGGAAAAGCAAGGAGATCCTGCTGTACAGCACTGAGAACTATGTCTAATCACTTGTGACAAATCCATATATGCGTGTGTAACCGGGTCACCATGCTGTACAGTTGAAAAATTGACAGGAAACTGTAAACCAGCTATAATGGAAAAACTAAAAAAAAAAAAAATTGCAAAGGGGCCTTAATAGCCAAAACAATATTGAGAAAGGAGAACAAAACTGGAGGACTTACACTTTCTAATTTTAAAATTTAGTACAAAGCTACAATGTAGTACTGGCATAGGACAGACATATAGACCAACTGAGTGGAATTAATCACCTAGAAACAAATGCATTCATCTATAGAAAACTCATTTTTGACAATGACATCAAGTCCATTCATTGAGGATAAGAATATTCTCTTTAACAAATGGTTCTGGGGAGTTCTTATGTGGCTCAGTGGGTAATGCTATCTCTGAGCATGAGGATTTGATTCCTGGCCTCGCCCAGTGGATTAAGAATCCAGCATGGCTACAAGCTGCACCTACCATTGGACCCCTGGACCAGGGAACTTCCATACGCAGCAGGTGCAGCAGTAAAAAGATACAAACAAACAAGTGGTTCTGGGACAATATGCAAAAGAATGAAATTAAAGGCCTACCACAAAATGTATATAAAAGCTAACTCAAAATAGATCATGATTTAAATATAACAGCTAAAATCATAAAACTCTTAGACAAAAACAGCAGTAAATTCTATAAAACAAAAACTAAAATGGAAACGCTTATATTGGGACAAAATGGAGTTGGACAACAAAGGTATATTAAAGAAAAACAAAACTTAACCTTACCGAATGTTAAGTTGCAGGAATTTACAGCTCTTCTCAGAAATCAGCAGAGGATGCCAGCCAATGCCCAACGACTAAGTCTGTCCAAGCTATCTTAGGACCTTCCTGTTCCCCTTACACAACTACCCTGATCCAAATAAGAAACAGCTAAAAAGCCAAATTACTTCTGCATTTACCCTATAAAAATCCTTTAGTCTGTAAGCAACTTGGAACTCCTTGCCCCCACAGCCTTGAGTTTCCTGGCTTGCAGGTTGAAACCTTTGTGATAAACCCATCTTTCTGCTTTGTTTTACTCAAAGTGCAGAGTTTTGTTTATAGCGATCCTTATGACTTTGTATTTGGCAATGGATTCTCATATATGTTGCCAAAATCCCAATCCACAACAGAAAAAAATAAAGTAGACTTCATCAAAAATTTACATTTGTATATCAAAAAACATTAGCAAGAAAGTGAAAGGACAACCTACAGAATGGGAGGAAATATCACATATCTGATAAGAGTCTAGTATACAGAATATATAAAGAACTTAAACAATAAAGAGAAAAAGGACCCAATTTAAAAATGGGCAAAGGACTTGAATAAACATTTCTCAAAAAAATATATACAAATGAGGGAGTTCCTGTCGTGGCGCAGTGGTTAACGAATCCGACTAGGAACCATGAGGTTGCAGGCTCGATCCTTGGCCTTGCTCAAAGGGTTAAGGATCCGGCATTGCCGTGAGCTGTGGTGTAGGTCGCAGACGCGGCTCGGATCCTGCATTGCTGTGGCTGCGGCGTAGGCCAGTGGCTACAGCTCCAATTAGACCTCTAGCCTGGGAACCTCCACATGCCGCCGGTGTGGCCCTAAAAGAAAAAAAAAAAAAAAATATATATATATATATATACAAATAACCAATAAGAACATGAAAAGATTCTCAATATTATTAGCTACCAGGGAAATGCAAATCAAAACCACAATGAGATACCATTTCACAACTGCTAGGATGGCTATAATTAAAAACAAGTGTTGCTGAAGATGTGGACAAATTGGAACTGCTGTACATTGCTATCAGTATGCAAACTGTCAGCCACTATGAAAAACATTTTATTGAATCTGAAAATATTTAAGCATAGAATTACCATATGATCCAGCAACTCCATTTCTGGGTAGGACAAAGACCCTCTCCTTGACTCACTTTGGTCAGGCTCCTCTATGTCCTCTCAGCCTCCACTTTAGCATCAGTTTTTTGAGATCTGCACCAACCAGTTGTAAAAAGAACCCAGTCAGTTCAAGTTAGAGAGAAACCCTACCTGAATATCTGATCACTCTCAATATATGATCAAAAAGAATTATTTTTTAATCGGCATGTGGAAGTTTCCAGGCCCAGGATCAAACCTGCGCCACAGCCACAGCAGTGAAATCTCCAGGTCTTTAAACACTAGGCTGCCAGGGAACTCCTCTGATCAAATTCTTCATCCCCCACCTTTAATATCTGATCACCCTGGTGTTTCTTCAGTTAAAAATCCTGTCAAGTCAGTCTAGCCAGAATTTAGCTCTTATGACTGACTTGGGAAATTTCCATCCACCTCCCCCCTTCCTTCTTGGCTATAAATCCCCACTTGTTAATGCTGTTTTTATTGTAATTGAACCCAGTTCTATACTGAAGCCTTTTTTCCCTAATGCAGTAGTTCCTGAATGAAGTCTGTTTTTTAACAGTTGAATTTCTGTCAGATTCTGGTTTTATTTAACAGTATATACCCCAAAAGAGTTGAAAACAGGGAATCAAACAAATACTTCCACACGAGTATTCATTGCAGTACTATTCACAATAGCCCAAAGGTGTAAACAATCAAAATGTCCATCACTGGATAGACAGATAAACTGCGATATAAACAAATAATAAGAAATATTAGCCATAAAAAAGAATGAGGTACTGCTTGCTATAAGGTGCATGAACCTGGAAAACTGTTTCATGAAAGCAGACAGACACAAAAAAAGTCAGTGTTCCATTCATGTGAAACACCCAGATTAGGTACTTAAGAGTCTGAAAGCAACTGATGTCTGCTAGGGTCTGGGAGAGGGAAGAAAACAGCGTAGTAATTTAACAGGGGTGATGAAAATGTTTTGGAACTAGGTATGGTTAGTGGTTGCATAACTTTGTCAACATACTAAAGGCTACTGAATTCAACGCTTTAAAATGTTTCATTTACGTTGTTTCACATCAACAATTTTTTAAAAGTTTATACCCCAACAACCTAGGTTGTTTAAAGGTGCAGAATTTACAAATAAGGCATTGCAATGTGCACTGTTTCTTCTTCAGTGAGGTGTTCTGGTTTTTAACATTAAGTCTATTGGCACTTAATCAATAGACTACCATAAGCTGCAAGGCTTGGACTAGTAGATGCAGGAATGGTGTCTTCCCTTCAAAAGGGCAACAAGAGACGCTTGTTCCACGTTTCTTTCACTGTATAAATTCAACCGGGCTGCCTACCTCACAAACAGCCACAAGCTACCTCGCATTTCACCGGCCTGGACAGCAAAGACACCCGTGGTCTCGCCCCGCCATCGGGCCTGAGTCTCGAAAAAACTCGCGGGGACCAGCCCCCAACGGGAGTGTGCTGGTATTGGGCCTCCTGGCCGAGGCCCCGCCTTCCCAGCGCCACCACTTCCGCCCAGCCCGCCAATAGAATTGCGGGCGCCGGAACAGGCACTTGGCGGGGATACCTCGCTGCGCCCGCAAGAAGCCGTGTGGAGAGAGCCGCTGGACTGCGCAGAGCGGGCATCGCGGAGCGGAAGCTGAACGTCACGTCCAGGCAGAGCCAGCGGCGCCGTCACGAGGCGGCTGCCGGCACAGGTGGGCCTCGGCGGGCGGGATAGGCGCGCGAGATACGGGGCGGGGTCAGAGGTGAGCGAGCTATTTCCCAAGTGGCTTTTCGCCGCTTCAGGGGCCCAAAGCCCACGGGAGGGGGACGTTTTTCCCACAGAAGCGGCGGGCGTAAAGGAGCCGGCTGCATCCTCGGCGGTCCCCTCCGTTGCTTCTCGCGGTGCTGTCACACTACGTATTTCAGTTTAGTTTTGACTTTTGGGTTCTGGTTACAGGTATTTCCGGAAACTCGCAAGAATTTTGCGTAGCGCTTCTTTGTGGGCGGGTTTCTTGGTGTCCATATTGAATAAAGGCTGTTCGCTGCGCTGTGGAGTTGGGGCGTTTTTCAGGTAAAGGCTAAGTTGTTAACGAAAGCTCGAGCTGTTGGAGGAGAGTCACGTCGATCGGGGCAATCAGTGGATTGATGGCGACATTTAAATTGGATTGAATACTGGTCATCGCCGTGGTTACTGGGAGTTCGGAAATAAACTTGACGAATAGCTGCCCCTGGAAGCCATCTCCGATAATCACCACAGGGGAGGGACTCCGTTTTCCGGGTACAAAACCCAAAGACCCTGGTAGGACTCAAACTAGTCATGATGTAAAATTAGGTCAAAATTAAGAATCGAGTCCTTATTTTAAATGTTTTGCTTTTAAAAAATCTAAAAACGGGTGCTGGATTGAGTGGGCTGAAGGTTGTTAGATTTAGTAAAAGCACCTTAAGATTAAAGAGAAAGGTCTAAATTCCGGTCCAGGTGTGTGATCTGGGGAAGGCCACTGGTTGTGACAGCCTTATTCTGTAAAAAAGACATGATAATTATGATGTTTTTTCTCACAGAGTTCTGGTAAATTCTGCATACTGTAAACATGTTTGGTTTTTAAGTGGCGTACGTGGTTAATGGGTTTTGTGATACTTAAAGTCGCTAAGCAAACCTCTTACCCAGACCCTCCCCCCATTCAGTGACAAGAGATCTAATTTTAAAGTCATTACATTTTGCCTGTACTTAATGTATTTTCATCTTCGGATTCATTGTTGAGAACATTTTCACCTTAACTTGAATTCATCTTAAACCTCCCACGAGCTCTTCTTGGAGTAGGATTAATGTCGTACACATTTTTAAAATGATTATTCTTGGAGTCTGTACGATGCTTGTCATTTCTGGTGGTTTGGGAGGGGTTGTTTTATACACCCTCCTTTTTTTCAAACCCGAACTGGTGAAACTTAAGCTTTGGTTTTACCAAAAACAAACCGAAACAATTTTACGTGGAAAACACTGGTTTCTGTCACTTAAAGATGTGCTCAGCTGTGTTCAGTCACAGGGTGTGGTTACAAGGAGTTAGGAAAGAATTAGATTAAAAATAAGCTTTGTTTAGTGTCACTCACAGAGCAGACATATACCATCTTGGTAGGCAGAGAGGATGTAGCAGCACCTTTGAATCACCTAGAGAGTTCCAAAAATGCTGATCCCTGGGCCCTACTCCAGACCAGTTAATTAGAATCTCTGGGGAGTGGAGGGTGGTATCCTGCCTTCTAAAGGTCCCCAGGGTTACTTGGTAGTGCTGCAAGGATGAGAACTTGTGTCTTAGAGGAATGAGGTTCTTCGGGAGTGTATCTTGTTTGCTTGAGGAGGGGAAAGGCTGGAAGGTCTGGAGCTGCATTGGAAGATAGCTAGGACATTTGGGAGGACTTTT
Source organism: Catagonus wagneri (assembly GCA_004024745.2). Lineage (NCBI taxonomy): Eukaryota > Metazoa > Chordata > Mammalia > Artiodactyla > Tayassuidae > Catagonus > Catagonus wagneri. The sequence continues at coordinate 33,039,515 of PVHT020004944.1, forward strand.
ATCAGCAGGTACCATGAAATGTATGATTTGTAAAGTGAACTGTACAGTGACCAATACCAGAGGGCAGTCTGTTAAAAAAATCCAGGGTAAAAATGAGTGCAACAACAGTGGTGGTTAAAGAAGTTAAAAAAATACTTATTTTTTCTCCTAAATGCTAAATATTTCTAGGAAACGAAGTAATGATTTTAACTTGCAAACTGTATTTTGCCCTACCTAGTTAAAAATGTACTTTTCAAAAAACGAGTGGCTAATATTTATGTATGACTGGCTCACTTTGCTGTACAACAGAAATTGGCACATCATAAGTCAACTGTACTTTAAAAAAAATTAGAGGCTCAGGAGTTCCCTCCGTGACTTAGTGGTAATGAACCCATCTCGTATCCATGAGGATTCAGGTTCAATCCCTGGCCTCACTCAGTGGGTTAAGGATCCAGTGTTGCTGTGAGCTGTGGTGCAGGTCTCAGACTTGGTTCGTCTGGCTTTGCTGTGACTGTGACATAGGCCCGCATCTACAGCTCACATTCAACCCCTAGCCTGCAGGTGCGGCCCTAAAAAGATTTAAAAAAAATGAGTGGCTCCATTGTGATACGTAAATTTTGTTGTTATTGATTATTTTAAAGGTGTGTTAGAAATATACATGTCTCAAATAATTTTCCTTTTTAATTACTAAGTAATATCATATTTCTTAATAGCCTTATTAATATAAGGGTTCTGCTGTTTTTGCTTTTACAGTTCTCTAAGATTGATTTCTAAAGATATGGTTTTCACCCCATTTGGTCAACGCACATAAGTTTTCTTCCTTTTGGACCCCTGTTTTATACCACAATGGTAAGCTACAGCTCAATATGTTAATATTCTTAGAATGTTCTCTTCCTTCATCTTGATAAAAATACCTACATGATCCATAAATATTTTTGTAAACTGCCTAAGTTACCCTAATTGGGAAGTTACTTAGTAATCACATGCAAAATCTTCTCTAGGGACCTCATTTCTCAATTTTGTATTACAGTTGTATGTAGGCTACACAGATAGATAATCTGTCAGTCCTTGTTTTTGTGAAGTTTTAAAAAATAATTACTTCTGTCTTCTTTACTGTAGTCCAAATCATTGGCAAGAAAGATGGGTGTAAATTCAAGTAGTTTAGGGGCAGAGTTTCCTCATATCTTAAAATTCCTCTTAATTTAAATTTTTAAAAACAAATGTTAACCTGCTTACGGCAAATACCACTTAAGCAACTTTAGTGTTAGCCTTTTGATGGCACGTTTCTGCTCACCACCTAAAGTCACTAAACGTAGTTAGGACTGGGCATTTAACTTTTGCTGTTAAAAAATTAAAGAAAAAAATCACTAATCTTTTAAAGAAGCAGCAGCATTTGATAGTAAGAATAAATGAACACTGAGTACCATGCTGAATAAACCTCAGAAAACATACCCTCTCTTCTTGGGATCTTGCCTGTCTACCCTTCCGCTATTAGAGAAAAGTGGAGCTAACACAGTCGGGTTCTGACCTTGCCTTATATTTTGCATTTATATTAGCTAATCACTTCCCTCTTAAGTATTTAAACACAATAGTGAATTATGATGCCCATGTTTATGTACGTAATTTTGTCCTACTAGACCTTTTAAAGTTTTGATTTCAGAAGATAAAATATTTACTTGAGAAAATTGGTTATTTGAAATTGTCCTAGAGTATACATTTCATCATGTTTTTTATAAATTTTTGATAGAAATTTACTTTAAGGTTTTATGGCCAAAATAATTAAAAGAACCTTGTATGTTTGTCAGGAGTATATATTCAGAGGTATGTTTTTATGCTGGAAAATACTCAAGAATCACATTTTGAATCCTGGACTTGTTTCACTGGGATTCTACCCATAAGATTTTTTAATTAAATTGATAAACATTTATTTTAACATCATTTCTTCATCCTTAGGACTAGGATGACAGGGTCATTTCAACCTTTCCATGATTTCCAAAGGCTAGCAGTACTTATTCTTCCCCCTACCCTTTTGGGATATTGGTGGGGGCTAAGAGTTTTTCAGTCTGTGCAACCTGATAGACTGAGTATTGGAGTCTGCAAAATAAAACAAAAATGTAGGTTCTTATAAATAAGAAATGAAGGTTCTTTGCCTCTCAATGAAAATTAAAATGACCATCATTGTGAAAGAAAAATGCTGTCTGTGTGATAACCAGACTGCAAAACTAGAAAGAGGAATCGTTGATGGTATATTTGCTTAATTTTGTTTAAAATCTAGTATTTTTTATTCTTAGGTATCATTACAAAAGAATGCTATACAAATGAGGAAGACAAGAGTTTACCTTATTTCTCTCTCTTGCCTTACAATAAGGGTCTCTAAGAAGTGACTGAAGGGTGGAAATCTATTAGTAGACCTCAAATTGTGTGTGTAATAATAATATATTTTTGGAGTTCCCGTTGTGGCGCAGCGGAAACGAATCCGACTAGGAACCATGGGGTTGCGGGTTTGATCCCTGGCTTTGCTCAGTGGGTTAAGGATTCGGCGTTGCCGTGAGCTGTGGTGTAGATTGCAGACACGGCTCCGATCCCGCGTTGCTGTGGCTGTGGCTGTGGTGTAGGCCAGCAGCTGTAGCTCCGATTAGATCCCTAGCCTGGGAGCCTCCTAATGCCGCGGATACGGCCCTAAAATGACAAAAAAACAACAACAACAAAAATATATTTTTATCAATTTTAAGATGCATGTGCTTTTACATCTTAATTATTGAATTGATTACATCTTAATTATTGAATTGATAATGTGCCTATAGTCAATGACATCTTACAGTCATAATTAGCAGCATATTATTCTTTCTTAATGTTACCTGTAATCAGGCATGTAATTGATGGTATCTTAAATTCATTAAAACATGGTAAGGAAAACCATTATTTTCTTTTCTTTCTTTCTTTCTTTTTTTTTTTGTATTTTTTTAGGGTTGTACCCATGGCTTATGGCGGTTCCCAGGCCAGGAAAACCATTATTTATTGGATTTCTACTAGGCACTAACCTAGAAACATTGTATTATAGGTTCTTTGCATTATATTAAGGATTTCTACATCTGCATAAGGTACCAACATAACAGCCCCCCAGGTTTTCAGGATTCCTACTAGACTAAGGGAGTTTAGTCTTTGCTTCACTGTAATTGCATACTTGATGACCAATATATTTTCCTGAATGGTGCTCTTAAAACGTTGAAGTTTATAAAATGGTAGTTACCAACCTTCAGTCCTATATTAGCTGCATAAGCATTCAGAGAAAAATCAGATTCCTGAGACTGCCATATTTTTTCTTTGTCATGTATCTTAAGCGTAATGGGGTGGGTGGAAGAGAGAAATAAAAATGTTAGACCTGTTTTAGAAAGTAAAACACATTTAAACACTTAATTGGAAAATGTTATATGTATATTAAATTATATTGTGTGGAAATAACTAATATTACCAAATACGCTATTTACTTTTTACAGCAACAAGCTTTAGAACTAGCTTTGGATCGTGCAGAGGTGAGGCGTGACTAAGTTACATATTGAAAAAGTGTTGTCATTAATCAACAAAACTCAGTTTTAAGAGATTGTTGTATGTGACTGTCAAAGGAGTACATTAATATTACTTTAGGAGGACTGCAAATTCTGCTGTAAATATGTAAAAATACCAGATGATATTCGGATCATCTGTTACTTGGAATACTCAGATAATTTTGTGAAATAAAAATTGAATAATACTGTGGAATATGTATTTGAACAAGGATATAGAATTTCTAAAATTATGTTCTGTCATAACATACTTTCCAGCTGCTCAATTAAAAGGGGAAATAGCTCAAGTATAGAGTCTGGGAGTTCCCTGGTGGCTCAGTGGTTTAAGGATCCAGCATTGTCAATGCTATGACTCAGGTCACTGCTGTGTCATGGGTTTCAATCCCTGGCCCGGGAACTTCTGCATGACTCAGGCATGCTTCCCCCCCCCCCCCCCCCGCCAAAAAAAAATAGAGTCCTTATAATTGGTTATGCTGTGCATATTCTGAACAGCCATAAAACACTGAAAATATTTCTGACCTGTGTAATCACAGTTGTGAAACTATGATTTTGCTTGTAACATAGCAAGTAAATATTGGGCTAAATTTAATGCAGTTTAGATTTCACTTGTTAGTAACATATATTTAGAAGTTCAGTAGATTTCCCTACAAGGTGTGATTTAGTGTGAATCAAGAGACTTGAGTGACTGAAAAGCCTTTTTAGTCTTACATATGATTTAAATGTTCTTAATACAATTGTTCATGCACTAAGCAAAAGGTAAGGTGTTTTCTTAAACTTGTCTTTTTTAGTATGTCATTGAAAGTGCCCGACAGAGACCTCCTAAAAGGAAATACCTATCTAGTGGAAGGTATGAATTCTTAATTGATGATATCTTAGATTCGTTGAAATATGATGATAACCATTTATTTCATTCTTACTTAGCAATACATGTTATATTATGGGTACTTTGCATATACAGTTGACTCTTAAACAACTGTGCAGGTCACCTTATTTGCAGATGCTTTTCAGTAGTAAACACTACTGTATTTCATGGCCAGTAGTTGGTTGAATTGATGGATGCAGAGGAACCTGGAATATGGAGGGCCGATTATATACGAGGATTAACGCCCGCGTTGTGCAAAGGTCAACTATATTAGAAATTTCTAAGTTGATGTTAGCTACCATATCCAGCCCCACTTCACCCCAGTTTTTGGGGAATTGGGGGGAAATTAGGAAAATTTGAAATGTTTATTTTGTGATTATTGTATTCACATTGTTTTGTATATTGTCTTTATTAAATTTTAGAAAATCTATATTTCAAAAACTTTATGACTTATATATTGAAGAATGTGAAAAGGAGCCTGAGGTTAAGGTATGTATAATTTTTTTATATTGAATGGCTTTTGAAATGTGAAAGAAATTTGAAGGAATTCTTTTTGAAACATGTATTGATTTATATTTTTGTAAGGTAACTTATATCTTCTCTAACCAGACTCTCACCAGTTTTAACCAGAGCTCTAGCTAATCTGGCATTAGGCAGTGATTACCTACTTAGGTAGGAGAGGGGAAGAACCAAGTAACAGAAGTCAGAAGGAGCAGAGTCACTATATATATATAATCTTTCACTTTTCTTTGTGAGAAGTTATTCTTATACTGAAGATAGGAGGAAAGTAACCTATTTCCTCATGGTGATTTGCACTGGAAAGTGAAAACTATTACAGGACGTGTAGGAAATTCAAATATGATAATAAGAGGTGAATTTGGTCACAAAATTTAGTTCATGGCCAGGTTAACTTAATTCATTTTTATTTAGCATGAAAGTTTGGGCAGTAGAAGTGTAATAGAGTTTGATTTCTTGGTATCTTTTGGACCTTCAGGTTGGAAGGGCCTTAAGTGCTCTAATGAGCATCTGTTCTTTGTCTTTACTTTAAAAATGAAGTATGACTGGGTTACTATGCTGTACAGCAGAAATTGACACAACAGTGTAAATCAACTATAATCTCATAAAATTTTTTTGAAAAGAATGTAGGAGTTCCCGTTGTGGCTCAGCGGAAACAAATCCGACTAGGAACCATGAGGTTGCGGGCTCGATCCCTGGCCTCGCTCAGTGGATTAAGGATCCGGCATTGCTGGGAGCTGTGGTGTAGGTTGTAGGTGTAGCTTGGATCTGGTGTTGCTGTGGCTGTGGCATAGGCCGACAGCCATAGCTCTGATTGGATCCCTAGCCTAAGAAACCTCTATATGCCGTGAGTACGGCCCTTACAAAAAAAACAGCAAAAAAAAGAGAAAAAAGATGTAACAGGAGTTCCCATTGTGGTACAGTGGAAATGAGTCTGACTGGTATCCATGACGATGCAGGTTTGATCCCTGGCCTCGCTCAGTGGGTCAGGGATCTGGCATTATTGTGAACTGTGGTGTAGGTCGTAGACGCGGCTTGAATCCTGCATTGCTATGGCTGTGGTATAGGCTGGAAGCTGCAGCTCCAGTTTGACCCCTATCCTTGGAAACTTCCATATGCCATGGGTGCGGCCCTAAAAAGCACAAACAGAAAAGAATGTAACAAAAAAATAAAAAGTGAGTATCTCTTAGGCAGAAAATTAGTGGAGTTCCAGTAGTAGCTAACATTTAAAATCCTTAAGAAAAAAAAACGATTGTGAAACCATGAATAAATCTTATGGTATGTTTTCCATGAAGTTGTATTGAAGTATAATTTACATACAGTATATATGTTTGAAGTATATATTTTATAAGTTTTGACATGTTAAACAAAATTTGAGAGTTCCCTTGTGGCACAGTGGGTTAAGGATCCTGCAGTGGCTCGGGTCATCGCTGTGGCATGAGTTTGATCCCTGGCCTGGGAATTTCCAGTGGCACAGTGGGTTAAGGATCTGGTGTTGCCGTGAGCTGTGGTGTAAGTCGCAGATGAGGCTCAGATTCCGCTTTGCTGTGACTGTGCCATAGGCTGATGGCCATAGCTCTGGTTCACACCTAGTCTGGGAACCTTCATATGCCACAGTGCAGCCCTAAAAAGCAAAAAAAAAAAAAAAAAAAAAAAAATCCAAAAATAAAAAACCAACCTATAGAATTTAACTGAATAAATTTGAAGATCTAATTAGCTTTATTAAATAATTCATGTATTGGGCAACATCTCATCTGTCAGATATTCTGAGGAGTTACACAACATGGAAGTCTTTTATGGTATGGAGGGCAAGACAAGGAAAGAGTCATTGGCTAGGAAAGAATGAGAGTTCATTGGAGGAAAGTAAAGGTTCAGGACACGACAGCTTTTCATTGGCTGGGCTGCAGTCCTTTTCCATTCACTGGGCTTATTGCTGGGCAAGACCAAAGTCTTTCTTTCCCAGTTGGAGAAGTAAAGTAGTTGTGTTTCCTGTTTGGGAGTACAAGGTACTTCCCTTCCTGGAGAAATCAGCCCCTTTTGGGGTAACTGATGATGAGTGATAATGGCATGAGAGCTCCCACTAAAGGCTTTCCCCACCCCAGTTTTACGTGAGGTTTCCTTTTCACAGTATACATCTGTAAGCTATAACAACAGTCAATATAATGAGCATATAACCATTACCTCAAAGGCAAAACTAAGGAGAGTTACATAAAGATTCTAAATCGGGGTTGATAGCCATTGTCCATCATCCGAATCTGGCCCACAGCGTGTTTTTTTTTTTTTTGTCTTTTTGCCTTATCTAGGGCCGCACTCGCGGCATATGGAGGTTCCCAGGCTAAGGGTCTAACAGAAGCTGTAGCCTCCCACCTACACCACAGCCACAGCAACGCGGGATCCGATCCGTGTCTGCAACCTACACCACAGCTCACGACAATGCCGGATCCTTAACCCACTGAGCGAGGCCAAGGATCGAGCCCGCAACCTCATGGTTCCTAGTCGGATGATTCATTAACCACTGAGCCACAACGGGAACTCCACACAGTGTGTTGTTATACGTGAAGTTTTATTGGAATCCAGCAATGCTCCTGGGTTTATATCTTGTCTCTGGCTGATTAGCAGAGTTGAGTAGTTGTAGCACAGACCATATTGGGTCACAAGCATAAAGTACTGTCTGGTCCTTTAAGACATTTTCTGACTTTCCATCAAAGTTGTTAAAAGTTGCTTTACTATTTTTAAATTTTTCAAGATACAGCTTCCTGCCTTTATGATGACAGTAGATCAAGAATTTATAATTTCTCTGCATATGATTGTTTATATACATGTTTAAGATACTCAAAGAAGATTTGTTCTTAGAGAACCTACAAAATAAATATTCTATTGACTGACAAAAGATTTCATTCACAAAAAACGATTTGATGAAAAAAAATTATCTTTAGGGCTTTCATTTTAAATTGTATGAATTTTTCTTTGCTTTTTTTTTTTTTTAATGCTTTTTAGGGCTGAACCCGTGGCATATGGAGGTTCCCAGATTAGGGGTTGAATTGGAGCTACAGCTGCAGACCTGCACCACAGCCACAGCAACATCAGATCCCAGCCACATCTGTGACCTACACCACAGCTCACAGCAACACCAGATCCTTAACAAACTGAGTGAGGCCAGGGATCAAACCTGCAGCCTTATGGTTCCTAGTTGGATTTGTTTCCCCTGCGCCATGACGGGAACTCTGAAATTTTATGCATTTCTAAAATAATGGATATCAACGTATGTGTGTTATATTTCCTGATAGTTTTGTTTGTTTTAGCAGAATGATTTCTAAGGAGCTGTTAAATTGAATGTACAGAAAATTACTTAAATTTATGTCCTCTTAACAGTTAGATATTTTTGGGTTTAACATTTTCAGCTAATTAGAACTATTGAACTTTTTTGGATCTAATTTAGGCTGTAAAATACTTAAGAAATGTGCTCTGTAATAGTACAACCAAAGAGAATGCTCCAAAGTACTTACATATTTAGATTTATACTTAATAGAAGCTAATTATACATTGTAAGTAACTTTAAAAATAATTATTTAAAATATTTACATTTAATGGCTTTACTTTTTAATTTTTGCTACCTATGTACTCAGAGGTACATATCTATTTATATTGTTTTATAAATCACTAGTTTTTCTTTGTGATATTTGCATAAGACATGGAAATGGATCAAAGTTAGGTCTACACTGAATGTGGAGGGAGCGCCAAAAGATTAATTCAGGTCTGATTTTGTTCGCTGATAGCATTTTTTGTTAAAGTTATGCTGAATTATTTTCATGAGCGCTGCCTCTTTTTAAAGCAGAAATTAAGAAGAAATGTGAACTTGTTAGAGAAGCTTGTTATGCAAGAGACGTTGTCATGTTTAGTGGTCAACCTGTACCCAGGAAATGAAGGATACTCACTGATGCTCAGGGGAAAAAATGGATCAGGTAAGAACCTCCAGAGGGCAGTAGCCAGGAAAATCCCTCTGCTAGGTACGATGTGCTATCTTTTAAAAGTGGCTTTTTAACTTGCTAAATCCTACGGATCAGTTATGACTTGATAAAAGAAAACTTTGATTCCAAATTTTCCTCTCTTTGATGTTTTGTTGTAATGTTAGACATTATCTTTAGTATGATTAGCCTTCCTGAACTTAAGAACTTTTCTGATTGAGATAGATCTTTGAAGTTGAATGATAAAAGACATAATTTTAAAATAATTGTCAAAATTTCTCTTTTTTCTGTTGCTGTTTATATACTTAAGATAGCATGAAGTGTTTTAAAGCATGTTTTTCTTCTGTGTTTTGGATATACTTTGAGTTTGAAGGTTTCAAAGTTCAGTAGACTCACTGCCTTTTCAACAGTTTTCATATGTTAACATCTTATTCCCATAATGTGAATATCAGAGTTTTAAAATATGAATAGTCTCAGATTTCACTAAAGAGACATTTGAATTTTGATATGGGTTCTAAAAGGTAGAATTTTTTCTTATGTTCGTTGTCAATTATAAAATTTAACACCAAGAGAATTTTGTTCTGTAAGCGACCATTTTTCAGAAGTGATACCAACTTATTCTGATTTCCAGATTAGATTAAGTTCAATGAACTTTTGGTTACCAGGTATAGGAATTTTATTGTATTTGTTTTGTGATTGTTGTGCTAGATGTTTTCTGTATTACATTAGGTGTTTTTCTCCCTTCTGGTATAATACTTTATACAGAATACCAAGTTTTTTTTTTAACAATATATAAAGTGATGTATTTATAAGACTTAAAAGAAGGACTTCAGGGGAGCTTTTGGCTTTATTCTCTTTTACTTTTTATGAAAAATTACTTAAATTATTACCAAGGCTTTTTGGTGAGCTTGATCACTCTCAGAAACTCTGTTTTAAGATTCTGAGACCATTCGACTGCCTTATGAAGAAGGGGAATTGCTTGAATACTTGGATGCAGAAGAATTACCTCCTATTTTGGTTGATCTCCTAGAAAAATCTCAGGTACAAAATTTTTCTCTTTCAGATGTCTTTAGATTTGCCAACTGTATGGTGTTTTGTGATGATGGATATTTAGTTTGTTCTCAACAGTGCTTGGAACATGAACTAAGACATTATACATAGCTATATGAAAATTGGTTTATTGTAGTTTATTTATTCTTTTAGGCTGTACTGAAACATATAGTTTTAGTTGATTCTTCCAAAATCGCTGTAACAGTGCATCCATGGATATCTCCCTCAGCTACAATCAATAAGTTATGGCGGGAGTTTCCTTGTGGTACAGTGGGTTAAGGATCTGGCATTGTCACTGCAGCAGCTCAGGTTGCTGCTGTGGCATAAGTTCAGTCCCTGCCTAGGAAGTTCCACGTGCTGCTAATGGCAGCAAAAAAAAGAAGAGAAAAAAAAGGGTATTATGGAAGAAACTGCTTACTTCCTTGGCCTCACACCAACCATACAGTAGTACTTTGCTGAGGAAAAAGAAGCCATTAGATGGGAACCCCCATTTCCTCCCTGCATCCTACATCTCCGTCCACACTTTCTGCCTGCCTTCCTGTTCAAATGGATGAAGTAAGCTGTTCCTGAGGCGTCTTTTCCTCTGTGTTCTGGATCCTTCTCCTTCTCAAGGACTTGCAATCAAGGACTTGCAACTGTAACCTTCCTCTCTTCTATTCTCTGTTTTCCTCTCTCTGTTACATAAAGAATATGAGTATATTGTACCATCTCTCAGCTTTTTTAAAAAAAAAAGATAATCCTTTTCTATTCTCATCTTAATTGGTCTCTTAGCAAAGCTCTGTGTAAATGATTCCTTCCTCCTTGAAACGCTCTTATTTTGGCTCCTGAGACATCACCTCTCTGGTTTTTCTCTTCCCTCTATTTTTTCAGTCTCTTTCTGCTGTCATCTCTGTTTCCCCATACATATATTCAGAGTTCAGTCCTAGGCACTCTATTGTTTAGTAACACCTTCCACCTGGATGATCTCAAACAGTTTTATGAATTTTTAAAAATGACATTTAATCTCTTTCTTCTATGTGCCACGTATTTACTGGGATATATAATAGGTCCTTCAGACTTACTGTGACAAAACAGAACTTTTTATTTTTACCTCCCAGACCAGTTTCCAATCTAATGGATGACTTTACTCTTAGCTTTCACATTCAGTCCATCAGCAAATGTTAGCTGTACCTTCAAAATAACATGGTCATGACCTTCTGCAGTTAACCTTGCTGCACTTCCTGTTTTCATTCTTGAACCCCAGAAATCAGTTTTCTATGGACAACAAGATTAAGCTTTACAAAAGAAAACAGAAATCAAACAGCAATAAACTTCCCTGTTCAAAGTTCTCCAGTGTCCTCTCACTGTACAAAACCCCTGCCTTTCTGTTTGTCTCACCTCGTGGTTCTCACCGCCACTCACTACACTCCAGCCATCCACTCCTTTCCATACTAAAGCACACCAGGCTTAGCCCTGTCTTACTCAACTGCTGTTCCTTCTGTTTGGAATGCTGCATCTCAGATGTGTGGTGAGACTTTGTTGTGATTCAGGTCTTAGCTGATAATCACTCCCTGGGAGAGTTATTGTCTGAACACCGGGTCTAAATTATCCCCTCCCTATTTTAGTTCCCTTGTAGCATTCACTGTTTTTAAGTATTTATTTTTTTACATGTTTATTGTCTATACCTACACTGAGAGCAAATAGCTCACCACTTTGTGAAGCTTCTTGGATAGTGTGCAGCACACAGTTCACATTGTAGTGGCTCAGTAAAAATACTGGTTAAAAAGCATGAGCATAGTAACAACTAATAATGTGGAGGTCACAGTGCCCACTGAAAGTTTGGAGTGGGTGAAAAAACAGTACCATAAGCAACTATAGCAAGTAATAATTGGCAAGACTTGAATGATAAAGCTTCTAACCTTGGGTCTTAGAAAATGGTCTAGAAAAGAATATCTTTAACAGAATATTATTTGAATTGATGTTATCTTTCTTCCTCTTACTACTAAACCCTGTCTTCTGGAAATTCAGCAGAGCAAATATAGCAGTTGTATCCTTAAGCTGAAATTCTGGCATGCTTATTGGCAGTTTATAACAGTGACAAGGTTAGCAATTTACAACAATGACAAGGTTATCGAGTGAGCCAGTGAGTAGTCAGGAAGATTAGCAATTCCAGTGATCTGTAATATTAGTGGTATATAAGTGTGAAGTGTCAGTCTGTAACTAGGAAACAATGTTAAACTGCTTATTGAGTCAGTGGAAAACATAAAACAATTCCTTTTTAAGGGTTTATATGGTGGTACATCCATCGAGGAATTTCATTTAAAAGTATATGAATGATCAGAACCATTATATGAGAATGTAAAGAACATGAAACATTCAATATATTCCTGTTGATTTAGGCTTTTGAAAAATGACATTTACTTTTCACTCAAAACAGGTTAATATTTTTCATTGTGGATGTGTCATAGCAGAAATACGTGACTATAGGCAGTCCAATAACATGAAATCTCCTGGTTACCAAAGTAGGCACATTCTCTTACGTCCAACAATGCAGGTAAGGAATGTTTAAGAAGTATTATTTCAGATTTTACTTGGAGCTTTACTTATTAAATGTCTTCATATGTTTGTATGCCTGTACATTAATGTGTTTTTACACTTTTTCTTTCTTCTAGACTCTAATCTGTGATGTGCACTCAATAACAAGCGATAACCATAAATGGACCCAGGTTAGTTTGGTTTCTTCTTCTTTTTTTTTTAATCCCAAACAGGTAATATATAGGATGAAATAACAAGTTAAGCAAAAGATATTTTCTGCTTATAGTTTTTATTTATGAGTAAAGTTTGGGATTTATTTATGAGCTTTAGAAGTAAAGGGCTTCTCTGAAGACGTAGTAATTCTTCAAAGAACTAAAACAGTGCAGTCACAGTCACTCTAGGACATGGTACAGTAGGATCAGGTTAAACTAATGGCCAGTGTGAAACATTTTTTTATCCTCCCTCAAACAGAACGTCTAGTTTGTACTATGAATACAAATAAATACTGGTTTTCTGTTATCTAGGATTCTAAAGCAGAACTAACCTGTGTTTTGTTTTGTTTTGTTTTGTTTTGTTTTGTTTTGTTCTGTTTTGTTTTGCCATACATACTGGTTGCAACCCTATGGGACCTCTCCTACTCTGAGAATAACCAGTTTATCCTCCAGTGCTGGCTCAGTATATATGAGGTGCCCATTTAAAAGTATTCACTTACTTCTCTGTTACTGTAAAGAGGAATAGTTATGAAACTAAAAATATAAATTATGAGAATGATTCTAGCTGTGAAATATGATTATAAAGTAAGGTTTAGTTTATCAGTAAATATCAAGTAATGTGTTGTAGTTTGACCTGTAATCTTCGTTTACAAGAAGGTTAAAAGCTATTAAAACAGTATTCAAAAACAAATGCGTTGGGCTACATTACAGGTTCCTAAGCCATCAGTTTCTTTCTCTGAAGATTGAAAAATAAAGGAAGAGACTATAGCCTTTATTGTCTCTTCGAAAAAAATTCTTTAGAAAAATTTCATCTAGCGAGTAGAAGAAATAATAGACTTTTAAAAATACAGCTTGGATATACAGTCCAGATGACTGTGTTTCTTAAAATTTGAAAAACCTGTAATCTGACTAAGCCCTCTGGTCTAATAATGGGACAGTCAGTCATTGTTTGTCTCCTCATGTGATGGGTGAAAAAAATAGAAGGTAGTACCATTGAAGAACTCTTGTTAAAAAAAATAGAACTTTAAATTTAAATCAAGCCTCTACATCTAACCAGCAGTTGAAAGGTAATTAGAGAAACCATTAAATGACATGGATGGGAGGAAGCAACCATCCAGACCCAGTTAAATGATAATGTGAGGAAGCAGTTAGCCAAATCCCAACAAATCAGTTGCATGAGAAAGGGAAAAATGATGGAGGAGGTAATCATTAGAACTTTTAGAAAAGGAAAAATGTTTAAGGGAGATAAAAACCAAATACAATGTTAGGCCCTGATTCGTTTCAAATTCAAACAAACCTATTAAAAATAAACTTTTGAGATAATGGGAATTTAAATCTAGACTAGATATTAGAGGTCCTTATTAGTTAGCAATGCATGTCGAAGGATTTTCAGATGAAATAATAGAAGATCAGATATTTATTAAAATTACTCCAGGAAAACCGAAAAAAAGGGACAGTTACTGAATAAAACTGGGTGTTGGTACATGGGGTATCATCACTATATTTCTTTTTAGTGTGCTTTTGACAATTTCCGTAATAAAAAGTTGAGGGAGTTCCTGTTGTGGCTCAGCGGAAACAAATCCTACTAGTATCCATGAGGATGCAGGTTTGATCCCTGGCCTTGCTCAGTCAGTTAAGGATCCAGAGTGTCTGAGAGCTGTGACCTAGGTCACAGACATGGCTCTGATTCTGTGTTGCTGTGGTTATGGTATAGGCCAGTGGCTACAGCTGGTGTAGCCCTTTTAAAAAAAAAAAAAAAAAAAGGCTGGAGTTCCCATCCTGGCGCAACGCAAACGAATCTGACTAGGAACCATGAGGTTGCAGGTTCAGTCCCTGACTTCGCTCAGTGGGTTAAGGATCCGGAGTTGCCATGAGCTGTAGTGTAGGTCACAGACGGGGGGGGGGGCTCAGATCTGGTGTTGCTGTGGCTGTGGTGTAGGCCAGCTGGTACAGCTCCAGTTTGACCCCGAGCCTGGAAAACTCCATATGCCATGGGTGCGGCCCTAAAAAGAAAGATAACAGACCAAAAAAAGGTGAAAAAATCTGTTGAAAGAGGCAATTTTCCTTTTTGTGTGTGTGTAAAAAAATCTTAATCAGCAGTAATAGTAATTAATTCATTTGACTTTTAAAACATTTAGTTATAGCCATTATAAACTTTGGAGTTGGGTGAATGGAATTTACAAAATATTAGTGGAGTTATTTTTTTTTTAAACTTTGTCTTTTAGGGTCCTCACCTGCGGCACATGGAGGTTCCCGAGCTAGGGGTCAAATTGGAGCAGTAGCTGCTGGCTTACACCACAGCCACAGCAATAGGAGATCCAAGCTGTGTCTGCAGCCTACACCACAGCTCACTTCAACACCAGATCCTTAACCCACTGAGCAAGGCCAGGGATCGAACCCACATCCTCATGGATACTGGTTGGGTTCGTGAACCACTGAGCCACGACAGGATCTCCCGAGTCATTTTTATTTTTTATTACTTTTACTTTATTTTATTTTGCTTTTTAGGGCTGCATGTGTAGCATATGGAAGTTCCCAGGCTAGGGGTCGAATCGGAGCTACAGCTGCTGACCTACACCACAGCCATAGCAACGCTAGATCCAAGCTGCTGAGTGAGGCCAGGGATCGAACCCGCATCCTCATGGATACTAGTTGGATTTGTTTCCGCTGAGCCCCAATGGGAACTCCCATTTTTATTCTTGTTATGAAGTTGAGTATAGCATGAGACTGTTATCTCAGTTACTGAAAGTGCTGTCATCCATTTTAATCTTGTAAGCTTTGTGGAAGCAGAAGATTTTATCTGTTGTGTTCACTGATTTATCCACGACATCTAGAGTAGTGTCAAACACATTGTAGGTGCTTAGTAAATATTTGTTGGGTTAGTGGATAGGCAGTCTTACAATTTGACTGCTTTGTAGACTGTAGAAATTACTGAACTTTCATTAGCAGTTTACTTATGCTGTCCAACTTCTAAAGTTTACACACTTAAGTTGGAATTTGAAATACTATATTTTACTGTACTTCTTAGCAGAAAATATTCCAAGGAATATTTCTAGATTAAGTGATATGTATGATTTGAAAATCTTGTCTGGTTTTGATACATGATCTTAAACGTTTCAGGAAGACAAACTTTTGCTTGAGAGCCAGTTGATTCTAGCTACAGCCGAACCACTGTGTCTTGATCCTTCTATAGCCGTAACCTGCACTGCAAACAGATTGCTCTATAATAAGCAAAAGATGAACACACGCCCAATGAAACGGTAATTAACTCTGCGGAAGGATAAACCAAAAGATGATCCTTAGAGAGGTAGCTCTAAATTTGCTGTTTATAGTATCCTTTACCTCTAACATGTAAAAGTGCTCTGATTTTTTTAAAATTCGACTTTTAATAGCCTTTCACTACTTTTTTGCATGAGTTAGTTTTTTTTAATACTCTCCACTTTATGTCTGAGTGATGCATTCTCTGCATTCTTTTGAAGAACAGACTACCTAAAGGTTCCAATCTGTTCACCAAAAAGGTAAAAATTTCTCTCTGAGATTTGGGAAAAAGAGATCACAGTTTGAGAATTCAGTTTAAAATTAAGTGCCCTTTTATAACATGGTAGTTTGTCTTACGAATATTTTAGCTATCTCTTCTACTTAATAAAATAAAATAATTCAGGGAGTTCTCTCATGGTACAACAGATTAAGGATCTGGCATTGTCACTGCAGCAGCTTGCGTCATGGGTTAATCCCCGGCCCAGGAACTTCCATATGCCACAGGGAGGACCAAAACAAAAGGGGGGGAGGGGTGAAAGAATGCATATTAATTTGAGTTCAAGTTATATTTGGCTCATTTTTAAGTTCTTTTTGCATAATTGTTTGAGTTGCCTGCTTTGGATCTTCTTCAGGTTTGAAGGGGCTCAAATAACCTATCCATTTTCTAAATTTCCCGATTTTGCCATTGAATTAATGTGCTGGGGTAAAGGTACAGCTTTGGAAATTGTGAAATAAGTCCATACAGGATCCATCTGCAAGCCTTTAAAGTCTCTTTCTGTCTCTGTCCACATCTCTCCATGCCCATTGCCAGTGCTTTAGTCCAAGCCACCATCTGACTTCTGTAATAAACTTCTTCCTAACTGGTCTTCCTACTGCACGTTTCTCCATTTTGGTCTTTTCACCACATAAGCAAACCAGAGTAATGCTTTCAAAACCTCAAAGCCGATCATGCCACCACTTGCTTAAATTCTTCTGAAACCATCACATTGTACTTCATATTCAATCTAAACACATAATCATTCATCTGCAAGGTCCCTGCCTCACTCTTTGGCCTAATCTCCTGCTGTATGGATGCTGGTGCTCTAATCCCATATACATTTTTCTGTTTTAAAAACAAGCCAATTTTATTCCTGCCTTGGCATCTTTTAAAATTCTTCTCTTTGCTTCAAATACTCGTTCCATAGCTTGTTACTTACTTCTTGTCATGTACAGCTGATACATTTCCTTCAGAGTCCTTCCCTCCTTTTCCCTAATGTTGCTCTCTTTATCACTTACTCACCACAGTACCCTGTTTTTTTCTGCTAGTGCTTATTGTTATTGTTTACTTGTGAATGTCTGTTTTCCCTTCTGGATTCTCAGCTCCATGGCAGCTAGAATTTTGTTTTGTTAATTTTTATTTTACCAGCGCCTAGGACATTGCTTGGCAAGTGACTGTTCTACAGATATTTGTGATTTAATCACACATTTAACACAACTATTTTAAACCATATTTATTCTGAGTTTATTTTATTAGCTTTGTTTAGTTCTAATCTCTTAATATTTCAGGTGTTTCAAGAGATATTCCAGATCCTCTCTGAATCGGCAGCAGGATCTGTCTCATTGTCCACCTCCTCCTCAGCTAAAATTACTTGATTTCTTACAAAAAAGGAAGGAAAGAAAAGCAGGTCAGCATTATGACCTCAAAATCTCTAAAGCAGGAAATGTGAGTATGTATTTTCATTTATTTTTTTTTTTTTTGCTTTTTAGGGCCGCACCCGCAGCATATGGAAGTTCCCAGGCTAGGGGTTGAATCAGAGCTACAGCTTCTGGCCTACTCCACAGCCACAGCAACGCCAGATCCGAGCCACGTCTGCGACCTACACCACAGCTTATGGCAACGCCAGATCCTTAACCCACTGAGCAAGGCCAGGAATCAAACCCGCAACCTCATGGTTCCTAGTCGGATTCATTAACTGCTGCGCCATGACGGGAACTCCCTTTTTTTTATTTTTTGCTTTTTAGGGTCGCACCCGTGGCATATGGTAACTATATATTTTTAAATGAAGCTTATTGTTCTAAATGCCTTGCCTAATTTCAAATTTTCAGTATATTTATTTATACTGTTTTTAATTTTTTAGTGTGTAGATATGTGGAAACGGAGTCCCTGTAATTTGGCCGTGCCTTCTGAAGTGGATGTAAGTCAGTTCATGAATTGCACTTATTTTCATATAAGGTTCCTAAGTTTCACTAATACTTATGCTTGAGAAAATAAAGGCTCTTGATTTTTAAAAGAAAATTATTTATTCATTTAAAAAATGAAAGATTTATAAATTCTACAGCACTTTACAATTTTCAGAAGTTTGACGTAATTTTATGCAATCCCATGATAACCCCCTTTTTTTTCCCCCCGCTGCCAGTAGATTGCTCCTCCACCCTTCCCTCCCCTCACTGGTAACCACTGGTTTGTTCTATCTGTGCAAAGACTCTAATTTATTTTTTTTCTTTTAATTTTATTGGACTGTAGTTGACTTAAAAAGTTAGGTTAATTTTAGGCATACAGCAGAGTAAATCAGTCACATATATATATTCTTTTTCAGATTGTTTTCCCATATAAGTTACTACATAGCGTTCAGTGAATTTCCCAGTGCTCTATACATTAAAGCCCTGTTACACATCTATTTTGTATATAGTAGCGTGTATATATCAGTCCCAACCCCCTAACTCCCCCCCCCCGCCCCCTCCATGATTCCTCTTTGGTAAACATTAGTTTGGTTTTGAAATCTTTGAGTCTGTTTCTGTTTTGTGAATTCTATTGTATCATTGCTATTAGACTCCACCTGTTAGTGATCTCAGGTGATACTTGTCTTTCTCTAACTTATCTCAGTATGATAATTTCTGGGTCCATTCATGTTGCTGCAAATGTCATTATTTCATTCCTTTTCATGGCTGAGTAATATTCCATTGTATAGATGTACCACATCTTCTTTATCCAGTCCTCTGTTGATGGACATTTAGGTTGCTTTCATGTCTTGACTACTGTAAATAGTGCAGCAGTGAACACTGGGGTGCATGTATCTTTTCGAATTATGATTTTCTCTGGATATATGCTGGAGTGGGATTGCGAATCATATGGTAGTTCTATGTTTAGTTTTTTAAGGAACCTCCGTAATGTTCTCCATAGTGGTTACACCAGCTTACGTACCCACCAGCAGTATAGGAGAGTTCCCTTTTCCCCGTACCCTTTCGAGCATTTCTTGTTTGTATACTTTTCGATGATGGCCATTTTGATGTGGCCATTCCGAAGGACTCTTACTTCTTAAATCAGCTACTCATTTTCAGAAGCTGTATTTTTTCACATTAACATGTCTAAGAATGTAACTCCTTAACATAGGTCTATGTTTAGAGCAGGAATAATATTACATTACATTATTATTAATAATAGTAATCAAAAAAAACTAAAAAATGTGAAAAAAGATGGTACATATTACATAGTAATGCATAAAATGCTTTTGATTTTTTTATAATATTTTATCATACTTTCCTGATAATGCTTCTTTTCTCACTGGTTAAATTTAAAAATTAATATTATTGGAGCATTGGCCAAGATTAGGAACCTTGGGTCATATTCTTTGCTAATCCATGATGCACATGAACTATAAATGAACAGAGACAAGAAAGAGATCTTTCAATGGGAGTCTGATATTTTATTTTTCTGTTTCTTTCTCCTGTTTTTATTATTCACTCAACTCTTTAGAGTTGATCATTGATATTTTTAGTTGATCATTTTAACAGATGTTTGCCCTTCTATGTCCTTCCCAGGCTAGCACATGTACAATTCTCATTATCTGTGATTTCTTTTAAAAAAATTGTCAAAAGCATCAGAAATAGGCTGTGTATACAGCTCAAGAAAGAACCACCTTATCTTCCAGTAGTTTATGTGCCCCTTGAAGAACACAGCCTGAGAAGAGATGTTTGGTGGATATACCAAAGGAATATTTAGCTTTGGAGGGCAGTCTCAGTATCTCAAGCATCACTTCCCAAACTTTAATGTACATAAGAATCATGTGGGTTGCTTGTTAAAATTCAGCAGGTGTGGACCAGGGCCTGAGATACTGAAATACTGACCAGCTCCTAGGTTGTGTGGTACTGGGGTCCACAGACCTGGCTTTGAGAGGTGAAGCCCTAGTACAGAGTTTCTAGAGTCAGTAGAAACATCTAGGATACCAGCTAAACATAGAGATTTGAATCCCCACTTACTAATTCAGGTCTCCAGGGGAGGGACTTGGGAATCTGAATTTTTACCCGGTTCCCAGGTGAGTCTGTCACTGTTAAAATTGTGGTTACCAGGAAGGTGAGAACATTTGGTTCATACAGACTGGTAGGAGATACATGGACTATATTATATGGTCAAAGTCTGACTTGAAAGTGGAAAAGGTTTTCAAAAATTTTACCAATATTAATATAACTTCTCTAGTCTCTAGTTTTGTCCCCACTGTTATGCTGTAATTCCTGTTCCAGTAAAGACTCAGCCAAAGGGAAAGATCCAGACTCTGGGTAATCATCTCTCATATTCTACTTTTCCTAAAAGACAAATGTGGTAACAACTTAATGGAATAAAAAGAAGCACTTTCCAAGTCAGCAGCTATGTTTTTTACGTGCATGTAATAGCAAAAGAGATTCTGATTTTGTTTTATTTGTAAAACCAATTTGTCTTTTTGAATACATATCAAGAGAATTTTAAACTGCTTAAGCATAGGTAGTTGGTGTTACTAATGATTCAAGAATTCTTGTGCTACCAAAGCATTAAGGTAGTTAAGTTTTTCTCTTTGGTCATAATGCGGATTCCATTATATCTAATATCTCTTGATTTGATTGCTTAGGTGGAAAAATATGCCAAAGTGGAAAAGTCTATCAAATCTGATGACTCACAACCAACAGTCTGGCCAGCCCATGTAAGTAACCAATGTAGTCTCCATTACAATGGTGTTATTTCTAATCTGGGATCTGAATGGGGGGGGGCGGGTCTTTTTTAGGGCCACACCCGAGGCGTATGGAATTTCCCAGGCTAGGGGTCAAATCAGAGTTGCAGCTGCAAGCGTACACTGAAGCCTCAGCAACTCAAGATCTGAGCCACATCTGTAGCCTACACCACAGCTCACGGCAACACTAGATCCTTAACCCACTGAGCAAAGCCAGGGATCAAACCCGTGTCCTCATGAATTCTAGTCGGGGTTGTTACAGCTGAGGCACAATAGGAGCTCCTGGGATCTGAATTTATTAAATGTAAAGTACAGTAGCCTTTACCTTGGGATATTTATTTATTTATTTATTTTTATTTAAAGAACATCCTGGTAGTTCAGTGAATTAAAAGAAGGAACAGCTGTTTAGTTTTGATTTTCCTAAAGTATGGTTTCCATTCTAAGGACAGTTTTAATGCATAACTGCATTTTTACTTTTGGTCGCATGTTGGTAGTTGTGATTTGTTTTCCATTTCAAATTAGTAATTAGTTATTCTGAGAATATCTTTTAAGAGAAATGTTTTGGGTAAATTTCTCTAATTGTAGTAACTTGTTAAAGGGAGAAAAAGGCATAATATATGTAGTAGGTGAATCTAGGAGTGAAACGATAGATGTTTTATATGTGTAAGAGCAAAAAGACTAGTGACAAATAGAAACAGGTTTGCTCTTAAAAGTTTTATCCTTTTAGGAGTTCCCATTGTGGCTCAGCAGAAACCATTCTGACTAGGAACCATGAGGTTGCGGATTTGATTCATGGCCTTGCCCATTGGGTTAAGGATCCAGCGTTGCCATGAGCTGTGGTGTGGGTTGCAGACAGGGCTCAGATCTGGCATGGCTGTGGCCATGGCATGAGCCGGCAGCTACAGCTACGATTAGACCTCTAGCCTGGGAACCTCCAAATGCTGGGTATGTGGCCCTAAAAAAAAAAAAAAGTTTTATCCTTCCAATATTTAATATTTGCCTTCATATGTTCAGTATATGAAATTCTGACATATCACTTGGGCTTTATTAATTAAATATCCCATTGGAAACTCATTTTCACAGTACCATGTAAAAAGAGAATCTTGGGGTTTATTCTCTTAAACAGTGTTAAATAGATCTATAGACTCTGTTCTGTGTGTCTTCTTATTGCCAGATATAAGTAAGTGTGTAATTTATTCCTGATTTTTGTTAATGCTGATTATGTATTTACTGGAGAAGGTGTTTATTTGGGATGCTCTGTCTTTTTCAGGATGTAAAAGATGATTATGTATTTGAATGTGAAGCTGGTAATCAGTATCAGAAAACAAAGCTGACCATTTTGCAGTCACTTGGTGATCCACTTTACTATGGTAAAATACAGCCATGTAAAGAAGATGAAGAAAGTGACAGTCAGATGTCTTCATCCCAGTGAGTTCTGTTAAGTACTTGTAATTGACAAAAGAAGCCATCAGAATTTACTTATATTTCCTTTGAAGGATATGCCTGTAATATCCCTCTTGGTATATTTATGTATTGCTACTTAGGCCTTTAACCTCTCTATGAGTATGAAGTGCTTGTGGGCAATAGTTTGTTTAAATGGTAAGAAAGTTTACTATATAAATGTAAATATGAAAGCTGTTAAAAATGCTTGGTATTTCAGCACTGCCTGTAAGGACACAGATTCACTGCTTAATGTAGTTACTGCCTCTGAGATACTGAAATATATATATATATCCATATCCACATACATGCACACATACAGTTGTCTGTCAGTACTCACAGGGGATTGGTTCCAGAACCCCCTTGGATACCAAAATCTGCAGATGCTCAAGTCTTATCTAAAAATGGTGTAGTATTTGCATCCTGTGCATATCTTCCCACATACTTTATCTAAATTACTTATAATCGCTAACACTATGTACATGGTAGTGAATACATACAGTTTATATGTTATATAAATAGCTGCCAGTTCCTGGCAGATTCGAGTTTTGCTTTTTGGAACTTCCTAGAATTTCTTTTCTCTTCAAATATTTTCAATCCATGGGGATACAGAATTTGCAGGTATAGAGGGCCAACTGTAGTTGATCTTCCTCACCTTATGGACTTGTGTATATTTACTACAGGGTACCCAGCATTTAAGTTTTGTAGGGGTTTTATTGTCCTTTTTTAGGGCTGCACCAGCAGCATATGGAGGTTCTCAGGCTAGAGGGTCCAATCAGAGCTGTAGCCGCTGGCCTATACCACAGCCACAGCAACTTGAGATCCAAGCTGCATCTGCGACCTACACCACAGCTCACAGCAATGCCAGATCCTTAACCCACTGAGCGAGGCCAGGGATAGAACCCATGTCCTCACAGATGCTAGTTGAGTTCACTAACCTCTGAGCTATGATGGGAACTCCTAAGTTTTGTTTTTATTGTTAGTTTTATTATCCTGCTTTTAAATTAAATTTTGAGAAGAAGGAAAAATAAAGAGAACCTCAGCAGAAAAAAACAGTGGCCAGTTCTACATTAAATCATTAAAAAATACTAATTGAAACTGCAGCAGAAAGATGGATTTTAAAGAATAACCTTATCAGAGTTCCCGTTGCGGAGTAGCGGAAACTAATATGACTAGTAGCCATGAGGGTGTGGATTCTATCCCTAGCATCACTCAGTGGGTCTGGGATCCAGCGTTGGGATGAGCTGTGGTATAAGTCGCAGGCGCCACTTGGATCCCAAGTTGCTGTGGCTATGGCATAACAGCTCTAGCTCTGATTTCGACTCCTAGCCTGGGAACTTCCATATGCCACACCTGCGGCCCTAAAAAGTAAAAAAAAAAAAAAAAAAGAAAGAAAGAAAAAGAAAAAAGGACTGATATCTACAGGTCAGTGGAAAGAAACAGCAGTCAAGGAACCCTCAGCCAGTGTTTTCACATTGGCAGTTTTTATTTTTGTATACTAAGTATAAAAATCATATATTTTGATTAGCTGTGTTTTTTAGTCTTCCTCTCAAAGATACACATTGGTCATTTTAAAACAGTTACTAACTTTTCTCAAACACAAGGTAATAACTTACATTCTCACTTTAAAAAAAAACTGATTCAAAAGCCAGGTGATGAGATTTGCTTAATAAGAGTTGATGTTTTGCCTTTTACATCAGAATGTTGCTGCAGATATGCTGCATGACTTACTACCTTCCCGTCACTCTTCCGTATTCATAAGTTACCTGATTTAATAGCTATGAAGTTAAAGTTGAAGCTTGCATTAACCAAGTTTTTTCTTTTTTTTTACATTTTATATTTCAGCTTCTCCACAGATGATCATTCAAATTGGTAATTAAAAAATAAACAAACTCACTATTTTAATCTGTTAAATCATATAAATGTCAAACTCCTTTAAAAAAACTTGGTAAAGACATTTTATTTGAATTGGCAATAAACTATCTTCCATGTCTAAAATGTATTCTAAGATCCTGCTGTGTAAACATTAATGATGACTTCCAAAATTAAAAGTTAAAGTGAAAGGAAAGCCAAAGGGCTTGCAACAGTAGTTCAATGAATTTTGCTTTAAGACAAACACTTGCAAGAGTGTTTAGCACTTGGTAACTTTCAGCCCAGATTTTGTTTTGAAATAAGGTTTTGTGCCAAAATAAATCTCCCTTAAATTAAATCAACCAAATTATTCACAGAATTATTTTATAATGCATGCAAAACTTGGTCATTGCTTCATGTTTTTTAATGTGTTTTTACTTTTTTTGTCATGATATCTTGGTAGATTTTAACTCAATTTATAAAAATTGTCACTAAAATATCGAAGCTTTCAAAAGTAATCTCAAGGCTCCTTAAAACAAGTCTGTCTAATGTCTTTTCTTTTTTTAAAAAAAACAATTTAGGTTCATTATTGGATCAAAGACTGATGCTGAGAGGTAAAAATATTTGCTTCTTTATTTTTGGTCTGGATGGATATGATAAACTTCCCTTTTCACAGAATATAGAGAGTACTCTATTCAGAGTCAAGGCTTTGACTTTAATTATGCCTTAGGTATTGCTGGCATTTTTTAATAGAATTAGGAAAATAACAAATTAATAATGTTTAAAATAGAGCTTTATTTTAAACAAGAAAACTTGGATATATATCTACAGTAAGAAAAATAATTAGTCAGTAGTACTTTAATCATTATGTAAATGAAAGTCAGTGGTTATTCTTTTGGCTGCTTATTGGTGCAGTAATCCCTGTAATTTCGGTATTAGAGACAAGATATTGAAAATAAATCTTTAGGCTTTTTTGTTTGTTTGATTTGGCTTTTAGGGTCGCACACGCGGCATATGGAGGTTCCCAGGCTGGGGATCCAATCGGAGCTGTAGCCGCTGGCCTACGCCACAGCACCAGCAACGCTAGATCCGAGCTACTTCTGCAACCTACACCACAGCTCACGACAGTGTCAGATCCTTAACCCACTGAGTGAGGACAGGGATCAAACCTGCAACCTCATGGTTCCTAGTTAGATTTGTTTCCTGTGCCACAACAGGGAACTGCTCTTTAGATTTATTTATTTATTTTATTTTTTTGTCTTTTTGCCTTATCTTAGGGCTGCACCCACGGCATATGGAGGTTCCCAGGCTAGGGGTCTAACAGGAGCTGTAGCTGCTGGCCTTTGCCACAGCCACAGCGAGGTGGGATCCAAGCCGCGTCTGTAACCTACACCACAGCTCACGGCAATGCCAGATCCTTAACTCATTGAGCAAGACCAGGGATTGAACCTGCAACCTCATGGTTCCTAGTCGGATTCGTTAACCACTGAGCCATGACGGGAACTCTGCTCAACATTTTTAATTAGCAAAATGTTTTCAGCATTAGCTTATCACTGAAAAATTAGAAGAATGCCCTTTTAAGAAAGAAAATTGTCTAGTTTTAATTTTTGTGTTAAATTTTGATAGAACTTTTTCATTTACAGTTACTATTCATTTCCTATATAATAAATTTGTTTAAAACTGTGTTAGCTAATCCTTACCTCTTTTGTCCCTAATATTTCAGAGTAGTCAATCAGTACCAGGAATTGGTCCAGAATGAAGCCAAATGTCCAGTGAAGATGTCACATAGCTCCAGCGGTTCAGCCACCTTGAGTCAGCTTTCTCCAGGGAAAGAAACAGAAGTGTGTGTTTTTTGCTTTTTGTTTTCTGTTTTCCGTTACTTTTTATGCCTAATTGTTTCTCAAAGAATCTGAAAGAAATCTTAAGGACAGTTTTAATTTTCTTTTTGTTATTTAACTTTTTATAATGAAAAATTTCAAATGCACTCAAAGGTAGAGCAGAAAGTATATTTTATGGATTTCCTTATGTGAAATTACACTCTTTTGAAACATCTGTAATACCTAATCTATAGCCATTGAGAATACTTTGCAGGAGTTCTCCGGTGACTCAGCGGTTTAAGGATCCTGCACTGTCACTTCTGTGGCTCGGGTCACTGCTGTGCCACAGGTTCAGTCCTTGACCCTCTTGACCCTGGAACTTGCCCATGCTGTAGGCACAGCCAAAAAAAAAAAAAGATGGGGGATACTTTGCAGAGTTTTAAACTGTGTTTTCATCTGGCAGTGTTATTGATAGAAATTTCTGATGTGACTGATTTTTAATGAGTATACTTCATGTCACTGTCTTTTAGCAGCCTGAGACTGTGTCGGTTCAGTCTTCTGTATTAGGGAAGGGAGTAAAACATCGACCTCCACCCATCAAACTTCCCTCAAGCTCAGGAAATAGTTCCTCAGGTATTACATTTCATACTTTTCTGTAATCTAAAGTAAGAACATACGATCATAATCTGTTTACACCTATTTTGATTTACTCAAAATTTTGAATTATAAATGTAAGAAATAACAGAACACACAGGATTATGAATTGTAACTCTAGGAAATAACTTTTATATTCTACTTCTAGGTAACTATTTTACACCACAACAGGCCAGCAGCTTTCTTAAATCTCCAACTCCTCCTCCTGCTTCTAAGCCACCCAGTCTTTCTCGGAAGTCATCTGTGGATCTCAGTCAAGTTAGCATGCTTTCTCCAGCTGCCCTGTCACCTGCCAGTTCATCACAAAGTGAGTCATAATTTAATTCTTCATTAATTCTTCATAAGCTTTTGCATTAGCGTGTCATAAAATGGCTCTTTTTGACCAGTAAAATAGTGAAATCTGAATGTACTGTCTACTCAAAGTGTATAAGTTTTAAAAAGCTTCAGGCAAATTTCTTGTTGACTGTATGTATTATGTGTTTATTGTAATTGTATTTGTTTTTCTGTATTTATGTATGCACCTTGTGTATACCTTTCTTATAGACTTGCAACCTACACATCTCCTGAAAAAAATAATCTGGTAGTTAAATGTGGCAATAAGACTCCAAATTATTTTTTATTCCAGTGTACCCTAGGACCATTTTACATTTTATGTGAACTATGCAGCTGATATGGAAAAAGTGTCATAAGAGTGTTGCTGCAGTCCTATCTTTGTAAATGTGAGAAGCCAACTAGTTCCAAGGTGGTGATATAATAAACTGAAAGCCAATTTTTCAATAACACTCCTACACTCATAAATTGTTGTCAGTTACTAAAATGTGGGATGATCATAAAGCATTATTCTGAAGATATTAAAATGTAATTTTTACTACTGAATACTTTTTTTTAACATCAAGAAAAATTACTCATGAATTCTAGCATTAGTTTCGGAGAATTTCTTCAAATAGTAAATATCTGAGATACTTAGGTACCAACTAGCTAAAAAGCATTCCAGTTTTTTAGATTTTTTTTTATAAATAACTAATGTGTGCTAAAAGTTTTGGTGCACTGCACAGTAACAGGGTGGTCTTTGCATTAGATGTAAACATCTTCATCTTGATAGCTCAAAAGGTGTAATTTTTCTGCCTTCTTGTTTTGCACAAAGAAAAATTTATAAATTTCCTGAAAGTCTTATTCACACTTCTTATGTTGTGGGTATGGATTATGTTAATCTACTGCACACAGTTGTTACTTTAAATAAGGGTTGAGTGACAGCTTCTGGACATTCACATTTCTTTCCTTTCTTTCTGCAGGACATGAAAGCTAAAAAAGAAAACACCTCAAGAGCTTTTGGTTTTATTTTTTTGGTTTTTGTTTTTTGTTTTTGTTTTTTTTTAAAGTTGATAAACTGTGCATACTTCATTCACAACAGATTTTCTATACATTCTACATTTAAACAGAAGTACACAGTTACTGTTAAAGATGCAGTATTATCTATCAAATGTTTTGCTTTATTACTGTGTTTTGTAAAATTTGTCAGGATAAACTTAATGTGTTAGGAATTAAACATGTACATTTAGGTGCCAAATATGATTGTTAACATATGTAATTTATTAAATATGTTCAGAGCTTATCTCAGACTGTTACAGAAAATAAGCAATATTTCTAAGTGAAGTCCTAAAGTAGTGTAAATAACAAAAATTAATTTGAATTCCTTTTAAACTTTTTTAGGCCAAAGGTAGCATGTAGGAAACTATCTTCTAAATGGGTATTGTGGTAGAATATAAATGTATATTTTTACTGTTACTGTAATAGCATCTCTGATGGGATCTGTAGGTGATATACTGCATCCTTAATTGTAATTGAGTGTAGCAACACTCATGTATCATGTGTAGAAATTAACACTTGCAGTTAACTGCTTAAAAAAAAACTGGAACAAATTGTCAGTGCTAAGTAAGATTCCATTAACCTTATTTTAAAAAGGACTGGCCATTTATAACAAACTAGCAATTTTTATTTTTCTCAATGAGCAGGATCTGGAACTCCTAAGCCATCTACTCCTACACCAACCCCTTCATCGACCCCACACCCTCCTGATGCTCAGAGTTCAACTCCTATTACCCCTTCAGCTACCCCTACTCCCCAAGATTCAGGCTTCACCCCTCAGCCCACTTTGTTAACTCAGTTTGCTCAGCAGCAAAGGTCTCTGAGCCAGGCAATGCCTGTAACGACCATTCCTCTTTCCACCATGGTAACATCCATAACTACAGGAACCACGGCCACCCAGGTCATGGCAAACTCTGCTGGACTTAACTTCATCAATGTAGTGGGCTCTGTTTGGTAAGTTTGCATAGATGTCCTGATTTTTTTTTCCTGAGATATTTTCACCAGTCTTAGTAAATTCTTATTTGTGAAGTTAAGAACAATTTGCCTGTTACTGTAAAAGAAAGAAAATAGCTTCTATGTGGATAGACATCATCTCAGTTATGTTTTAATTTTAGATCACACATCTGTTACATGCACAAAGGTGATACTATTTCACATTGACAGCAACTTAGATTTTCCTGCTTTTCCTCTGTGTTGCCGTCTTTTATTCCATTGACTAGTACATTACTCCTCCCAATTATATTTTTAAACCTTGATAGATATACAGTGTTTAATTTTGGCCAACCTTGCTATCGCTTTCTAGCGTGAAAATTAAACTGAGCTTCTAGATTGATATTTAAGATAGTAAAAACATCTGTGCTTGTTTAATAGTTTGTTTTTTAATGAAAGGAATTACGTGGCTGATTTTCCATTTTATACTGCTAGTTTAATGCTTTGTCTTATTCTCCTGCAGTGGAGCTCAAGCTTTGATGAGTGGTTCAAACCCTATGCTGGGCTGTAACACTGGTGCCATAACTCCTGCAGGAATAAACCTGAGTGGCCTTCTACCCTCAGGAGGTCTGCTACCAAATGCATTGCCTGGTACAATGCAGGCAGCTTCTCAAGCAGGTCAGATTATTGGAAATAATAACTTCTAACAAAATCAAATCCATGCTTATGTAAAAATGTCATTTTAAGGCTATTATTTAAACATTTAACATCCTGATTTTCTAAAATACTATATGTTGGAAATATTTCCTTTCAAAAGCTTGTTAAAGTTCTGTTTGAATTGAAAACCATCTAGCTATCAACTTCTCTGAAAAAACTTGATAAGCCTATAAGTCTCTGCAGATTTTACTTTTGCCTTCCAAACATTGTAATAAAATTAACTTTGATTGTCAGTGTAGTCCTATTTCATGTAGAAAAAATGTATTTTGAAAACGTGTTTGCAAGAAAGGCAACATGGCATGGCACTTAAAAGCCTGGGTCTGAAGTCAGACATCCTAAATTTGAATCCTTCTTGGGCAACGTACTCTACTGCTGTAATCATGGCAGTTACCTTGTGCCTCACTTTCCTTATAAATAACATGAGGATAGGACTTCCCTGTTGGCCTGAAGGTCTCATGTCTCTGCTGTGGCATGGATTTGAGCCTAGCGCTGAGAACTTCTGCATGCCATGTGTATGGCCCAAAAAAAGGTGGCGGGGAATATTATGATAATATTTCACCTTATAGTTAAATGAGTATAGATGAAGTGCTTAAACTATGCCTGAAACATGATAAACATTCAAAAATATTTGCTGTCATTATCATCATTAGTAGTAGTTTTATTTTAGTAGTAGTAATTGTAATTACTGGAAAAGAGTTTTAACAATTTGTGCTATTTTTTAATGCTCTTTAAGAACATGTGTAATATGTCAAGACAATCCAGTTTCTTACTACTGAGGGAAAAAACAGCAGAAAGAAGCTTGACTTAGTAAGAAAAACTTAGCAGAAACTTTCTGAGTAGGAGAAAGAGAAGCCAAAAATAAAATTTAAACATGTTAATAAATTACTCTGATTTTCTAATTCTGTCTTATATTCTTAATGTGTATAAATGTGCTTCAGCGGCAGAAGCCCTGAAAATGGAGTCAGTAGAGAATTTAGGATATTTATATGTAATTCTACTAGTTAATTGTAGCTCCAGATGCTCTCTGTGGTGCCTGAAAGAAGTCCCTTAATTTTTCTTTAGCCACAGTTTTACCTGTTCTAAAATGGGCATGAAAATATCTAACTTCAGTTGGTACTTACGAGAAATAATTAAGTGATACAAAAGTGCTTTTGGTAAGCTATAAAGCATTATACAAATGTCATCCACTTTTAAAGGGAGTCATGTCAATTTTTTTTTAATCGAATGCCTGGAGAAATATCACTATTGCCATATTTTTATGTGATTGTGCTTTTTCCATTTCTTACACAAGACTTTCATACTGTTGGAGTTCCCGTCATGGCTCAGTGGTTAGCGAATCTGACTAGGAGCTATGAGGTTGCGGGTTCGATCCCTGGCCTTGCTCAGTGAGTTAAGGATCCGGCGTTGCCGTGAGCTGTGGTGTAGGTTGCAGACGTGGCTCAGATCCCGCGTTGCTGTGGCTGTGGCGAAGGCCGGCAGCTACAGCTCCTGTTAGACCCCTAGCCTGGGAACCTCCATATGCCGTGGGTGCAGCCCTAGATAAGGCAAAAAGACAAAAAAAAAAGACTTTCATACTGTTATCTGTGCATTATCTGCTCTTTATCTTTTTAATACAAGAGAACTAGATATTTTAATTAGTATTTGAATTGGTATATTTAGTGAGGAAAATATATACATACTTTGAGACTGGGATCAGCAAACCATTACCTGTAGTCCAAGCTAAGAATAGTTTCACAATTCTAAAGATCTATTTTTGGGGGGGTTTTGGTAAAAGAAAAGAGAAAGAATATGTGACAGAGTCTCTGTGCGGCCCACAAAGCCTACTGAAAATTTGCCAACCCCTGCTTTATAACGTACTCTGTCTTGTGTCGCAGATTTGGGAGAATAAGTCCAGATTTCACAGAGCATTGTTTCCTGACTTTTAGCTTGAACCTCACACACAAATGCACTGTTCCTTAGTATTATTAACATTAGCATTTATACTTTAAAAAATAGCTCTGAGCATATTGGTTCTCAGATACAGGATTATAATCACATACTGTTAGCACTGAGGAATGTAAATACATGCCAGTACCTGAAATGTTATTTACACAACAGTGGTAATTTTATTATATTTTTAGTGTTTGCATACTGCTGGATTATTTTTCTAGCCAAAGGTCAAATTAGTGATGAAGTCATCTTAGTTTTTGAAATATGGAATATAGTGTACATCTTTGAATGTGAGATCTCAATATTGATAAATATTGATGAAAATGGGATTTTTTTAAAGAAACATTATAAGTGTAGGAAATAAGCACAACTATGCAGGAAATACTTAAGATATTATATTTTTATATACTAAAGCATAAAATCCTTTCAAGTATAGCAAGGTTTCAATTCCCTGTTATAACCATGAGTTTTATTTAATAGGTGTTCCATTTGGTTTAAAAAATACTTCAAGTCTCAGGCCCTTAAATCTACTCCAGGTAAACCTGAAACACTGCTTTTTATTAATATATATATATATTTATTATGTATTTTTAAACCGTGTATGTCTCTGCATTTCAGCATTTGAAATTTTGAGGTTGTTCATAATTTTCTAAGGGTGGTCACCTTTGCATGGTCAGGTAGATAAGAGGAAAGAATTGGTGTCCTGTGTACTGCAATTTTATTAGCTCTGGCACCCCTGCCAAATCAAGAACTAGTTATTCCAGAAGGAAAGAGCTAACAACTGCCAAGAAGAACTTGCCTCTAATAATAGTAGCAGATGTACTTAGAAAATAATTCCTCACTCAACAGACTTTTATGTATACATATGTGTTGTCATTTGCTTACAGTAGATTTTATGCATGAAAAGGAATTTTTAAAATTAGGTATGTGTTCTTTGCCTGAGGAGAATATGACTTGGTAGCACAGTGCCAGGCACTTAGTAGTCATTCAGTAAATGTTTGTTTGATTACAGTTTTTGTATAATGATAAGACTTAATATAGTATCTGTAGCTTTTTAAAAATTATAGTTAATTTACAGTGTTCTTGTCAATTTGATGAGACTTCCCTTGTACATGTTATCAGTGTTAATATATAAAGAGAGATTGTAGGTAGAGAGTTAAGTATATGTTGTGATCTTAAAATATTCTAAGTCTTATGCTGGGTCCTTTAAGCTGGGTCCAGTATTAAGCTAGTAGGTTGGAAAATGGATGGGATTATCTACAGAGAATTTTTAGAAAGGTAGAAACGAATATAAAGATCTGGAGACACAAAATGACAGATCTGTGAATTATTAGGAAATAAAATAAACAATAACAAACAAATCAGTCCAGAGTTCCCATCGTGGCTCAATGGAAATGAATCTGACTGGCATCCGTGAGGACACCGGTTCGATCCCTGGCCTCGCTCAGTGGGTTAAGGATCCGGCAGTGCCTTCCCTGAGCTGTGGTGTAGGTCACAGATGTGGGTCAGATCTGGTGTTGCTGTGGCCAGCAGCTACAGCTCCTATTCGACCCCTAGCCTGGGAACCTCCTTATGTTGTGGCTACTGCTCTAAAAATACCCAAAAAAAAAACAAATAAATAAATAAATCAGTCAAATCTGCTACTCAGAAATAATAAATCAGGAAATACATTTAGAAGTAAAACTTAAATCTTATTTCCTGTATAACATGCAAATAGTGTCACTGTTTACATACTAAATGCAGAATGGTCTACTTTGTAATGTGAACACACTTTCACTTTAATTAGACAACTTTCCTGCATTTTGCTCCAGGAATTTCTCCAGGATCAGTCTCAGTGTTAAAAGGAGCAGGATTCCTTAATAGCCCTGATAATAAGGATTAAGGGCAAAACCATCTTATAAATTATATTTTGCTATATTTATTATCTGTCTAATTGAGGAATGAACATTTGACCTGTGCTATGTCCAGATTTACCTAACAGTGAGCTGTGCTGGGTGTAGAGCTTTAGACCCCCAACACCTTTTTTTTTTACTGTATTTGAACTGTAGAGTTTTATATTTGATATTTGCTTGACTTTACCCCAAACCTTCAAAGTGTTTTTAACTTAAATCCCTATAGAATGCAATGGAATAACCTTTTACTAATGCACTTAGAATGCATAGTTTTAGTTTCTAACATAGAGTTTTTTGAATGCTTTTTTATAAAAAGTTTTTGCTTTAAGAAAGAAAATAAAAAAAACAAAAATTTTTTGCTTTGTCTTATTTTTAATTAATTTAGATTCAGATCGACAGAGCAAGTAATATCTCCTAACTAAATAGGGACATCTAATGCAGTTTCTTTTCAGCTTTAAAATTCCTATGTTAAATGAAAACCCATGCATTTCTGGTTTGGAGGCAAAGCTAGACCGTATTTAGTGAGATGAGTTTTCTTAATTTATATCCCCTATTATCACTGTCTTCTTGTCTGTTATACTTCCAAATGTATTTTATGCTGTTTCGTGTTGATGTATAAAGTGAATTAAATTAAAGCAATATTTGGCTAGCTAACTATTAACTTGAAGCAGAAAGATTTATGTTTGAGATTACGAACATATTTGACAACCAGTAATAGCACTTAAAAATTGTGTTTAAATAGATTGTTCCATTTTTTAAGGGCAGGGGTCTTCTTTTGGTTTGATTTTTGTTCACCTGTTTCCTCAGACCCATAGGAATGCCTGACACATAGTGAATGCTCCAAAAATATTTGTAGATTAAAGAAATTTAAATAATCTGAAATTAGCTAATTCTTGCTTAAATTCTTAATAGCTTCCAGGTGGTTCGCTCATTTTTAATACTCTGCAGCAGCAGCAACAGCAGCTTTCTCAGTTTACACCACAACAACCTCAGCAACCCACAACTTCCAGTCCTCAGCAGCCAGGGGAGCAGGTATATCCTTCCTATGCTTTGTATTATAGAATTATGGCCTTTTTTGTTTGTACATTTTGTATTATTTTTATTTTCCTAGATAGTCATGCCATTTGCAGATAAGGGAATTTTTTCTTTATAATCTATATGCCTTTCTGTTTGCTTTTCTTGACCCAGTGTGCCCACTAGATTTCTTGTACTATATTGCAAAGAGTGCTTTAAGCTTTATAATAGTTTTGGTTCTGATTAAGCAATATTGGGGGAATACAAAAAAAGCAGAGTTGAAAAATGGGCAGGAGACCTAAATAGACACTTCTCCAAAGAAGACATACATATGGCCAGCAGGTGCATGAAAAGATATTCAGCGTCGTTAGAGAAATGCAAATCAAAACTACAGTGAGGTATCATCTCACACCAGTAAGAATGGCCATCATCAAAAATCCTACAAATAATAAATGCTGGAGAGGGTGTGGAGAAAGGGGAGCTCTCTTATACTATTGGTGAGAATGTAAACTTGCGCCACTACAGAAAACAGTATGGAAATTCCTTTAAAATAGAGCAACCAGGTGATCCAGCAATCCTACTCGTAGGTGTATATATCCAGAAAAGATGAAAACTAATTCAAACAGAGGCACTATTTAGAAACAACACAGGTACCCATTAACAGATCATTGGCTTAAGAAGATGCATGCACACACACACGCTGTAATATTAGTCATAAAAGTATGAAATATTGCTATTTACAGTAAAATGGATAGATCTAGAGAATATCAAACTAAGTAAAGTAGGACAGAGAAAGACAAATATATGATATCACCTAGATGTGGAATTTAAAAGAAAAAATAATACGAATGACGTTAGTTCCATTGTGGCACAATGGAAACAAATCCGACTAGGAACAATGAGGTAGCAGGTTCGATCCCTGGCCTCGCTCAGTAGGTTAAAGGATCTGGCGTTGCTGTGAGCTGTAGTGTAGGTCGCAGACAGGCAGCTTGGATCCTGAGTTACTGTGGCTGTAGTGTAGGCTGGCAGCCACAACTCTAATTAGACCCCTAGCCTGGGAACCTCTATGTGTTGTGGGTGCAGCTCTAAAAATACAAAAAAAAGACAAAAATAATAATACGAGTGAATATATGGAAAACAAATGGTGACTTACAGACATAGAAAACAAGCATACGGTTACCACGGGGTGGCAGCTGGGGGAGGATAAATTAGGACTATGGGATTAACAGATACACAATATTATACATAAATAGATAAGCAACAAGAATTAATTGTATAGCACAGGGAACTATATTCAGTGTATAAAACTGAATTACTTTGCTGTATGTACACCTGAATCAACACAATATTATAAATAAGCTGTATCAAAAAAATAGTTCTGATGAAGCTTTATAGAAGCCGTAATAGTTATTTTTAATACAGAATCAAACAGTAAACCAATAGAGAATAACCTGAAAATTAGGTTTTATTAAGGATTATTTTTGCTAATTCTAAATGCTTTTGAAATCTTTATTTTTTTATAAGACCTGATGTTTTTTTTTTTTCATACAGGAAAAAATATGAATTCCACTATTCCCAAAAAAAGGTTTTTTTGTACGTACAAATTATGTATTCTTTCTTATTCAGGGTTCTGAACAAAGTTCAGCTAGTCAAGAACAGGCCTTATCTGCACAGCATGCTGCCGTTATTAACCTTGCTGGAGTAGGAAGTTTTATGCAGCCACAGGCAGCTGGTTGGTATTTTCATAACTAAATATGTTGAATTTATTACTAAATCTAATCTGTTTGGGATCTCATCATTTTAGCTGTTTTTTTTTTTCTTTTGCAAGCAGTAATGAGGAAAACATTTAGTTGTTTTAATGTGTGAAGTATCAAACTAATTAATTGATGGCCCTCTGAGGTTTTTTTCCATTATTTTCACAATTCATTAATTAAAAGTGCTTTGACCTCCATATATTTACAGCAGTTGTGTTTTTCTTATGTCAAATTTTGTTGGCAAAATTTTACACTATTATCCAACTTCCTGGGAAGCTTCCAAAACTCTTCTCTTTTCAGTTTTCCTGGGTTATTGAGATTGCGTTTTTCTAGGCTGCAAAATCTTTGGTCTCATTCCAGTAGCTTGTAGTTGCATGAATTAAGACTTAGTGGTCGGGAGTTCTCGTCGCAGTGCAGCGGTTAACAAATCCGACTAGGAACCATGAGGTTGCGGGTTCGATCCCTGGCCTTGCTTAGTGGGTTAACGATCTGGCGTTGCCGTGAGCTGTGGTGTAGGTCGCAGACGCAGCTTGGATCCTGCGTTGCTGTGGATGTGGTGTAGGCCAGTGGCTACAGCTCCAATTAGACTCCCAGCCTGGGAACCTCCATATGCCGCGGGTGCGGCCCTAAAACAACAAAAGGCAAAAAAAAAAAAAAGCTTAATGGTCAAGTAGCATAGCTTTAGTAAGACACTTGAAAAAAAATGTACTCATACCAAGTGATTGCTCACCACTTCTAGTAATAAATGATGAACCAAAGATTGACTAAATGAAGATTATTTCATCAATTGAACATAGCAAGTATAACTTTACATTTAGTTGAAATCAATAAGCCACATGTATAAAGAAACTGAGATAAGCGTTTGAGGATTGGTGAATGTTAACGTTAACATTTTGAATCACTGGGCTTACTTACTAAGATGCCTTTGAAGTCCTGCGCTACTCCTAGTTTCTGAATCTAGAATAGGCAAGGTCTTGTGTTACGTTCTAATTTATTATAAACCATTAACCCCACAAGTTACAAGTTTCCTAAAATAGCTGTAGTATGATTTAATGAAAAGAAATGTAGGCTGAAAAATGTGAATGTTCCTAGCTTCAGACTTGCCACTAATTACCTTTGAGTTACTCAAAGGATCCAAGCCTGAAATTTCCTCATCTGTACAGTGAGAGTTGAACTTATCACTGATCCCACTCAGCTCTGAAAGGTTTGCCACTTTTGTTACTAATACTAGTCTGATACTCACCGTAATATCTTTTTCCACTTGTCTACCAGTTTTATCCTTAAGGTGGTTTGTGTTTCGCTCCATTTCCTGCTTGATTGATTGTATTTTAAAATAATGTAGTCAGTGTCTTTTTTTACAGCTGTGCCTCTAGCATGTGGAATTTCCTGGGCCAAGGACTGATCCTGCATATCAGGGAACCAAGCCACTGCAGTGATGATGCTGGATCCTTAAGCCATTGCACCACAGAGAACTCCACTGTAGTCAGTATTTTGCAGGAAATCCTTAACAAAATAGTGCTAATCAGGTCACTGAGTTTCAAGAAAAGAGAGGAATACAGTGCTTTGGCCCACATGCTCTCCCTTCTCTTCCTTGTCCAGGAAGTTCTATAATCAGTGGTACCCTCAACTAACAGGAGATTCTACTAAATTTATTCTGAAATGTCTGTGATTTGATACTTAAGATTAATCATACTGATACTTTTCTATTATTTCATTTTCTGTGTTGTCCTTTTCTAACCCTGGTAGCCTTCAAACTATCTGACTGGCCTGCTTTCCCCTTCTCCTCTCTGTAGTGTTGTCTCAGCTTGGCTCTGCCGAGAACAGACCTGAGCAAAGCCTTCCTCAGCAGAGATTCCAGCTCTCCTCTGCCTTTCAACAGCAGCAGCAACAGATCCAAGTAATCCAGCAACTTCACTCTGGTTAAATTTTTAAAGATACTCTGCTCCAAAAGTACTTTACACTACCTTACTTTGGTTTTATTTTACTGTCTTTTAAGACTGTACTTTAACTGGTAAATAATTTAGCAAATTTTACTTAAAAGTCTGACAATTTTAGCCAGTCAACTTGGAGCACAGAATATATTTTGTACATCTAAGTCATACTCTTCCTAATTTAAAATCTTCCATGAAGTGCTGGTGGCACATTACCATATTTTTGTAGTTTCCAGTATATTTTGAAATAGTTTGAATGCCTATGGTTAGCTTTTTAATATTGTACTGCAGAAAAGGCAGGCATACCAGTGTTATTAGTAAATGTCATACCTAATTTAGGAAAAATGTTACTCTATTATTTTAGAAAGTCAGCATATTATAGTTGACTATCTTTAATATACAGGGAGGCTTTACATTGCTATAAACTATCATACAACAAAATGGTAACTGAAGTTGCTGAGTTACTGCAATACAAACTGGCCAGGCAAAGTAAGACTGAAGTTTACCAAGAACTATTCTTAAAGCCCTCAGCAGGCTTCTGTGCCACTGGTGCTGTTTGACTGTGCACTGTCTCAGTGTGGTATAGTTCCTTTTTTGTTATCTTGGTGCTTTCTCCCTTTCAGTTTTGTTTTCATCACTTTCAGGAAAAGCACCTTTCCATGTCTGTGTACATTTAACCTAACTTGTT
Organism: Catagonus wagneri; assembly: GCA_004024745.2. Taxonomy (NCBI): domain Eukaryota; kingdom Metazoa; phylum Chordata; class Mammalia; order Artiodactyla; family Tayassuidae; genus Catagonus; species Catagonus wagneri. Next base: position 33,078,374 of record PVHT020004944.1, read on the forward strand.
TTTTCTCCCTCTTTTGCAGCAGTTGCGATTCTTGCAGCATCAAATGGCTATGGCAGCAGCAGCAGCGCAAACAGCTCAGCTACATCGGCATCGGCATACAGGCAGCCAGTCAAAAAGTAAAATGAAAAGAGGCACGCCAGCCACTCCAAAATTCTGAGTCCTATTTTTTTCTTTTTAGAAACAGAAGAGCATTGAATCAAAACAATTCTGAGTTTCTATCTACTTCACTTTTGTTTTTTAAAATGTGTCAGTATTTTCATTGCTGGATACAAACTTTATACAGAAGCACAGCCCTATCATTTTTAAATAAAAACAGGGAAATGGTTTAATGAACCATTGGGGTTGGTTTGCCTAAGTCATTGCTTTTTAAAAATGGTTTCACTGTACATAAACGGAAGTGACCTAAGAAATACTAGAAACATCTTTCAGAAGACTGTAGTTTGATATTTATTTAGTATAAAAGGTTTGTGCACAGTGTAAACAAATACAGTTTTTACAAATTTGTTCTGAAGATGTGGTGGTTTATTTGGGTTTCATACTCTTAAATACTTCATCCATCAGTTTTTTTACTTCTTTATGTCTTGTAACTGCTCGGCTCATACAGTCCTGAAGTTTAGCTCCAGTCAGTCCACTTCCACCTGAAAAATTAGTGTACTAACACTTTTAATATCTTTTCTTTCTACATGAACATCACATCAAGTTATAAAACAAGAAAAGATGAATAATATAAGCCAGTGGTGTGGTCTCAAGAGTTGCAAATTATGATTCTGAAACTTAACCACTGACATACATTATTAAAATACCAGGAATCTGAGGTAACAAAGAAACTATAGTAAATTTACATTAGATAAAAACAGTAAAACATCCCACATTTCACTTGGCCCACCCTAATAAAAAGAAGCTTACACTGAGTTTTCATCTACATGTTTAGTACTGAATGGAAGGAAAGTACATGCCTGGTTTGTGAAGACAGCATAGCTTGCCTTCCTCATCCGTTACTACTGTTAAGGTTCCAGTGGCCAGATGTTCCTCCTCTTCAGTAGGATCAACTATAAGCAGAGTACTATTTTTAAAATTAAAAAAAAAGTATAAATTATCAACTCATGGGACAAATTTTACTTTAGAAATATAAGGTAAAAATCTTTTGCAAAGTAACTGAAAACTAACCTTACACAAGAACAAGCAAACCAAGCTACAGGTGGGAAAAGCATAGCATTAATCCAAATCAGGTTGCTTTTGACAGTAAGGGTTAGCTAGTAATAATTGTGCAAGGAGAACAGGTATAAACTCTGCTGCCCTGGACAAACTATAGTCATCTTAAGCATTTCCTGAAAAGCCAGCTAAATAACAATCCTTTGGAGTTCCTGTCATGGCTCAGTGGAAACTAATCTGACTAGCATCCATGATGATAAAGGTTCGATCCCTGGCCTTGCTCAGTGGGTTAAGGACTTGACATTGCAATGAGCTGTGGTGCAGGTCACAGATGAGACTCGGATCTCACATTGCTGTGGCTGTGGTGTAGGCCAGCAGCTACACCTCCAATTCAACCACTAGCTTGGCAACCTCCATGTACTGCGGGTGTGGCCCTAAAAAAAAACAAAAACAACAATCCTTCAACGTACAAGTTTTTAATACATTGGATTAACTTACTCATCAAACACAGCAAATGAAGTTGCAACTGGATGAGTTCTAATATTCAAATAACTTTTTTTCTTTAAATTAACTTCTGCTAAAGCAGTTTCTTCATTTATATTAACTTCAGGCAACTGTACTAGAAAAAGGCAAATACGTAAAGTCAGTCTCTGAAAGTAACAAAAAGGTGCTATCTTTTGTTAACTCTTCCCTGTTTAGCTTGTCCAGAGTATTTATTTTTCAAAAAAAACAATTATCCTAAAACAATTAAGGTAAATATTAGTGGATACAAACATTATGTAATTTACAAACACATGATAGGTAAATCTTAAAAAAAAACTTTAAAAATGTATTGAGAAATTTTACCAAAGCATTGACACCTAAGTAGGAATACTGACTTACCATTTTAAAGGTTGCTTACCATTTTTTAAAGCTGCTAACAAAGCAAATGTACAGGCATCCAAAATGTTTCCATCATGGTTGAGGCAAATTAGATCACAGTACAGAACCCAAGCAAGCTAAAATAGAGTATATACAAAATGGAAATTTGAGCCTTCTGATTGGTATAACGTATTTGTTTTTACTTATAAACCACACCGTTCATTAGCTAAGAAGATAACCTTCAAGACTCAAAAAACTTTAAAAAAAAAATTAAAACTTTACTTTTATAAAGTAAAAAGCCCAAAAAAAGTGTATAGGTAAAAGCTGACTTTTGACTACCAAAAGCTGACAAGCGAACATCTCCATTTCCCTCAAGGGAACTACAGTGATGAAGCAATTCCTCTTGAAAATCTGAAATGAAACTTAAAATGTACTTTACCATAGAAACCTTAATATGTGAAATTTTTAGATTATAATAATGCTTAATAAATCAGTATAATCAAATAGGCAAAGCCTCGAGGTACAAGTCAACTTAGTTCAAGGTTTTCAAACAGACTTTTGAAATTTATAGTGTGAGTTCACCTTAAACACGTTAGCTGATCAGATAGTAATGATCTGCTAGAAATTTTAAAATGACTGTATTCACATAAAAGGGAGGAGAAATTACATCAGCTTAAGAGGTATATCCCAACAGGGTAATAATGAAGTAATCAAAATTGGTTGCTTTTTAATTTTTTTCCCTTTTTTTACTGAATTCCATCTAGAATGGAATCAAGTAAAGACATCAGTATTTAAGGCTACTATTTTGTAATTTTACCCACAAAAAAAAATTTCCAGAATTAATAAAAGTTCATGGCCTCTTTATTTCTCTTACCTTTCCTGGAGAAATGCATAAATCCTCCTTCTGAATTATCTGTGAACTTGATTTAAAAACAAAGGGCATGGTAAATAAAAGTTCAAAGACTCTAAAATGAATGATGGTCAGACTTTATCTGGATGATCTTACTTTTCAATGACATCTGCAATGAACTGGCTGGCCACTTGGGCTTCTTCTCCCGGAGGGCCAGACCGAAATCTCCAGGAACACAGAGGTGATAGATCCACATTAGGAACTGAAAAATATTGCAGCTATGAACCAGATTTCACCTCTGATTTAGTGTTAAAGGTATTATCAATCCACTGCAAAGGCAACTAGCCATGGATAGATAGGCTTTCTAAGTGGAAAGCACTAAAACACATCACATATATTTTTCTTTTCTTTTTTTTTATTAATGGATTTTATTTCAATTATAGGTGTACATAAAACACATCACTTATATTTTTCATCTTTGTGAGAACCCTAGGCTTAAATAAAATTTGTGGTTTCTAACTTTTTTCCACACAGGTAAGACCAAAAATTTAAAAAAATATATAAAGTATATTTAAGGCCTTAATCCTAAATTACAAAAATTCTTAGGTTTCTTTCAAAATGCCCCAAAGTGTAACAAAAGATAGCCCCCTTCCCCAGTCCCAACTGTTACACATTTTTAAAATGTTGGTTACCACCATAAAAAAAAGATGGCCCAAGAAAAATCACATAGTGGTATGAAAGAAGAAACTTTATGGAAACAAAAGTTTGTAATTATAGCCCTTTGCCTAAGAGATTTTATTTTCTTGGTTGATGACATCTATATAAACAAAAACTGATCAAGTTTGATAAAGATAATAAAGTTCGCCATCTTGCTATTCTGCTATCTTCTAACATTTACAGAAAACATTTTAGGAATGTCTAAAACTTATGAATATTTTTCAATTCACCTACTAAGATTTAACTATAATAACAGTATTAACTATGTTAAAGTATTTGTATTAAAATTACAAAACCATTTAACTCACCAATATATCCTTTATCAGGAGCATCTGTTGGTGGTGCTCCAAATTCCTGTAGAAGCAAACAAATGTTTCCTATGAAAGAAGCTGCTAAAAAATTGTGAAGACAGCAGTCAGTTATGGAAAGCTCTACCATCTTAGCTAGTTAACTACATCCTGAGCATCTCCTATGCTTGGCTCTACGGATACTGGCACCACTCCTTACCAGTTCTTCAAGGCCAGAAGGCAGCAGAGCACAGCTGACTGTTGTGCCTCTCATCAAAATTACTTGGGGCTCATTAATTGGATTTCTGATCCACCCTCTCTTCCACTTATTCAGCAGCCAAAACAAAATTGAAACCCCAGGTGATACTGACACAGCCAGATTTAGAAACTGATGGTAGTGATCAAAAGCAAATGTCAGAAAAAAAAAAAAGAAAATGTCAGAATCACACTTTTTGGCTGAGAGACTTTGAGCAAGTTACTTAACCTCTTACAATTCAAATTCCTCAGTGGTAAAATGGGAAGTTAATAGGACCTACTTTCAGAAGCTGTTTATAAGAGTCAAATGAGATAATATTAAGTCCCTGACATAAAACCTAAAAAAGAATAAGTGCTCAAATCTTGTTAAATATCACTGCAACCTTTACTGAGAAAAAATCTGAACTTAGATTAAGGAACTTAGAGAGTTCAGTGTAGTCAAAAAAGCAGAGGCTTTGGAGTTAGTTAAGTCTAAATTCAATTTATGAGCCTTATGGTCCTAGACAAGTTATTGAACCTCATGTAAGATAGGAGATGGAGAGAGAAATACTTCAAATAACTATTTTGAGGTTTAAACTGGCTAATTTTTTAAAGCACCTAATATAAGGTGCCTAGAATATAGCAAATAGTTAATGGTACCTATTATTCCCTCAAGCTTTTCTTGTGAATAATTTTCTACATATTTGCACAGAATAAATGCCATCACTGGATAAAAAGATGTCACCAAAAATCCCTACTGATTTCTCAAATTACAACCAAATTTTAAAAAAAGATGAGGGTTTTAAGAGATTTCATTTTAGTACATTTGCAAATGTTCATAAATTATAATTGAGTCATTAAACTTGGAAAGTGAAAACAAATACTAAAAAACTGACACCTGACTGCCTAATCACCAGAACTTTGGTGTATATTACAATCTAATAAGTGTATGAAATAATTTGGTAACTAAAATCTTTATATATACACAGTAAACTTACTGCTTTAATTCCACAAATTACTGTAGTATTTCCCAGCTTCACTAAAGAAGAACCATCTGCAGTACCAATTGAACCTGAAAAGATAAGTATTTAAACAAAATGAAAAGTACCTTCATTTTCTATGTATCATATTATCTTGCTACATATCTCATTTGTTTACGACAATGTCTTGAGTCTTTTTAAAATTACAGTTGACCCTTGAAGTGCATGGGTTAGAACTGCACCAGTCCACTCATACAAAGATTATTTTCAATAAGTACTACTACAGTACTACATGATCCATAGTTGGTTGAATCCTTGTTACAGAACCCAGGATACGGAGTACCAACTGTAAAATTATACTTGGATTTTCAACTATGCAAGGATTGACACTCCAAATCCCCTCATTGTTCAAGGGTCAAAATTACCATTTTAAGAATTATTCGTTGTCCTTGGAGTTCCCATCGTGGCTTAGTGGTTAACGAATCCGACTAAGAACCATGAGGTGGCAGGTTCAATCCCTGGCCTTCAGTGGGTTAAGGATCCGCGTTGTCCGCGTTGCCGTGAGCTGTGGTGTAGGCTGCAGACATGGCTCGGATCCCGCGTTGCTGTGGCTGTGGCAAAGGCCGGCAGCTACAGCTCCTGTTAGACCCCTAGCCTGGGAACCTCCATATGCCGCGGGTGCGGCCCTAGATAAGGCAAAAAGACAAAAAAAAAAAAAGAATTATTCGTTGTTCTTGAATTTGAGTTAATCATTTATTGTTGAGTCACAAGATTTATACAGATTAAAATCTCTTGACACAAAATCACCGTAATCCCTTAGACATGGTAGAATTTGTCTGAAATACTGTTTAAATGGCTCAGGGGCTAAAACCTGGGCATGTCATATAGCTATTATGGGAAAATTCTATGTTTGCAATAGAAAATTTAACAAATTTAAGATATATGAGAAAAACACACACACACACACACACACACACACACATATATAGTCTTTTTAGGGCTGCACCTAGGGGTCTAATCAGAGTTACAGCTGCTGGCCTATGCCACAGTCACAGGCACGCCGGATCTGAGCCGCCCACCTGTGCCCTACACCACAGCTCACGGGAATGTCGGATCCGTAACCCGCTGAGCGAGGCCAGGGATCAAACCTGCAACATCATGGTTCCCAGTCGGATTTATTTCTGCTGCACCACGAAGGGAACTCCCACATCTCATAAGATTTTTTTAAAGGAAGGGGGCAAAAGACTACAGTATGAACATACCATTTGAGAGGATAATGCATTTAAAACTTTACAAGTAAAAATTTCCCACCATAAAAAAACAAGAAAAATTCTATTTTCACAACTGAAGCAACTTCAACATTGTATTTTAGAACTCAAAATATCCTCACCTACATTGACAGTTGTGGTTCTGAATTCACCAAGTTCTCTTCCATCAGGTCGGCAGTTCTCTTTCTAAATAAGTACACAAAAGCAGATTACATACGTGTATATTTTACACACATCAGGGAAAACACATTAAACTTCAAGTCAAGTAAATCTGGATTACTTGAAAACTGTCTTTAATAACTGAAGCATAATTGGCATATAACATTAATTTAGGTATACAACAATGACTTATTTGTATTTATGAAAGAAGCATCTGTTATTATCAAAAGGCATAACATGCACATAACCACCTTTACTTACTAAAAATCTCCTGTAATACTCCAGAGGTTCCACAGTTCTGAAACATACATTAAAAATATGACAAGGTAAAGAATCTTAATATAAATCCAGAAACAGGCAAAAATCTTAAGAGTGTGGTGATGGAGCAGAAATCTCCAAAAGTGGTAACTGTTTCTTAAGCGCTAACGTTTATGTTGCCACATGTTACTGATTATAAAAAGCAGATATCCTTGCCACAACAATCATACTCATCTGCTGTCCTTAATTCTGCCTTAAACGAGTATAGAGTTGGAGTCCAAAACCCTGGCACATCTCTAAAGAGGATTAATCCAGGTGTGAAAATAACATCACTCACTCTCCTCTAAAGCAGGGATTCCTCACGAGTAGTAAAATTTACATATTTATTTTTTACTCTCCATCCCGCGACTGAAATTTAGCATATACTTCAATTATGACTAGGCAGTAAACCATTATGAGCCGTACTTGCGACTTTAACCAACCACAGATATTAAATGTTTTCTTTACTACTATGTAGTTGTCGAAGATATATGACTCATCTTACTTCGAAATACTAGACTCCCCACTAGATCCTGCTTAAAAAAGTTAATTCTAAAACAGATATATTTCATTATTTATATTTCATATAAACTTGGAGTTTATATACAAATAGATAAATGTTTCAATATAACTGGTTTTCTTTGGAATTCTATTTCTTTTATCCACTTAAAACTATACTCTGCAAAGGAAAACGTATAGGCTTCTCCAAAGCGGGACCAAAACCGCCTAAAACCTTCCGAGTAAGGCACAAAGCTTTCAGAAATAAACTACGAGAGAGAGAGAGTAGGGTGGCATGTGGTCCGGATGGAACACTTTTTAGAAGATTGGAAAAGTCTCCTGGGCGGCACGTCACTACACACCAAGCCACAGTGCTTGCAGCACTTGCAACCCTGCACAGTCCTTCCACCACCGCCTCAGAGGGGAGAAAACACCCCCTTTCTTTTCACTACGACCCTTTCCTATCTTCTCGCCCGTCGCTTCCGAGATGGAAAGAAGTGGGAATCCGGTGGGATGCCCTCCCGGTGAGACTATCCCGCCTAAGGGGTAATGAAGCCGCAGTCCGCTAAGATACGAACTCCCGCCCGCGGGCCATCCACACTCACTTGAACCCGGCCGCCATCTTCCCACCCGCGCGCCTGCGCTTGCGCCTGCGCCTGCGCCTGTGCCTGCGTATCGCCTCATCTCCGGCCCGCGCTGCTGTTCCGCGGCAGCACTTTCAACACTTACTTTTGCGCCTTTTTGCTGCCTGGTATTTGAAAGGCAGAATAGAACCGGGGAGAGCTGAGCCATTCCGGGTGGGAATTGTTTCCTGCACGCCGTCGCTTAGACCACCCCTAGCTAGACGCCCCTCAAGTTTTCCTTGCTTTTAGCGTGTTTTGACGAATCAGCTATTAGAGAACTGACGAGTGTCTGTTTAAACCGTGTGGTAATTCAAGAGTTTCAGAGAAAACCTACCTTATGACAGAGGATCAAGTATTTGAGTGTGGAGCGGTACTCCAATGTTTCAGCACCTTTTTCCCGCCCCCTTCTTGACTGGGCCCTGGGCTTGCCTTCTCCCAGGTAAAGTCCTCCCTGCTCCAGCACGGAAGAATTACGCAAATTTTCTGCGCGCTCGTTTTCCTCAGCAGTACCCTGAGCGGGCTCCAAAGGAGCAGCTTTTGTAGACTGTGTCATGGTTCAAGACCTACGCCTCCCTCTTAGATAGGGTTGCCAGGTAAAATACAGGGCATCCAATTCAATTTGCATGTCAGATAAAGAGTAGTTTGTTACTATGAGTACACTCAAATTTTTTCATGTGATTAGTTGCTACCAGAAGCTGGGAGCTAACTGCGAAAGTTTTAGAAATAGGTAGTGGTGATGGTTGAAGGAAATTGTAAATGCAATTAAGGTCATTGTACTGTACACGTAAAGTGTATAGAGTGGCAAATGTTATGTTTTATATTATCAGACTTTGAAAAAATTAATGTGTGGATTGTATGGTATGTGAGTTGTGTTTTAATTATGCTGTTAAAGAAAACGATTCGTTGCCTATCTGAAATTCAAATTAAGTGGATATCCTGTACTTTCACTTGCTAAATCTGGTAACCCCATTTACTACTATGGAACTGAACGCCTGCCGCCGGCAAGGACTAAGTGCCTCTCACGCAGCTAAGTATTCTTCGCCTCGCCGGGCGGCGGCGCTGTGGGTGGCGGGTGCCGGACCGGCGTGGCCTCTCTGCCGGCGGGAGGCGGGGCTAGCAACCGCACTTCCGCGTGTGTGTAGGCGCAGCATAGGGCAAGCGGCGGCGGCCTCCGGGTATGGAGTATGGCTGCACTTCTGCTGCAGTTGGCCGTGCTCGGCGCGGGGCTGGCGGCCGCAGCCCTCATTCTGGTGAGGAGAGGGGTTGGGGACCGACGCGGGTGCGGGTGGAGACTCGGCCCTCAGGCATCCTCGCCTCCGCACTGCCCGTTCTTCGACGTGTCCCTTGAACCGTGCTTCACCTAAGCTCTGACCCCAGAATTTCCTCTGCTAGAATTTCACACCTCTTTGCTAACGTTCTTTTATTTTTATTTTGGAGCTTTATTTTCCTGTGTGTCCGGAGCCTAGAACTTGGGCTCACTGACTTCTTTCACCCCCTAATCTCTGGACCCTCTGCCGCCCGCCTCGTCTGTCCCGACCTCCAACATTTCCCGGTTCTGCAGCCGCTGCAGTTCTGGCCCCATCTGGGAGGTCTTGTTTCCCCCAGAAGGTGTTTGCTTTGTAGACACTCCCTACCCAATGTAGATAAGGAAATAGAAAGTGGTGACAGCACTGACAAGAACCGTCTGTTACGGATTGGTTAGATCAGTGCTTTAAGAAGATCCACGGGGGTCACAGGAATACAAAGGGGGCCAAGGCTGATGTTACCATATGCCTGGGGGTGGTTATGTCCCAGAATTCAACACCTTCAATTTGCTGCCTCTAAATGAGACCGCACAGGAGAACTCAAGCTCGGATTTTCTTTGCCATTACTGTGGAAACACAGAAATATTGTAACACTTGCTAATCCAAAAGTAATAGAAAATTTGCCAAGTGAACTTTCTTCCTTGTAATTTGGAATGGGCCTGTCATTTAGTTAGTAAATGGAGTAGCAAATTTGCCGAGTGAATTACTCCACCCCCCCCCCCAGCTCCTTGGCACCTAGTTAGTAAATGGAGAGGTTTCTGCTTCGTTGACATTGAAGTTGGCACCTAGATAGCATTGCTAGGAAGGCCACTTAGCCATCTTGCCAGAATTTACCGCTTAAAAGTAGTTTAGAAAAACAACAGTGTATCCTGACTTCTTCAGGGTTTGTGTTTGGATGAGAAAGGAATCTTCTTTTCCCTTAATAGTATATGAGATTTGGGGAGTAGAAGGAGGTTAGGTTTAGGTTGAGGCAGAGTTTAACAGAACCCTAGATGGAATCTGCCTTATGTTGACTCTTGCACATATTTAAATGTGTATGTTATGAGGTTGTCCTGGAAATACTTTTTTAAAAAAACTTTCTTTTATTAAACTATAGTTGATTTACAATGCTGTGCCAATTTCTGCTGTACAGCAGAGTAACCCAGTCCTGTATATATGTGTGTGTATATATATATTTTATATATATATATACATATATATATATATATATATATATACACATACACATTCCTTTTCTTGTATTATCTTCCATCATGGTCTATCCCAAGAGACTGGATATAGTTCCTTGTGCTATACAGTAGGACCTCATTGCTTATCCATTCTAAATATAATATTTTCCGTCTACTAACCCTAAACTCCCGTTCCATCCCGCTCCCTCTCCTTCCTCTTTGGCAACCACAGGTCTGTTCTCTATGTCTGCGAGTCTGTTTCTGTTTTGTAGATAGGTTCATGTGTGCCATATTTTAGATTCCACATGTAAGTGATATCATATGATATTTATCTTTCTCATTCTGACTTAACTTAGTACGATAATTTCTAGTTGCATCCATGTTGCTGTAAATGGCATTATTTCATTCCTTTGTGTACCATGTCTTCTTAATCCATTCATCCATCAGACAGTATATATATATATACTGTCTCCTCACCCCACTTCCTTTCTGAATTAATTTTGAAGCAAATATAAGCTATAATATGTTACCTGTAAATCCTCAGCATTTAAATATTAAATTTAAAGATAGGACCCCCTTTTTAAAATATAGCCACAATGAGGTCATCACTGATTTTTTTTTTTTTAAGTGTAACCATCGTTCACTGATTTCAAATACCCCATCAGTTCTGATGCTTCACGTATGTGTTGGTATAATTAATTGTTCCATTCAGTATTCATACACAGTTATCACTCAGTTGGCATGTCTCAAGTCTCTTAGTCTATAACAGTTTCTCCCCACTCCATCCCCTTTTTTTTCCTCTTGTCTTTAATAATTGGTCATCTATCCTGTAGAACTCCTCAAGAATATATTCTTAAGCATTACTGGTTCCCTACTATGGAGCTTGGGGAACTCCTTCCTTCTTACCAGGTCAGTCTGACCCTGGATGAAGGTCTGCCCTCACCCCAGAGGTTCTCCCTGCAGTGTATCCTCTGTCGCATAGGCTCCAGGTGGGGATTAGGGCCTCACTGTGTATGTGCCAGAGCACTGGATTCTGGGCATCTCAGAGTAGATGGCATCTCAGAGTAGATGTTCCCTCTTAGGCCTGGGATGACAGAGGCCTGGGAAATGACAAAGAGCCTCCTAAGGTATTAGTACCTTAGTAATAGAAAACAGGACAATAATCAATTTATAAATAGGGAACTGACTAGGGTGAATTTTGAAGTCATTTCCAGACCACTGTTAATGGACTAAAAACAGGAAATATTTCATCTACCCAAGGCGAGGGGTAGAAATCATATGTGATGTAGTCTAACATAATGAATGTTTAAAAATGTAGTGTAATTTCTTGTTAACACACCTGCTTTTAGATTTCCTTTGTTGCATTTATAACGGCTACAGAAGTGCCACACCATCGACATGAAGAAGAAAAGTTCTTCTTAAATGCCACAGGCCGGAAGGAAGCTTTACCCAGCATATGGGACTCACCTACCAAACAGCTTTCTGTTGTTGTGCCTTCTTACAATGAAGAAAAACGGTGTAAGCCCTCCTTGATTTGGGGGGTAAGGGGTAATGTGGGGGAGAAAAGGAAGTTTCAAGTATGGACTTGACCGTCATTGCCAGAACATTGATACATGTGGGCTGTGGAGAGAGCACAGCTGGTAGTTATAGTTCAGAGGAGGGGAGATTCGCAGCAGCATCAGGTCTAGGCTGAAGTGTTCTGAGAAGTGATTAGCAAGAGGTGAGCAGGAGACAGGCATTCCAGATGGAAATGGCTGTGGGCGGACAGTCCCGGAGGGGCTTGTTAGGTTATTCAGACTTTGTCCGTATGTAAACCGTGTGTGCTGGGGCTGGGTAAGTCATTTTCTAAAGCAATTTTTAATATATTTCTTTTTCTTTAAGTGCCTATGATGATGGATGAAGCTCTGGGCTATCTAGAGGAGAGACAGGTATTGTGTTTTCTCTTCCAGTGCGGGGTTTGTAATTAAAACTGGAGCAGGCCACCACGCTATGGATCCCAGGCCAGAGTCCTGCGAGAGGCAGTGCCGGCCATGCACACAGGCCATTGTGGTCCTGGCCTCAGTGCTCAGCTTGTTTCCAGCCCAACGGCTAGTACACTAGCTCCAGAACAAAAGCTGACATTCCTCTCATGTACTTCCCTCCTCATTTTTATCCTCTCTTGCATGATGATATACTTAAAATCGAGTGACAATAATATGTCTCAGCCTTTTTTGACAACAGAACTGTTTTTGCTTTTGTGAGTTTTTAAGAAAGAAATATATTTGAAAAAAGATCTGTAATTAGGGTGAAATCATTTCGTATGTTTTTATTCTGAAGAGTCCCCTCTCATTTGTTTTCCTCTGGTTTCCCTGCATAAAGAGAAGGAAAGTAACAGGTGCCTCTCTTTTGAATCAGCTGCCACTGGACTCTCTTTGGAGAGTTTAAGACAATAAGTAAGCTTTATGGCTTTTTTTTTTTTTAGAAAATTTCTTATTTTGATTCACTTTGGCTTTTCTGTGTTAAGGGAAAAGAGCAGACTCATCGAAAGAAAAAAAAAAAACCTAAGTGAAAGAGGAAGTTGACTGAGCACTTATTCTACACAAGGCTTCTGCCTCTTCTACTACATAAAATCTGCACACTAGCCAAGTGGATGAGGTGTTTCTGGTTTTGTTTTTCTGTTTTTGTTTTTAAGAGCAAGCAGGCCCAAAATGTTAACCTGGCTGAGGTCATGAAGCTAAAAAGAGGTGCAGCCACTTGGAACCTGTACCCTCTGACCTCAGACTTCACGGGCTTTTCCTCCCAGAGGTGCTGAGCCCCACACGCAGTGGGCTCCTCCCTGGGATGATGGCTGGGCGGCGGGGGCGTGCATGCCATGGAGACATAGTCATTGTTCACACTCTATTCCCACCCATTCTCTCTCCTCCTTTCTGTCCTTAGCTTCTTATTTTAATGTGGTCTGTGCACTTGTCTTCACATTTATAAACATCAACACTAAAATAGTTGGCTTTTTTTTAACATCCTTTCAACTTTCTTAGGCTTCTTGATGGCAATCATGTCAAATTGAGGTATTTTATTTTTGCTTCTTGCAGAAACGAGATCCCACATTCACTTATGAGGTGATCGTAGTTGATGATGGCAGCAAAGACCAGACTTCGGAGGTAAGCGAACTTGCTTTTAGAATTGCCAACAGGTAGAATAGTTTAGCAAACGTAAAATTGTATTTCCGCTTGCCAGAGAACCCTAAAGCAATACCCAGTACTTTCCATTTAGTGTAAGTGGGTAGTAGAAAAATCAGAAAGATTCTATACATGGAAAGCTGTGAAATGTGCCAGCCATTCCACTGCCCTATGAGACCGGGATCACCAGTGGGGAGAGATCACATGTAGCAATAGTTCACCTTGGCCTCTGTGGATCTTCAGTCTACCAGTTTATGATTCATTTTGTTCTTAAGCATAATTCTCTCCTTTATGCTCCACCTTAACTTACAGTTTCTAAAGCAGTCTTATTATTAAACAAAAACACAGTAGACCTTAAAAAATATGCAGGGAAACATCTCTTCATCTGATTATTTATCAGTAATGGATTTTATTAACTACCAGCCGTGCCGTGCGGGAAGTGCTGGACACTGGGTGGGCTCTGTAGATACTCGTGCCTGCCCCTTTGTATAGGGGCCTCCAGGTCAGGCAGCATGGCTCCAGTCCCTATACCGCAGGTGAAAATGGAGCTAAAAAGAAAAATGCCAAAAAGAATTTGAGAGAAAAAGTGATTTTTGAACTAAACATCTAAGGGTGATTATGATTCGGAATATGGAGGATAGTATATTCAGATTGAAAGAAATGTAGTGTGAACAAAGGCATAGAGGCCAGAAAGAATTGAAGGAACTGTTCTAGGGAGAGTAAGTGCTGCAGTTGGAGTAGTAAGTATGACAAGAGACATGAACACAGACTCTCCAGCAGTTTATTACACTGTGAAGGGAGGGCGTCTAAAGTCCCCATCGGGCACCCACCGCTGAGGTGACAGAAGCAGCCTCAGCCCAGCTGAGAAGTAGCAGCTTTTCTTGAACAGCATTTTCTTAGGGGCCCTTTGGCCCGTGAGGGGCAGGCTGCTCCCCTGAAAGGATCAGGGAAAAAGAGGTTCACACTTGTTCCCAAGGTTGGGAGAAACAGGAAACTTGAAATCATGTTTCGTATAAGTTTTTATTTAAAAAAAAAAAAAAAGGTTTCCCCTAAATCGAGTGTTTATTGTCTTCCTGTGACGTGTTTCAGTCTCTGAGGGGTATGAGAAAAAACTTCTTGTTCTTAAAAGAGTTTTAAACTAAGGAGGCAAACTCTAGGCCAAAGTCTGCCATAAGAGAGTATTGCAGCGGTACAGAGATTTTACGCTCAAATAGCATAAGATGCCAGAAAGGTAAGCACTTGATACTGGTGAGCAGGTGACGGCTGCCGTGTTGTGCAGGGCACACTGAAGCAGCCACATCCATGTAGCCCAGGCAGGTGGGCTTCAGCATTGTTCACTTCCTCCAAAGGCAAATAGCGTCCCCTTTAGAAGGTGCCTTCATGCTGCCTGGTCAGATGTCTTCTGGTTCCCTCAGATACTTGCCCAGTGACTTCATCTGCCTGGTTCTGGAGTCTTGTGATGACTCTCAAGCTTTCTGCCACCCCAGAACAAACATCTGCAGTCAAGTAAATGTTCTCTGAATCGATATTTCTTGAGCCATTAACATGAGTCAAGGGCTAAGACTGATGCTAAAATACAAAGAGTGGAGACCTGCCTCTGCCTTCAGGGAGTTCGCATCTCATACTGGAGACGAGCACTAGATAAATAGAGCACAGTGTGTTCTATATTTTTATCAGTTAGGAAGTGTCTCATGAGGGGAGCTTAGGTAACAGAAGGTGTTAGGTGTTTATTTATCTTATATACCAGGAAGTCTGGAGGCCATCATTTCAGCATTTGGACAGTGTCAGGTGGCTGAATCCACATCGTTTCAGTTCCTGAGCCCTTTCTCATCACAGAATGGGCACAGCTACAAATATCACTGATCTTGAAGCAGTAAGAGATAGCTAGGACATTAATAATTATCTTTGTGAGGAGTTCCCATTGTGGCTCAGTAGATTAAGAACCCGAATAGTATCCATGAGGCTGCAGGTTCTATCCCTGGCCTTGCTCAGTAGGTCAAGGATCTGACATAGCCACAGGCTGCAGTGAGGGTCACAGATGAGCCTGAGATCCCAAGGTGCTGTGACTGGTGTAGGCCGACAGCTGCAGGTCCAGTTTGACCCCTAGCCTGGAAACTGCCATATGCTGCAGGTGCGGCCCTAAAAAGAAAAAAGAAAGAAAGGAAAAAGAATCATCTTTGTGTCTCTCTCCTTTTTCTAACCAGGAGTAAAAATCTTTACCAGAAACTCCCACCCTCCAACAGACCTCCCCTAGAGGCTGTGAGCTAGGACTTGGTGATGCGGCCTCCCATGCCTGCAAGAGGGGCTGGGAAGGTACTTGGTAAAGAGGATTTAGACCAGTCATGATTCATCTTTTAGGCCTGCACACGCTGTCCGGGGCCAAGAGAGCACACGCAGACCAGGGCCAAGAGAGCAAGGCAGGAGGTGTTTGTTGAGTAGGCAGCTAACGGAGCCCACCTCGGTCCTGTCATAGGAGCTGGTATGGAGGACTGTGGCAGCACTTGTTCACTGGGGTTAATCAATTCTAGGCTGTGTGTCAGGCACTAGAAATATTAATCCTTGCCTTTAAGTAGCTCCCAGCCTAGTGGGGAGGGTCTACAGTTCCTAACTGCCTGAGTGGTGAAGAGGTGGAGATGGCAGAGAGAGACCACCGTTTCATGACTTTGATTATAATCAAAAGGAAGGGACAGCTGTTTAACATAGTAGTGAAACCAAAGGAACGTTTTTAGCACGCTCAAGTCTTGAGCCTGATTCTAGTAGAGGAAGTCTACACATCAGTGAAGTAACAGTCCAATGGAAAAATGCCTTAGGAACACATACTGTTACTAGAATTATGCTTTCCTTTTTCCCAGGAGAAGGTATAGACAGGCATGGATGCTAGGAAGAAGAAGTGGTATTTGAGTTGAGTCTTAAGCTGGCCTGACAGAAGTGCAAAGACCGGATGAGAATAACTTCACAACTGCCTGTGGAAATGGGTGTCAGAAGGCACAGGTGCTGTTGATGAAGAGAGGTTTTGTGGAAGGCGAGTGGAAAAGCAGCGACCACTTTTCCATGAGTCACACCCCAGTGGCTTGAAGGCTAAATGAGGGGCAAGAGATGTTGAGAGCAAATATGGATCACCCTTTCATGACTGTGATAATGAACCAGAGTAATGGCAACTGCTTAAGATAATAGTGAAGTCAAGACAAATTTTTAAGTTGCTGGAGTTTTGAGCATGTTTGTGGCTGAGGTGCGAGCAGAGAGGAAGCGATTAAAGACTCAGAAGAGGACAAGTCATGGTGCAGTTCTCTGCTGAGAGCAAGGAATTTGAATGAGAAGATTTGGGGGAAATGGTCTAGGATACAGACTACTTCTCTGGGGAATAAGGAATTAGGCTTATTCCTGAAAGCATATAG
This sequence comes from Catagonus wagneri, assembly GCA_004024745.2. Classification (NCBI taxonomy): domain Eukaryota; kingdom Metazoa; phylum Chordata; class Mammalia; order Artiodactyla; family Tayassuidae; genus Catagonus; species Catagonus wagneri. Next base: position 33,095,323 of record PVHT020004944.1, read on the forward strand.
GGCCATTAAGCAGTACTGGGAGCCCAGTCACAAGTGTGTACCAGTCGATTAGTGCATGGGTTTTATTTTTATTTTTTCTAGCAAGTCGGTAGCCTAGGCAGAGGAGTCAAAAGAATGAGACGGCAGCTGCCCGTTGTGGTGTTTTCCTCTGCAGGGAGGTGAATTTGTGACTTTAGCCTACTAGGTCAGTGTCTGATCATGGGCACCAGGAATTCAGCAACTCCTCTGGGCCACCAAACTGTGGGGTGAGTATAGTCTAGTCCCAAGGAGAGGGCAACTGGAGTAGCTGTGTTTAAGCCAAATCCGAGACCCAGTCCACATTACTGTCTTGGAATCCGAATTAATTTTATTCTGACTTTTATATAATTTGACAGGTAGCTTTTAAATATTGCCAGAAACATGGAAGTGACAAAGTACGAGTGATAACGCTGCTGAAGAATCGTGGAAAAGGAGGAGCTATTAGGATGGTAACACATAGTTTCAATATTTTTACCTAAAGTATTAAGATCTTTTGAGTAACATCTTTTGCACATTATAGTACACGTGTATTGTACAGCTGGCTTGTTGAATAGCAGCCTTTCAAGTTGGTGGTAAATTGCTTTTAACAATAACTTCATACATATATGTAATGTGTTCAAATAAAAACAAAAATATGTTCTATCTACAACATTGTGAGTGATTCAGGAAAATACGTTTATCTTAGAGTTTAAAACATTGCTGTCTGTCTCTGTGTCTTCAGTATAGTCACAGATGATAAGATTACGTGATTTTTTTGCAGTTTATAAAATGCTTTGGTATATTGAGTTTAACCTATGTGAAGGCTCTGTGCAAATTCACACACGTGTGATTTAAGATAAATCTGACATGGGCCTGTCCTGATGCAATTTACAGTCTAATACAAAAGGTGATCTTACATTTTTAATCTTACTGATACAACATACCTTTCATTTATCAAAATCTATTTTCTTACCTTCGTATTTTCCAAGATATTACTAGTATGATTGCACAAAGTCTTTAAAATCATGGAATAGACATTAGGTACTTTTGGAAACATCTTATCAATGTAATTTGTTTTTGGTGAACTTTTGTGTCCTTCTGCCATTTCATATCTAATATTTTGTTCTTGGATATTTTAAGTAAAAGAAAAAAACTGATATATTACCAAATTTAACCTTAATTTTAAGCAACTTTCATTTAATTGAAATTTTTAAATACAGGGTATATTCAGTTCTCGAGGAGAAAAAATCCTTATGGCAGATGCTGATGGAGCTACAAAGTTTCCAGACATTGAGAAATTAGAAAAAGGACTGAATGATCTACAGCCTTGGCCTGTGAGTATAAGAATGCAGTCAAAATGATATTCAATCAAGAATAGATAGAGGGTGTTGGAGTTGCTGTTGTGGCTCAGCAGTGACGAACCTGACTAGTATCCGTGAGGATGTGGGTTCGATCCCCTGCCTTCACTCAGTGGGTTAAGGATAGGGCATTGCCGTGAGCTGTGGTATAGGTCACGGACCCGGCTTGGATCCCGTGTTGCTGTGGCTGTGGCATAGGCCAGCAGCTGTAGATCTGATTTAACCCCTAGCCTGGGAACCTCCATATGCCACAGGCAAGGCCTTCAAAAGCCAAAAAAAAATTAAAATTAAAAAATAAAAGAATATGGAGTTCCTGTCATGGCTCAGTGGTTAACAAATGCAACTAGGAACCATGAGATTGCGGGTTCAATCCCTAGCCTTGCTCAGTGGGTTAAGGATCCGGCGTTGCCATGAGCTGTGGTGTAGGTTGCAGACGCGGCTCAGATCCCGCGTTGCTGTGGCTGTGGCGAAGGCCGGCGGCCACAGCTCCTGTTAGACCCCTAGCCTGAGAACCTCCATATGCCGCAGGTGCAGCCCTAGATAAGGCAAAAAGATTAAAAAAAAAAAAAGGAATAGAGGGTATCTAAAGTAAAATTAAAAAGGTGTTTACCTATGAGTTAAATAATTGGGAGATTGTTTTGTTTTGTTTGGTATGAAATTCTTATATGTAGTCCCACAGAAGAGCTAAACATTTTATTATAAACATTCAATGATTGATGATTATTTAATATTCTTTCCATCTCTCTCAATATTAAGTTACTTTATTTCTACCCAAGTTTTAATATTTATTGAGCATATTCAGCTAAGTCTTTTATTTAAAAGCATAGACTAAGACTTTAGGTAAAGATGTGACATGAAACAGATCATATAATCTGTCTTTGATGAAACAAACAAAAACAAAATATAAGCAGCAAGTACTCAAAGAAGATTTTGTGCAAGTTCATACCATAACTTCAAAAAGTGGAGTTACTTTCACTCAGCATAATGCACTTGAGATTCATCCACATTGCTATGTGTATCAATACTGTGTTCCTTTTAACTGCTGTGTAGTATTCCATTGAATGGGTATACCAGAACTGTTCAACCATTGAAGGACATTTGGGCTGTTTATCCAACATTTGGCAATTGTGAATAAAACTGGTATCAACCTTTGATTTTTGTTTTTGTTTTTAGAGGTTGAAAAAAGAAAGAAAATGCAGGTGCCATTTCCACCTTTTAAAAGCCATTTAGAGAAAGAAAGTGAATTTACCAGATTCTGTGTTTTTTGCCAAATGCTCTCATTCTGGAGAGAATCAGACTAAAATTGAGTCAGAACCCATGGACAACGTCAAAGAGCACACTTACACACCATCATGCTCTATTCCAGGATTTCAGGGGAAGCAAAACTTTCTGGGGCTCACCACTGCCAGGGCTTCAGGCTGGGTTCGGGTTGGTCACAGGTCCATATCACTGGATCTGTTCCTCAGAAGAGTGCACCCTTGTACAGGACAGGATGAAAGCTTGAAACAGCAAAGAATTAAAGTAACCCAACTGAGCTACATAGGGTTTTAGGGTGCTCTGCCACCCTCAACCCCAGGTATAATCCTCAGGCCTTGAAATTCTAGGTCAGAGGGAAAAAGTAGTTATCATAAAAGGTAGACATTTACCAAGGAGAATTCTCCTGTACTGTACAAGAGCTACTCACTCATGTTAATCACGACAAAGCAAAAAGAAAGAAATGGCAGCTATCCCAACATGTGACTACAAGAAAAAAAGCAGAAGAAGAATTAAAGAAAGATAAACCCTATCTGAAAGCCAGTGTAATCCAAGGAAAAGGATAAAATAACACAAGAGTATATCTGCTAGAGAAATAGTTCTTAATGAAAATGAGAATTCGGCAACATAGGTGTTTACAGGTGAGATGACAAATCAACAGAATGATATCAAAAAAGAAGTTGTAGAACTAAGGAAACAAATCGAGGCCCGAAATAATATAAATACTTAGAAATATATATGAATGAAATAGGCCTAATTTAGACCTGACTGTTACTATTCTGTATGTATTAAAATAATCCCTATTCACTCAAAAAACAAATAGTAAAAAACACACATATAAAACCTTCAACAAATAGAAATTTTTTTTTGCCTTTTTCAATTTTCTAGGGCCACACTCATGGTATATGGAGGTTCCCAGGCTAGGGGTCCAGTCGGAGCTGTAGCCACTGGCCTGTGCCACAGCCACAGCAACATGGGATCCGAGTCATGTCTGCAACCTACACCACAGCTCATGGGAAAGCCAGATCCTTAACCCACTGAGCGAGGCCAGGCTTCGAACCCACAACCTCATGGTTCCTAGTCAAATTCGTTAACCACTGAGCCATGACGGGAACTCCCAACAAATAAAAAAATTTAATAATTATAAAAATTCACCTCATATTCCTTTTCCCAGGAATAAATATCTATTTAATTTCATGACTTGTGAAGTATTTCTCTCTCCACCATTAATGCACTCTTTTTTTTTTGTCTTTTTGCCTTATCTAGGGCCGCACCCGCCACATATGGAGGTTCCCAGGCTAGGGGTCTAACAGGAGCTGTAGCTGCCAGCCTTCACCACAGCCACAGCAACGCAGGATCCGAGCCGCGTCTGCAACCTACACCACAATTGACGGCAACACCGGATCCTTAACCCACTGAGCAAGGCCAGGGATCGAACTCGCAACCTCATGGTTCCTAGTCGGATTCGTTAACCACTGAGCCACGACGGGAACTCCATAATGCACTCATTTTTTTAAAGGTAATAAGTTAACTAATGCAGTTCATAAAATAATTAGTTCTGAAAATATCTCTTTTGCTTGTACTATTCAAAGCAGTAGCTGTAGCCATGTGACACTGTTACTCCATACAAACCAACTTTTCCCCAAGCATTGCCATTGAACCTTGACTCCCATCCTTTTACTGGTATAGTTGTTATTTCTGTTTCTGTTTCTTTTGTGTTGTTTGTTTGTTTTGTCCACTGTGCCACAAAGGAACCTCTCTTTTTGCTTTGTTTTGTTTAGGAATGGAAGTGTGGCTCTTAATTTATCCTTATTACACATCAGCATGTTCAATTTCAGTTTGTCAAGGTGTACATTCTTATTCTATCTTTAACACGACTCCTGTTCCCTTCTCAACTCATTTAAGCTGCAGATTCAGTAAGCACGCCTCATGTATTCCCTTAAACCCTAATGGAGATTGACTAGAACAGTTCTGAAAATAGTGAAACAGGAACATGAGTTTCAGAGTAGTCAAGTCCTATAATGAATACAGGACTGACTCACTAGATGGCAGTAGTTGACTTAAATGTCTTTTACAGCCTTCGTTTGACAGGCTCCCCAGCATGTCCTTCAGTAGCTTCTAGTGTTTTCTTTCTTCTCAGCTGATTTTATTTGTAATTGTAACAGTAAAGAAACTTGTTGCTACAGCAGAACAAGGAGGGCATTGGGGGGCTGCTCCCCCTTCCCTACACAGGCCCAGTTCAAACCTGTGTAGTTGTACTTCTCATACTGAGGAATATAGTTGTACTTCTCGTTTGTATGTCCTTTTAAAGTAACCAGGTCACATATCTGATTATTCTTACATGATGAACTTTAAAAAGTTGTCTGGAGTTGTTCCTCTGAAGATAGATCATTGTTCTTTTAAGATTCTGAATGAAATATGTATAAGTTAGCAGAGCTTTGTATGACAAATAATTGCAGTAGGGATTTACATTTAGTTCCACATATTTTATTTGTATTTTTTTAAGTGTAAAGCTTTTCTCTCAGCTTTTCAATTTTCTAACCAGAAGTTAATCTGCCACTTTTAATAAAAGTATGCTTGATTTTATAAAAAATGTTTTTGTCTTTTTAGGGCCCTACCATCGGTATACAGAGCTTCCCAGGCTAGGAGTTGAATAGGAGCTCTAGCTGCTGGCCTACACCGCAGCCACACCAATGCCAGATCCAAGTGCATCTGCAATCTATACCACAGCTCATGGCAACACCTGACCCTTAACCCACTGAGCAAGACTAGGGATCGAACCTGCGTCCTCATGGATCCTAGTCAGATTCGTTTCTGCTGAGCCATGATGGGAATTCCTTGATTTATAAAAATTTTTAAGCACAGTGTATGACAATCGCTTGTTTAGTGTCTTAACTATTCGAAATACATTTAAAAATCCCTGAACAGGCAAATAAGTGACAAGATGTCTGTACTACATGATCCTAGATAATTCCTCAGGCCATGACTTGGGTCTTAAATTCTCATTTAGACATAGTTTCAACAAGCTTGGCTTTTAGGTTTTTAAGGCCACAAATAATAAAAGGTAACAGATAGGAAAGAGAGATGGAGTAAAATTACGTTAAGAAAAACTATAGGAAACAGATATCAACCACATAAACAACTAAGTCTATAGTGAGTGCTAACTAATGATGCTGTATGTTCCTTTGTTTTAAGTGTGATAATCCTTGGCCAAGTGAGGATTTCATATTCTCCAAAATTGTGTAATGTATTCATGGCTTAGTTGTTCCTAAAACAAAAGAACATGACAGTCGCTACTTCCCTTTTTTGTGGATCACATGGGCAGATCTAAGAGCCTGGTGTATTTATCTCATCCTCTTAGTATGTGGGTAGATGACCAGACTTCCAAAAGTGATCCCTTCATTTCCCAAGTCATTCATTTTATAAACTAGGTAGTTACGCAGGCATTTTACTGAGATCTTTGTGAAAATCAAAGGAGAATATGAAAACTTAAAAGGCAATTTTGAAAACATAAGAAGAGGTACATTGTATATAATAAAATTTCACAAGAGTTTGTCTCAGCAGATTGATCACAAAAATGTTTCCTAAACCTTTGAAAGGCAAGGGCTGTTTCTCAGAGCAAGTGTTTGTTTAATACCAGCAAACCTAATTTGAAAGTGTTTGTCTCTTAGACAAGGGACAGCAAACTTGTTCTGAAAAGAGCCAGAGGGTACAAGCATACCTCGTTTTATTGCTTTTTCCTTTTTGTGTTTCTCAGATACTGCGTTTTTTTCTTTACAATTTGAAGGTTTGTAGCAACCTTGCCTTGAGCATGTGTTATCAGTACCATTTTTCCAACAGTGTTATTTTTTAATTTATGTACCTTTATTTGATATAATGCTAATACATACAAATAGACTACAGTATAACTATAATATTTATATGCATCGGGAAATGAAAGCATTTGTGTGACTCGCTTTTTGTCAATATTCACTTTATTGTGGCCTGAATCGAACCCATGGTATCCCTGAGATATGCCTGTAAATATTTTAGTCTCCATGGACCATGTATGGTCTCTGTTGTAACAGTCTTTTTTGTTTAACAATCCCTTAAAAACCGTTTTTGACTCACAGACCATTCAAAGACAGGCAACAGGCTGGCTTTGGCCCATGGGCCATAGTTTACCACTCCTGCTCTAGAAGATTGAAACCTTGATCCTAACAACCACCACTTTCCTAACCACAGAAATTTTTATGAATTTAATATCTTCATGATTGTCCGGAGAAAATATTCTTAATTTAAAAGGCATAAAAAATTTTTAAAAAACAAGGCAGGAAAGTAGCAAGGTACCTTTCATCAAAGATAAGGGAGAAAAAGAATGAATGATGCCAGATTTATTTCTTGAGTCTGTGTAGGTTGATATATTGTTTTTTAGAACAAGTTGGAAATATGAATCAAAAGTTTAAATAATTTACATCTATTGGCACAGAAGTACATGTCCATTGATCCAGATTTAAGAAATTTATCTTAAGAAAATTAAGAATGTGTATAAAAATTGGGAGTTCCCTGCTGGCCTGGTGGTTAAGAATCCTGAGTTGTCACTGCTGAGACACAGGTTTGATCCCTGCCCCCATGAACTATTACATGCGACATTAAGAAAAAAGAAGAGTTCCCTTCGTGGCTCGGTGGTTAACGGATCCCACTAGGAACCATAAGGTTGCAGGCTCAATCCCTGGCCTTGCTCAGTGGGTTAAGAATCCACTGTTGCCGTGAGCTGTGGTGTAGGTTGCAGACACGGCTCGGATCCCGCGTTGCTGTGGCTGTGGCAAAGGCCGGCAGCTACAGCTCCTGTTAGACCCCTAGCCTGGGAACCTCCATACGCAGCGGGTGCGGCCCTAGATAAGGCAAAAAGACAAAAAAAAAAAATAGCTTAGGGAATATTGCCTTTTCAGTGCTGTCATTACATCCTCTCATCCATGATCATGGTGTACCACTGTGTGTTGGATTCTTTTGTTTCCCTTGGCTGCATTTTATGTGTTTCCTTTACTTAGATCTTGCCACATTTCTTATAAAATTTAAGATTTTTCTTTTTTATTGATGATGTAAATATACTGTCTTTTCTTCCATTATATCTTATGATTGTTTGTACATATGAAGGCTAAAACATTATATATTCACTTTGTACCCACTCATCTTTTCATATCCTCTTATTGTTTGTAGTCATTTTTCAGTTGATATTCTTGGATTTTCCGTAATGTTATGATGATATATGAAATCATGTCATCTACAGAAAACCCTTTCCTTTCTAATACTACTAACTTTTCTTATAACTCTCTTTTATTTTTAATTAAAACAACCATTTAAATATATGGATTTTGAAATTATACATGCCCTTGTATTTAACCCTGAATCGTGTCATCTTAGTAATACAGCTAGCCTCCTTAAGTATGTATTCTGAACTCCTCAATAAACCTTTCAAGATATTTAATAATACTTTAAAAATTTTCTAATAAACAAGATAGTCACTTTGAAAATAAATATTTTTGGAGTTCCCGTCATGGCTCAACAGAAGTGAATCTTGACTACCATCCATGAGGACAGGGGTTCAGTCCCTGACCTCGCTCAGTGGGTTCAGGATCCGGCATTGCTGTGAGATGTGGTGTAGATCGCAGATGGGGCTCAGATCTGGTGTTACTGTGACGGTGGTGTAGGCCAGCAACTGCAGCTCTGATTAGCCTGGGAACCTCCATATGCCACAGGTACAGGCCTAAAAAAGAGGAAAAGCAAAGAAATGTCTTTATTAATGATACTTAAATATGGAAAAATTAATTCATCGCTTTTTTTTTTCCTTAGGATCAAATGGCTATCGCGTGTGGATCTCGAGCTCATTTGGAAAAAGAATCAATTGCTCAGGTAAGGCTTTCATCAACCATGGATCAGCAGGTTTTTCCTTTTTTACATAGGCATGAAATAAGCTTTCATACTTAATCTCATAAAAATTAAGGTTCCTTTCAAAATAAAGGATTGACACATTTAAGGGTTTTTTGTTTTGTTTTCTTGAGTATGGATATAGACTTCATTTTGATTTAGGATGCAAGCACCTTTTTTTTTTAAAGCTACCATCCCTGTTCAGTTAGAATATAAGGCAAATTTCTCCGAATGTTGCTAAATGTTTTAATCTATCAACTTGCCTTTGGTTTTTCTCATGTCAGCACACTTAAGTACTATATTTTAAGTTTTATTAAAATTAAAAAATTCTGTAAACTTTTCCTCTTAGAAAAGCATTATACCTTCAAATTTGTAAAGTTTTGCTGCCCTTTTCAGTATATTTTTTAAACAAAATCACCGAAGACATTAACTTCTTCAGGTTGTAATTTATTGATTAAGCTAAGAAGCTGGAATTTGGAAGAAAAATACAATAAGGAACTACTCTATGCAATGTTTTTAAATCATTTTTCCCTTAAAAAATGTAGATCAGGTGTATCAAGCTTAGTACTTGTCCATTATATTCTTGGTGGTACATCTGGTGTTGGTCAGGTAGAGCAAAAATAAAGACATTTTTTTCATCCAAGGTCAAAATTATCTGGGGCTTTTTTTTTTGCCTTTTTGTCATTTTTTAGGGCCGCACCCGCGGCATATGGAGGTTCCCAGGCTAGCAGTCTAACAGGAGCTGTAGCCACCGGCCTTCGCCACAGCCACAGCAACGCGGGATCCGAGCCGTGTCTGCAACCTACACCACAGCTCACGGCAACGCCGGATCCTTAACCCACTAAGCAAGGCCAGGGATTGAACCCGCAACCTCATGGTTCCTAGTCGGATTCGTTAACCACTGTGCCATGACGGGAACTCCGGCTTTTTTTTTTCAATGTATATTCTTAGGCCAACCCCACACACATTAAATTAGACTCTAACTATGGGGCCAGGAGTCTGCATTTCTAATAGTTTCCCAGGTCACTCTGTCCATACCAGAGTTTGAGAACCAGTGGAAACCTTTTCCTCAATGATTCTGAAAAAAAAAAAAAAACAACATGAAAAATTCTCATTTTTTCCCCCAAGAAATACATGGCAGAGTCATAAAACTCCTTAAGGATTTTACTCAAATGTGGAAACCTGAACTCTCCTTTTTTAAGAGATAAATTATTTTAACATCTTCAGCATCTTGTCCAAGTGTAACTTTGTAACCTTACGGGCCCTCGGTGCTATTTGGAAAAGCTTACTCTGATAACCACAGAGAGTATCAAACTCCTGGAAATTTAAAATTGAAAGAGAGTTTAGAGATTTACTAGTCCAACTTCATCACTTTACAAATACCCAGGAGATAAGGAGAGGAAAAGTGTATGTACAGGATGATTGATGCATTACTTACAATTGTAAAATGCTAAAACTATGAAATCCTAAATCTCAACGCTAGAAAGTATACATATTTTCCCTAGATGAAATGCCATACACCAATAAAAATGGGTGATAATGGAAATTGTATAATAATATGGGAAATATCAGAAATACTAGGTTGTATGGAAAAAACAAAGTATGATATTGTAAATACAGTATAATAGAGTAAAAATATCTACTCAAACAAAAACACTTAATGAAAATAGACTAAGTTAGGATTTTTGTGAGTAAATGGTTTCCTTTTTAAAAATATGTTTATGAATGGAGGAGAAAAAGAATAATTTACTTGGAAGGGGGAAAAAGTTGGAGAAATAGAAAGCAGTAATTGGGAAGCAGTTGAAGTAATCTAGGGAAGAAATAGTTGGGACCTGTATTGGTGGCAATAGAAGAGAACTGTAGTTTTAGATTTTATTTGGAATGGTATAGAGTCTTGACACTTAGAGCTTCCATTAGTTGAAAACTGAATTTTTTCTAGAATAATATTTGGATGAGGCTGTGCTATGATTTGAATCTCCTTTCATCCAGCACTGCTTTTAACGAGCTGTCAAGGGATCTATCCCAGGATCTCTGTGTTTATAATTAATTTTGTCATCCATCCACCCATTCTTCCTTCTCTAAAACTTAGTGCTTGATTTGGTGCTTTTAGACCCTACAGAACTGGCCACTGCTCTATAGAAAGAAACTAGTCCACTGACTGGAGATCAACAGTTGTCCATTGCAGACACACTGTAAAGCCCCGGCTGGGTAGGCTTGTAGTCCAAGTTCAGGGGATTCTCACAGAACTAAACCTGACGTATAGAAGGTCCTCTCCAAGGGATAACACATCCAGTTGCCACGTGTCCAGGAAGCTGCGGCATGGCCTTCCATTTCTCAGCCACTTAGGTTTTCTCTTAAAGTGCTTTGGTAACAGAAACCCCGCATGTGATCAATCTGTGGACAGTGAGAAAATCATAAAGGTATTAATTAATCAAGATAGTGAACAGCAACTTCAGTAGCTTAACCGTTTAGTTTTCATTTTCAGACTTATCTTTCCTAAATACCTTTATACATGTGCTCCATTAATCCTACCATCTGTTCTGTTGTTCTCTTGGAAGACTGACATGCACAACACAGCACCGACAGCAGTGTTTTAAGTATCCGTAAACATGCTTGTCTGCTTGTGTGTTCCATATAACAGTTATAACAGAACTGTTCACATTGTCTGGGTATTCTCAAATTTATCATTTTTAAAAGATTCAAAATAGAATCTTACTCCTTGTTTGATGTCTTTAGATTTTAAGTCTTTGTATATCTATTTCAGAAATTCATATAGTGTTTAAGATGAACTTATTAGCTTCATTTAACTAAAGTCTATCCTGTATGTTTTTATTTATTTATTTGTCTTTTTCCCTTATCTAGGGCCGCACCCGCAGCATATGGAGGTTCCCAGGCTAGGGGTCTAACAGGAGCTGTAGCTGCCGGCCTTCACCACAGCCACAGCAACGCAGGATCCGAGCTGCATTTGCAACCTACACCACAGCTCACGCTGGATCCTTAACCCACTGAGCGAGGCCAGGGATCGAACCCGCAAACTCATGGCTCCTAGTCGGATTCATTAACCACTGAGCCACGACGGGAACTCCTATCCTGTATGTTTTTAGATGTCTTCTAAATTTTAAGATATTTTTCCAAGTGTTAAAAATTAAGGAAGGATCCTCATTTGTAGGTTATGTTGTTATGCTTTTAAATATATTAGAAATCAGATCAAATCAAATATGTTAAAGTCTTCATGTAAACTCCACTTACTTTTGTTTTTTAAAAAATAGCCATTATAGTAGGAGTTCCCTTCATGGTCAGTGGTTAACGAATCCAACTAGGAACCATGAGGTTGCGGGTTCAGTCCCTGGCCTTGCTCAGTGGGTTAAGGATCCGGCGTTGCCCTGAGCTGTGGTTTAGGTTGCAAACGCAGCTCGTATCCCACGTTGCTGTGGCTGTGCTGAAGGCCGGCGGCTACAGCTCCTATTAGACCCCTAGCCTGGGAACCTCCATATGCCACAGGTGCAGCCCTAGATAAGGCAAAAAGATAAAAAAATAATAATAATAAAATAAAAAATAGCCATTATCGTAAAACAAAAATTTTCTACTAACATCCAAGCAAAAGCAGTCATGAATATTTTTATTTGTTAACGAGTAAGCTCATCTAAATCACATTAAAAATCATTAAGAGAGAAGTTCCCGTTGTGGCGCAGTGGTTAACGAATCCAACTAGGAACCATGAGGTTGCGGGTTCGATCGCTGGCCTTGCTCAGTGGGTTAATGATCCGGCGATGCCGAGAGCTGTGGTGTACGTCAAGGCTCGGATCCTGCGTTGCTGTGGCTACGGTGTAGGACGGCGGCTACAGCTCTGATTAGGCCCCTAGCCTGGGAACCTCCACATGCCGGGGGTGCGGCCCTAAAATGACAAAAGGCAAAAAAAAAAAAAAATCACATTCAGGGAGAATAGTTTATAGGTATTATTTTTCTACCTTTTAATTTTCATTTTTTTCTATCTTTTGATTTCTGTTTGTTCCTTTCCTAAGCATAAATGCTCTTTTGGAGGTTTAATCAGTCAACCAGTATTTACTGGAATATTTTAAATGGAAGGCACTGAGCAAGCTGTTGTGAGATTCCCAAAGTATTTTAAGATGAGGTTTCTGCCCTATCTGCTTAGAGAGGTAAGATATATTTACATCAAAACATAACTGATGAATCTAGGTGATAAATGAGAAGCTGAGAAGCCCTAGAGCTTTTCAAAGAGTTTGTTTACATACCCTGTAGATAAGCATTTTATTCTTCCTTCCCTTCTTGCCCTGTGTAATACACAAGTGAAATTGTTGTCAAAAGGTTAAAGTGAGCTTTCCAGCCCTCTTCCCTTATTAAAAGCATTTATTGAGTTTCTGTTACTTCCTTTACCAAATACTTGGCTAAAGGCTTTTGATATTATTTCATTTAATCCTTACAGTAACTTTGTGAGGCAGATATTTTCATTCTAGAGGAGGAAAGTGGGGTTTAGAGAGTAGTAGTAACTTGCTCAAGGCCAACCTACTAATTATTAATGGAGCCAGGATTCAAATACAGGTCTGCTCAGTTCCGTGGCTTTTTCTCCTGTGTCATCTTATCACTATTGATCATGGTTCTGTTCCTAGTGAAAGAAAAGGCCTCGTGAATGAAGAATGACACTAAAGATTATAATTATGAAAAACAAAGCCAAAAGGAGAAAGCCATCTTTATCTACTAACATATCAGATATTCTGCATAGACTCTTAACTGCATTGCTTATGTGCATATGTAATATATCATTCCGTGAGTCTACCACCATAATTATAGAAAAATTTAAGAAATAATATTTTTTTAATCCTCGATATGGAAGTCTGGGATGCAATGGTAATTAATTATGTTATTCTTATGTTTTAAAGTTTGCAATGTTTGGAGTTCCCATTGTGGCACAGCGGAAACAAATCCGACCAGGAACCATGTGGTTGCGGTTCGATCCCTGGCCTTGCTTAGTGGGTTAAGGATCTGCCATTGCTTTGAGCTGTGGTGTAGGTTACAGACATGGCTCGAATCTGGTGTTGCTGTGGCTGTGACTGGCAACTATAGCTCCGATTAAACCCCTAGCCCGGGAACCTCTATATGCTGCAGGTGTGGCCCTAAAAAACAAAAAAATAAATAAATAATTAAAAAAATAAAGTTTGCAATGTTTAATGAATAATGGAATATATGCCATGTTACTACTAATGATAAAATTAATCACTAATAACAATAATGAATACTCAGGATTAAACTTTTAAATATAGTATCTAAAGAAGTAAAGAACTTAACTCTTAAAATGTAATTAATCAGATATCTGTCACATTTAATGAGAGAGATTGAGTTTTTGTCTCAAACTCCTTTCTAGTGTGTGACTTCTGTGGCACTGCCATGCTTCTGTCAGTGCTCTCGTTAGCTGGGTATCGAACTTCAGGTTCAAATCTTTGTGTTTCGTTTTTACAAGATATTCTGGTAACTACTTTTTTTGAAACTGAAGTATATTTGGGGCGCAGCAGCTCAAAATATAAGGCGAGTGAGATGTTCTCCTTGCTCAGCACCGGCCCCCAAGCTGCTGAGGTGTGGCTTCTGACTCTCACAGGCACTTCGATCCTTCTTGTCTTCCTCCAGGAAGCAATTGCCTGCTGCTCTAGTGCCTCTGCCCAGCTCCAGGCAGGAGGTGTGCTCACAGTTTCTAGGACAGCCTTGGCCAGTGCAGTGGATAGGACAGTGGTGCTCATATGTAAGATCTACTGAGTCAAGCACATATTAAATTGCAGTTGTCTACAGCCAGGTGTTTTCAGTGACCCCCTTTATAGATAAATGGAAAAGTCATTTGTATTTTGTCTTTGTTTCAGCGTTCTTACTTCCGTACTCTTCTCATGTATGGGTTCCACTTTCTGGTGTGGTTCCTTTGTGTCAAAGGAATCAGGGACACACAGTGTGGGTTCAAATTGTTAACTCGAGAAGCAGCTTCACGGACGTTTTCATCTCTACACGTTGAACGATGGTAGGTTCCTGACCGGATGTGTCTGGTATATCTTATTATACAGCAGGTAATGAGCAGCAGGCCTGTAGTCTCATAATGAACATCCAGGTTCAAACAAAATTGACACTTATGTATATGAACTTAATCCGTACCTTTGCTGGTTTTGTTATTTTAAAAATCTCAAACCAAATATAAGGTATAAAGTTATAAACTCACCGTAGTTGTAGACAATAAAATTGAGAGACAGAAACATCCTGTTTCTTCGTGCTTCCCTTTTTTTTCCTTTGAAGAAAAAAGAAAAAGCTCAAATATCAAAGCAGAAGAGAGGGTGCCCATTTCCTCTTCTTTCCTTCGTTTTACGGGAGTAAGTTCCCTCTCCAGCATAAGAGCAGTCCTTGGACCTCTGCAAACCCTTCCACCATCTAAGAACCCAGTCCTCTTTGTTTATTTTCTCTCTCGTGTGTTCAGCCTTTTCTCTCGACCACATCTTTCCCATCAGTTTTTACAAATTTAAATCTCTCTTGCCAAGAAAACAAAAAATGTCTCTTTTGACACCTTCCTCCAGCACTCCTCCAGCTCTCATCCTTTTTCCTTCCAGAGCCAACCTTTTCTTGGAAGAGTGATCTATGTTCACTGTCTCCATCTTCTCACTGCCTGTTCACTCCTTACCCACCCTCCCATCTAAACATCTAGTCACCCTCCTACATTAAATCCAGTGCTCTTGTGTAATATGACTCCTTACCAACATGATTACCCAGCAGTAGCATTCAGTACTTCTGACCTCTCTTGAAATACACTGTTCCCTCTGCCTTTCCTCATCCCAGACACACCTCAGCTCTCAGCCTATCTAGTGAAGCCTGGAAAGAAGCCTGGAACTTTGGCATCCTTCTGACCTTCCCATCAGCCCCTTCACATATCCAGCCCAACATCAAGATCTGTTGATTTGAGCTTTTATGTCCCACCATTTCTCTTCATTTTCACCACTGTCCAGGACATCATTCCTATGCTGCAGCCCTGGGAGTTCCCGTCGTGGCTCAGTGGTTAACGAATCCGACTAGGAACCATGAGGTTGCGGGTTCGATCCCTGGCCTCGTTCAGTGGGTTAAGGATCTGGCGTTGCCCTGTGGTGTAGGTTGCAGACGCGGCTTGGATCCTGTGTTGCTGTGGCTGTGGCGTAGGACGGTGGCTACAGTTCCAATTAGACCCCTAGCCTGGGAACCTCCATATGCCGCAGGTGTGGCCCTAGATAAGGCAAAAAGACAAAAAAAAAAAAAAAAAAAAACTAGGAACCTAAGAACCTATGCTGCAGCCCAAGGGGTCTGTTCAAAAATAAGTGCATCAATCAATCAAATGCACCCTTTCTGCCTCCCATCACCTTTCGGTGTCTTCCCAGGGCCTTGAAAGAGACACCAACAGGCATACAGATCTGACCTTCCTGAGTCTCCATGTGAGGTTCCTTCCCACCTCACCGCCCACCGTGACTCCTTATCCTTCAGGTCTTCCCTAGGACCCTTGCCCTCACCCTCCACACTAGATCAAATTCTCTGACTGTACGCGGTGGTAGCCCTGTGAGTCTTTGTACCAAGCACCTGTCACATCTGTAGTCTTCTATGGGTGTGATCTTTCTTTAATAAAACCTAAGCTTCACAAGAGCAAGAATCCCATCCAATTTTGCTTATTATATAGTCCCCTATCGAATAGAGTGCCTGGCACATCATAGGACTCAATGAATACTGCTGAAAGTAATAATGCTTAGTGTTCGTCCTGGGTTCTTTGTGAATTCTGTTCATGGTGGGAGTCTGAGTAATTATTCCAGCAGAATTTCATTTTTACAGTTTCTATAACTTTCATGCATCTCTTTGCAAAGATCTGTTATCTCTGTAGAAACAGATGTCAAAAAATCTTCCCAGATAACTTTAAAGAAACTCTAGTTTCAGAATTAAAATTATCAAAAATGCTTTTAAATCTTTTTGTTAAAAAATTTTAATATAAATTTGATCTTCAAATTTAGATACATGTTTCTATTATGTTGAAGAATAAAATGTGCTGATAGTAATGGACTCTAAATTTAGAGAATCTAATTTAAGAAGCCACTTTAGAAATAAAGCCCTCCTTCTGCATTAGATATTTTTCAGACAGCTGTTATGTTCAGATCTAGGGTCAAAACACTAGGTTCTCTGTAGTTTTCAAGGAAGGATTTAGAACTGGAGAACGCTGGGGTTTGGATTGACAACTCAAAATTAGGGTTGATAAGTTTAAAGCATTACTAAGCTTCCTTGTCAGGGTTGTTCTGAGGCAACATTGCCCAGTGGAAATATGAGACACAAATTAATATGTAATTTTCTAGTAGCCACATTAAAAAGTAAAAAAGAAAGATGAAATTTATTTTAATACTATATTTAACACAATATAAACATAGTCATTTCAGCATGCACTCAGTATGAAAAAATATCAAGCTATTTTATATTCTTTTCGTTGTACATCTCAGTTCAGACCAGCTGCATGTGGCCAGTGCTTGCTGTTTTGGCCAGCACAGTACCAAGGTTTTTGTGTTTTTTTAAGTTGAAGAATGTATTTTTATTTTATTCTTCTTTAAATTTTATGTTCATGTGCATGCCTTTTTGTTTGTTTGCAGTTTGACTGCTATAGCATTGACCTGGCTTAAGATTTTAGCCTCTCACATCTCTCTTTAGAGTCCAGTGATAATTATTTTGTGCCCAGAAGGGAGGACCACCAAATACGAATGTGTCCACCTGATTATCAGTATATCCTTCACCACAGTGATGTTTCATCCATTGTTTTTACTTAAACATCTCTGTTCCTGCACTTAACATCAGGAAAGACTAAAGAGCAGATGTGTTTTTTCTTATGCAGGATAAATTTTAGAAACCAAGCCGTGCATCTACTCATCTCCATACGTGTCACCTTAGACAGTTTTTGTAAGAGGATGTATTCTAAAGATTCATTGAAGTTTTTCTCATAACTTTCCAGAAATCCAATTCAGGTAGAGTTTCTAGGTATTAAACAACATCAAGATCTATTGCTGTATTACTGAAGTGAAAAGACTACAGGCATCTCTTTGATTCAGAATTACTTGAGTATGGGTAACAGTAAATGTTAAATATAAATACACACACACACACACATATATATATACACATCCTCCAAACTGTACCTCACTTAAATCCTTTCATTTTTTTTTTCTCTTGCTTTTTAGGGCCACAAGTGCAGCATATGGAGGTTCCCAGGCTAGGGGCTGAATTGGAGCTACAGCTGCCGGCCTACACCACGGCCACAGCAACGCCAGATCTGAACTGCGTCTGCAACCTACACCACAGCTCATGGCACCGCCAGATCTTTAACCCACTGAGCAAGGTCAGGGATCGAACCCACAACCTCATGGTTACTAGTAGGATTTATTTCCGCTGCACCACAACGGGAACTCCACATCCTTTCCATTTAATGTTAAGGTATAATTTGACCCAACTTATGAGTAATTTTTTAAATGGATTATTTGAAATGTACTTTTTTGCAATGAATAATTTTTTAAATGTTTAATCAGTGTTATACATGTTTATAATTTAAAGTCATTCCATCAGGCTTATAACAAGAAAACAATCATCCTTTACCCCATCTCCCACCATCCCCAGTTCCTTCTTCACTACAGTCACTTTCATCTCTCTACTGCTTGTGGTATTTGCTTTCATATTGAGGATAATGGGTCTGCATGGCTGTGTCTCAGTTTTTGAGTTTTAGATATTACTTCCCAAAATAGGAAATCAAACCCCTGTACAGCCCTCCACACTTATGCTCCTAATACAGTTTTAAAACAATGTTTGCTTAGCTCTCTGTTGATTGTTGCAGCTCAGATTTGAGCCATAGCAAGCAGTGGGATTATACAACTGTTCCTGTAGTACTTTTTGTTTTCCTAAAGATAATAACTCTCTGGAGATTTGTGCTGGTATTACTTGACTCTGGGTCTGACGCTTCTCTGTGCTTACTCTCCAACAGGAGCGTAAATTCCCAGACACATCAGATTTGCCTGAGTTTCATCTTGGTCATTTGCTGGCCTGCGGCTCGGCTCCTGTCCTAGATTTTCCTTAGTTTACCCCCTATTTTAGTAGAGCACACCCTCTACTAAACTTCCTAAAAATATGAGGGAGAAAGTGGGAGCCCCTGCATGCGGAGACGTGCTTTCATCCTACCCCTGCAGTCATATCACCAGTAGTGGGAGAAAGAGTTTTGGGTGGAAAATCATTTTTCCTCAGGATTTGGAAAGCATTGCTCTGTTGTCCTTGGCACTCAGTATTTCTGTGGAAAAGCCCAGTTCTGTCTATAATCTAATCTTGATTCTTTGTCTACGGCATGTTGTTTCTCCAGAGTGTTTTGAAATACCGTGATTCAGCGACTCAGTGTGGCTCTTTTTCATGTATTTTGTTGAGTATTCAGTAGGTCCTCTAACCCTGGAAACCCATGTCCTTTAGTTCTGAGAAATGCGCTATAATTTCTTCCACAATCTCCCTCTCTTCTCTACATTTTTAAAAGATGTAGAACCTACTGACCCTATTATTTTATCTTCTCTCCTCTTTCTTATTTTCCTTCTTTTGCAACTTCCTCGGTTTTATCACCCAACCCTCCTTTTGGTTTTGATTTCTGCTGTCAAAATTTTCAGTTTTCTACAACTCTTATATTCCAGTCTTCATTTTCTTAAATCTGTTGTTTCATGACTACAGTATCTTCTACTGCATCTCTTGTTGTCTCAGTTAAGACTTTGACATTTTCTTCTTTCCTTGGCATTGTTTCTGTTGCTTCACTTTTTGTTTTATCATTAAAGTTTATCCTCAGATCCCTTTAGTATGGCCCTAAAAAGCCCATCAGAAGCTATGTACATGGTCAGAGAACTTTGACTGACTGGTAGATTTCAGTCAGTCACAAAGTGGCTGAAATTTGTGTGGGCCATTTCGTGTAGTAACTTCTAGCTGTCGTTATGTTTGGGGCTGATCATTTTCACTGACGTGGGCTCCTTCAGTCTCGTGCCTAGGAGATAAGAACCTGGCTGCCAGCATCCACAGAAGCAGCTGGAAGAAAACAGAATCTCATACAGATTTCCAGTGAGTCCTCTGGTTTGCAGCCCACCTGCATCCCCACTCACAGAGGTCCCTTCAGACCCCGATGCCTGAGCCTCTGACGGGCTCTGTGGCACCCATATACCTGCTCTGGGCCTCTCCTTCTGCCGTCTCCTTTCTTTAGTTACCACTTGTCCAGCTACTCGCCAACTTTCAAGTTTGTTTTTTTTTTTCATTACCATCATCTCCTCCTCTTTTTGTTCTTGTGTAATTATCCCATCATTATTTGAATTTATTGGGATTTCAGGAGGAAGCAGTAGGGTACATGTGCGTCTGCCATATTTAAAACAGTCTCAATGCACTCTTTGTTCTTCAGAAGTATATCTGTTCAAGAGATTAACAACTATATCAGCAACTGAGTAACAAAAGAAAACATGGTGGCTCTGCTCTCCCGACATTTGCAAAAACTCAAGAATTCATTGTAGCTGCAAAAGAACCCTTATGTTGCTTCTATTTATTAGCATAAGTTCCATCAGAGGTATTTGGTATTTTAAGTATAATGTTTGCTTTGGTAACAGATTGGTCTCAATTTATAATATGGGGACGTGAATTGCAGTACTGTTTTTTTAATATACATCAACTGTCTTCTAAAATGTTTAAGGGGAGAGGGATATAATAAAAATAATAGTTTAGAAGATGAATAGCCCTTTCAGTTTTTTAAATAGAAATTAATTTCAGTTAATCAGTGCTTTTTTTAACCCACACCTTTCCATTCATCATTCTTATGTTGATAAGTCATTAACTGTATACCAATATCTTCAGAGAAATAATAATCTTGATCAGATTATTAAATATCTTTAGAACTAACTTGCTAGCCCATTAGGTAATTTTTTGATTTTTGTGTTAAAGGAGGGAATTTTAAGGGTAAAAACACCTGGTGGCTTAATACTGAAGTTATTTTTCTTTCATGAGTCACAATTCTACTTAATAGAAGTTTTACATTGTCTTTTTAGAAACACAACGTTGTAGATGATTTCACCATCTTAAGTAATTTTTTATTAGGATAAGAAAAGATATTACATGTTTAAAAAGTAGTTTTCATATTGAATTATCCATACACTTGAGATTTGAACAGGCTGTATGATGGGTGGTGGTGGTATTGTAGCTAAGAAAACAAAACTCCCAAATTCAAATTATCTGGGATCAGCGAAATCACATTGAAGTGGATTTTAGTCATTTTCCTGTTTGTGCTAATATTTTAAAATCCAGCCCAGGAAGTTTAAAGTGTGTTCCATACAGTCTGGAAAATGAAGGGTTTAATGTCTCAAGAATGAAAGCAATGAAAGACTCTAGTGCTCTTAGGGACAGATAAAGGTATGAAGAAGTGCGGCACAGCTGTGATGCTTCTGTCTTTGAACTTCATGCCAGTGAGAAGAAGCAACTGGTTGAGATAATTTTTTTTAAGAATCCAGGAAAACTAAGTCACAATTGGAGAATGTTGAGGAAAGCAGATCTGACCTAAATCAAAGGACTGACTGAAGAGTTTTAAGAAAGAACCTTTCCTAGGTAGAAGGAAGGCTAAGCTGGGAATTCAGAGTAGAGATGATTTAATAGTGTCTATTTAAAGGAGACAGTATATCTCATTCCTTTGCATGTATTTACTTATACCCTCAAGGCATCTCAGACCAGCCTAAGCTGGCTTTTCGCTTTCAACAGCTCCCACTACTGCATTGTCCAGGACAGCACTGGGAAGGAAAAGGGGAGGGCACGCTGCCAGGACCCTGTACTTAGAAAATAAACCTTGATTCTTCAGTGGTAGAAGAATGTAATCAGGCAACTCTAAAGTGATTAAGATTCTCTCCCAGTGCTTCTCAAAGTTCTGTTATAGCAGCTTCTCTGAATCAGGTGAAAATGCTACCACTTCTGTATCTTGAGCTCGTTAAGACTCAGATTTGAAAATCCATCAATCCTGAAAATTTCCTGGATTAAATTTTCTCTTGGAGGTCAAGAGGCCCCTTTTTTCCTCTGGGAGTTTCTGAGTTGTGCTAGAGACACCATATTTCTCCTTTAAATGTTATGCAGTGGCACACTCCATTACCGTATTTGCCTTGAAGCTCCTGAACTACTTGGCTTGTGTATGACCTTATGTTTGTTTATCTGACCTTCAGTTTTACAGTATAAGCTCTTATACCTGCCATGTAAGCTTTCTTAAGGCATGCCAAGGTAGAGATTTAATTATACTCTATTTGTCTCTTTAAAAATAAGTATCAATATTTTTTCTGTTTCAGGGCATTTGATGTAGAACTGCTTTACATAGCACAGTTCTTTAAAATTCCAATAGCAGAAATTGCTGTCAACTGGACCGAAATTGAAGGTGAGTCTGTAGTTGTTACAGCTGATCTTAAGTGGAGGAAGGTGTCAGGCAGTAAAATGAGCTGGCTTTACTGTTACACCCTCTCCCCATCAAGGTCTGCTCAGCTGTCTGCACTCAGAGAGGAAGTTCCATAGAGTAGCGCCCACTCGTCCCTCCACCCTCCTCCAGCTGCCTTACTGCCTTCTGTATTTTTTCAGTCTCTTTAGGGTCTTTAGTACGCCTACTGGTTTGTCCAAGAAATTCAGTAAAACTTGTAGAGTAGACAAGATCATGGTGATTTCAGGTGAGAAGCAAGGTGGATAGTCTTGAGATAAACATAATTGTTTGCAAGACTATTTTTTTAGTATTGTATTATTTCATTACCCAGTGAGTTTTACACATGATCTTAGCCAAAAGGCCAAGAAGCGATACTCAGTGAGTTTTGAGTACCTACAAACCACTATGTAAAGCTAAATAAGGGATTATAGTTTTTACTCCAAAGGTCCACAGTCCATTCACAGCCAATTTTTAACTGGCATCTGTACATATTTTCAAAAATGTAAAAATCTCTCAGATCTATAATAATGTGAAATATAGCATAATTCTTAATTTCTATTCAGAGAAGTTTAGAGAGGTCTCACTATATAGAATTTAAAATATATTCTAGTTTTCTCCTTTGCTTACCTTAGAGTGATCCTAAATTAATTCATAGTGTGGGAACGGTTAACTGGAGACTTGTTCAAAGTCACCTCTTCCCCCAGGTAAGCATAGCCTCCCCTTGAAAAGTCACTGTTGCAAGAAGTAACCTCAGATATTTAGGGACAGAAAAAGATTAAGGACCAATCTGGAAGTCAAACAAGCTTTGTAATCTAGAACGAATTCAGCCTCTTGGAGTCTTGCTGAATCATACTGAGTTTACAGCAGGTTGGTCTCCACAGTAGCAGCCCAGATCACAGAAGACTGGAAGTGGGTAAAACGACTGCTCTGTTCAGACTTCGTCATGATCATGTCCATCCATGTGTCTGTGTTGATCTGTACCTGGCATAGACTCTGCGAAGTTCAAATGGGGAAAAGTCAAAATATGTTTCATTTCATATCAGTTGCTCATGGGCGTTTCTCAGATAGCTGAGTATTACATTTCATTAACCAGCACGCAGTGAGTCATCCCCAAACCCTCAGCCATATACAGTTAGTCCCTCCCCCCAGCAGGGCCAGCTGAAATTTTCAGTTTAGATCCTTTCATGTTTCACTTCACTTCAGGATGTTTTGCTTTTTTTTGCTTTTTCCTTTTTTTGCCCGCCCCATGGCATATCGACTTCCCAGGTCAGGGATCGGATCCTAGCTGTAGCTGTGACCTCTGCGCAGCTGCAGCAATGCCAGATTCTTAACCCATTGTGCCAGGCTGGGGATCGAACCAGCATCCCAGTGCTCCAGAGATGCTGCCATTCCCACTGTGCTACAATGGGAACTCCTCACTTAATGATGTTTTGTGTTTGTTGTTTTTAGGGAAAACACTCACTTCAACTTTGAAGGTGTTGAATTCTTTTGTCCATGATTTAAATAAAATTAAGGTGGATGTGTTCACTTAATTAACACGTTTCACAGTGTATGTGAATATCAGATTATCACATTGTATACTTTAAATATATTTCCATTTTATTTGTCAATTGTACCTCATTGTAGCTGGGGTGGGAGGAAAGAGAAAAAGAGAAGGAAGCTAGAGCATTTGGACTTAAATCTGGCTTGTCGGTGATTGCCCTATGGTCTGGTCCATGTCAGTTTACTACCCAGCACCCTGTTACCTGACCAATGGTTGGGGATGCTCTACTCCTGACTTACTAAAAAACAATTTCCAGCAGTAAAATCAAGGAATATAATAAACCTTTTTTTTTTTTTTTTGGCAGTGCCTGTGGCTCACGGAAGTTCCCGGGCCAGGGATTGAGCCCATACCACAGCAGTGACAACACCAAATCCTTAACTGCTAAGCCACCATGGAACTCGAAGAATATAGTTTTCTTTTTTTCTTATGGGGGAGGGGAGACTATAAGCTTTTAAAACGTTCAAGGAGGCAAATCTCATGTGGGACCTAGGCCTGGCATGTTCCATTTGACAACCACTGGACAATAAGATGGCCTAGCTAAGGTGTATTTATTTTACCTGATGGAGAGTCTTTGGTAAAATTGGGATAAAAGTTGGGGTTTTGTCCTGGCTTTCTTATCTCAGAGTATTAATCTATACTTGTATAATGTACTGAGGTTTACCTGATCCTCTGTAGTGCCTAAGATTGAAAGGTAATCTATAAGACATGATTTGTCATCAAAAATCATTTCTAAATGTACTAATGGAATTAAATGTCTAATATAATATATTAATGTAAATTAAATTAAGGTGACTAGAGGGTCACAAAGGTCTTATAGACTGATTTCTAAAATACAGAAAAATTGCTATATTTTCTCCTGAAAATATATTTATTTTTTTATTTTTTTGTTTATAATGATTTTTATTTTTTCCATTATAGCTGGTTTTTATATATTTATTTTTAAATTGCAGGTTCTAAATTAGTTCCTTTTTGGAGCTGGCTACAGATGGGCAAGGACCTACTTTTTATACGCCTTCGATATTTGACTGGTGCCTGGAGGCTTGAACAAACCAGGAAAGTGAATTAGGTTATTTGCTGTCTTTGATTGTATTCTTATGTATCAGTGTCACATTACTTCATCTGAAATTAAAATTTTAAATAAAGCTGGGATAAACCAATGCTACTGCTGCTTTTTGATAATTTTGAAGAACTTACTGCCAAAAGTAAAACTTTTTATACCTCTTTTGGACAAACAAAATGTTTTTAAGGTGTTTATAACAAAAGTCAGATTTTCTTTTGCTTTAGCATTTTTATTTAGATTATCTCGATTCTGAAAAATGTAATTTTTAAACAGACGACAGAAGCAATTTTGCTTACCCTTAAGTGCCTATATAATTCTCGTGAACTTAAATATAAACCACAATCATAAAATAGTGTTCGGGGTTTTAAAAGTAAATGTTTACATGTATATAAATTATCAATATTAAACCCATATTTCATTCTCTAAAATTCCAAAAAAAAAATGTAAAAGAAAGGATATAGGCTTGCTCACCAAAGTATCCAGTTTCTTATACAGTCTTTTTTATCTCCTTCCTAATTTTTCTTATGTATCTTGTACTTTCTTACCTCCTGGTAATCCTTCCTTCTTGAGTTCATGTTAATAGAAATTGGAAATTCTTTATTAAAAAGAGAAAATTTTATAATATTAATAATGTATTTACTTAATAACATCAGAAGCCTTTGTTTTTGAGAAACTAAAGACTAATAAATAGCAATTATAAAATAAAAAACACTTAAAAATCAGAATTAGGTTGTTTCTGATGTCTTAGAGAAAGTAATAATAATACCAAACATTTACTGACTGTTGATTGTATGCCCATCACTGTTCTAAACACGTAGTATATAATGAGTCACCTAACTTTTCCAACAGAAGTGGAAACTGAGGCCCAAAGGGGCTACTTACCCCAGAGCACACAGCCAGGAAACAGTGGAATCATGATTCCAGCCCATGTATTCCAGATCCAGGGCCAAGGACCATGCTACTTCAGCTTCTGAAGGTACGCTAACTGGGAATATGTAAGTCGAAAGTTCCACAAGTACATTAAATACAACATTTTCAAGTTGGTATTCCAAGCCCAGTGCTTAGCACAGAGTAAACCCTAATAGGGATAAAGTGAATAAACAACCCTCATTTACTACCAGGTTTTGAAAGCATTTAAGTCACTTAAATGAACAGAACAAAACAAGGCTTATACAAGTAGAAATGATGAATAGTAGAAGGACCATGAGCATTGACAAGAATTCAAAGTGACAAGCCTTGAGCCAACAAGATCCTTAATGAAGCTACAATAAGACAATAAAATAACTTGTTACTCTTTGTAAGCTAGTGATAAAACTGTATGTCTGAGGCATGATAGGAATTTTCAGGGAAAGTGTCAATATAAGTAGCTCACCCATGAACACTATTAAGAAAGGTCTCTGGTATCCTTGATGCCAACGTATCTTCCTAAGCACAGGTTCACCTGAGCTAACGATGCAGTATAGATTCAGTGGGAGGCCCTCTGTAAGAAAAAATGTAGTTTAACTTATTTACAGAGCCTGCTAACAAAAAGAGCAAGCAGCCATAGCAAAAGCAAAAATACCAGCTGCTGTCACTGCACTCTGTGCAAGGAACTCTGATAAGAATTTCACAAGCATTATTTAGCTTCATCTGATCAAACAACCCTATCATGCGGCTATAATCACCCACGTTTCAGAAATGAAGAAGCAGTCTTAGACAAGTGATTTGCCCAAGATCACACAAGCAGCCAGTGTCATGCTTCTTCTGAAACAATGGGAAACATACAGGGTGATGTATGTTTCCTGAGAGGACAATCTGAGAAAACAGAGTACAATCCCATTACAGAACAACCTGACCATGACTCTCTACCTTCTGACTTGTTCTTATATATGGAGTTTACCTGACTTGAGATTATGTCTGGATGATCAGATGTTTCCTGACATCTGTAATTCTATGTCTTTATATAGTTGTGCATTTCTGCCATTCATAGTTGACTCTCCAGTTCTCACCCATAGTTGGTTCTCCAGTCTTACTTTGCATTTTTTAAAATTTCATTATAATTTCCTTAAGAGTAGAAACCTTGCCTTTTATTTTTGTGTCTCTAGAGCATCCTAAATTGTGACTGTTTGATAAAGGTTTCCCAGATCATTAGATAATGCCACCAATCCTATTCATTTGTCCAAGAAAAAATTACATGAATGAGGTTATCCATTTTATCGACAGCTAAATCCCCTGAAGACGCAGTCTAATGGGTTGCTTTGTTTTTGTGCAAATTCAAAAGCACCAAATCAATAAATTAATGATTTTATTATGTCCATCCAATATAGGGCTTTATGAAGTGACATATTTAGAATTACTGATTTTGAAGTAGAACTCCAGTTAGTATTCTGATGGTTACACAAAGCAGTCCCTTCCCAGATTTGATCCTATGTAGGTTTTCTGTCTGTTGCTATATTCTTTATTTGAAACTCATCCCAGGATCACTTGATATAGTGATAGTGTGTTCTGCACATGCCAGCAAAACAGCCCTGCCCTCTGAGGATTCTGCATGTTAAGGGCATGATGCCTTCCAGGCTCCCCTGTACAACCACATAGCCATACATGCCGAGAAGTGCTAAATTTATAAATGCGTTTCATTCAAGCCAGTTGATAAACCAGTTGTTTGGAAGCCAAGACACATTTTCCCATGAAAATAATGTTAGGAAGGATGGTTAAATCCTTAGAGCAGCCTGAAGCATGCATGTCTAATACAGGTGACCTCTTCTATACCAGCCTGCAATAAAAACTAACTGCTCTTTGCAACACTCTTTCTGTGGAGAAATTGTCAGGTTCCAAGTGGAAACAGCAGGAAAGTATCTTTCCCCACAGCCTCTAGGAATCCCAGTGAAAATTCAGGCACATCAGCAGTGGGTTGAAACCTCATTGTAGCCTCTATGGAGGCTGCAGGCAACTTCCTCCCCACCAGGGAGGGTCTGACAGGATGGGGCAAGGGCGCCAGCAATAATTAGTGGTGGTGTGGGCGTCAGTGCTACATGGTAAGCTAGATAGCCCTAGAGAAAGGATTGAGGGCACAGAACCGACCAAGAGACAGCAGTGGTCCTTATCTGGGTGGTATCACAAGGCACCTCAGAAACACTCCTAGGAAAATGAAGGGATGTGTAACTTAAGAAAAAAAAAGTCCTTAAAGTTACAATATAGATGCTGTCAAGTCTTCAGAAGAAAATTTATAAATGATTCATTCTTCCCCTCATTCTCAGTGAGTACATACTGAATGCCAAGCTCCCAAGCATTGTTGGATGGATGGACTATACAATTAGGAAATCAATAGAGTACTACATTTAAAAAGTGTCTGCTCTCATAGAGTCATAGAAAATGTGAAATATTTATTAAAAATTTCAATTAATATAAGATCAAGGAACCATATATGTTCTGAAGAAGAATAAATCTTTGCAGTTTGATATTAGGAAAATTTTTCCTATATTCTTTTACTTCTACAGGATGTTTTATGCAGTGTACAACTTCAGTGAAAGCAGAACCATCTGGGAAGATAGTTTACAACCTCACAGTTCCTTTTGGTCTTTGTTAGTCTTCTGAAATAAACATAGAATAGCACTCCTCCTCATTTATATTTTGCACTATATTCCCTGAGATCTAAAGAAATATCTTAGGAATTTCATTGGAAGGGCCAGCTAAATCAAGATAATTCTACAATGACAAAAAATTAAAGTAAGGATCCCTGCCTCTGGGAAGATGGCATAAATGTGCCTTTTCCTCTCCCCGAGTACAGTAAACCCCTAGACATTATATATATATATTAAAAAAAAAAAAAACATAGACTCTGAAAGGTACAAAGAAGGAGGCAGACTGTCTAGAGATCTTGAGACACAAAGAGTGACACTTCAGTAAGTTCCTTGGGTTTTCTTTTGATCTCATATCTCAGACTTGGAGCTAAGCCAACGACCTCATAAATGCCAGTGGTCATAGACCAAAAAATTGCCCCAACACATGCCTCTCTCATGCCAAAGGACCAAGGGGCAGTTTAGCAAAACAGAAAACCTATAGACACTAATAGTCTTCTACAACCAAACATTGCAGGAAAAAACTGACCACACACCTGCTGACGCCAGCAAAGGCTGAGCGGTGAGCCTAGATACTCACCTTCATGAGGCTGGACTTGGGCTCCTGGATATCGTCTCCAGGGTGATGTCAGAGGCCAAGCAGGGAGCAGAACTTTCACCCCACCAGCCCACAGTGAGTCCTCCCCAGAGGAACCCAGGTTTCCACCCCCATCCTGCTTCACCTCCTCCTCACTGGGGTGGGATCAGAGGAGGCACTTCCTATGGTGGCCCAGCAGTAAGAAGGCCACCCCACTGCGATGACAGTGAGGGTCATGTAGTGAGCCAGAAGGCCTACCCCTGCCCAAGTGCAATAAATAGTCCCCCTTCCTTTGGGCGTCACTGGAGGCACCAAAGGGGAAGCTGTAGTTAGACCTCCACCTGGCCATATAACAAGACGGGCTCTCCCTTTTCTACCAGAGTAGTGTCAGCTAAAACAAAAGGTTTAAGTAAGATCCAGAGTCTCAGAACATACTACAAAATGTCCAGGTTTCAAAAGAAAATGGCTGGTCAAGTAAGTAGAATGTTTTCTGCTCTTCTTGTGTTGCATTCATTCATTTATTCATCTAATTTGTTCAAACGCTTTGTGGGTTTCTTAAAAGCAGAGAGGCATCAAAGGAGATACCAAAAGTATAGGCAACAAAATAATAGACAAATAGGACTACATGGAACTTTCAAACTTCTGTGCATCAAAGGAAACAATCAACGGAGTATAAAGGCAACCTACAAAAGAGGAGAAAATACTTGCAAATCACATATCTGATAAGGGGTTAATATCCGTAATATAAAAGGAACGCCTGCAACTCAACAGCAAAACCAAATAATCAGAATAAAAAATGAGCAAAGGACTTGGATGAAAAATTCTCCAAAGAAGATATACAAATGGCCAGCAAGCATGTGTAAAGATTACTAATAGTAAGAGCAGTGCAAACCAAAACCACAATTAGATGTCAAATCACACCCATTAGGATGACCCCTATCAAAAGAACAGAAAATAACAAGTGTTGGCAAAGATGCAAAGAAATTGAAACCCTTGTGCACTTTATATTCTGGTGGGAATATAAAATTGTGCAGCCATATGAAAACAGTAAATTGAGGTTTTTTTAAAAACTTCAAAATAGAACTACCATGTGATCCAGCAGTCCCACTCCTGGGTATAGATCCAAAAGAATTCAAAGCAGGATCTGAAAAAGATATTTGCACATTGATTTTCACTGCAGTATTATGCACAAAAATCAAGAAGTGAAAGCAAATCAAATGTCCACTGACTGATGAATGGATGAAGAAAATGGGGTCTTGGAGTTCCCGTCATGGCACAGCAGTTAACGAATCCGACTAGGAACCATGAGGTTGCGGGTTCGATCCCTAGCCTTGCTCAGTGGGTTAATGATCCGGCATTGCCATGAGCTATGGTGTAGGTCACAGACACGGCTTGGATCTGGCATTGCTGTGGCTGTCTCGTAGGTTGGCAGCCATAGCTCCGATTCAACCCCTAGCCTAGGAACCTCTATATGCAGCAGGTGAGGCCCTAAAATGCAAAAAAAAAAAAAAAAAAAAAAAAAAAATGGGGTCTATACATACAGTGGGATATTATGAAGCCTTAATAAAGAAGGAAATACTGGGAGTTCCCATTGTGGCTCATAGGGTTAAAAACTGACTAGTATTCCTGAGGATGTGGGTTCGATCCCTAATCCTGCTCAGTGGGTTAAGGATCTGGCTTTGCCATGAACTGTGGTGTAGGTTGAAGATGTGGCTTGGGTCTCATGTGACTGGTGTAGGCCAGCAACTGTAACTCTGCTTCCACCCCTAGCCTGAGAACTTCCACATGCCGCAGGTGCAGCCCTTAAAAAAAAAAAAACGGAAGGAAATCCCATCATAAGCCACAATACAGATGAACCTAGAAGAGGTTATGCTAAGTGAAATAAGCCAGTCATAGAAAGACACGGTATGATACCACTTTTATGAAGTATCTATAATAGTCAAAATCCTGGAAACAGAAGGTAGAAAAGTGGTTGCCAAGTGCCAGGGTGAGAAAGAGGGGGCATTACTAGTTAATGACTATAGAGTTGCAGTTTCCCAAAATGAAAAAGTTGTAGAGATCTGTTGTACGACAATATGAATATACTTAACACTTCTGAAATGGACAGTGAAATATGATTAAGATTTTAAAAAAAAGTCAGTCTTATACAGCCCCTAAATAGCATGCTACCAAGCAACAGCTTGAATGGACGGATTTAATTAACCCCAATATTAACCTAAATTTAACTAAAATAATAAAGGTATATTTCAAAACTTGAAAAAATGAGGATCGAGAAAACTCATCGAATTACTAATTGAAAGGTTACTGGTGACCTCTAAAAATGTTGGCACAGCACTGAAATCAAACAGTGGGGGTGGGAGGCAGATGCCAGATTTGGAGAAATTAAGAATGCAGTGGGTAATAAGGAAGGAAAAATGGGTAACCAAGCACTGCGAGTTCTGACATCAGGGGGACATATATTGTATGGATTTGGGGAAGAGTTTTTTTTTTTTTCCAAGATAAGTAAGATCTGACTTGACTGAAGTAATGGCCTGAGTTATTGTTTCTCTTACAGAAAAAAAACAAAGACTCTCAAAGGAATTGGACAGAGGGTAAAACTCAGAGGTTCAAAGTGCTGGTCAGATCTGGCTCACCAGTGCTTTCTTTGGCTTGTGTCTTTTAAACAAAACTTAGTTGGCAAAACTGTTAAACTGTAAGATTTTTCCATAAAATTCTGGATATCTTTTATCCCTTGAAACCCCGTCCCCATTCCAACCCGGCAACAACCACAACCAGCTGGAACTTGGTGAACCAGGAGCTCCCTTTAGAAGGGGCACTGATCCTCCAGTCCCCAGCCTTCCTTCTCCTGGGCCTCTCCTGGGCTGGCCAATTCACCACTGATGGACCCGGCCTGGTCCAGGCCAGCACTGTTTGCAGTCCTAGCTATAGAGAAGGGGGGAGAAGCTGTGCGGGACGGTCACCGGTAGGGAAGGGGAAGGATGAGCAAAAGAACTGCAAGTTATCCTTCCTTTTGTTGAGGCTCCACTTTTTCCTCCAACGCCTTTTTTTTTTTTTTATGGCTGCACCGCTGAATATTGAAGTTCCCAGGCCAAGGATTGAATCCGAGCTACAGCTGCAACCTAGGCCTCAGCTGCCACAACACCAGATCCTTTAACACACCCACTGCGTGGAATCAGGGATCGAAACTGCACCTCCACAGAGCCCAGGCTGCTGTGGTCAGATTCTTAAGCCACTGTACCACAGTGGGGACTCCTCCTCTCTCTCCTTTAACAAGTGTGATCTCTATTCTTTCCCCACAATTTCTTCACCAGGGGTCTGTCATTTTTGTGGCTTCTGCTGTCACTCGATAAATTCCAAATTTATATCTCTCCTCTAATCATTTTCCTAATAGTTTTTACCCCATACTAAGCATTTCATTCGTTCAACAAATATTTCTTAGGTATCTGTTATGATCTCAGCATTGTTCCAGGCTGTGAGGAATACAGTAATGCACAAAACCAGCATTCTTATAGAGAGACAGTCAAAACAGTTTGTATAATTACATGTAGTGATGCTGCTATGAGGGGGGAAAAAGAAAAGCTGTTAAATAGAGATTTGGGGAATTGTGAAGAAGGGTAATTTTGTTTTATTTTCCCCCAAAGCAGTTTCCTGCTTCATAGTACCCAGTTCTTTTGAAGACACCATTTTCCTCCCTTCCTTGATTCTTGATTCCTCCAGTTGTTTGGGGTTTGCTTTTTTTTAACCACATTTTATTGATTTTTCCCTTCAAAGTGTTCATAAATTGTATCCCCCTCCCACCCTTTCTAGAATCCCACAGACACTGTCTTATCCAGACAATCTCCACCTCACGCCTAGATGGTTGCAAGGGCCTCCTAATGGCCCTCACCTCTTATCTCTTTAAACTTTTCTCCACAGCTGCTTCCACTTTACAGCCTGTGGATTTTTCTTTTTCAGTGTCAATACCCATGTCACATTCTGGTCAAACACTTCTTTGTTTTTTGTTTGTTTTTTGCTTTTTAGGGTCACACCTGTGCATATGGACATTCCCAGGCTAGGGGTTGAATTGGAGTTGCATCTGCTGACCTACATCACAGCCACAGCCATGCCAGATTCAAGCCACATCTTCAACCTACACCACAGCTCATGCCAACTCCGAATCCTTAATCCACTGAGCAGGGCCAGGGATCGAACCACATCCTCATGGGTACTTGTCGGGTTCGTTTCCCCTGAACCACAATGGGAATTCCTGTGCACAAACACTTCTTAATTCAACTTCAAGTTCCAGGAAGACAGTGAGGCATAATAGTTAAATGTCCGGGCTTTGGAGTTGGGACAACGAGAGTTTGACTTCTGAGCCAGATACTTGGGGACATTTCAGTGGCCTTGGGGTCCTCAATTATAAAATGCAGAAAATAATTCTCAGTCCCTGAGATGTGATGATGAAACAAGATGATGTGCGTAAAGCAGCAGCCTCGTCCTGGTGGGGGGACTCTCACCACAGGGCAGAGAGCTATCGCTCTTCACCACTAAACCAAGAGGCTCTATCACTCCCTGGTCGCACCCTCAGAGCATTTTTTTGGGTGATGTCTGTCCTTGTAACATTATTTTTCTTATGTATCCAAGTAAATTGACAGTTCTCTAGAAAAAATGAGTTTTGGAGTTACCTTTGGCACAGCAGGTTAAGGATCCAGTCACTGCAGCAGCTAAGGCCACTGCTATGGCACAGGTTCAGTCCCTAGCCCAGGAACTTCCACATGCCATGGACATGGACCAAAAAAAAAGAAAAAATTTTCACACTCAAAATCGCAAGAAATTCTGCACATAGAAGGTTTTCTGGGCTGTCTCTGTGATGCTGCAAGTTATTCCTGTCTCAGAGTATTTGGCCAAGAGAGCTGCATGAAGTCCGGGCTGCACTTACCCGAGGTGGTTTGGGGACCCTTGGGCTAGCTGGGTGGTGGGCATTCATTCTCACCTCTCAAGGTGTAGCTGTATTTCACCTCTGTGGAGACTCCTCTGATACCTTCTGTACCTGCAGCCCTAAGTGACACATAAAGTACAAGAATCAATGGTGTGTGTGTGTGTGTCTCTCCTATGAGACCAGGTTTCCTGAGGCTTCTGTGTTGATAACATTTGGTCCAGATACCTGGTACTCGGGAAAGTATTCAATGATGGTTATGGAATAAAGGATGGCTCTTGAAGGAAAGTTCAAGAGGGAGGCAGAAAAAGTTTAGAACTTCAGATGAAATGAAAGAAGGGAACCAGAAGTGGGAGGGGCATGCAGCAGCAATTCCTATGGCTCTCAGCGGAGCCACTATAAGGACATAAGATCAAACATAAGATGCAAGCAGAATCCTTGCAGTGATGGATTACTGTAGACTTTGTCACCACCTTGTCCTATTCTAGGCAGAGGACAAGTAAAAACTGACCTTCTCGTGGATAAAAAGGCTGCCCTTCCTACCACTGCTTCATGGGCTGCATGACCTCAAGTTCCGCCAAGTCCTTGTAATTCAAACAAGGAGGAACTGCGTTTTACTGTGGTTTTCAGGTCTGGAGCCAAAATTTTACTGGCATTCCCACCAAAATCACAATCATATGAGTCTCACCTCTCATATGATTCCTATTAACGTAGTTTTGTGTGTGTGTGTGTGTGTGTAAGTTCTAACAAGCAATAAAATTGCAGCCAATCAAGAAATCAAGAGGGAAAAATAAAGAGTCTGGATTTCCTATTACAAGGATACTGAGCTTCTGAACAATGGAGTGTCAACGTGGCCTTCCTTCCAGAGCATCTTCTGCTTCCTGGAACTCTCCGCATCTTACTGTTCTAAGGTAGAAAGGCTTAACCTTTGATACTAAGTTTGAGAGATAAGTGAAAGTCATTGTAAGACAGGCTAACTTACAGATGCCAACATTTCTTGGTACGTAAATGAGAATGTACAGACAAAGCGGACTCCACACATTCAAAGAATCTGCAAATACAAGTCCTTCCAAGAGCCTAGAGAATTCTGTGAACTTAAAAAGACTCCATGCCAGGAGCCCGAGCCAGCACTGCAGAGGTTATCATTCCTTGGTCTGCACTGTGTCCTCTGCATTGTCTAATGCATATAAGCGAAGGAAACAGATAGTGACTGGGCCATTTCTTTTCTTAATAACATTAAAAAGAAAAAACAAGCCACATGCTATCGATTCTGAGGACATAATTAGTTTACCTGCAGTAAAACACAGCGAGCACAATCTGTAGCTCTCTGCAGTCCAAAGGTTTCCTGGAGTTTCACACCCAGGGTAATCTCAAACTTAACACCTGGCCTGGAGCAGAGGAAAGTGGGCCAGGTTTTAAGTTTCTACCATTAATGCTGTCTTAAACAAGGTCATTTTTCAATGATAGCAATATAACAAACACAGCATCTGCCACAGGAAATAGTGCAGCACTTTAAGAATGAGAAAAAACAGTCAAATTCATGGCCTTGCATTTCACCGGTACCAGGGCCTTTGGGGAGGCATTATTTTTCTATATTCAGGAGCAAACTGAACACTGTCCCGTGGGGCTTTATTCGCCTTTCATCTCAGTAAATGCCTTTTCCATGAAGAGCTTCTGGCTGATGGGGGAGTCAAAGGCCATCAGTCTGTTGGTGGCATTTCCCAAGCGCGTTCTGAGTGGGTTCCAGGAGGCCACAGTGAACCCAAAAGGCAGACTACCCAGGAGGCAGCCAGGCCTGAGCAAGAGGGTTGTCTATTAATGTTGCTTAGTGCCCATAAGGTTGTATCTTTATTAGATTAGCTAATAGTATATAGTCTATGCTAGGCTGTTAAATAAGTACGAATGAGGAAATGACAATCCACAAAATTATACCGCTAGTTTTAACCACCACTCACCCCTCAGAGTGAGTAAATATTTTTCTGCCTCTGCCAGTGCAGACTAGTTACTCTGGCGCTGTCGGTGGGTGTAATGATCCCCTTTACTCTGCAAAGCAAGTAAAAAACGAAACATCACGTTAACAGCAACCCTCAGTGCCCAGAAACATGTCAGAAAGATCCCCTGGGGCAGCGGGGGCGGGGGGTGGTCCAAACCGATTTGTTGGTTCGTATCTCAAGTTCCAGGTGGAGGCAGGATGTCTCAGGGTGGAGGGGGCGAGACGCTAGGTGCCCCACGCTGGCGAGAGGCGCCCCACAGAAAGAGTTTGATACAGGACTGAGGACAGCCTGCGGTGGCGCACGAGGACGTAGTCGCAGCCCACGACTGGGCGCCCCGCGCGCCAGCTTCCCCGCCGGGCCCCCGCCGCGGGTTTCCGCGCACGTGGCCGCTGGGCAAGCCGCGCTCCCCCGCCTCGCCGCCTCCGGCAGCGGCCAGGGCGCGCGCGGCGGCGGACGGGGGCGGGCCCGCGAGCAGGGCTCCTGGCGGCTTTCCAGGTCGGCGCACTAATACGGGCGATGAGGCTTCGCGGCTCCAGTCTGACTGACGCCGGCTGGGGCCGCCGCCGCCGCCGCCGCTGTAGCCGCTGTCTGGGTCCCCGCGGCTGCAGCCGCCGCCGCCGCCGCCGCCGCCGCCGCCGGGCCCTGCAGGCGCTGGGCGCGCGCAGCCAGGCAGTAAGTGAGCGGCGCTCAGAGCGGGCGGCCGGGGGACCCG
The DNA here is from genome assembly GCA_004024745.2 of Catagonus wagneri. Taxonomy (NCBI): domain Eukaryota; kingdom Metazoa; phylum Chordata; class Mammalia; order Artiodactyla; family Tayassuidae; genus Catagonus; species Catagonus wagneri. The sequence continues at coordinate 33,131,671 of PVHT020004944.1, forward strand.
CCGCGGGGGCGGGGTGGCGGCCAGACCCGGGTGGGGGGAGGGGTGAGTGGCATCGCAGGGACAGGTAAGAGATACCCTCCCTGGCGCGCTCGGGGCGTGTATGTGTGTGGATGCGTGTGTGGCTAAGTTTTTCTTCCACAAGGTGTGTGGCTTGGCTCTTTGTACTCTCGGCCCCTGGATTTCTTGGAGGAGCCTGTTTGGGGTGGGGCCGGCTGGGCGAGGGGCCGGAGGGGACAGCTCCGGGGAGAGGGCCGCGCGTCTCCCTCTCGGCTGCGGCCGCCCGGGCGGCCGGCACCTGGGACCTGTCAGAGGATGCTGTCTCGCGGCGGGAGCGCCGGGTGCGGGGCGGTGGCCTCGGGGCGGGGGCGAGGCTGCGCGCTAGCTGTCCGCCCCGGGCCGGGCACCGCGAGCGGGCTGAGCACCGAGGCCAGGCGCTGTGGAGACGCACACTCGCGGCTGAGTAACTGCTGTGGCCGGAGCGGGTGGGGAGGACAGTGGAGAAACCGGGTGAGGGGCGGTCATTGTGACCCAGCTGGCCTCCTGTCTCAAAGGGATTTTACTCTGCTTACCTTTGAGGCACGCGAAGTGGGGTGTGGGGGGGAGTTAGGAATGTTATTCAAGCGTCTGGGCTAGCGCAGGGATGGTACTGGGAGCTGGGGTGTTTGTCTTTTCCTTCGCCTGCCATTCGGTGCCAACTCTCCGCAGAGGGGAGGGGGGCGAGGTGGGGAACAGATACTGGAGACTAACTGACGCCAGCATTGTGATCGGAAGGAGGAGCGCGGGGGAACATTTTTATGGATGGCTAATCGCTGACAAGTCTTCCCGTTACTGTTCCTTCCTCCTCCCACCCTTGACGGTGGACATTTGAAATGATAGTTTAGAAATACTTCGTCGACTTGTTTCTGGGCTGCAACTGGTACTCCTGAGAAATAACCCACAAATGATGTAAATCTAGTTTTGGAATAAAATTGCACGTAAATGTTTTACCAGTAATTCACAGTCTCATACACACCCTTAGGACACTGTGGATGGCTTTTAATGGATCCAGTTTACAAGTAGTGTTTTGGTGGCTTGATAGATTTCTCGGATGATCTTTTGGAAGCATTGTTGAACAGGAATAATAGACGATTATTGTAAAGTCTTAAAGCTTTTAATAATGCCACTTCCTTGGTGAGGGAACCAAGCGTTTGTTGCATCCTTCTGGGTGGGTGACATCCTACAGGCGTAATTTTCTGCCTTGGGATTTCTGTTCCTGTGAGGGAATGCCATTGGTTGTTTACATTTTAGAAATAGTGATGTATATTTTAGAAGGAAGTAAAAATAAAACCCAAACACATTCTCCTAACTCCAAAGAGACAGTTCAATAAGTCAGTATCCCTGTTTGTAGGGAACCATGAGCAAGATTTTGGATCACTTTCAAATTTGTGGTTATCCAAGAAGGACACTGCAGATAAGAAAATGATGTAACCATTTATAAATAAGGAGTATTTAAAATATATTATGATAGAAGTTTCAAATATACTAGAAAAAATAACTTTTAGTGGTAATATTCTCCTTCATTCATGGCAAGACTACTGTCTTTAGCAGGCAGCCTTCAGCCTGTTAATCCGCTCTGACATCCAACTCCCATTTTTATGCTTGACTGGCTATCTTTGTCAGAGCTGTTCTATGCTTGAGCTCTGTGGTTTCAAGCTATGTTTAAGAGAATGCCAGCGTTTCTCCATCTGAGCAAACTCATTTTTATCGGTACGGGGTTTGCTAAAAATCCAAGATACAGACAAATTTTAAGTTAAACCTGTAAGTACTTTGCAATCTTTTAAAGTCACCATGAGCTGTTTGACTTTTTTCCTTTTAAAATCTTTTTCCTTTCCTTACATATCCCCAATTAATGAGTAGTCAGAAGACATTCACAGATGTCAACTACTATGTCTCTGATTGCCCAAGACCATGGTATGAGAAAGAAAAGCGGTTCGTTGTTGTTAATGAAACATTCTAGAAGTAATAAACAACTGGTAAATTTGTTTATCCTTTCTAATCTTGTGGTCAGCTGGAAGAGAAGAAAAATATGTCAATAAATTATTTTATAAAGATTAAAATATTCGATTTCAATTCTACAAATAGTTTTAATTCTTTCTAATGAGGGTGCAATTTCCTTTGCCATATTTGGAGAGTTGCTGTTTAATCAGTGGTCACCATAGCACTTAGGCAAGTAACTGGTTTATATCTGACATTCTCTCTGAAATGAATAAAACAGCAATTTCATCATGTTTGGCTTTAATATGTTGGAAGTAATACTTAGCCATGAAGTGTACGCTGATATCAGGGATAGTAAAGGTTAGGAAGTTAAACTAGCATTTTTTTTGTTTTTTTGCAAAACATACTACCTTGAATTTTAAAGCTCTAACAAAGCTTAGTGCAGATTTTCTGTTTACTGTTTCTAACATTTAGGGAGGAATTCAGAAACGGAATTGTCCCGAATAAAACAGTAAATGTAGCAGTATGAATCTCTTCAAATAGTTGTAATTTTAGGCTGTTGGATTTATATTTCCTTGGTTACTGTTGCCAGTGAATTGAAACGTTATTCCAAAGGGGGAAAAAAAAAAGCAAACAGTAAATTTGTGATTTGTTGTAATAGTATGAGCACCTTCAAGTTTTTTTTTTTTGTTCCTAACCTAGTGAATGTTCATGTTATGAGTAGGAGCGTAACAAAAAATAAACAGATATCCCTTGACCGTAAACTAACCTTTTAAAATAAATATTCCTGTAAATTATGTCTCCTAAGAAATGTGTGCTAACTAAAGTTGTTAAGATTTCAAGATGTTTGTTAGCATTAGAAGCCATCAGACCCATGAAAGCTGGGTGTTAATCACACCCGTGGACTGCATCCTGACACTCCCCCGCTCCCCCAAAAAATTATTCTGAACACCCAGCACTCTGCTCTTTTTGTGTCAGCCTTGGGCTGACCCCAGACCACTTTTCAGACTTGTCTTCCTACTCCTCCTATATTTTATGCTGCAATTAAAGAACTGTGATTTCCCAGGCATACCCGGGCTTTCCTCAACTCTTCACCTTTCCTCAGCCTCAGCCTAGAACGCCTTCCCCTGCCTTCCCACTTCTTACCAGATCCACAGACCCGTCAGCATCTTCCTCATCTTTTATGGCCCCATCCAGGTGAGTCCTCTCTGATGACTCTGGACGCGGGCGTGTTCTCCTTTGAGTGCCTATGGCTCTTGGCATTTTGCACTCTTGCTACACTTTGCCTCGTATTGAGTTATATATTAATTTATGTCTTCTCCTCAGAGCATCCTTTGAAGATCTGTGATGGAAGGGACTGTTTTACCTAACTTTTTCATTCCCTTCATGCCGACCACAGTGCCCTGCCTAGTGCTCAGTCGGTCTTAAGTATTCATTAAATGACACATCTTTCACTGATCCCATAGTTTCTTCTGAAATGCAACCTGAAAAGGAGTTTCCCCTATACTGTAGGTCTTAACAGTTCATCTTGCAAGAAGCCAGTGTTGAACCTGAGCTGAGGACGTGTGAGGAGGCTGTGGAACCCCCCACCCCAGCCCAGCTGAGCCTCTTTCTCCTGAATATTGTGTCTGAGGAATGCAGCAAGAAAGCTTATATGATACTCTTATTGCATTAGCAATTTTTCCATATCAGATTTGCTAAGTACACAATGGAAACCATTTAGCAAAAAAAAAAAAAACAGTTTCTAATGCGATATGGCCACCACAATGAAACTCTAATTCAATTCCACAGAAAATTGCTAACACGATATGCTGACCCCCTTTCCCCCCACCAACAGCCACAGAAAAATTGATCCTGTTTTTAGTGTATATGTTTCAAACTATGCTCACAAAAGAAAAAGCAGATGGCTGCTGTGATGAGTTTCTGTTTTGGTCGGGTTGGATGTTGAAAGGGTCTTGTTATCTGTCTTGTCAGAGAGCTAAATCTCTATTTGTGCTTTGCTCATTATATTACCAAATGATACTAAATCGAATCATAACACACATCGTGTTTTGTTAAGTGGTTCAGAATTAATAGAGTTAGTGTAATGTAAAAATATAATTTGTATATAAATATCATGCCTCTATAAGATAGTTGATTACACAGTTTTAATTGGTAAGTCACATCAACTCAAAACCAGTTTTCTCAAAGAGACTCTGACAGAAAATTTAGACGCAAACTTAACATGAAATGCATAATTATTGAGGAACAAATTATACATGTGTGTGTACAGACCTGTATCACTCCAGATTCCTCAGCACTGAAGAGATATGGGTTCTCCCCTTTCGTTCCCTAACACATATTAAAGACAAGCATTTAACCCATGAAATGAGCATGAAGGAGTCCTATAAAGTTCTAATTTTTCCAAAAGGACAATTTTGATTTTCTTTTTTTTTTTTGCGGGGAGTTATTTTTATAAATAAATTCTCCCTTGGGGAAATGTAATATTTCATGTCTAGTCACTTCCTTTCCTCTACTTTTCCCGTATAACTTTGAAGGACTGTGAATAGGAACTGTGCGTTGCTCACTCATGATATGGGTTTAGCGCTGCAGCAGTGAAAAGCCATCTTTGCTTTATGAACACTGGGATTATAAGGAGGAGCATCCACTCCAGAGCTCCAGTTCCCAGTTTTCTACCAGTCAGATAATCTGGAAAGTGCACATATGTTATGGAGGCCACCCAGATGGGTTGATGGCACTGGGGGTTGTGCTGAAACAACTTAGAGAAGGTTCGAAAGTAGTGGGGATATGAACACCCTGTGAGGGAGCAACAGCTTCAATGGGCTGATTCTGAGAGTGCATTTCAGATGGAGGGGTCTGTGTGCCTACACAGCCCCTTTGTGTGTGTCTTTTTAGGGATGCACCTGTGGCCTTTGGAGGTTCCCAGGCTAGGAGTCAAGTCGGAGCTACAGCTGCCAGCCTATGCCACAACTACAGCAACACAGGATCTGAGTTGTGTCTGCAACCTGCACCACAGCTCATGGCAACTCTGGATTCTTAACCCACTGAGTGAGGCCAGGGATCGAACCCCCAGGGATTGAACCCCAATCCTCATGGATACTGGTTGGGTTCGTTATGGCTGAGCCCCCAAGGGAACTCTTTTACACAGTGCTTCTTAATCCATGGAATGTCTTCTTCCATGGAGCTTAATAGTTTTCATTTTTAATCTGTTCAACTGCTTGGAAGCTGATCAAATGTAGATTTGCTTTAGTTAAGTATGTGTGTGTGTTTCTATTTGTTTTTACAAAATGGAATTGTGAAATAGGTAATCGAGGCAATTTATCAAAAGTCTTGAAGGATTTTGTCCCACATACTTAATGGGCTCTGGAAGGTTTAGAGCAGGTTTGCAGATACTTTGAAAGGAGAAATTTGATGGATGGTAGAGTTCATCTGAAGTGCTAGGAGTTGCTTCCTGAGTACTTGCATCTAATTTAATTGACTTGCTAGTAATATATTTCAGAAGATAACTCAGGAAAACTATGACAGATGCCATCGAAGTTCTTCATTTTATGGTAAAATATATGCTTTCTCCTATGATTCACACTTCATTATAAATCTGTTCATTCATCTTGCCTTTTTTTTTTTTCTGCTAAGAATCACACATAAGAAATTGGAGTTTGGTTGGAGAAAGAAAGAGAAAGAATAGGTCATTGAATTTGTTTTTTAATTAAAGTACAGTTGATTTACTGTGTTGTCCAAATTTCTGCTGGATAGCCAAGTGACCCAGTTGTACACACATATACGCGCGTGCGCACACATACTCACACACACATATACACATAAAAAAATAGAATTTTTTTAAAATACTGTATTGATTATGTTTGAGGATTTTAAAATGTGATGCTGTGGATGTAACAGTTGCTTTACAACATGGAACTAATAGATTTGGTCATTCTTTTTTTTTTTTTTTTGTCTTCTTTCCTTTTCTAGGGCCGCACTAACGGCATATGGAGGTTCCCAGGCTAGGGGGTCTAATCAGAGCTGTAGCTGCCAGCCTCCACTAGAACCAAAGCAACGCCAGATCTGAGCCACGTCTGTGACCTACACCACGGTTCACAGCAACGCCGGATCCTTAACCCACTGAGCGAGGCCAGGGATCGAACCCACAACCTCGTGGTTCCTAGTCAGATTCGTTAACCACTGAGCCACGACGGGAACTCCAGATTTGGTCATTCTTTCATTGTCATTTACTCTGGGTCTATGAGGCCCCAAACCAGGCCCGGGGACCACATAAAGAGGTAACCACATAGAGTAAAATAACAAAATCAATCCCCATCTCCAGGATTTCTTAGCCTAATTAGAGAGAGAGGTCAGGAAAGCAAATATAAAAATGTTTACCCAGTAGTACAATCTTTTTATGCAAATAAAAAATTGTGATCTGTTTGGATTTCTCTAATTTTTCCTGGTTAGAATTCCACTTTTACTGTGTGTGAATTTTGTGTCACTCTTGACAAGGATAATTAGAATGGTATTGCATGGGGCTTAGGACTCTGACCAGAGATGAAATGGAAGGCATAGTGGAAATAGAGATTCTGGCAGTAGGACCTTGTGAGAAGTTAAGGGTGCTGAGGGCGCCATCCCTAGGCCTGGAATTGCACGTCTGGGTCTTTTAGGAGAAAGAACCCTTGCTTCTCTCATTTTCCTCCTTTTTCTTTACTGGTTCCAGAGGGAGTTTGCGTGACTCCCCTTCAGGAAACCTCCCCCGACCCTTTTAATCATAGCTATAACAATGCACCTGTCACATGTGTGGTAATAATGATTAAATTTCCATCTCTCCCCCCGCCCTGTTGACCAGAACATTGTAGAGAGGAGGAGTCGTGTTATTATCTTAAAATACCTAGTGCCAGTGCCAAGCACCATGTCTGCTTCATTGTTGCTACTCCATAAATTAAGTCCTTCCTTCAACCATGTCTTTTTGTCTTCCCCTAAGATAGTTGGTGTTTTGTAGACTAAGGTGAAAGGAAGGAGAAGGCATTTGGATTTTAACCTGTAGGCGTAAGAGAATGATTCTGTTTTAATCTGTGGTCAAAAGAGAAATATTAAAAGGTTTGGGAGTTCCCCTTGTGGCCCAGTGGAAACGAATGTGACTAGCATCCATGAGGACGCAGGTTCAATCCCTGGCCTTACTGCTCAGTGGATTAAGGATCCGGCATTGACGTGAGCTGTGGTGTAGGTCACAGACGTGACTTGGATCTTGCGTTGCTGTGTCTGTGGTGTACACCGGCAACTGTAGCTCTGACCCAACCCTTAGCCTTGGAACCTCCATATGCTGCACTTACTGCCTTAAAAAGACAAAAAAAAAAAAAAAAAAGGTTTGAACAGGAGAATCATATAATCAAAGGGGTGTTTGAAGGAGTGTGAAGGCCAGTTGAGGTGGCACGGTGCATCTAAATGCCCACATTAGGAGCTCCCTAGTGGCTCAGTAGGTTAGGGATCCAGCAGTGCTGTGGCTCTGGTCACTGCTCTGGCACAGGTTTGATCCCTGGTCTGGGAATTTTCACAGCCAAACAAATAAATAAATGACCGTATTAGCACCTAGTGAAGCTGGTCGAATGGTGGTTGACACACCATGACTGCCTTTGGTCCTTGCAAATCTGTGCTTCCCCAGACGGTGATCCGGAACACAGTTCAATATCCTCTCCATCAGTTTATAATCTCACCCTTCAGGGGCCCTTTGGCCAGGAAACTCAACCTCCCGTGATACATACACATCATTATTTGCCCACCCATCATTTTAAAAAACATTTAACTTGCTATTCAGAGCCGTTTAAGATTTTGCAGGTATTTGAGTACAGATTGGTGTTCTCTCTCACATCACCCTTAGCTGGCAGACTATTAAATGCACAGGAAGAAGGGAACACGTTATGTAATTCTGTCTCTCAGCAGAACTTATTGAATCATGTTAGCCAAGCAGTGGGCTTCAGGTCAGCAGTTAGACTAACTACATAGGGCCTAATAATAAAATAGTTCATGTTGATGATATAAGTGGATTTTACCTTGATTCATGCAACCTTTATGATGTGCCAGACCTGGCGTTACGCTGAATGGACCACTCTGTGTCATGGCCTGTGGCCGTTAGAGCTTGGCGTCTCTGGGGAAAGCAAGTACCAAATATCCTTATCCTCTGGTGGGACTGTGCTGCTGTGAAGGTCTGTGCTGGGTGCTGGGGAAGCCCACGGGAGCTGGGGGAGGCTGACTCATGCTGCTGCCTGGGGCTACAGGGAAGGTTTCCAGGAAGTTTCTTCCTGCTGGGTCCTGAAGGAGGAGCAGGAGGTGGCTGCACAAGACCTCTTGGGCAGGGGTGAGGGAGTCAAGGGCAAAGAGAGCTAGAATTGTTGAAGCTGGGAATGTAGTTGGGTGAAGCCGGATTGTGAAGAGTCTGCTTTGAAATTGAATGCTGGAAGCATCAAATCATGCCCCACCCTGCAATGATATTTACTGTGGTTTTTTCACGTAAAATATAGAAATACATCCTCAGAGTAGAAATTGGGATTAAATTACTTAAAAGCACATGGATTCCAGCTGTGGTACAACAGGATCTGTGACCACAGCCGCCTGATGCAGGTTCAGTCCCTGGCCCAGTGCAGCAGATTAAAGGATCCGGCATTGACACAGCTGCATCTGAGGTTGGAACGGTTGTGGCCTGGATCTGATCCCTGGCCTGGGAACTCTGTGTGCTGCAGGGAGACCAAGAAAGAAAGAAAAAGAGAAAAAAAAAAAGCACAAAGGACTTTTAACACCCACGCCTTGAAATAGTTACTATGCGTTCGGATGCATACTTGCCCACGGTGTCACTCAGGAGTGGGACAAGGCCAGCTCTGGACTCGGAATGACATCGAAGGAGTGTCCAACAGGGAAGGTGTTTTCGGGTGTGTTGCGCTGGTGAGAGGAGGCAAGTCCAAGACAGATGCCTGGAGTGAGACAGGCTTGTTGGGGACCTCTGGGATGGGACATAGCTAAGAAGTGTGTGACGGGACCCATGGCAGGATCTGGTGACCTATGGAATGTGGGACTGAGGAAGAGGAAGGAACACCTTCCCGTGGGTTAGTTCTGAGCCAAGGGTGGCTGCTGGTTTCTAGCTTGGACTAGTGGTTAGAGGGCAATGCTACCAGGATGTGGGGAATGCCAGAAGAAAAGCAGTGTTTTAAGAGACCTAATAGAATCCATTTCTTTCTCTTTTTTTTTTCATTAATAAACTTTATTTTTTTTGGGCATTTTTAGAGTCACAGCAAAACTGAGTGAAAAGTGCAGAGACTACCCTCTACTCCTGCCCGCCCCCCATCCTGCACCAGGGCAGTTCTCTGGTTACTTTATCCCTCCCAAGACCTTAGTTTACGCTCTCAGTGTTGTGCATCCTGTGGGTTTAATGACTTGTCTCCAGCACCGTAGTATCCTGCTGAACAGTTTCACCGCCCCCAGATCCTCTGCGTTCTGCTTCCCCATCACTCTCCCAACGCCTGGACTACATTCCATTTCTGCATTCGAATATACCCCTTTTATGGGTTCTGGAGTTAGTAGTAGTCAAATAGTCACTTTTTTTTTACATTTAAAAAAAATTATAGTTGGTTTACAGTGTTGTGCCAATTTCTTCTGTACAGCAAAGTGACGCAGTCATATATATATATATATATATATATATATATATATATACACACATACACACATATATTTATACACGCATATATGTATATTCCTTTTTTTATATTCCATCATTTTCTATTCCAAGAGATTGGATATAGTTCCCTGTGCTATGCAGTAGAGCCTCATTACTCATTCTAAGTCAAATACTAAATTTTTAAAAACCTTTTCTTCTTTTTTTAAACCAGCAGGCCCTTTCATCAGGGAAGCCTCAGGAAGCAAAGCCAGGTGAAGCAGGGCTGCTCTGGTGGCAGGTGGCATCCGCAGGAGGACAGTCTTAAGCTTCCCCTTCCCCTGGCGTCTAGCTCCCCTGCCTCCCTCATTGCCGGGTCTGAGGCTCTCTGTCATCTTCAGATCTTAAGGAAGCCGGTTTGGAAACCACGTGTAAGCACCTCTGGAGCTCAGAGGAAGGTCTGGTAGTTCTCAGATGCAGTGAACTCAAACTCTTGGGCTTTTGGAGATCTGGAGTCTATTTTTAAATAAGTTTTTGGTTTTCGTGTTTTTGCTTGTGTGCTTGTTCGTTTTGGTCCCCTTCCTTGGAGTCAAGCTGCCAGCTTTGATTTCACTTCGCTGTCCCACCTGCTATAGCATCTCCTCTTCTCCCAGTTTGCTGCTCTGATTTACTGTAAGCTTGGGAATCATGGAAGCATGCATATTATTATTTAAGCTGAGTGGAAAATAGTTACAAATGGGTCCTGCATGATCTTTTTTTTTGTACAGACTTGGTAATGTATTTGTTTTGGCAGGTAGAACTTGTTGCTTGTTGCTTATTCTTAATTAGGTTTTGCACAGAGACGGTTGTTGGATAGTCAAATTTTGTACAGTTTTCACCCCATCTCTGTTAGGGTCCATCTGTCGTCTCACCTTCTCCCTCTTAAATAGATTTATATAGAAAGTATATATTATGGGCTTAGATGTTTCTGTCCACAAGCTCTTAATGGGAGAAGCATAGCAGTTAATGCTGACTACAAAAAACAGAATGTCATGACTCTAATTCCCAATGAAATGCTGACAGGTTGAGATAGTTGAGATGTTGAGATATTGCTTTTTTCCTTTTTTTTAGGGCCGCACCTGCAGCATATGGAGGTTCCAGGCTAGGGGTGTAATTGGAGCTATAGCCGCCGGCCTACGCCACAGCCACAGCAAAGTAGGATCCGAGCCACATCTACGACCTACACCACAGCTCATGGCAACGCCGGAACCTTAACCCACTGAGTGAGGCCAGGGATCGAACCCTCAACCTCATGGCTCCTAGTCGGATTAGTTAATCACTGAGCCACGACAGGAACTCCGAGATACTGCTTTTCTGATGTGGACATTTATCCTTCCCTTTCCTTCTCTCCCCCTCCCCTATTTGCCTCTGATCTATTTCTGATTGCCCCCCCCCCCATTTTTTGACAACCTTTATTTCTACAATGAAATATGAAGAAGGAATAAGCAGAAGTATAACTGTTACTAATAAAAAAGTGTCCTTACATAGTTTACAGTTTTTGAATTGCTTTTGTCCACATCCTCTCTGTGTGAAAAGTAATGGTTACTGTTTCAGCTTTACAGAGGAGGAAACAGGATCAAAGTGATTAATTACTGGAAGGTCCCAATTATCAATGGAACTAGCATTCAAACTCCAGTATTCTTCCTCTAATTTATGTGTTTTTAATCCAGTACATCATGTAGCTTCTTGTTCATGGAATCAGTAGTTAAGTTGTGGGCCGTTCCAACCTTGAATAATAAAATATCACACTAGTGGGGCCCTGCAAGGCATTTCCAAGCATATGCTGACAGTGTAAAGGATATAGGTTGGAATACTAGAAGCATGCCATAATCTTCCCAAGGTAGTGTCGACATTCTAAGTGTTATGAATTGCTTCTTCTTACAGTATTTAATACTGCTCTTAATGTTCAGATGCTACATGTAAAAAATATATATAGCATTGTAAGTCCATCATAAAAGTGACCCAAGTGATTAGGTATGTTCTTTAGATTCACTCTGTCAGCATTTAAAACAAAAAGCTAAGCAGTTTAGCCAGGAAAATCAAGTTTATTCGGGTATAGCAGAAGAACTGCAATTAAGGACATGCAAATTATGCAAAACTTTAGGGAAGTCTGGAGAACAAAAGAGAGGAGCATTCTTTTATAGGGGAAATGAGGAAGTTGAAAGGGGCTCTTTTGAATGAAAGTTCATTGGAGGAGAGTGAGAGTTTGGGGTTGGGGCAACTTCTCATTGGCTGAGTTGCAACAGTTTCTCATTGGCTGGTGTGTTGCTGGCAAGGAGGAAATTTTCCTTTTCCCTTCTGAAATATGTAAACTAAGCTTCTTGATGGGGTGTATAAGGGAAGCTACAGTGAGAGCTCCCAATTCAGGGCTTCCTAACTTCATAGTGACTGAGGTTTTCCTTTATTTTCACACCTCTTCGCTGCTCTAATATCTGTTGTACTTCTCTTTTACTACATTTGATACAAGTAAAACACCAAATAGGCAATGGAATAATAATTCATCTCCAGAAGAAAAGGTAAAGTGCAACAATAAAAAAGTATCTTGCCTCTTTATTTTAAAAAATAATTCTCTATCTCAAATAATTCTAATTCCAAAATAATTCTGATTCTGGGAGTTCCCTTCATGGCTCAGTGTTTAATGAACCTGACTAGGATCCATGTGGATGCGAGTCTGATCCCTGGCCTCGCTCAGTGGGTTAAGGATCCAGTGTTGCCGCGAGCTGTGGTGTAGGTCGCAGATGCTGCTTGGATCTGGCATTGCTGTGACTGTGGTGTAAGCCAGTGGCTATAGCTCCAATTCAACCCCTAGCCTGCGAACTTCCATATGCCGAGGATGTGGCCCTTAAAAAAAAAAAGGCAAAATAATTCTGAAACTTAAGAAATGATGTCTAATCAGTGTTGACATTCTAGCTGAAAAATAAAACTATGTGAGTGCCAAGAGAGCTGTGTCTCAGGAATTTAAGTGAATGTAGATTAACACTTCTCAAAGGCTTATTTTAACACAATAAATTCCAGTGACACCAGCTTACCTTAGCACTTCATATCATGAACACAAGGCTGCCTTGTATAACCACATCTTGGTTTGGGCAAAACATACCACTTTTAGTCAGAGCCTTTATTTTAGCTGAAATTTAATATTAATATAAAAAGAAACCAAGCTGCTATTGGAGGAGTTCTGTTTTAAAGTGAGGTTAAGAAAAATAAGTCAACGACAGCAAAAGATAAAAATAAAATTCTTTTTTTTAAAAAATTAAAAAACAAAATAAGATTGTGTATGTGAACGTTTTGATATATGTATGAACTTTTATCAGATGAGACTCAAGGGATCATTATGTCATTTCTTCTGGGCCACAATGTACCCAAATCCAAGACTGATGATAAAAAGTATACTTAAGAATTAAGTTCAATTTGATAGCATTTCCATCCCAATGCTATCAAATTGAGTTGCGATGATTTTTGTACACCTATAATTGTAATAAGATTCATTAAGTAATGAAAAAAAGTAAATAAACTGGAAAGGAAAAAAATAAAATTCATCCATAAAAAAAAAAGTTCAGATATTCTTGTACTTGTATAGTACAAGGTAAATTTGTTTAACCCAATGCTATTCCATACAGTAGATTTTCTTATAATCCTATTCCAGGAAGGATTATTAAATCAGTTTTATGGAAGAATGAATTTCAAGTTGTGTGGACCCTCCAATAGATTTGAAGTCATAGGGGTTCTAGAATATTAGTAGCTCTTAACACAACTTTTAATATCAGATGTGGTCGTGCATGAAAAGAAATTCAGAGCTGTACCCGGGAGGCGGCGACGGCGGGTTTTTTTTTCCTTACACTTTCATGAGGTGTTTTCGTGTATTTGTAATACAGTTAGATTCTTTGAATCGAATGGCTCCTTAAAAGAGAGAAATGGTGAGGAGATTGGATTAAGATGGCAGAATAGAAGGACTGGAGCTCAACTTCTCTCCCGAAAAACAGCAAAACTACAACCAAATGCCGAGCAGCCTTCAACCAACTGGACTGTAAACTTCCAAAAAAGATATTCTGCTCCAGAAGACAAAGAGGAGACCACATCAAGAGGTAGGAGGGGCGATTACACGATAGAAGCAACCCCATACCTCCTGGGTGGGAAGCCCCACAGACTGGAAAGTAACTGTATCACAGAGACTCACCTACAGGACTGAGAGTTCTGAGCCCCACGTCAAAACCCAACGCCTGGGGGCTGGGCACAGGGAGAAAGAGCCCCCGGAGCATCTGGCATTGAAGGCCAGCGGGGCTTGTGTGCAGGAGCTCCACAGGACTGGGGGAAACAGAGACCCCATCCTTGAAAGGCACACACAGACTTTCACGTGCACTGGGTCCCAGGGCAAAGCAGTCTCCAGAGGAATCCGGGTGGAACCTTACTGCAATTCTTGGAGGATCTC